>JAHSPW020000009.1:26181035-27381035 GCA_019985065.2 Arctostaphylos glauca | reverse complement strand
TGGGGGCAATTCCTTCCACCTACCATCAGATGCTAAAGTTCCCGGGGAAGAAGGGGATAGAATGTGTTCGGGGAAATCAGACAACAGCGAGAAGCTGCTATGTCACGTCCATCAAGCACAAACCTAAGGCCGAACATGTGAAGTCCATCGAAGTCCCAGATCGGCCAACGATAGAGGATATCGGGCGCAACCCGGCCGATCGCGTTGTGGAAGAACTGAAGCAAGTACCGGCTCACGAGACAGATCTAGAGCGGTATTTTTTGATCGGGGCAGAACTATCAGAGCGGGACGAGGAGGCCCTGGTCGCATTTCTCAAGGAGCATATAGATGTGTTCGCTTGGACGCCACAGGAGATGCCTGGGGTGAGCCCGGACATCATATGCCATCATCTGAACGTGGATCCAGCCCACAAACCGGTGATGCAAAAAAGGAGGAGACCGGCAATCCAACATGTGGATGCCGTAACAGAGGAAGTAGATCGGCTGCTGGAGGCCGACGCCATCAGAGAGGTGCACTACCCCGAGTGGTTATCCAACACTGTGGTGGTCAAGAAAAAGAATGGCAAGTGGAGGGTTTGCGTAGATTTCACCAGCCTCAATAAAGCCTGCCCCAAAGACAGTTTTCCGCTGCCCAAGATAGATCAACTGGTGGATGCCACAGCGGGGTATCGGCGAATGAGTTTCCTGGATGCATATCGGGGATATCACCAGATAGCTATGCACGCGCCGGACCAAGAGAAAACGTCCTTCATTACTCCCCGCGGACTCTTCTGCTATAAAGTGATGCCATTCGGCTTAAGAAATGCGGGGGCGACTTATCAGCGTTTGGCAACCCTCATGTTCAAGGAGTTGCTCGGGAAAAGCATGGAGGTCTACATCGATGACATGGTGATCAAAACCGAGGAGGCGGAGTCCCACATCAACGACCTCGGCAAAACCTTCCAGGTATTGAGAAAATACCAGCTCAAGCTCAACGCATCGAAGTGTGCCTTCGGGGTCAGCTCGGGGAAGTTTTTGGGGCATCTGGTTACACGGAGGGGGATAGAAGCTAATCCCGATCAGATTGCCGCCTTGCAAAATTTACAGAGTCCCCGAACTGTGAAAGAAGTTCAAAGACTAACCGGGATGGTGGCAGCCCTCAACAGGTTCATCAGCCGATCTTCCGATCGATGTCGGCCATTCTTCCAGCTGTTGAGAAAACAGTCCAAGTACGCATGGGGGGAAGAATGTGAAAAGGCTTTCCAAGAAATGAAGAACTACTTGGCGAACCCCCCGCTAATCATAACTCCCGAGAAGGGAGATGTGTTGACACTTTATCTGGCCGTATCCGAGCATGCGGTCAGTGCGGTTCTATTAAGAAACAAGGATGGTGAGCAGACGCCGGTCTATTATGTGAGCAAGACGCTCCTGGATTCGGAGACAAGATATCTCCCCTTGGAGAAACTGATCCTATCCCTTGTGGTGGCGTCTAGAAAGTTGCAGCACTATTTCCTGGCCCATACGATAGAAGTGCCTACCAAACATCCCATCAGCACCGTCTTGAGAAGAGCGGAACTGTCGGGAAGGGTGGCAACTTGGTCCGTGGAGCTCGGGGAGTATGACATCAATTTCCTCCCAAGGACAGCAATAAAAGGACAGGTCCTGGCAGATTTTGTTGCGGAATTCTCCCACGAACCAGAGGAAATCGTCGCTTCAATCTCAGAGGAGGAAATGCCCGAACAGGGGGAAATAGTTCCCGATCAAACGCCTTACTGGAGGTTGTATGTTGACGGGTCATCGTGTTCGAGGGGGTCTGGGGTCGGCATCGTGATAGAAGAACCAGATGGGTGTTATTTCGAACAGTCCTTCCGATTGAATTTTAGCGCCTCCAACAATGTCGCCGAGTATGAGGCATTGATACTCGGACTTAAGTGCGCACACAATCTGGGGGCAGAGCATGTGGAGGTCTTCTGTGATTCACAACTGGTTCTCAACCAGCTCAGTGGTGAATATGCCACCCGAGATGAGAGGATGGCCGCCTATGCAGAGAGGGCTAAAGCGGAGTTATCAAAGTTCAAGAAAACGGTGATGACGCACATCAGCTCAAGACAGAACGACCACGCAGACGCCTTGGCATGTTTGGCTTCGGCGATACCCAGAGACAAATTCAGGACCATATACGTGGATTCCATCGAGTACCCGAGCATCGACGTCCCCATTGCCGAGAAGGCTTTGGAAATCGATCTCGGCCCAAGTTGGATGGATCCCATCGTCTCCTACCTCACTGGGGGAACCGTCCCCGAAGACAAAAAAGAAGCCCACAAGCTGCGTATCAAAGCAACACGTTTCTGGCTATCACCGAAGCAGGAACTGTATCGTAAGTCTTACACCGGTCCCTATTTAAAATGCGTACACCCAACTCTGGTTCAGAAATTCCTGTATGAGATTCATGAGGGGGTATGTGGGAGTCACGCTGGGGGAAGGTCCATAGCCCATCGTGCTATATCACAGGGATATTGGTGGCCATATATGCAAGAGGACGCGAAGAAATATGTCCAAGTGTGCGAAAAATGCCAGAAATTCGCCCCGATCTCGCATCAACCTGCAGCCGATCTGGCACCACTCACCAGTCCATGGCCCTTTGCTCAATGGGGAATGGATATCGTCGGCCCGCTACCCAAAGCAACTGGGGAGAGGAAGTATCTGTTGATTGCTACAGATTACTTTACCAAATGGATAGAGGCCGAACCACTGGCTAAAATCACCGAGAAGAATGTCGAGCGATTCGTCTGGCAGAACATAATCACCAGGTTCGGCATCCCCTACGCCATCGTCTCGGACAACGGAACCCAGTTCCAGGACAAGTTCAAAGCTTTCTGCTCACAGTATCAGATCAAAAACTATTACGCCTCAGTGGCGTATCCGCAATGCAATGGGCAGGCTGAAGCTTCAAACAAGACGATATTGGGAGGAATGAAAAAACGACTAGAGAAAGCCAAGGGAAAGTGGGTGGAAGAATTACCACTCGTTTTATGGGCATACAGGACCACTCCTCGCCGATCTACAGGTGTTACTCCATATTCGCTTGCTTACGGCACTGAGGCTGTCATTCCTCTTGAAGTCGGCATCCCGACTCTCCGAACAGAAATAATGGAGCAAGGTGGCAATGATCAAGCATTGGCAATAGAACTCGATTTTGCCGAAGAAAAGCGAGATAGGGCCATGATCAGACTCGCCGCCTATCAGTCAACTCTGTCAAGAACATACAACAAGAAGGTCCATCAGAGGGAATTCAATCTCGGCGACCTAGTCCTACGCAAGGTCATGGGAAACACGAAAAATCCAACTGATGGCAAGCTCGGGGCCAATTGGGAGGGTCCATACAGAGTTATCGGCCGACTCGGGAAGGGTGCCTACAAGTTGCAGGATCTGGGGGATAAAGAAATACCAAGAACTTGGAATGTCTCCAACCTTAAGAAATATTATCAGTAATTTCTTTATTTCAACACTTGTATTCATTTTCTCAGTAAATGAAAGTTCTAGTGTCAATGTTCAAATCAGATATTCAGCAATTTTGGTTTTATGTTATCCTAGATGTTAGTGTTCAATACTTGAGAAAAGTTTGAACTTCTGAACATGCTTGAGAAAAGTATGTGTTCAGCCGAACAGACTTGAGAAAAGTTTGATCGGCCCCGCGCTCGAGAAAAGTATTAGAATCCAGCATTTTTGAGAAAAATATGTTTGGGCCTAAGTACAGGATACGTAGCCGAACATACTTGAGAAAAATTTGTTCGGCTCAATACCTGAGAAAAATTCAATACTTGAGAAAAGTTCTGAATTACCAAACATACTTGAGAAAAGTTCATGTTTTAAGAGAAGAGCTCAGGTTTGTATTAAGACTAGAGATGCTGAAAAGAAGTTCGAATTTCATTCACTCATGTGGATTACAAGAGGAGAATACAAAAGTGGACATAAAAGAGACCTAAAGAAAACAAAAAGAAGATGTGGAAATCCTTCAGACGATCTCCACTTGGTCATCTTGAGCTCGGCCCTCTTCAGCAGCAGGGTCCCCCCCGACAACGTCGACTTCATAGTCCTCGACGGTGAGGTCGGCTTCATTGGTCTTGGTATCGGGGAGGGGCTCTTCTTCATCGGGAAGATCAGAGGAGTGGGGAATCTCCTTGAACAGGGCCGAGTCAGCGGCCACATTGCAAGCCCTGAGCGCTGCTTTCCAACCCAACGCCAGGAACTCCTCTTGCAGCTCGGGGATCTGATTGTTGAGGATGTCCTCAGCAGCTTCTTTCATCCCGAGCTTACGAGCCTCTTTTGCTTCTTCGGCATGCTTTGCCGCGAGATCGGTGGCCCTCTTCTTTTCTTCTGCCATCTCGTCGGCATGCTTAGCCTTGACAGCAGTGAGTTCGGCTACAAGATCGGCAGTCTTCTTCCTCTCTTCAGATAGGAAATACTCCGAGGATTTAGCCTGCTTGGCCATCTCTCGGGCCTCCTTCTTGAAATTGTCGGCCTGATCCTGAGCAGTGGAGAACTTCAGTTTGAACTCCCTCACTTCGGCCTCAGCCTTGTCAAGTTTTTCTGCCCGATCCTGAGCTTTCTTCATGCCAAGCATGGATTTCTGGATCGCCTGCAGCATTAACATCAGAGTTATAACAAGCACAAAGGAATTTGCAGAATTTATTACCGAGATAAGAAACTTACAAAAATATTGTGCGCGATCGTCAGCCGAAGCACGGCATGGTCTTCGGCAACATCAGGGCTTCGGCCAGAGCCATAGTAGTTCCCAGATCTCGGACCGTGTCAGCGGCCGTGATAGGGGTCGTACCATTTATCAGCAAAGGAGGAGGCCAGGTCCCGGCTTTCTCGGGAACCGTTGATTTGCCCTTCTCCTCGGAGGGACCGGCCTGGTGTGCCTTCACCAGTTTCCGCCTCTTCCGGTCGGCGTTGGCGGTTTCGGCATCGGAGGGAGGGAGACTCGGCAGCTTCTCACCCTCGTCTGGCTTCCTCTTAGCCAGGACGATCCCAGAAGGTTTCTTCATCTGCAGGGGAATCGGCACCTTCTTTGCGTCGGTGGGAGTCGGCACGACCCCAGAAACCTTCTTTTCCGACGCGGCAGCGGTCTTCCTCAGCCTTATCATATCCTTCAGATTCGGCATGTCAGGGTTTGAAGACATGGCTTCGGCGTCTGTGTTTCTCTCTTCTTCGGGAACCAGAGTAATCCGAAGCGGAGACTGCGTCCTTTCTGAAGAAGAGGATAAGGATGAGGATGAGGATGAAGATGAGGATGATTCGGCCACAGCAGCAACCGTGACTCGGCTGGGCTCCCGGAGATACGGCAAGGGAACACCTTCAGGGACCGCAACCGAAGACGTCTCAGCTACCACCTCGGCAACGAACTTCTTCTCTTTGATATAACCCTTGTAAGACGGGTTATATCGCAGCAGTACTTCGGCAGCTCTCGGTTCGGCTTGGCCTTCAACGCCTTTGTACCGAAGAACTTTTTTCAGATCCTCTGGATGTGTAGCCTGCGAAGTCCGACAGCGATTTGCGTTTGAAGCTGCACACGAATAAACCAACACAGTTAGAAACATGAGATCGGCAACGCTGAAGAAATCAAAACAAAAGAGAATGGGGGACTAACGGGGTTTCCCGAATCTGCGGGGAACAGGGAGCCTCTTGCGCTCGGGTTCATCGGCAGAAAATTCCCAGTTTCCCGAGACGATGAGGAAGTCATCGTCGTTCCCCCTGTTCGAGTCAGGGAGATTGGTCACTATCTTCTCTCGGCCTCTACGCGACTTCAGATACCATCTCTCATCTTTTTTGTACACCATATCATAATTATCGTTTATGTCCCAGAGATCTAAGTTCGTTTGGCACAGCTCGTTCAAACGAACTATGCCCATGACTATACGGTATGAGTTTATAGATATCTGCATAGGATTCAGCCTATAGTAGGACAGAACCCTACGCAGTAAAGGGTGGAGGGGGAACCTAACCCCACCCTCAATAACAGCCATGAGAGGGATGTGGATGGAGTCCTCATCCCGAATCTCAGGATGAGTCTCAGGCTTGTTAATCTCTACATAAACGTCGTCTGGAATTTGGTAATGCCTACGGAACTCTGCTATCCTCGCCGGAGAGGCGAAGTGTTTACGAAAGATCCCCATACTCAGAGAATGAGCGGGGAAGAAAAATGAACAAGAGAGACAAAAAGAAGAGTTCTACAAGGGACAACTTACAAAAGGTGGAAGAAGAACAGTAGAGCAAGGAAAGAAATGAAGAAGACGAAGTTAGGGATTTATAGGGTTCTGCGTGGGTAAATCCGAAGCGTCGCACGCTTTAAACCCCAACCGTCGGATCCATTACTCCTGGACCAATCATTGAAGCGCGTCTGAGGTGCTGAAGCACCACGTCCAAACACGCGCAGCAAAGGCGCGTCGTTCTTATAAAAGGCACGTCCGAGTTACTGAAGCACCAACGGTCACGTCGCATTTATGGCGGACAGAGCACGCCCCCAAAGCGTGCCAGACACGGATGGAAATCCCCTATATCGAAACAAAGCTCATCATGAATATGCTTTATAGCTTCGGCTACTCTGCCACGTCGGATCAAAGTAACCGAAGCTAGGGGGCAAGAGGAGTCCAGCCGAACATATTTGAGAAAAGTTCGAACTTTCGGACATACTTGAGAAAAGTATGTGTTCAGCCGAACAAACTTGAGAAAAGTTTGATCGGCCCCGCGCTTAAGAAAAGTACGAGCATCCAGCGTGTTTGAGAAAAACATGTTTGGGCCTAAGTACAGGATACGTAGCCGAACATACTTGAGAAAAATTTGTTCGGCTCAATACCTGAGAAAAATTCAACACTTGAGAAAAGTCTACAATCGTGCCGAACAGACTTGAGAAAAGTTCGCAATCATGCCGAACAGATTTGAGAAAAATCTGAGAAGATTCAACACTTGAGAAAAGTTTACAATCGTGCCGAGCAGACTTGAGAAAAGTTCGCAATCATGCCGAACAGATTTGAGAAAAGTCTGAGAAGATTCAACACTTGAGAAAAGTTTACAATCGTGCCGAACAGACTTGAGAAAAGGTTTGAGAAAGGTTCAATACTTGAGAAAAGTTTGGACTCCAGAAAATGCTTGAGAAAAGTATGTGTTTAAGCCTAGCTACAGGTTAAACAGCCAACATGACTTGAGAAAGGTCAGAGCCGGTTCGACACTTGAGAAAAGTTAGAACACCCGAACACACTTGAGAAAAGTTAGAAAAGAGTCATCACTTAAGAAAAGTATGAAGTCTGAAATTGATTTAAATAATTTACTACTTGAGAAAAGTATGTGGAACAGATAGAGATAAAAGGAGTCACAACAGTTTCATTTAATTCATAAAGTCGGGTTACATATGAGTTGCAAAAACTCGAGTTACAGAAAAGAAAGAAATAAACAAAATCCTAAGGCGCAACATCGGCAGCCTGAACTATAACTACATCCTCATCGGCAGACTGAGGTTGAGTAGCAGGGACACCAGCAATGGCAATCTGGCCCGCCTCTCCTTCACCAGCTGCAGCCTGGCCCTCTTCTTCGGTATCGGACGCTATGACCTCCAATTGGGTAACAGACGGAACCCTGGAGTACACAGAAGAATCAGGCGGAACCAGGGCGGCTTCCAGGGCAGCTTTCCAGCATTTCTTGACGAGATCGGCCTGGAGCTCGGGCAATTGGTTCGCCAAGAAGTCGGCTGCAGCATCCATCATGCCCCTGGAATAAGAAGTCTTCAGCTCGGTTGCATGCCGATTTTTAAGATCGGCTATCTGATCCTCCAGTTGGGAAGACCTCATCTTCTCTGTGTCAAGCTGGGACTGAACATCTTTAAGCTTTAGATCGGCGTCCTTAACCTTCTGCCGGGAAGAGGCCACTCTCTCTTGAAGTCTGAAGCACAAGGCATTGGCATTCTTCAGCTCCGACTCCATAGTGGCGTACCGAGTCTCCAAGTCCTGGAAGCGGCTCAGACACAGCATAGATTTTTGCGCAGCCTGTAACAAGATCGGGAAGTCAGAAGGCAGATATGAAATCGCAAATAAAGGCAACCGAAGAACAACCAAGACAAAATACTTACGAAAACTTCGTGGGCCATCACAGAACGCATCAAAGTCGGGAGATCGGTGCCTACGTAAGGCTCGATATCTTTGGGCAACATCAACGCACCCGCCAGGGTTTGCGTGACGGCGAGGTCTTGCGCCGAGTCGGCGACAGTGACGGGATCAACCCCATTCACCAGCAAGGAAGGGCGCCATGGGGCAGCCTCCTCAACAGCTTTTGCCTTCTCGGCCGTCTTGCTCTTTTTCGGCAAGTTCGTTGCAGCTGGAACTTCCTGAGGAGGGTCCCTTGATTTCCGCTTCAGAATGAGCGGAACATCATCTGAAGCCTCGCCAGATGCTGAGGTCGGCGGCATCCTCTGCGAGCTCGGGCCTACCTGGGGGTTTTTCTTCTTCTGTTCCCGAATCATTTCACGCAAATTCGGAATATTGGGATCTCGTGCCATTGAGTCGGGAATTTGGTCGACTTCCTGGTCGTCTCTTGAGTCCCGGTTACAAGGCGAATCGAAAGAGCTGTGGGCGGAGTCAAACGAGATCGGAAAGTTCCCGACGTCAGCTACTGTCACCGGTTCCAATAGCCGAACCTCGGAAGGCGGAATGTAGTTCTGAAGATCGGCACCAGCGACGTCGGCGTCCGGGATGGACTTTTTGCTGTATCCCCGGTAGCTCCCAATGTATCCGAGAAGCACTTCGGGTGATCGGGCCCAGCTGCTGCCGAAGGATCCTGTGTATCGGGCGACCTTCCTTATCTCGTCAAGCTTTATCGCCTGTCTGTTTCGGAACTTATTGGCGTTGGTGGCTGCATGATAAGACGGGAAAAACAGTCAGTATCGAAAGATGTTCGGCATCAGATAGAAAAAGATATGGAATTGAAAGACAAGGTCGGGGTACTAACGGATGACTCCAAACCGGGTCGGGATATGGAACTTGGGTTTCTCAGGCTCATCTCGGCCGATCTCCCAGTTGCCAGCAACGATGAGGAAATCATCGTCGTTACCACGGCTGGAGTCCGTCAAATAGGTAACGATCCTCTCCTCATTTGGTCTGTTCTTCAAGTAGTAGGTGTTAGGGCTTTTCCTGACCATGTCATAGCAGAATTGGATCTCCCGAAGTCCTACGCTGGTTCGGTTCAGTCTATTTAATTCTACAATACTATGGACAATCCTATATGTATTGACGGAGATCTGCATCGGGTGGAGCCGGTATCCACAGAGCACTTCACGGAGAAGGCGATTGAGTGGAAACCGAACCCCGCCCTCCAGAACCGCCATCAATGGGACGTGAAGGACGTCAGGATCGTTCCCATCCCGGGCGGTATCCGGCTTATTAAGTTCGACGGCAACATCGTTGGGGATGTTGTACCGTCGCCGGAAATTTGCCATTCCTTCCGGTGTGTCAACTAGACTCCTAAAAATCCCCATTACAGACAGCAGAAAGGGACGAAAGGTCAAGAAAAAGAGGGAAAACCTAAGGTTCTGATAAAATAGAACTTACGACAACAGGTGAGTTCTTTCTCTGATGTGAAGACGGCGGAAGTATGCAGAAGAAAAGTGAAAAAATGAGAAGATTCGAGCATTTATAGGGAAGGGAGTCGAACAGATAAGACCCTAAGCCTCCCCCAGTGAAAACGCTCCACGTATGTGACACTCGCAGGAGGCGCGTGACCTCAAAAGCCGCAAAGCCTGCTGCATGCCCCATCAGACTTTAATGCGACACCAGAGGCTTACGCATGACGGTTCAGAAACCGTCCGATCAAGAATAGCAGAGGACGCCACGAGAGCAGTACGTAGCCTCGACCACTTCGCCGAGTCGGTTCAAAGCAGCCGAAGCTAGGGGGCAATTGACGGGAGTAAAATGTAATTGAGAAATTACCTTTAACTCGCCAGGTTAATTTCAGAGTTCGGCCGAGACCGAATTACATTTCCAGAGGCACGCGCCGATCACGTGAGGTAATGGCCGACACGAGAAGTGCCGATCACGCCCATATTTAGGTAACAGAATCAAGTACAGGGATGCCGACCTGAGAAAGGCGGACTCAAGTATTGCCGACCTGAGAAAGGCGGTCAGGATTACGGGCAGCCCAAGAAAGCGACTGATAACCGTATTTCCAAAAAGGAAACAGAATCATGGATGGGGTAGGATCCTGTGGGATCTTGTCGGATTCAGTTACAGATGTGACTCCCACGTCCCATCAGAGGACACTCCGCCAGAGTGGAGCCCTAAGAGAATTAGGGCATGACTGGAGGCCCAAAGAGGATTGGGGCCCAAGAAAGTCCAGATAGAGTTAGGGCACCAGGGAAATCTATAAATACACCCTCAGATGACGAATTTGAGGTATGCCTAAATACTCCAGAGTTTTCATTCGCTGATAGAGAATATCAGCTTACAGTTAACCTTTTCCCTGTGAGATTGTGCCTGACTTAATCATCGGAGTGTTCTCCTGCCACAGCGGCAGAGGACTCTTTGACAGATTATTCTTTTGCAGATCACAGGTACACATACTGAGAGAAGCACCATTTCGGCTGGATAGTGAGTCTCTAGCTTTCCGTCCCGATTTTCTAAATCAACCCACTTACAGAAATATTCTGGTGTGTTTGTAGTTGTGCCATATTTTAGTTTTTCTAATCACTAGGTTTTTTAATTCTATTCTTATCCATTTAGTATTTTGTCACCATCTGAGTGAGCATTATTATCTAAATAATAAGAATCTTAATTATTAATAGATTAATGACTCAAATCTCTCTCTTTATGTGTCTTATTCGAATTTTATAATTAGGCTTCTCAAATCGCACATTAAGAGTTTTTATTTCCTTTAAAATAAGATATTTTATTGTTATTAATGTGACTACAATTATCGCCATTATATGGTTGTAGCAAAAATATTGTTATCATATCATATATATTTTGTTACAGCTTATCTTGTTTTGCTTATTTTAGATAATTTGTAGTTTTAGAAGCTCAAAAAAAATTCATTTAAATGATAAGAATAAAAAAAGGGTATTTTTTTATATTGAAACATCATATTTCAAATCTCAACATAATACAATCTCTCTTTTAAATGATGATAAAACTAGTTTAGTGATCAAGGCTTAAAACTTTAAGATTAATTTGTGTTTAAGTTCGAAACAGTACTGGTCTGTTTAGTTTGCACTTTTTCTGGCTGAGCATGAATATGGGGGTCTTTAAAGTTGGGAATGAAAAAAGGAGGGGTAGAATCGGGAAACAAAAAAGAAGTAACGGAGGGAACCGTAACGAGATAACGGTAACCAGAAATTCAGAAGTGGGGCCACGTGAGCAATGGAGGGCTCTACGGTTTTACCTGCCGTCGGTGTTGTCTTATCCGACATGCCCCCACCAGCACACCTGTCTCCCTCCGACCCAAATTATCCACTGCTTCCTAAACCCATTATTTATTATCTTGCATAAATCCATAGAAAACTTGTACTTGTTTAGGATGAGCTCACTGAGGTCATTTCCAAAATTAATAGTCACTTTATCTAATAAAAATATTTAAAAAAATATTTAAAAAACTTGACAAGATTTTTTTATATTTACTCCAACACTATTAGATATTTTACCTAATTAAATTATATAAAATAATAAATCAATAATGGAATACTTGATGATGTGGTATTTTTTTTATTGGTTAATGAAATTTGGGAAGCTTCTAGTGGCTAGCTAAATCTAGCTAATTAAAACGTAAGCAGACAATTTGTCTAGTCATTTGACTAACATGTTAAACTTGTAGAAAGTGCGTTTTATTAGGTATCTTGACTAACATGTCTCAAATAGAGAACAATCTGCTTTACTATAAGATTTTTGTTTAGTGAAATCAAACAAAATTGCACTGCCAAAATATTGAGATAGACAGTCTCTGGTACTTCCGGCGAGGTTTTTATTGGAGAAAAACTCACACAATAAAAATACTTTTCGCATGAGCGAGTTCGTGCATTAAAAGGGTAGAGATTTTCAATTTTGATCCTACTTCAGAACACATAAAAAGAATCACATGGTCATCCATTTTCGTAACAATTTATTCATGTACCTTTCGATATTTAAATATATTGATACTTGTCATTACATTATTTACATAATAAACGGTTTTAATTATGATTGTGAACTGGGACCTACAAATAAAAGATTGTGAGAGCTCATAGCATTTTTTTTTAGTCTAACCATTATGGGTGAATGTAGTATCGACAAAATCGAATCGATCAATAAAGATATGGTTCAGATTAGGAGTCTACTGATTTCGATTTAATCATATGTAATTTTTTTTTGTTAGTTTTTCTGTTAAGTTTCAATTTTTTTTTCTTTTAACCGATGGAACCAAGCAAATTTATAGGATGGATAAATCTTGATCATTCAATTTTATAGGATTAGATAAATTCGGTATAAAATATATGAGGTAACCCAATTTTTAATGAAGTACATTTGGTCCATTTACGGTGAATTGTGAATTGTGGCTATCAACGTGTTGAAATCCTTTAGGGAGCCCCACAAGAACTATTGAAGAGAACGGTGATGAAAATAGATTAACGATCTTTTTCTTACCGAGCTCATAGTCATCAGGTGGTTGTGGTCGAATCAACCCCATTTTTTGTCAACCCGATTATCTCGTCTATCCCGACCGAACCAATCTCATCCGAATCGATATCAGTTATTTTATAAATTTGGTCAGAATCTGTATGAAAATATTCTAATTGAATCTGTTCTAGAATTGCATGGCGATTTCACTCCTATGTATTATCTCATTGTTTTTTCATCTTTATTTAATTTTTTAAAATTTTTTATTTTGCATCAAATTTTTGCAATTTATTAGTACGTCTCAACAATAACTTTTGAAAAAGTAACAAATTATGTTTAGAAATTTTATAATATTAAAAATAAGTCAAAAATAAAGTACGTTTGGACTTATTTTCTATTTTAGTAATTTATCTAAATCTTTTTATATTATTTTGTAATTTTAGATTTTTTTTCCGAGACGAACTAATAATTAAAAAAAATTATCTTTTTCGATTAAAAAATACAATCTAATGAAGTTAGGTCAAATAGTGTTTCCCGCCATGAAAATGATATGGGTCGTGGATATTCAATTAGAGATACACACACCGTTGGATCAATCCGGCGCAAAGGTAGCCGTTGGATTGGAAAGTCGTTGGGAGAACAGTCGTATGAAAAGCAGACATGCTCGCTAACATTATGCAATGATCATAAAGTGGAAAGGGTGGTCCAGTTCCTAACGTCCCATTATCATAATATTTTTATTAGTGTGTGGTGAGCTACACACTAATATAATATTTCCTTCTCGATCCGACCCGTTAATATACATTTTGTTTTTCGATTGACGATCAATTTTCTTTTTTGAGTTAAAAATAGTGAAAAGGGAGATGATCGGACACAATAATTTTCTTTGGCGTGTCATAAAGATTCTATATCCAAACAGCAAGTCTTATGAGGAACCAATTACTCGTAAATTTTTGACGTCCCACCAAGGATTAATGGATCAATAACGGACTTTGTCGAATAAACAAGTAGGAATAAAATCGGTTAAGACTAACCAAATTTATGAAACAATCAATATTAATTCGAGTGGGATTAATACGGTCGGAGTCGGGTAGTCAAATTTACCAAAAATAGACTTAATTTGACTACAATCTCCATCAATGGCCCACAACCAACAATTCAAAAAAAAAAAAAAAAGAACAAAATGACTTTATAAAGATTGGACTGCCTCTTATATTTTGAGCTAAATTTATCGTATTCTAATAAAATTAATTTTTTGAGTTAAATTCATCGTTTAATTTGTCGTATTCTATAAAAATAATATCCCTTCGTTGGGCATTAAAATTTTGATTCGATTCATTCGGTCAGAACGATAAATAAGTAAATCCAAAACAGAATGGAAGAATTAAAAAAATTATACGATTAAATTAAAACGACTGACCCCGGCCGAACCACAATTAAAGGATTGAAATAGCACAAAATCAGACCTTAGATCTGTTAACCATCTAAATGAAACTATTTACCATCAAATCAATTTTTTTTTTGTACTACAGAAATGAGCTTATAACCAGGGGCAGAATTAGAAATTAGAAGTTTTGAATTGGGGAGGTTAAATTATAGGATTTGAGGAAGTTGTGGTGTACGCACGTAATATTAGGGGTGTAACCGGTCCGGTTTGGTCCGGTTTACCCTATAAATTCGGACCAAACCGGTTGACCGGTTTGAGAAAAACGTAAACCGAAAACCGGACCGATGGTGTTCGGTTTGGTTCGGTTTGGCTCGGCCGGTTTTGGCTCCGGTTTGGTCCGGTTTCCGGTTTGGGTGGTCTTGGGCCAAAATCATCAAAAAATGTAAAAAATAACTCAGAAATCAAAAAAATAACTTAGTATATGAACCCACAAATCAAATGCAAAATCAGTAAACAAATAACTCAAAACCATAACTTAGTATATGAAGACCAGAACTCAGAAATCACTAAAATAAGTACACGAACTCAATAAAAAAATACAAAATCAGAGGGAGTGAGACATAAAGAACCTAAACATTTAAAACTATAAAGTATAAAATGACTTAGGGTTAAAACCGGTCCGGTCCGGCCCCAAAAACTCAAAAACCGAAAACCGAACCGAAACAATTCAAAAAAAATCAAACCGGACCGAACCGGACCGGTCTACTCCCAAAACCGGACCGGACCGACGGTTTGGTCCGGTTTACCGGTTTGGTCCGGTTTTCCGGTTTAGTCTTACACCCCTACGTAATATGGATAAAATAACGTAATTTTATCTGTTTTGCCTTCAAACTACATCATTTTTATTTATCATGCAATTTGTAATCAAAATGCATGAAATAAAAAAGTTGTAGTTTTGAGGACAAAGTAGACAAAATTATGTCATTTTGTCCGCGCTGCCCGTGCACTATAGGGAAGTGCACTACAGCCAGAGCCAATCCCGGGATAAGCCCCCGGGCCCGGGCATCTTCCCAGTGTGGGGCTAACAAATTTTTTTATTTTTATAAATAAAGAAAAAATAATAAAAATCTACACATAAATTAAGACTAATATTCCCCTCTTTTATGTTTAATGATTTGTTTTTAAGTTGTAAGATTTTTATTTTATATATTCAATATGATTTTTGTTAAAAAAATATTATTTGCAAAATATACATTAATTTTAGCAATAAATTCAAAACGATATACCGGTACACACCGAAACTAATACGTCTTGTACTAATAATAAAAATGATACGCGGTACGAGATTGATAACTTGTTATCTTAGTGCCTCCGCCCCTGCTTATGGAATGAGAATCCAATTGTGCACTGCGCACAGTAGGTGAGCTGTGCGACAAAATGACGTTGTTTTAGCACGTAAAAGAATCCCGAACACTGCTTAAATTTTTGAATAATTTTTTGTAAAAAATATAATATCATTTTAATGTACAACAAATTTTACTGTGTGCAGTGATCTAATCGCATGCTTTATAGATCACGAGGGAGAGTAAAGCATCACTCTCCATGAAGCAGTGTACTACATACAGTATTATATTTGTGGAATTAAATGACAAAGCACTTTAATTATTACGTACCACACCAAATCCTACGAAGAAATGTCTCGTGATTAGAATTTGTTTTGACTGATATAGTGCTCTTGGTCTGCACGATTCCTTCCAATCCTTGGGTCCATTTGGGCTGTGGTTATTATTAGATTATTCACTGTTTAGTTTTTTGTCCTTATTTGAATTTTTTTTTTAATTTTTTATTTTTCATCAATTTTTTGATGATTATTGGTTCGTCTCGACAAGAGCTTTCAGAAAAGTTCTCAATCATCGGCTACATTTGAAAAAAGTTCAGAAAAGACAAAAAATAAGCACAAAAAGTGCTTATTTTGACTTATTTTCGTCTTTAGTGACTTTTTTTTAACTTTTGGACATAATTTTATACTTTTTAGATTCCTTTCGTCGATACGAACCAATAATCCACGAAAAAATGACATAAAAATAACAAATACAAAAAAAATTTGAATAAAGACAAAAAATAAGTCAAATGAAAACAAGAAGCCAAATGGAGCCCTTGTTTCTTTATAGGTGACATCTCTCTCTCTCTCTCTCTCTCTCTCTCTGCCCTAACACAAGTTTTAATTTCAAGACTAAGGGTCTGATTGGATAGGGCCTTAGGTAGTGCATTAGTTAACACAAGCCTTAGTTAAGGCTGGGCCCACCTCTAACCCGTTGATTGGCAAAAAATTCTGAGGCGTGTTAGTTAGCCCGTGGGCTAATTAAAGCCCCCATTGATGTCTTAATTAGCCTCACCCCCCCCCCTAAGGCTAACTAAGGCATTGCCTTAGCCTTAACCAATTACCAAAATACCCACCCTTTTATATACACACTTATCTTTATTAAACATAATATAAGTATATATAATAGACGTATATTATATTATTATTATTATTATTATATATATATATATACTGATAATATTTATACACACATACATATATACGTATATAATATATAATACGTATTTATAAACATACGTATATTTTATAAATACATACATATAAACATATATATATAATACATATATATACACTATATATTATCCGTATACATTATACGTGTATATATATGTGTGTGTGTGTGTGTGTGTCTCTCTCTCTCTCTCTCTATATATATATATATATATTATAAGTGTATATATATAAGCGTGTGTGTATTTTTTATTTATATATACGTATATTTTTACATATATATACATATGTATAAATATCAATACATACATATAAACATATATATATATATGTATAATACATATATATACACTATATATTATCCGTATATATTATACGTGTATATATATGTCTCTTTCTCTTTCTCTTTCTCTCTCTCTCTCTCTCTCTCTCTCTCTCTCTCTCTCTATATATATATATATATATATATATATATATATATAAGCGTGTGTGTATTTTTTATGTATATATACGTATATTTTTAAATATATATACATAAGTATAAATATAAATACATACATATAAACATATATATATATATATATATATATAATACATATATATACACTATATATTATCCGTATACATTATACGTGTATATATATATGTCTCTCTCTCTCTCTCTCTCTATATATATATATATATATTATACTTATATTATAAGTGTGTATATATATATATATATATTTATATAAGCGTGTGTGTATTTTTTATGTATATATACGTATATTTTTAAATATATATACATATATATGTATATATGTATATACGTATATTTTTAAATATATATACATATATATGTATATATGTATATTTTTTTAAGTATATATACATATATGTATATTTTTTAAGTATATATAGTGTGTGTTTGTGTGTGTATATATATATATATATATATTTTTAAGTGTATATATATATATATTAAGTATATATGTATATATTATACTTACAATATATATAAGTATAACTATATGTACATATATAAGTATAATATATACATATATAATATAATTATAATGTATATGGATATATAAATATAACTATATGTAAGTGTTTGTGTAGTTATGTACTTATAATATACGTATATATACATATATATGTTATTTTTGAAATAATTCATTAAATCCATAGGAGGGGCAAAAATGTCCTTTGATAGTTTAATACACATTTTCCTTTTCAAATATACCCTTCATCCAATCACTATATTATTTAACACACCCTTCTTAAAAGTCACATCAATGTGGGCCACCACATCTTATTTAACACACCAAATTATTTAACACACCCTCTTTACTTAACACACCAAAAATTAAAACGGCATCCAATCGGCCCCTAAGGCTCTATTTGCCTTAACTAGATTATTTGGATTGTCTGGATTATTCGGGAAATAATCTAGCCCCATTTGGCCTAAATTATTTACCCAAATAATCTGGATTAATCTAGCTCCAAACACAACATAACTTCTATATCCACAAATAATTTAGTCCAAACACTTTGAGCTAGATTATTCCGTCCGGCACCCAACATAATCCAACAATCCAATAATCCCATAATCTAGTTACGCCAAATGGACCCTAAAAAAAAGAGTTAATTTCGAAACCACTAGTACTTGAAACACTGATATTTAGGGGCTAAATAGTCAAATAAAGGGAGTTTGTTAGGGGTCTTTTATCAAAAAAAAAAAATCCTTTCTCTACGGAATTAAGAGAAAAATAATAATAACAATAACAAATTAAGTGTTAAAATGTGAATTGCTAAGCGCCAGTGATTCTCTGAGCCGGTCTGGATTTCCAACGCCTCGGGAAACTGGTCTAATAAAGTGGATAAATAATTTAATGCCGTATTTTCATCACTTTTTTTCATGTCATGTGTGAGAAAAACGAATAAGAACAAAGGACATCTGTAGCTACAAGAGAATATCTACGTTAGAAATTGCTCCTAAAACTATTAAGAGGGTGTTTGGAAGTCACATTTTTGTATTTTTGTATTTTTATTTTTTAATTTTGGCTATTTAGGAGCCACATTTTTAGAATGCATAACTCATTCTCCATTTTGAACTTTAGAAGTAAAAACTCAAAAAGAAGTCTAAAGTTTTTTTTTGTATTTTTATTCTCATTTTTTATTTTACTACTTTTACAAAATGTATTCTATACATTTTTCTCAAATATTCTTTCCAAATTCAAAACTCATTCTGACCATAATAAAAAAAGCCACAAATTCAAAAATAAAAAACTCAAATATATGCTTCCAAACACCTCCTAAATCTATGCTAAGTTTCAAATGTGAGGGTTGTTGAAAAGTTCTTTCTCTCCAACTCTTACATTGGTATTTGTAGACAAAATTCAACTCTCTAAAATTTTTGAATCCTCACAATTTGAACGTGAGTGGGAAAAATTATACCTTCTTTTAATTACTGTATTGTTTGCTTTTGAATTTAGACATGTCAACATATATTTTTTTTGGGTGAATTACATTGGCCCCTGAGGTTTATGACAAATACAATGTCCCCCTTGAGGTATCTAAAATTACTTTGATCTCCCTTAGTTTTTAAACTATTATGCAGTTACCTCCCTTATCGTAAAAATCTGTGAAACTTCGTTAGATACGATATTAAAATTTCAAGTTTGAGAATTTTTTTCACAAAATAAACTGTAATATAATTCTTATCACGTCCAAAACAGCCTATCTTAAATTTTTTTGATTTTTCTAAAGTCAAAATTTGGACAGATTTTAAAACTCTGCTTTAATTTCGACTTTAGAAAAATCTAAAAAAATCATCATAGGTTATTTGAAACGCAATAAAAATTATGTTATACTTCATTTGTCAGAAAAATCTCAAACGTGAAATTTTAATAGCATAACTAATGATGTTTGACTGATTTTAACAGTAGGGGAGGTAATTGCACAATAGTTTTAAAAATAAAGGAGGTCAGAGTAATTTTAAAAACCTTAGGGAGGGCATTGTACTTTTTGTAAACCTTAGGGGAAGTCAGTGTAATTCGCCTTTTTTTAATCATGTTGTCATATATGTCAAAATATGGTGTAAACCGACTTAAATCCCCCAGGTATAATATGCATTCATACAATTTGGGTGTAAATACATTTGGAGGTTATTTTGTTCTTTAGACTCTAGGATCTTGTGAATTATTATATGTCCTTTAAGGGAGATTAAGGATCTATATAGCATGCGGTAATTGTTTAATTATTATATTATGTTGTCCAAAATAAAACTTATTGTAATCAAACCGTTTTGCATTAAATTATTTTTAATTGTATTTAATGCAACATTTTATTTGACTCAAGAGGTATAATAACAAAAATACCCACTATCTGAGTAGTCTTATCATACTATCATCTTCTATATAAAGGTGATTCCATCGAAACTTCAAGCCATCTATCCCTCTTATTGAGGGCAGTTTGGTTTTGTAACTCCAACTAAAATATTTACTTTTTTATCCCTCTTTATAAAACACCACATTAATATAGATCAACTTTCTAAAAATAATATTTCTCTTATTTTATTCTTCTCAATAATTTATCTCTCTGAAAATAATTTTTTATCGAATTGGACTATTAGCTGCCACACAAGAGTCAAATCACATGGATGAACTTTAAGTAGGCTTATAGTCATAGGACGTGAGCATTATTCTGCATCAGATCACCAGTGCTTCAAGTGTGCTACTACGCTGCCACGTGTAACACTAGCAAAGGATATAAAGCGAGTGAGAGAAATTATTCGGATTTCGGTACTCCAAGAGTCAAATTTCTCAGACGAAGACTATGTTTAGACTGACTGAATTATTAAATTATTTTTTTCGTTCTTATATGAAATTATTTTGTAATTTTTTATTTTTTATTAATGTTTTGAGGATTATTGGTTTATCTCGACGAAAGTTTTCAGAAAAATTATTAATCATGAACTAAATTTGAAAAAAATTTAAAAAAGACAAAAATAATAAAAAAACAGAGATTTTTTAGCTTATGCATCGTCTTTAGTAATATTTTTTTAACTTTCAGATATAATTTTATACCTTTCGGATTCCTTTCATTAAGACGGACTAATAATCTACAAAACATTGAGGCTAAAACAACAAATACAAAAAAAAAAAATTGAATAGAGACAAAAAAAATAATCCGAAAAGCAATTAGGCCAAACAACTCCTAATTAGGCCCGATTTGATCTGACTTGATTATTTAATTTTTGTTTCGTCTTTATTTGAAATCTTTTTGCATTTTTTTGTTTTTGTAAATTTTTTGTGGATTATTAGTTCGTCTCGACGAGAGCTTTCAGAAAAGTTATAAATTATAGATCAAATTTGAAAAAAGTTAAGAAAATACGAAAATAATAAAAAAACATGATTTTTTTTGCTTATTCGTCGTCTTTAGTGACTTTTTTTTTTAACTTTTGGACATAATTTTATACTTGTTAGATTCGTTTCATCGAGACAGACCAATAATTCACAAAAAATGAAGACAACAATAACAAATACGAAAAAAATTGAATAGAGATAAGATTCAATTATAAATAATCGAGTTAAGCCAAATTGGGCCTAATTATTAATCTTGAAAAAAAATTTAGAAAGTAAAAAATAATTAGTAAAACCAGAAAAAGTTTATTGAAAGTGAAAAAAGTTAGGAAAAAATTACTTTATACTGTCTTTAGTGTTGTATTATTCAGACTTTTTAAAATTTTGATTTATATGTGTATATTTTTTTAATTACTCTAATCTAGATGAATTAAAAAATTGAAAAAAATATTGGAAAACTGTAAAATATCTGTGTCTAATAAATAAAAAATTAATCGAAACTCGACTTAATTAACTCGTATATGAGAGATGTAGGTATTGTTTTCAAGTGAAACTCGCACGCTTGGATGAGAGATGGAGCATTGTTCTTTATAATATTTGTATGAAATTTATACACCTGTTGAGTTTGAACTAAATTAATTTTTATTAAAGATAATAAATATTATTTGATATTTTATGATTTTTGTAAAAAATTTCATCAATTTTTTTTGTTTTCTCGTTCGTCTCGACGAGAGAAATAAAAAAAGATATAAAAATATAGACTGAAATTGAAAAAAAATCATGTAAGACGGCGTCACAAAACAGTACCATTTTTTTAATACATTTTTTTTTGTATTTAGTGAATTTTCGCGGGGAAGAAAATAGTCTAAACCTTACCTTATTAGAGGAAGGGGAATGAGCCTGCAAAATGTATACTTGTTTACTTTCTTGATTTATTTCGGCAAGAAAAATGATTAATCCAAAAAATTTAACTCAAATTTAATAAAATTTTAAAAAAACCCAAAACAATTGGGCACAAGGTCCCATCATGAATCTCGCAGAGGTTTGTGATGTTGAAGATATGTTAATACTACATATTAGTGCCCTAAAAGTATTGCGGGGTGCTGAATTATGAACTCTTTCACGAGTCCAATTTGGAGTTGACAACAGTTGTTTTAAAAATATTTCATAATTTGTCCTCCTCGAATGTCTCTTCCAAAAGGAATACCCAATTAGAGACATTCTTATTGATAGCCGGAATGCCCTCTAATTGCGAAGTTAGCAATTATAAGAGGAAAAACTCAAGAAATTGAATTATGTCGAGAAAATACATTCTTCAAACTAAGAATTTTAAGTATTGCTTACAAATTTGTAGTATTTGTACCCCTGAAATCGATTTGGGGTCAATCAATAATCAATCAATCTCCTTTGTTCATGAATCGTTACTCGTCTTGGTAAATACACTTATATTATCGACTAAGATAGCTCATAGTTCGAAGTGAAGTGAGTGTCATCTAAGATCTAGTATTGATGAATACAATAAGTCCGATATGACATAGTAACCAAAACAAACTCTTAATTCGTGGGTCGATAATATTTTGCTGATGCTTTAATATCTTGCAATGCAATTTATTTACCTCACCCAACAATAAATAAATTTTCATAGACAACAGAGGAAGGAAGTTGGATGTGGCAGAGAACGGTTGAATAAACTTTCTCTCTCTCTCTCTCTCTCTCTTTTTTTAACTCGCCAATGATAAAACTTTGATGATAGTTTAAAGAGTAGAATGTGCTGGCCTCCCTTGAGGTTTTCAATAATTGCAGAGATCTTTCTTATTTTTAGAAAATACAATCACCTCCCCTACTTTTAAAAATTTGACACCAATTTATTTTTTTGCATACTTTTTTGAATTGGTGCAAATAAATTTTTAAAAATATGCACAAAAAATATTTAATTTTTTATGTAAAAAATAGCATGAGCTTTTTAAAAAAATATTACGTTAGTGAGTGTTAAAGAAGAGTAAAATTATCAAATTTAAGGACAAAATTAGCAGTAACTAATAAAAATTAAAGGCATGGTAATGAGAACCCAAAGAGTTTCAAAAATAGGAGAAATGATTGTATTTTTTAAAACTATAAATCTCTGCAATTGTCAAAAACCTCAGGGCCAGTGCATTTGACCCTAGTTTAAAAGCAGACTAGACACTGGGGTCCACTATAAAACTACTTTTGTCCCATTTCCCTGATTTTCAGCCATCCCCTACCCATACCGAGAGTACATCGTTCCTTTCTCTCTTCTCTATTCTCTCTCTCTCTCTCTCCATCGTGCTCACTCTCTCTGGAAAAGACTGATTTCATCCAAACATTGATTCGTGCTCACTCTCTCCATCTGAGTGATTTCTGGTACCGGAAAACACCCACTCAGTGTTCACTCTCTCTCCCCGGCGTGCGGTTTCAGCATTTGTGCGATTTCTGGTTCATATTTTCAGGTGCGAAGTCAGTCATTTTTCTGGTTCATTTTTTCAGCTACCTAAATCAGTGATTTCTGGTGCGAATTCAGTGTTTTAATCAACCAAAATCAGCGATTTATGGTTCATTTTCTCTGTTTTCAGCAAACCCGGCCTTTTCTCTGGTTCAGGTGCGAAGTCAGTCATTTTTTTGGTTCATTTTTTCAGCTACCAAAATCAGTGATTTTTGGTGCAAACTCAGTGTTTTCATCAACCAAAATCAGTGATTTATGGTTCATTTTTCTGTTTTCATCAGCCAAAATCAGTGTTTTATCTGGTTCACCCCCGCCTTTCCCACTCAGTTGTTCACTCCACTGTTAGTCAGTGTTTTCGGGAACCAAGGGCCTCCATCCCGCCACAGCAAATGCATTAATTTGATTGTTCATTGATTATATTCATTGATTTGGGTTAATTATATTCATGTAGGTCTGCAAATGCATTCCATTCTAGCTTACTGTTTGGCACTATTTATTTTCGCAAACTCTTCTTAATTTTTTTCTTTCGGGGGTGTCTTTTTCTTCTTATACTCTCCTTAATTTAATTATTCCAAGTTTTTGATGTCTTGATGTTTGATAAAATGCCTAAGTGAAATCCCATGTTGAATAAAATAGACCAACTTAGACAGGTTTAGCTTCTCTCCGGGTATTTGATTGTTCGATGTACCTCCTGTTAGGGATTTTTTGAGGAACTCAGTTTTTATAAGACCATTCATTGAATTGGACCGTACAAAGTTTGGGCAACATGATTCCAATTAACCATCGATAATGTTGTAGCCTAATAGAGAGGTTGTGGAATTTGCGGAAGCGAGTAGAAAATCTAGATTCAATTTTTTTTATATGCTTATTTGAGGAAGCAAATTCTTATTTGAAACGAAGTAGAATATGTGGATTTAAACTTAATTGTGTTTTAAATTTTAACGGGTTCTTTTGGTCATAAGCATAACTTTTTATTTGAATTTTCCAATGTTTATTTTGATGAATAGCATAATTTTTTGATGAATATATGGGTTTACAACTTAACCATGCTTTAAACTTTCATGGGTTCCTTTGAGCACTAGCATAACTCTTTGGTTGCCATTTTAGTTTTGAGGTTAAAAACATTTGAGAGCTGTCATTCTTTGGTTTGTATATTTTAATTGAATTTCTCTATATTTTCCACCACAACATGGCTTTAAGCTTATGATTTTCACTCTTTTGTTGTTCATATAGGAAGTCCATGTGTACTGTCAAAACTAATTTCTAAAAGTACGAAATCAGTATCTAATTGCTGAAAATTTTTCCAAAACGATGAAAAAGCTACTTAAAAGCCGGGATAGGAGAATTAGTCCTCAAATATTGTTTGGTGGGGGCTGAAATTGAGGAGTTTCAATTATTTTTTTTTATGCTATTTCGGGTATTGTTTTTTTTTTTTTTGCTATTCCATGAATCAAGAATTGGTTCTTCTATTTCGGGTATTCTTATTTCGGTATATTTTGTTGCTTTCTCCAGGAATCATTCAAAGCTATTTGACGAATCGTTCGAAGTTGTTTGAGGAATCATTTGAAGGTATTTTTGCTATTTTAGTAATGGTTCTCGAATCATTTTTTGCTAAACCGTTCAAAAAACTACCGAAAACTTTTCCCTAAGTATAGGAATTCAATAATTATCCACTGTTTTCTTTTTTCATATACCGAATACTTCCCTAAGCATAGATAACTGCACCTTCTATTCGTTAGCTAAAAATCAGAATTGTTTGGGGTTTCTATCAAGATTATTTTTCATATACCATTCTATTGTAAAAGTTGTTTGGGTTTTTTTTTTGCTATTATAGAATTTTTTTGGCTAAAAGTCAAAAAATATTTTGCAATTAAGGACTACAAATGGAAAAATATTTCCATTGTTTGGGTTTGATTTGCAATTAAACCCTAAAAATTGGGGAAAATTTTTTGTCCGTATAGGCCCAATCTGAACTGGAGGCTTTATCTTTATTGGATCCCATTGAAATAAGGACTACAAATGGAAATGGGGACTATAATCAACAAAAATGGAATAACAAGTATTTTGTGTTCTTCCCTATTGTAGGATGTGGTAAGCATGATTCCTTTTTTTTGGTGTAAGCTGAATTTTATTTGTTTGTTGGTATGAGGTGTGTATAGTTGTGGGCAAGGATTTTGAAGGTGAGGAGGAGGCTTATACCAATGGTGAGTGGAAAGAGACAGTGGAGAAAAAAGGTCTTAACCCCAATTCCTAAAACACAACTATGTTTTTTCCTTTTATACTTATTTTTTTCTTTGGTCTCACCTTTAAATTCTCATTCTGTACATAGATTTTGGATTCGGTTCGAAGTTTTTCCTTGCAATATCCTAGCGAATCAGTTTTAATCCATTTTTTGGCCTACCTAGCGGGTTTGTTTTGCAATCGATTTTCTTTGTGTTTCTAAGTACCCATAATGGAATCAGTCCAACCCTATTTTCAGGAACCGCAAAGAACAGGGTCAGCTTTTGCTATTTCAGGATTTGTTCAAGAATTGGGTTTCCAATACCAGGTAATGGAATCAGTCCAACACTTATTCATTGTCATGGAATTCACTGTCACATGTTATGTATAAAGTATAAACCTCTAAATAAATACAACTCTTAGTCATTTATTCTTTTATGTGCTTTGTCAAGGTTGATTGGTTTTGCTGCTACATCTGATTGCTTATATGAGTGGACTATGGTCTTGCTGTCATGGAATATTTTTTGATCTCAGTGTGGTCTTTATTTAGTTGTTTTAATCGTAGATACAACTTAAGGATTTGGATCCATTCCCATTTAATAGGTCGTGTAAGTTTTGGTTGCTCACATGTTTTTTTGTGGATTGTACTTGGTGTGTAAGCTTTCTGTCAAGGTCGAAGCGCATGTTAAACATTCTTATGAGTTTTATGGACTTGGAAAACGCTTATAACATTGTGCCTTGAAAAATAGGTATGGTCTCTGTTGGTGAGAAAGGAGGCGATAAAGGGGTGCATCGATGTGATAAAAGAGTTCTATTATTAGGTTTTGACTACAGCTAAATCACATGCAAGAGATATGTGAAGTTCCAATCACTTAGGCTTATTCCAATTTCAGTCATGGGTCCTTATATTTCTACATCTGTTAAAGGATGGGTTGACTAGACATATTCAGAATGATATTGATGGTGTATGTTGTTTGGGGATGCCGATCTCGGTGGATGAATCTTGGAGAGTAACTAAGCATGCACGTGGACTACACTCGAATGGGGCCCCTATTCTTTTTATCTTATACTGAAATCGAGGGCCAAAGCAGCCAATTACAATATAGGATGTTGGGTAAGTAATAAATAACACAATGTTACTAAGGGTAACTAAGATGAGGATGTTAAGATGGATGTTTGGTGATAGATGTGTGGTAAGACTAGGAGATGACCAATTAGAAGTCAAAACATATTCAATGTTATATAGATTTTTCTTCCCCTGTTTGTTTCCTTTTTGTAATGGCATACAATGATCCGGCCCTGCCATTGTTCTGTTTCTGTTTTCTACGAAGAGGCTTCTATTTTCTTGCAGAAGTCGGCAAGATCGGTAACTCATCTATGAGAGTGGCTTTGAATTTTCTTTCCCTTCGAAAAAACAGAGAACCAGTGTTGAGGTAGAAATCAAGATAAATCACTCTCTCCCTCTCTTTTGCCTAAAAATCACTTTGGCTTTAGGGCTTTTATTTTTAGATTAGAGTGTTTTACTGATTTGACAATTTTGTTGGATTTGAATAACTCAAATAACTCGCATCATGTTTTTTTAAAATTTTGTGTTTGTATTGACATTCTGAGTTGTTGATAGATTGCATGAAGTGAATTGACATAAAAAAAAATGACATGAGTTAGGTTATTTTAACTTTGGCTTATGTGAGTTAAATGTGGACATGCACTAGGTTCAAATTGACTTTAGGTTATTTTAACTGTTAAAGCAGATTCTCACAACATTAGGTTGTTTTCATACAGTTATGTTTCATACAGTGAATTGACATCAAACCACTCACATCATGTAATTTCGTTTCCTACTAACTTTCTGCTATTGCATTGTTTAAATTACACAAATTGGTAGATGAGGTATACACTTCTATCCTCCTCCTCTTTTTAGTTAACTTTAGAATATATTCTTTTTTAGTAGTTTGATTGGGTTCAATTCTTATATGACTTGCTCAATTTAAGAATACAAAGCTAGCAAAGAGAAAAAAACTAGGTGACTTCAGCTTTCACTTTCATGCCCTATACCCTCTGAGCTACAATATATTGGGACAAGTTGAATAAAAATTCAACAAAAGAAGATAGGTTCTTAGGTCCACAAATCCAAGGCTATTTTCCAGTAAGGCTTTCCATGAGAGTAAAGTAGGTTCTTAGGTCCAAGAGAAGTTAAGAAACACTAATCATAATTTGTTGTTTGCACAATGTTGTTTGCACAATGTTGTTTGCATAATTTTAAAGATATTCGTTCCTATATTTCTAATACATGAGATTTGAGGTGAAGTTGAGTCTTGCAGTTAAGTTTTTTTTCTTTTTTTTTTTAAACTTTGTTAACTTTGGGTCCTTATGGGATGCCGTACAACTTTAACATGTTTTCAAGGGGGGACACGCGAGGGACACACAAAGGAGACGTCATATCACCTCAAGTGGTATGTGCTCTTTAGACAAATACGTAGTTTCTTTTTCAATCTAACATTCAATGGTCATAATGAGGTTAACTTCCCCCTTAAAATAACTTCTGAAATGATAATACAGATCCTCAAAAAAAACTCAACTTCAGGAATAGATTTCAGAAAGAACTTTGTCCATTACATCGTTCATGTCATGTGTTTGTTTTTGAGTGAAGGTTTAATTGGTTGGTTATATGCTCTTTAGAGAATAATATTTTTTGGGCAGTTCTTGAAGCATGATAGAAGAAGTACTTTTCCTTTGACTCTCTTGATTTTTTCCAAAAAATGCAAAGCCGTTACGTTTTGTCAAACTAGATTTAAATGATGTTTTGTCATTTGTGCATGATGTGTTGCGTATGTTGTATTTTATCATTTGGGTTGTTTGATTCTAGGTTTGTCAGCCAAGTCTCCCTCATCTCCCTTTTTGGTGCTGCCACAATGCAATGGTAAGTTTATGTCATTAGCTTGACTGGTTCTATTATGTCTATTTACTACCTTTCTAAACTTGAAGAAATGAAAAGTGCAATTAAGTAAGAGTTAAATAAAATTTTGCTTGAAGATCTTCATTATTGCAGATACCAATGGGCCTTGATGGAGAGATCCTTGCTTTCAATTTTTAATCAGGATACCTTCCTTGAAAATGCTTCCATTTTCTCAACAAATCATGCAATGAGGTACAAGTTGGTGGTGAACCATGATAAAAACGGGTCCTGTTACTGGTGAATAACAACATTCTATTTGAGAAGAACTTGATTTCTTACAGCATGATTGTGGATGGATACACCAACTTGGATTGTAATGAAGGCAGTGAAATGGAAGAAAAGATGGCTAGGAAGTGTATGAATCTTATGTGCTTGAAATGGAAGATGGCTAGAAAAAATGGATTGTGGATGGATACACCAACTTGGATTGCGGCAACTTAGATTCTTTACAGTTTCTTTAGTGAAGAAAACAAATTTTGTATGAATCTTATGTTATTCCTAGATAGCTAGGAAGTGTATTAATGTTTTAGTAGATTAATAATTGAAATGAACTTTGGAAATGTATTGAGCTTCAAGATAAAAATGGGATGAATTATGAAAACGTGTTTGAAATGACCTCTGATGTTGCGACTGAGTTTTTAGTACTACAATTGATTTTTGAAAGTGGTGACATTGGGTTTTTGAATGAGCTTTGAGTTTTTAGTGCTTGAATTGATTTTTGTACGACACAAGATTGTGCTTGAATTGATTTTTTGTAGTGCTTGAATTGATTTTTTGGACTATTTTGTAGTGTTTGAATTGTTTTTTTAACAAGTTTGTGCTTTGAATTTTTTGTATGGAATAGGCATGTGATTTGGTGTTTCATAGTACATGATTTGTTTTTTGTGGTGATTGGGATTGATTTTTTAATATTTACGAATTTGTGTGGTAAACATAACTTTTTCCCATTTTCTTATTATGGTTTTCACTATAATTTTTTTATTACACATTTAGAACAGATATGTGCTATGTTTTTTTTATTACGGCTTTTGATCGAAACTTACAAAAGAGACTTAAAATGCTAAAAAAATTGAGCGTGTCTTTAGACACGGGTTATATTTGAAGTTTATTTAGAAACTAAATTTTGGAGATGCAAAGTTTTTTTTAAAATTTTGATTAGTGGGGAATGATACCTCATTTAGGTCGTGTTTAAAATTTGTTGTGGCGTGCATTTAGAAACGGGTGGTTACTGAGTTACACATTTTTAAAAATAAATTAATATTAAATTAAAGTAGTAGTTGTAGGTTTTATTTGAGGTTTTTATTATTCTAATGTCTATTTGCTGTATATATGTCTTCATAGTTATCACGTTGGCATTTTGTTCCTCTTTGTACGGTTCGGTTACTTGGTGCTGATGTGGATGTCGCGTGGTGTTTCTGTGGCATGTGACATGTCAAACCAAATAGATGCGATTCAATCAGGTACAACTGCTCCACACGAAGAGGTGCAATCCCATGGCTAAGATTGCGTCCGATTGGGTGTATGAAACAACACACTGGTTCGATGATTGGAAAATTTTGGATTGTTCAAATTAAATTCAACAGTCGAAAAATGAGCGGGTGCACTGAAAAAAGAAATATCACACTCAAATTTTTAATTGGATAAGGTAATACGATCTTTTTACTATAGCTATTAAATTATTTAAATCTTAATTAAAATTATTTGAAAAGCTAATTTATAAAAAGTCAAAACTGAATGCAACTTAATGAATTTTTTGCGTGCCTTCAGGCACGAGCACGAGCATGCTCAAAAGAACCCGTTAAAATTTAAAACACAATTAAGTTTAAATCCACATATTCTACTTCGTTTCAAATAAGAATTTGCTTCCTCAAATAAGCATATAAAAAAAATTGAATCTAGATTTTCTACTCGCTTCCGCAAATTCCACAACCTCTCTATTAGGCTACAACATTATCGATGGTTAATTGGAATCATGTTGCCCAAACTTTGTACGGTCCAATTCAATGAATGGTCTTATAAAAACTGAGTTCCTCAAAAAATCCCTAACAGGAGGTACATCGAACAATCAAATACCCGGAGAGAAGCTAAACCTGTCTAAGTTGGTCTATTTTATTCAACATGGGATTTCACTTAGGCATTTTATCAAACATCAAGACATCAAAAACTTGGAATAATTAAATTAAGGAGAGTATAAGAAGAAAAAGACACCCCCGAAAGAAAAAAATTAAGAAGAGTTTGCGAAAATAAATAGTGCCAAACAGTAAGCTAGAATGGAATGCATTTGCAGACCTACATGAATATAATTAACCCAAATCAATGAATATAATCAATGAACAATCAAATTAATGCATTTGCTGTGGCGGGATGGAGGCCCTTGGTTCCCGAAAACACTGACTAACAGTGGAGTGAACAACTGAGTGGGAAAGGCGGGGGTGAACCAGATAAAACACTGATTTTGGCTGATGAAAACAGAAAAATGAACCATAAATCACTGATTTTGGTTGATGAAAACACTGAGTTTGCACCAAAAATCACTGATTTTGGTAGCTGAAAAAATGAACCAAAAAAATGACTGACTTCGCACCTGAACCAGAGAAAAGGCCGGGTTTGCTGAAAACAGAGAAAATGAACCATAAATCGCTGATTTTGGTTGATTAAAACACTGAATTCGCACCAGAAATCACTGATTTAGGTAGCTGAAAAAATGAACCAGAAAAATGACTGACTTCGCACCTGAAAATATGAACCAGAAATCGCACAAATGCTGAAACCGCACGCCGGGGAGAGAGAGTGAACACTGAGTGGGTGTTTTCCGGTACCAGAAATCACTCAGATGGAGAGAGTGAGCACGAATCAATGTTTGGATGAAATCAGTCTTTTCCAGAGAGAGTGAGCACGATGGAGAGAGAGAGAGAGAGAATAGAGAAGAGAGAAAGGAACGATGTACTCTCGGTATGGGTAGGGGATGGCTGAAAATACTCCTCTTGCCATCAAAGATTTGACAGATTTAGGGGGGAAACTCAGATGAGAGGATTGATCTCAACCCTTGAATGAAATTCTAAATTAATCTCAACCATTGAAATCTTGATAAAGTTAGTTTGTGAGGGGATAAGTTTGAAAAAAGGCCTTGTATTGTTATATAGATATATATATATATATATATATATATATATATATATAGATATATATATATATATATATATATATATATATATATATATATATGTATATACGTATAGGTATAACTCCAGCAGTTGTAGTGTAACTTCGAAACTCACCTTATTCAATTATTGATACTATTATTGTATTTATTTCTCATAGTTATAATTGTGCCAACCATATTAATTATCCTGCACAAGGACATGTCATGGTCATTTTCATATGTGCACTTTGTTTTCACTCTATAAAAGTACTTCCCCTTTAATTTCCAAAACGGATTCCTAGCACCTCTTAATTTCAAATTGAAAGCAATTAATTAGAGGCTGAACTAAAATAAATCGAATTTAATAGCAATGTCCATTCACATTATTGTGCCATCGCTTATCTACACTCATACTTCACCCTCTCTCTTACTCAACATTCATCCCATCTAGCCAAACACACACACACCACTTTTCGCAGTCAATTTAACCTTTGTACATATCCCGCATTGTAGCCATTTTACACTAATCTTTCTTCTCAACAATTAGTATGTCTCCTCTCTCCCTCGTCCTCGTTCACCATCTTTTTCTTTAAACTCAAACAACATACATTTTCTCGCGTCTCTACTTCTAATTTCCAAATTTCACTATTTATCGAGAAGTTTTTATCCAACCAACAAACAGTACTCTAGTCCAACAATATCCACTGGAGTCACCCCTAACGTCTGCCCTAGATTGCCAGATAAGAGGCAAGATCTCAGAAATTATATGTTTTCTTGATCACACATTTGACCACATTTTTCACGAGACAATGCATATTTTAAATACTAAGTGTTGTATATAGCATTTTGATGACGTTGGTGTATAGGCCGATTGGGCCCAATATGAAAATGCAGCTCTGTCTGTAATGTCCATCCGGACGTTCGAGTGTCCTATCCGGACACTCGTGCCTTATTGAACAGAATCAAACTTTACTAAAATTTTTGTCCTAGTGCCCAGTCTAAATCATCTTGATGCGAAACTTTCTCGACCTTCCCACCAGAATGCCTTTCTAGTTGTCGTTTGGAATGTCCGTTCGAGCACAACTATGATGATTGCCCTATTTCCTTGTTCGGGCACAACTATGATGATTAAGCACAACTACTTTTGCGTGTATATATATTGATCGCACATGCACTCAGAACATTGAAACTTATTTACACAATAAGTAAATGCTATATTTTAAACTTGTACTTTAGCCAACCCCCCCCCCCCCCCCCCCCCCCAAAAAAAAAAAAAAAAAAAAAAAACAAAACAAACACACACACACACACACACAAAAACAAAAAAAATTGAAAATAGTGATGATGTCAAAATCTTGAAATTCTAAATTAAAAAAGTCAAACTCAATAAAAAAATGAATCCGAACAAATAAGAGTAGAGAAAAAATAACATCTTTTCAAATACTTGATGTATACACTCGTCTAGTTGCACAACCTCTTATGTTTAGCCCTTAATAATAATTGTACTTAAACCAGTTTGTTGCGTCACTCAATTCTAAGATTTTACATATATTTAGTCTTCACAGATCTCTCAGAAATTGTGTCAAAGTTAACTTTTTATAGACTATAGCATATTGTTGATTGGTTTTGACTCCCGAGACTTGCATGATAATTATACGTTGAGGTTTTTGAAATATGTGCTTGGAACTTATGTGAAACATAGTACTGACAGATTATGCATGAAACACGTGTTATGGATCTTATAATGGTCTTGATTGTTTGTTTTATTATGTTGATGATGTTAAACTAGTGATGATTTCAAGAAAGTTAGAGGATATGTAATATAAGTTTGGAGAATGTCTTGGGTCATGCTATGCATCGAGCCATACCTTGCCTATGTCAAAATGAGATGATTAGAACTTAAATTATAGAGGAATATAATTAGGTTAGAGAGGCAAGGAGAACGAGAGCATAATGTACAGAAACACAGAGTATGAAAACTTGGTGTGTGAGACTATGTCGTATGTGAACTTAATATATGAGAGCATAAGCGTACAGGGCCGGCCCAATAGGGCAGCCCACCAGGCCACCGCCTAGGGCCCCTCCAAAAGGCCCAAAATTAGGGACCCTTATCATTTTTTGCATCTTTGGAAAAAAAGGCCCCAAATTTTTAGCCCAATTACTTTATTAACTAGGGCCCCATTAAAAAATGACCTACTTGATTAGTTTTTAGCCCAATTGTTGGATTACTATTATTTTTATTTGAAAATAATAAGCAAATAAGTAACAAATGTTCTCATATTTTTTTAACAATTCTTACTTTTTTGACTTTTTGATAAATGTTCTCATATTTTTGACTAACAATTTTTTTATTTATTTCTTTGTTTTCTTTGATATGAATGTATTACTGAAATAGTTAAAAAATAAATACTTGAAAAACAAATTACTTAATTTTGTCTTGAGCATATTTTTTGCTAATATCATGAATATTTTTTACCCTTTTAATTCTACCATTAAATACGCACTAAATGAGTAAATTTATTTAAAAAATAAGTCAATTTTAAGTTCTTTTGTCAAAGTAAGCCTAAATAGTTTACTAAAGATCTTTGTTAATAATATTACTATATAAATGTCGCACATCACTAAAATATACAAAATAAATTTGTATAAAAACCTGACTTTTAATTTGAATCAACTAAATGTAAAGCATCATTAACTTACTTTATGTCGTAAAATTCTTATTGATAATGTTATTTTGAAGATAATTTTCATGTTTATTTTTTTGAAAAAAATATTTAAGCCCAATTTTATAATATTGCCTAGGGCCCCGAAAATCTCGGGGCCGGCCTTGTAAGCATATGGAATCATAATATATGAGGGCATTGTAGGTTAGATTAAGAATCAAAGACTGAATTTAGAATTTAAAAATTGCCTATTGAGTGTCATAACTCACAGGTATTATATTGTCACTGATAATCAACGATAGATGAAGATGGAGGTGCGTTTCTCAAGAATGTGGGGGGCAGAAAATGTGAGAAAACCTTGGTTATACAAGTAGTTATTAGATGGTTTTATATTTTTGTAAGATATTTTGTGATAAATTTCATATTGATTCCAAATATTGTGGTTTTAATATTTGAAATTTCTATACTAAACTTGTATGGGTTTAATAAGATTTCTAAGTTTTTTCCTCATTTAATGAAAATCTTTTATTAATGAATCGAATTTTTGGAGTGCTATAATATCAATTTTCAAATTCTTCTCTTTTAAAACTTAGTCCATGGCCCCAGGAGCGGAATCAGGATTGTGAGTTTGAGGGGTCGAAATTTTTTTTTTTTTTGAAAAAGAAAAGGCCGAACATAATTTTTTTTTTTTTTTTTGGGGGGGGGGGGATATAATATTTTTATAATTAAAAAAAATATATTATACCTAGACTTAATTTTTTTTGAAATTTTTTGGGGGCATGTTTCCGCCCCTGCACGGCCCTAGCCCCTGCACGTAAAAGGCGCGAGGGTTGATTTCGGCCTGGTGGACCCGAACAAGGACGGATCAAGTGCTTGGGACCCAACCAAGGTTTAGCCCGGGCTCAACCAGTTCACGAGGCTCAACTAAAGTTTGTTAAGGTTTTGCTTGAAATATCTAAAAGAATCTTTTTAGATTCTCATTTTAAAAAAAAAAAAAAAATTCAAGGTAAGCATTTAAAGTTATTTAATGCGTCTTGTTGATTTTTAATTTTTTTTCCCCATTGTTTGGCATGTAAAGGACTATCATTTGATTATTTTGTACATGTCAAATAACACAAGATAAATAGACTTTTACCATGAAAAAATTTTACTTAAAAATTGATGTGCATTGTGCATAACAGAACGTATTAGCGTCAAAACGATTGTTTTGACGTTCGAACAATATTTTACGCGTCAAAACAATATCGTTTTAACACACAACACGCTATATTATGCGCAACGCACAACATAAAACCAAGCCCCGCACATGCCATTGTTTGTACTCAATTTTTTGAATTGTGATACTAGTGGTAACCCAATGGAATGAATGGTATTTTTTCCTGAAATTGGGTTGCTTTTGTTGATAGGTAACATATAAAAGTTGGGTATATGGTCCACATAGAGAGCTACACAAACATTGATTATTCAAATGGAGCGTATGGTAACATTAAAGCTTTTTTGCACCATTGGAAAATGTTAGATGCTCCCTAACAAGGGGACTTGCTTGACCTACCAAAACCAATGGTAATTGTTTAGTACCTTTTGATCCTGTTTGATACTGGGTTTTAAACATGGAATTCTAACTGTGAATCTGATAGGACTCTTAATATATATCATATTTGGTGTTGCTTAAGTTAAGAGGTAATAGTACTAGTCCGATTGGATTGGTAATCTCTCATCAGAATTCACTATTCTGAAGGGGTGGTATTATGAATTTCATTTCATGGTCTTAAATGGGTTGTTGGAATTAGAATGTGAAAATAGAATAAGTTAGGATTCCTTGATCTGTTGATCAGGATCATCAGGCTTTAATTTTAGCCTAATTATTTTAATCTTTGATTTGTTTCCTTTTTCTTTTATTGTTTTCATACCTTATCATATACTTGTAGTATAAATATATGAAGGTAAGCCAAAGTATACAAAAGATTTTGGTTCTTTTTTGGTATTAAAGCCCTTCCAGACACTTGGGTCTTATCTCTCGGGTATTCCATTTGGACACTCGGAAGGTCTGCCGTCTTCGTAAGTCTTTCTTTGGATTGAAGTAGTTGCCAAAGACGTGGTTTGGTCATTTTAGTAATATTATCCTATCCATGAACTTTGTTCAATGCCACTTTGACCATACTTGTTTTATTTGCTAGCATTTTGATGGTCGTTGTATCATCTTGTTAGTATATGTTAATAACATTATCCTTACACTCCTAGGATGCTCAGGTAATTAAAATGGAACCTCGACAGAGCTTTTGACGTTAAGAATTTGGGTCTCCTTAAGTATTTTCTCGATATTGAAGTTCCCATTATGGAATATCTCATTCTCAGAAGAAGTAAACAACAACATGTTGACATTAAGTGAACCTATAGTCCTATGGATCCCAACTTAAAACTCTCAACTGAATCTAGAGAGTTATTGTCTAATCCATCCATGTACTAATTAATGTCTAGTTGGTTGTCTAATTTACTTGAACAACACTAGACCCGATCTCACACTTGTCGCAAGTGTAGTAAGCAAGTTTATGCATATGCTTCGCGTATGACTCACTAGATACGGTCTGTTATATCTTAAGATATCTCAAGACTTGCCTTGGCCTTGGTTTATTTTTCTCATATGCTCTTTCAAATTGGTTTCTCATGCTTTACTGATTGTGATTATGCTGAATCTAAAGATTGATGAACGTACCAAAAGTTAAAAAGAATGCTATAGTTTTGAGATTTTCTGCACAAGCCGAATAACAAGCTATGGCACAAGACACTTGTAAAATATTTCGACTTCTACCTAACATAATCAATACCGTACTGTATTGATCAGTACCAGATGATACGTACCGTACTAAAAGGTTTAGTCCAGCACTGTGGTCCTCTCATTTGTTTTGACAAGGGCTTCTAGTCCATATAACTGCTTAACACGTAACCAAAGCCCACTTATCTCACTTCACTATAGAGGGCCCAAATTCATTTTTCCGCGCACCAATCCCCTCTGCAATTCTTTATTACATAAAAACTGAAATTTTATTATGAAGCTAGAATATAGCAATAAAAAAGAGCATTACAAAACCGAGAATCCGGAAATTCTGTGATGCACAACACATAATATAATGTGTTTAAAATGATGTTTCTAAATCTGTTCAAATGGTTGACAGTATTGGACAATCAATGGATAATTTTTTAGAGCCACAATGATGTAATTTTGACGTGCAATATTTTCTATTAGGTATAGTGTACAACAAGATCGCCGTGTTCTGAAACCGAGAGCTACTTCCATCCTAACCTCACATGAAGAATAAAATGGACATTCTTTACCAAGTGCTGGGTAATCCATGTTGGCACAAGAGAAACAACATGCAAGTCGGGTGCTTAAAAATGATAGGACAAGAGTTTAGCATTTCTTATTTCTAGATCAACGATTACTTGCTATCGCGGTTTCACTGTTTGCTTAATGAAGTTGAACAGCTGAATAAATATTTCAATATGAATTTGTTTTTTTTGTTTTTTGAAAGAAAAAATATTTTTGATCCTAAAAAACAAAAATATTTTTATGTATTGAAGCTTATTTTATTCTTAGGTAAAATTTTAAGAAACCAACATATTTTTATTTATTTCGAATTAACTTTATTCTCACTATGTTTTTATTCCTTAGCAAAAATTAAAAAAAAAATAGCAGTATATATATTTTTACCTACCTTACCTTCTCTTCTCTTTCCTTCACAATCTCACAGCACAACCGGACCCGCGAAAAGCCGAGGAGGTCTGTAGTCTGAAAATGGCGGCTTTGGAAACGACCGATCAGGTTACCGTGTTCTTGAAATCGGGAATTTTCCGGTTCGAGAGCTCCAGCGTCGTATTTATTGATCCGGTTCGAGTCCTCAACCGGTCTTACATCCTATACAGTGTTTCACCTTCCGCGTACTACTCCCGCTTCTTCGAATCCAATAGCCCCAACGAAGAGCCTACGATTTCCACGAACTCCAGGAAACGAAAACGGAAGAAGAAACAGAGAAGACCTCTCACTCTTAATGAGAGGGAACAAATCGCTGATCAACGCCATCAAGTACACTTCGCCATTCTATACTTACATATTAATGCATGTATGTTGATTTATATTTGCATATAGGGCGAGTTATGTGTATATACGTATACATGGATTGAGCTTTGATGTGTTTGATCTGTGCTACTGAAATTAATCAATTTTAGTTTTGAGTTTCTGGGATTTATGTTAAACAGCCGAAACAATGTCTTAACTCTTAAGTGGTGATGTGGATTTTTTATTCGGTGGATGGTCTAACCTGTTGCTTGATCCGAAAGTTTCTCTGGGATTTCTTTTAAAGTTCAAAAGCAATAGCCAGCTATGTTGGTTAATAGAGTCAGTGTAGGAGAAGTGTTTGGACTCTTAAGTTACCTTGTATCGTCAAACCTAGTTTGGACTCTAAGTTAGAATGTAGGGAGCATGATCTTGATAACTTCATAAATAACCCTCGCTACGATTGACGTCAATCACGTCATGCACACGGGACATCAAGTTGCACACCACGTGTTAGGAGTTAGGACTGAGCCACCAAGAGGACATGTGGAATACAGATGTAGCTAAGCTAGCTGGGTCATCCGGATCGGGTATCACTTCAGCCCAGCCCACACTGTGCGCTCTCGCAAAGCGGGCTGGTTGTGCAAGACCGTGCGGACCATGTCAGGCTTTCGGTCCAGTTAATGGCCCAATCCGGTGCCGACTTGGCCCACTAAAGGTGAAATCAAGTTTTAGTTGTTCTAAATTTCATCAACGTGACATTAGGTGAATAAATTTATGGAACTGAACTTTGAAGGTTGACATTTTGTTTTATGAGTATGTAGTTGTTTTGATTACTGGAATGGGTGCTGAAATTGATGTTGGGATTTTGTTCAAGTATGAAATAAAGTGCTTAATTAATCCAGTTTGGGTGGGAAATGCTGGAATTGATAAACGTTGCCGATTTTTTTATTGTCTGAAGAAGAGAAGCTTCCACAAGTTTATAATTCGAGTCTGGGTGATTTAAATTTCTTGTTGGACTCCTTATGAGTCTATTTCTCTCGTGTTAATATTAATGGGTTTGTGACTATCGGGTATAAAATATGTCCATTCTAGGTCTAAAGGAGGACAGTACAGTAAAAATTCTCGCAAATTGCAACTCTAAGAGAAATCTTGAAAATTACGGTTTCAAAATCAGGAGAGGGACTTGAAAACTACAGTGTCAAGTCAAAAGATAGGAAGGAGAATTGCTTTTACTATGATGGAGGCAGAGTTGTGATTTACCTGATCAACTCTTGAATAATGTTGAAACTAACTCTAGATAATGGGGTAATCTGGTGGTGCTATGTTTTTTTACATATGTAAAGCCTGACTGTTTGGAGTTGGACTTTTTTAGAAGTGTCTCTGTAGTTTATTTGCAGATAGTGTGTTATTGGTATGAAGCCCAATTTACTGTTCGACTAGCCATGCGTGTCACAGATCCACGTAACACAAGATCTATAGGAATAATATTTTTCCCATACGTGTTACGCAAGGTTGCTTTTGGTATTCTGTATAGTCTACAGACTTCTGACCGTAGCTATATATTGTTAAAGACTACATGGGCTTTGGCTTCTGTCCCAATCCGCATCGGTCCACACCCCAATTCAATTGGCGGACTAGTTTTCAGCCATTCACATTCGACCATCTGACCAAGGAACATAAAACTAACCTGTCTCGCGACAGTCCAAAAACCAAGCTCATTTTCCCTATTGGTGGGTGAACAATCCAACACCTGATGAATTCTGCTTCAGAATGATAGGAAGAGTCGACATCAAAGGATAAAAAAATATTGGTATGAATGCTGGGTTGCCACAAGCCATCTTCGATGTATCTGTTGTATTCTTCAATATCAAATAACCATAGAAACCGTTGATGTAGCACTTCTGGGATATCCTAGTATTCAAAGGCTTTCTTCAGTACTAGCGACTTCTTTGCCAGGACTATAAATCTAGTGTTTGTTACTTTGTTTTATGCATGCCTAGAATCCTATCTTATATGTCTCGTGTTGGGTTCTACGAATTCCTATCAGTGTGTTTTTGCTTACTTTCAATGGTTTGTGGTGAAATTGGTTATATAATTGTTGTTGCAGGAGGCAAGGCCTTTCTTGTTGAAGGCACATGAAGCTTTACTTGGAGCTACTGATTTACTAGCAGTTATTCGAAACTTGAGTAGTGAAAGATGTTCTTCAGAGGATTGTGGGAACTTGTCCTTGCCAAGTGTTGAGCAGTCTTTTGTTGAGCTTGGCAGTGTTTGGCAAGCCCCTTTCTATGAAATAACTCTTAATTTTCCTCGATACAGAGAGCCCAAAAGTGGAGGTTTGTTTGTGGTCTTTTATTTCTCTGTGCAAATATCTAATCCGCCCCTTTCTGTTTGTGGTCAATACTCAATTTTTCAATACTCAATTTTTTATTATTGGATTTGTTTTCTTGCACATTAACAACACATTATGAAGTATGAACACTCCTAAGAAATTGTCTTATCTGTGTATCGGACACTTGGAGACATGCTTGGATTTTAACATTTTTTGAAGGGTGACATGATGAGGACAAGACGGGAGCACGTGGGTTCACGGAAGAGACACGGTGGGGTGGCTTTTGTAAATTTGAATAGTTTTTTCAGGGGTAGATTTTTATAATTTAACAATATTGGACCAAAGGTGAAATATAAAATATTTATTTATCTATATAGACATGCACCATCGCTTCGATAACGCATTTGATAGAAGCCCAAACAAAAATATTTAGTGGCCAATATGTTCAATAACGCATTTGGATAGACATGGATCATCGATTTGATAACGCATTTGATGACGCTGTGTTCGTGCCCCCGTTTTAGAATTTCCGTGTCCATGTCTGTGTTTGTATAATGAAAAGAAACAAAGAGAAAGAAATCTTTCTCGTGTTGGACTAAAAAAATTAGTTAGAAATGGTGGGAAATGCCAACAAAATGAACTCTTATCGAACCAAATTCTGAAGGAAAAAAGTATCCCACGTTTCCCTTATTCGCATCTTTGTTTTTAACAAGAAAAACATGATTGCGAAAAACGGTCATTCTTTTCGTTTCTCGCTTTAATCTGTCCTGATGTCAGGTTTGTTAGGTTCTTGAGCTGTGGAAAGGGTTGATTTTCTTCATAATTGGCCCCTATGAATGGTAGAGTTGTTTACACACTATGGAGATGGGTCCAATTCCAAGACTTGATGGCAAAATATTAAGAAATGAGAGATGATGGAATACCTGTTGCAGATGGTAGAAACTACTGATTAAAGTTCAAATCTATCCGGATAAGGCCCATTTCCGTCAGCTAGATTTTGGCATTCGTGTACGCTCACTTACTAACTGAAAATTACGCGTTTTCTTCGTTAAAGTAATCAACAATGAATATATTTGAAATGATGCTAGGTTGTCTTATGCAGCACATGTTGCTACGTGGTGCCTAAATCTCATTAGACATGATATGGTATGAGGAGTCACATGGCTTATGAGACACACATACTGTACAGAGTTGAGAATGCGCATTTACTAGGCTTTAAACACTAAATTGAGGAGCTATCTGCCTTCAGGTCTTGTGTTTTGTATTGCATATAATGTGCAATCCATCCGTTCTCTCAATCATGTAATTTTCTTATATTTCTGCTTCTAAACCACCATGAATTGGGTTTTTCTTCTATTCGCAGGTTCACCAATAGCTCAATCCAGTGAGCAAAGACTGATTCCAATTTTTAATAACTTAGTTGTTAATGAGACAAGTGAGGACATGGAGGCTGAATTCCTGAACAGCAGATATATAATACCCAGAAAAAGCAGTTTCTACATGGTATGGAGTTTTACCTTTCCCGTTATTCAAGTTTGTATATGATGGAACATTGTGGACCATGATATCATGAGTTTTTAGCCTGTTTTATCCTTAAGGGCAATCAGTAGGTTCTCTATTGTGGCAACCTGTTAGATTGACTTCAATATTTATTTTGTTGTTGAAGGATTAGATTGTTAGCTACTATGTCTCACTTGCTTCTGATGATTTCTCGTTCTTATGTCATGGAAGTCTGATCTGGGGAAGATTCACGATTTAATTCCTGGTAATTTCCGCTAATAAACTTGATTTTGGGTTTGAATCTGCCATCGTAGGTGTGAGGAAACTTCTCTGATTGTACATTGACTAATGGTTGTCAATAGGCAAGGACACATTATGAACTGCCATGGATGTGGCATTGTTTGAATCTTTAGCCCCTGAAATCTCCAACTAGTGGTTGTACGTCTCCTTCTTAATGTTAGTCTGAATCTGTTGTCTCTGTGTGGGAATATAAGTAAAATTCAGACTTGGTTACTGTCATGAGACCTTTTCCTGATGCAATGGCAGAAAAGAGTGTGTCAATTTATATATTTTTGCTGGATGAGTGTATGTCAAATTTGGTTGGCTAACGACTATCCTATTCTATTTTTCGCACCCCTGATGGCTATAGATTTTCAAGGAAGTAGCGCAGATAAAAAAAAGGTAGTGTCCCATCTGCTAGAGCTTGAAGAATTCCCAAAGGTCCAGCATAGTCAGGGCCAATACGTTGTTGTATCCCTGCAAATATTTCTCTTTCTAACCAAACAATTACTAGGACACCTATTGTGATTCATAATAACGGAGTTCTGAAGACTAGACTTGTACAAGGATCCTCTTTTGATACTCTTATGGTTCTACTTGTCCCATTGATTGGGCCTAACTGCCACCTTTCTCTTTCTGCAAAATGTCACAATATTTCTTTGAGCTGTAAGGCAAATTATAAGAATTCCACTCTTTCCGTGATGGATTAAATAGCTTCTGATTCTTTCGTGCAGATGAATCTGATTGTGGGTTCAATCTTATTTTGGTCGATCCACCATGGGAAAATAGCAGTGCCCGTCAAAAATCGAAGTATGTACTCACAATTTTTACAAACCTAATCAGTTTCTTCATTTCAGCATGTACTTATAACGGTGGTTATACCAGCCTACAAAATACCCTCCACGGCTCCACCTGATATCAGGCAAACACGCTAATAAAACGATTTAGAAAAAACAACTCTTACAGATAACTTCTTACTTCTCTTATGAAGTCTGTTCTTTTTCTAGAGTAGTATATAAGATGAATATTGAAAAGAAAATGGACCCTAGAAATGTCTTGGCCGATGCCCACACCAACTGCATCATTTAGGACAGATACGGAGATATAAGTATTCTCATGTGTCTTCAAGTTGTTAGGATGAGAAAGATATCATCACATGGCTGGGATTTAGAGAAACACACTTTCTGAATTAGATTGACTTTCTGCAATCAGCAATTATGAGAACCCACGTTAGGAAATTTCACTAATCTGTGGAGTATGGCTTTACTCGTAAGCTGGATGAAAGCTTTGTCCATTGTCAGTATCACAGTCTTGTAGAAACGTCATACTGGTGGCAGCTTCACAATGTTCGGTTGCAAGTTATAACAGTTTCCTCTTGATTTGTTTCCTAAACTTTAATTCTTTAGTCTACCTATTTTTACATATATGTTCAAATATGTCATCCCCATTGCTCCTGATGGTTCTGTTTTTCAATTTTACTCATAATTACAGGTACCCGACATTGCCTAACCGATACTTCTTATCTCTTCCAATCAAGCAACTCACTCATACCCAAGGAGCTCTCCTAGCCTTATGGGTGACCAATAGGGAGAAACTACGGAGTTTTGTTGAGAAAGAACTATTTCCGTCGTGGGGAGTCAAATACATGGCTACTCTTTATTGGTTAAAGGTGATTCCCTAAATATATGGTGACATATCATTGCAAAAGCTTCCATTTACTATGGCAAAGAAATCTGATGAATTGGCTTTACAGGTGAAAGCAGATGGTAGATTGACTAGTGAATTGGATCTCTTTCATCATAGACCTTACGAATGCCTTCTTTTAGGTTACTGTCATGGAGAGGTGAGACTATGACGTGGTAGACTACCTACCTATGATTTTTCTAATTGCTCTACTGTCTTCAATTGTAAAGGCTCGTTTTAAAAGTTTGCTCTCATATTTTTTGCAGGCTAGTAATCCTGAATGCTCGTCGAGCTTCAAAACTATACCTGATAATCAAGTCATCATTAGTGTTCCTGGGGACTACTCTAGGAAGCCCCCTGTTGGAGGTATATATATCCTCTCCATGCCTTACCCATCTATTCTTATAATTTTTGCTTCATTTACTTTTACCAGTAACTTTGTCAATCAGTTAATCCCATTCTCTTCTAGAACTTTTTAAGTTTTGGGTCTGGCTTCAAAACTTTTGTTTGTTTCAGAAGAGGACAAAAAGGAAATAAAAGAAATAAAAGAAAAGTACACGATCTTAACAGATCAATACTGTGGAGTCATTCAACCAGATGATCGTCTGACCCGTACGTGATCCAAAAAGTTACCTAAAATCACTTTAGAACTATAAAAGTAAGAACTAGTTAGTGTGGCCAGTATCTGCCAGAAAGCACTTCGATGCTTAAGTCCGTCCGTGAAGGAGAATGATAATACGAAAGTACTTCTAGAGAGAAAGTAGTGTATATCGTACTTTTCACCTTCAGTTGCTTTATACAATCGGACCTAACTTGGGCTTCAAGCTAGCACGTGCAGGGCACGCTCTCGATGATGTCAGAAAGAAACGTCACAACCCTTGACATCATGCATGATGCGCCGGACGCCAAGTCGAGCGTCTCATGTTAGGGCTAAGTGACCTAGAGGACATATGGAAACGGGCATAGACACGTCGGTTGAGAATTCGGGTTGCGTATTGATTCAGCCCGATCCACACAGTGTGTGCGACTGTGCCCGCCAAGCGGGCTTGTTGCGCAAGACCATGCGGGGTTTTGGTCCAGCCAATTGGGCTTGCTTAGTCGCCGGGCCTTGTCTAGTGAACGACCCAAACAGGTTGCCGACTTGGCCCATCACAAATACTATCAATATTTGATAATTTACATCTTGGAAAGTACACAACCGTTTCGCAAAACTTGCGAAATAGTTATAACTTACAGTTACTTTTTTATTGTCAGTTAGCAATTTGGACTCATCACAAATTCATCTTATGCTATGTTTATCCATTTCAGAGTTGCTACTGGAGTACGTGCCAGGGTGCAAGCCCGCTCGTTGCATTGAACTGTTTGCTAGAGAAATGTTAGCTGGATGGAGTTCATGGGGGAATGAACCCCTTCATTTCCAGGACTATAGATATTTTTCAAGGACATCAAATACCTAATGCTTTCAAAGGAAAGCCTCTCTTTCTCTGTAGCTACCCTCGACGGACCTGGAAACTAAGTAGCACTCTCGCGAACAAGCACGTTTACTTCAGGAAGTATAAAGTCTTTCTTACGAAGGAATGCCCGACTTGCAGTCCAAGGGGAGCAGCACATTATGCAAAAACTGTTACGACGCTGAATGATCCGATACAAGATCGTTGCCAACTTCATAGAGCCAGGTCCTGAATTCTAAAGGTGGGGCAGTCTCAGTACATTTTGAAACCGAAAAGGATTTCAGTCATTCGCAGAAGACACATTTCAAACGTCGGAAATGCTAATTCCTCCGAAAAGCATATCCAAGACTTGATAATGGATTTATTTTCTTCTTCTTTTTCATAAAGATTCTTTGTTGGATTTTTTTTTTTCTTTTTTGGTGGAATTTTTCTTTTGTCTTTTTCGTAAAGATTTTCACTTTTTCACTTGTGAGTTGGGCTTATTGGTTATATGCTCATGTGTCCTAGCACAACTTATTTCGAGCATTAAAACACTTGGTATTTGTATTGCTTTTTGATACACAATACTATAGCCAACTCGAATTGTTTCGGTACATTTAAGTTACGTTACTAGAATAGGCGGTTGGCTGTTGCCATACAGAACTGAATGGAAAAATCTTTTTCTTTGCCTGCGTAAGTGATGCTGTGATAACCCAAGGACATGTTTAGGTTATGAATTTTTTGGAGAAATTTAGCACATACGAAAAGCGATAAAATATTGAGAATATGATTAATAAAGTTACTGTTCTCTTTCACAGTTTAAGTTCTTAGATGAATTGGTAGTTAATAATTTAATACAACATGAGAGAGCAAACAATAGATTCTATTTTCGAACCTCACCTCCTTTTAGGAATTGAAATATTTGCATGTGTTTAGTTTGTTTATAGAGGAAAGTTAACATGCTAAATGCAATTATGCGTGTTGAGAATATAAATGCTAAAGGTATCCCTCTCTCTTGAAGCTTAAGCTTTTAGATGAGATGATATTCAACAATCATACCTGCTAGGGTGAAAGGATTATCAAAAAATCGAACTAATTGAAAAAATTGTGATTTGGTCGTTCTTGAATGTGGGTCAATCGATTTCAGTTTAATTAACTTGATTTTTAGTTTTTTAGTTCATTTCGGATGTCCCTATATTTTATGTTACCGGTCGAATCGAACGAAATTGAATTTATATGATTGACAATTTTTGCTGGACAATTTATGAATTTTTTGTTGGTGATTATGGTTCAAATACAAGAGATTTGGATTCTAGTCTAGTTAGTCTAAATTGTGATTTATCAAAAAAAGAAATTTATTCATGTGGCTCAAATTAAGCTCATTTATGTGAACTGCCACAAAACTAAACTCATTTCAGCTGGTTTGAATGTCCGAATTTTTTGACCAAATTGATTATATCCGAACCGATATTGGTCCCTCCATATAATTGGTCAACTATGTAAACTTTGATTCTAAATTAATTAGGTTCGATTTTTCACACTTCCAATCCGATTGAACTTGAATTGGTTTCATCCGAAATATATTGAAGAGATTTTCTTGTTATTTTGATATCCCAAATTTATGAAACTCATTATTAGAAATTAAGGAGGAAAAAAGAAGAAAACCAATTTAGCAATTTGAACCTATTAGCCGCATCATCGTTGGATTACACAAAGGTAATAACGTAAGGTGATTGAAAAATTAAACATGAGTCTATTTAGTTCGAACCATCTAACAACCAAGTCGTTGTAGTATAGTGGTAAGTATTCCCGCCTGTCACGCGGGTGACCCGGGTTCGATCCCCGGCAACGGCGTTTTTTTGTTTTGTCCTTTTCGTATACACCTGGCCTATACCTGCTGGTGAAAAACATTCAAAGAAATACGTATAGCCCCCTTCTTTTCCCCATTTTTGGAGATTTAACCCAACTCAATTTTACGATCCGAGCCCTTCAATTTTCTTAGTTTTGTAGAGTTTTCTATACGCACAAAAAACAATTAGATCGATCAGACATCGTTAAATGTACGATTAATGCTCATTTATTTCGTTATACATTGTTAAAATAATTTTAGTAGTTATTTCAATCAATATTAAACTCAAGTCTATTTGAACTGATTTTATTATTGGATTACTGTTGTCATATTTTTTTTTTCTTGTATGAATTTTTTGATTTGCTTGAATTTTTTGTGTACTAAAAAACTAAAAAGATATGCCAAAAAATTTAAAAAAATCAATAAAGACGAATTTCAAATAGGGACTAAAAATAATCAGATAATAATTAAAAAATAACGATATAGATTTTTCATAAAAAATTGATGCAAAACTAACCGATACAAAAAAAAAAATTGAATAAAAAATAAAAAATAAAAAAAGAACCATAATCCAAATTGGAGGACTACTCATATTTTTTAACTTTTTAAATTTCTTTTGTCAAGACAACTAATTAATTTGGAAAAAATTAACGTAAATTTGATTAAAAAAATTAAGGAAAAGATAAAATAAAGAGTGATGTTAATAATGAATAATTTTGGCCAAAGAGAACCTTTATGTAAATAAACTGCTTTTTTTTGCTCCCAGTTTTTTTTTTTTGGTATATAATGAATTTGTACATTTTAACAAACTCTGAAAATTTTGTTATTATATAATTTATTCTTTCAAATTCGAGCAACAATAAAAAAATAATTGCGATGTTAAAGAAACAAATAGATTGACATTATTCAAAATAGCTGACATAAGCTATTCAGGTTTTAAATTTAAAAATATTTTGAGAAATGATGTTAAATAAATAAATAAACCGATGTTATGAAAATAGCTGACATAAGCCATTAATATTTTAAACCAACTAAAAAATAAATATTGACAAACTAAATTTGCACATACGCTTTGGATAATAATATTTATATTCGATTCAAATCAATCAAAAAATAAAAAATCGCAGACACTCAAGCAATTGGATGTGTGTCCTAAATTTATTTTATTCAAATTGCTTCTCTACAGTCTACACGCAGACTGCAAAGAAATAGTCTAATCTATGTCGTTCATTTCGACATTTAATAATTCAAATTTATTAAAAAAAATTCTCATGAAGAATATTCTTTTCGGAAAGAATCTTTTAACAACTTTCAATTTTTAAAAATACTTTTGGACGGTCAAGATTACAACATAACTCTTCATATTTTGCTTTTTTTTTTCTTCTCAAATTCGAGAGCAACAATAACAAGTAATTGCGACGTTGAATAAATAAATAAATTGATATTATTCAAAATAGCTGACATAAGCTATTTATGATTTGAGAAATGATGTTAAATAAACAAATAAACTGGTATGTTATTTATATTTAAACCAATTAAAAATTAAAAAAATGACAAAAATCAAATTTGCACACGTTTTGGATAACTAATATTTATATTCAGTTCAAGTCAAACAAAAAAATGAAAGATTGCCTTGACAAGACGTTAAAACTAGCTCAAGTGATTGAGTTTCTTTGCCGTTCGTGCGTAGACCGCAGATAAACAAATTTTAACAAGATTAATAGTTTAGGTTCGTTAAAGACTTTTCTCGTGAATAATATACTCTTTTCGGAAGATTTTTTTTTTATCAAATTTGAACTCTTAGAAATATTTTTTGGACGATCGAGATCACAAAAATTACTTTCTGTAGTTCGCATGTGGACTAGATTTGTTTAAAGACTTTTGGGTGTCTTTTGTAAATTAATTTTACTTCTCTTCAGTCCATGTGCAAATTGCAAAGAAATTGTGCATTCTAGATTGTTCATCTCGATCATTAATGGTCCAAATTCGTTAAAAGACTTTTCTCATGAAGAATATACTCTTTATGGAGATTTTTTTTTTACCAAACTTGAACTCTTAAAAACACTTTTGGACGATCGAGATCACAAAAACTGCTCTTTGCAGTTCGTGCGTGGACCAAATTTGTTTAAAGACCTTTCTGTTGTAAATTAATTTGATCGGATCTAACTTCTCTTAAGTCCATGCGCAAATTACAAAGAAACAATCTAATCTCGACCGTTCATCTCGATAAATCGATGGTCCAAATTTGTTAAAGACGTTTCTCTTAAAGAGTAAACTCTTTTCGGAAAGAGCCTTAATAACAAATTTGAACTCTTAAAAACACTTTTGGACAATCGAGATTATAAAAACTACTTCGCGCGTGGACCAGATTCTTTTAAGACTTTTGGGTGTCTGCTCTAAATTGATTTTATTGGATTCGACTTCTCTTCATTCCATGCGCAAACTGCATAGAAACAGTCCAATCTTGACCATTCATCTCGATAAATTTATAGTCCAAATTTGTTAAAGACTTTTCTCGTGAAGAATAAACTCTTTTAGGTAAGAATATTATTAACAAATGTGAACTCTTGAAAATACTTTTGGATGATTAAGATTATAAAAATTATTTTTTACGGTCTACGCGTAAATTGCAGAGAAGTCAATTCATATTTTATTTAGGTAGTTAATTTACCTCTCCCTTCGCCTTATAAAATATAATCCCATAAAATTTACCTGTAAAAAAAAAACATGAATTTATGAATTTTGGTGATCAATTTATTATTATTGTCATTATCACGGACAAACATTTTTTTATTTATTTCAGAGACAAACACGGGCTGAGTTTCCCTCTGTTTTCCTTTGGCAAACTCTACGGTCCATGATTTAGTAAAAAGTTTACGAACACAAATTATTTGAACACATTTGAATATAAATTTGTTTGGAAATATCGGATGCACGTGAGCACATAATTCTGAATACATTTGTGTCCAGATGTGTATCAATGATTTGTGTTCCTAAACTTATTTATGATTTAGACCAAAATATTTTATCTGAATTTTAAATGAAAAGTCATGATTCCTTTCGGATTTAATTTTAATCCAAACAATTCACAGTGTAAAGTTTGACGAGTAGATCAAAATATCATCAACTTAAACGTGAAATGGACACTACGGGTTCCTATGATGTCATTTGGAGTAACGAATGTGCTAACGACACTCGTGGAGATGGACTTGATGAGTCAAATTTTTCAGGAGTATTTGGATAAGTTTGTTGTTGTCTTTATTAAGAAAATCTTGACCTGCTCAAGGAACGAGGATCAACAAGCGAAACACCTAAAATCATACCAAACGTTGAAGGATTAGAAGCTCTATGCAAAGTTTAAGAAGTATAAATTTTAATCTTGAACAAATATCGGTAATTTTATCAATGAAATACATTGATCTCTTAATTTTATTAAGTGAACGACAAATATGATTTTGAAATTGCACAACAAAATAAAGTACATTCAATTGTGTTATTATCAAAATTCAATCGATGCTCTTTGAGCTCTATAACTAAATAATTCGAGTCAAATTTCAGGGCTTTGAATGAATTCCGTTTTAAAGACACAAACGACTTTAAAGTCTTTAGAGCATCTTCAATAGACTCTAAAAAATTATGTACTTTAACATTAACATGTAAAAAAAAGTTAAAAGTAAGACCTATTTTTGTGTTTGTGTTTTTTGATAACTCAGTGTGTTCGAGTCAGCATATGCGAGTATTTCGATTGATTTCTGGAAGATTCATTATACTTTCCACTAGCGGGAGCCTAATTAAAACCAAGATAAAATCGCGTATGAACTAACCTCAAAAGACATGATCACATATATATAAGAGATTTTGAACTTAAAATCTTAAAAGAAAACAAACTCTTTAATTGCAGACTTTAACCATTAGGTTAACCCTTTGGTATTATTTATGTGTATTATGAATGTTTTAAATTAATAACTGAATAGCTATATTATTTTGTTACATCATGATGATTCTCACATTTATCCTTTCTTTTTCTCTCTTGTGTTTAACACACATCATAACCTTTCATACACAAATTCGGACATAAATTCATTTAGAATAATCTGATGCACGTTGGACCCTTTATGAACAATGTGAAATGAGTTTGTGTCCAAATTTGTATAGAATAATGTGTTCAATTGTTCATAAACTTGTTGTTTTAATATAATCTAACAAACAATATAACACAACTATTAGAGCACTTAAATTACGGATCAATTTGTTATATCCTAACCACAAAGACTACAAATTCCTGAATTCTTTTTAAAATATTACTGAATTTAAAATTAATAAATCAGATTTACTTAAATTTATAAGTATTACATATTCAAGTGAATCTAATTAATTGAATTTAAATTTGGAGACATTTTCGAGAAATATTTTCAGAGACCAAAGAGTTTCTAATATCGTAACGCACACGGACTACATGGTATTCATATATGAAGACACACACACACACACACACATATATACACACATACATACACACACATATATATGCGCTAAAGTAATTTATCTCGTACTGTATCGGCCACCTAATTGTACCGACTCATTCTTTGTACCATTTCGGTCTGCACTGTACCGTATCATACCAAACAATTTTTTAAAAAAAAATTGATTTATGATTTTGGGGATAATTACACAAACTAATTTTTTTTTAATGTTTGATAATTTATTTTTAATTTATAAAATTTTATTTTTGTTAAAAATATAAATTAATATAAACAATAAATTTAAAATGATATACTAATATACATCTATACTTTTATGTATTATATCAATAACAAAAACAATACGAAATTGATAACTTTATTACATGGCATTGTGCGCGGATATGTGCAAGTTTGTTAAACAGCAAATTCAGAAGTTTCCGTGCAAGTTAATGTATTCAAGACAATCCCAACAACAATGATGAGGTTTCATCAGTCAAAACGTACATAACAGAGAGAGAAAAAGAGAGAGAGAGAGAGAGATTCTTCTACACTTCCAACGCAGTGTCGCGTATTCCTCGTGAGTACTTCCCCAATCCCCCCTTTCTCTCCCCTGACAGTGAGTGAGTGTGCGTTGTTAGAGAGAGAGAGCGAGAGCGTGAGATGATGTGGGAGGGAGGATTTGCTGCAGATGGGGGAGGAGAAGGGGAAGGTGAAGGAGGAGGTGGAGGAGGGAGGAGGAAGCCATCATGGAGAGAGCGAGAGAATAACAGGCGGAGAGAGAGGAGGAGGAGGGCTATAGCCGCCAAGATATACGCTGGGCTTAGGGCTCAGGGCGATTACGACCTACCAAAGCACTGCGACAACAACGAGGTCTTGAAAGCTCTCTGTCTTCAAGCTGGTTGGACCGTCGAACCTGACGGCACCACCTATCGCAAGGTCTCTCTATACTTTTCAATCAACAATTTTTTCGTTATTCCGATTTGATCAACTCTCTACGTGATATCTGTGATGTGCATTTCTCGGAATACCATACTTGTTTTTATTCAGATCTGCAGATCTGGAGTGTGGATTTTCGTTTTATTGATCGTATTTGTTACGGTTTATCATCCATTGCTAGGGTTCTTTGTGTCTTTGAGTTTCAATTCTGCAAAGTAATTGACAGCAATTAGCTTAAATGCTCTGATTTTCGCCTAGGGTTTTTGTGGGGTTTTCTGGCTAGTTCTTACCGTCGGTTCTTATCTGTGTTCCAGGAATGTTAAATGCTTTATTATCAGCTTCTTGTTTCATAGCTTTCTTATTGATCTTTGAATACTTTGGCCATGTTCCTTTCTTCGGATTTCCTTCTTTTAGTTCAGAAGTCATATTTCATTGCATAATTTGTTCAATGAAGTAGCCAAAGCTTTGATCTAACTGTATGATAGGATTTCCTTAAGGCCCCGTTTGTTAACCCTCTAGGAGCTTAGGATTGGACTAATAGTCCGGTGGTCCCCTTTAGTGGATGTTTGTTTTGTATTTGTTGCTCGGGATTATGAATCCCATTGGACTATTAGTCCGGCCACTAGGGGGGTTTCATAGTGGCATGTGGGAGGTGGTATTCGTAGTCCAATCCACCCACCCCATATAAGAAATGACCAACTAGCCCATGGTTATTCTCTTGTGGTGTTTAGTTTTTTTTTTTTTTTTGGTAATATGTATTTTTATAATCTTTATTTTTTTATTTCTTACAATACATATTTTTTATATTGAAAATCGAAACGTCCCTATGTCCTAATGCGCCATAACCTTGTTTGACTCTCGATACCGCTATATCCTTCTTTGTCCACTATGTTGTATGGTACTTTTTCTTCTAGCAATATTTAGAATTAAACTTTGTGGGTTTAAGTTGAATAGTTTTTTTTGGTTTGCCGAAAATATGGGAACTGATCGGATGTAATTTGCAAAAGCAAATATGTTGTATTTGGAGGCACCAATGTGAATTTTGAAATTGTTAATGTCTTTCCATTTTACAATGATTTTTGTTGAAGAAATGTTGAATTTTTAAATTTTATAAATTTTGTCATTTTATAATTTTTTTGAAGTAAAACAGAAAATAAATTTGTAGACCATAACCATAAGTCTTGAAAAAATTGGAGTAAAAAATCAACCTATATAAGTGGTTAATCAAAAGACAATAAAAAATTAAAGGGTAAAATTGGAAATCATGATTTTTAGTCTCATCCTTCCTCTTGCAAACAAACACTTGCCATGGACTATTAGTCCAATCCCGAGTCCTAAACAAACATCGTTGTGGGTTTCAGACGTGGTATTAATAATCACTTGGTATTACGAATCCTATCCTAATCCCACCACTCTACGAATCCCATGAATTTGAAGCGGGTTATCAAACGGGGCCTAATTTCTTTGGATCACGTAGATATAAACGCACAAACATGGCTCTTGGTATTTTCAGAATCAGATTTCCAGAAAATTTGTCAGAAAATTCTAGTACTATCATTTGACCATTGTAATTTCCCTTTGGCGGGCCTATAATCGCAAGTGGAATCCTTTGTGCCCAGAAACTACTACTTCACCTGATCAGCCATCCTAGGATTCCTAGTGAAAAGTACATCTTCATCTGGGTCAAAGGTGGGATCCCAGATTGCTTAAAGCTTCCTATTTGTCTTTTGGGAGGTCCCCGTTGATAGATAGGGGTAGCGAAATTGGTTTCTGAAAATTTCTATTTACCTTTTTGGTGTTTTCTGAAAAATTGAATTTGTGATCCAAACGATTTTCCAAACAAGTGTCGCAGAAAATGGAAAATTTATTCTGAAAACAACCATGGAAGAGAATTTGAAAAGCCAACTGACAGTGAGGGATGAACTTGTACTGCTTAGTCAAGCGCATTTCTAATAGATTATGGATACTCTGGACTGCCTGTTCCTGCGAGAGACCTTACGATTAATCAAAATCGGGAAGTGTACAGATATGTTCACTTTTGCACCGTCTAATGAAGTTATTAACACATCTTTTAATGTAGGGATGCAAGCCACCTCTAGCAGAAATGGGAGGAACTTCAATCAACATAACCCCAAGCTCTTCCCAAAACCCTAGCCCTACATCTTCATCCTTCCAAACCCCTATCCCTTCTTACCAACCAAGTCCCTCGTCCTCTTCTTTTCCAAGCCCGTCCCGTCTTGACGCCAGTTCATCTCATTTCCTCTCTTTTTTCCAGAACACCATCCCTTCATCTCTCCCGCCTCTCCGAATCTCAAACAGTGCCCCTGTGACCCCACCTCTGTCATCCCCAAACTCTAGACCTCACAAACAAAGACCCAATTGGGAGTTTCTTGCCAATGAATCAATGGCTTCTTTACATAATTACCCTTCCTTTGCTGCTTCTGCTCCTGCAAGCCCAACTAGATGTCGGCGAATTGCTCCAGCAACTATACCAGAATGCGATGAGTCCGACTCCTCTACCACTGATCCAGGTCAATGGATGAGCTTTCAAACGTTTGCACCAACTATGATCCCCACATCTCCAACCTTTAATCTTGTGAGACCTATGGCTCGGGGAGTTTCGACCATGGATGGAATGACAGAGAAGGGAAAAGGCCCAGAGTTTGAGTTTGAGAGTCGCACGGTGAAGGCGTGGGAAGGCGAGAGGATTCACGAGATGGGATTGGAGGATTTGGAACTTACTCTTGGAAGTGGGAAAAGTCGAAACTAGGGTAGTACTGATGGGTAATCTGAATTATTCTGGGTAATTTGCGATATGGTTGGGCTTCTTTCTCTGGTTTGAAATGAAGCCTTTGTCTAGATGTATCTATGCTCATGGAGGAAAAATGGGTTGCTGTTGCAGAATGTAGCTCCTGAACCAAATTTGGTGGTTGGTAGGAATTGGTTTTTCATCTGTTGTTTTCCCTCTTGGGTTTTTTTTTTACCCCTTTCTTTTTCAATTAGTGACTACAAGACCCTTTTGATTTATTTGGGTTGTTTTCACTTAATTTTACATGTAGATATTGAGCTTCTTTCCAATGGAATCAAGGAGTGTCCTCTGTGCTTTTGTAGACTCTTGTTGGATAACTCCCACAAGATTCAAGAATTTCAAGATTGTTAGTTTTAGATTGTTTTAACTATTAACACACCCAAAAGATTAACTTCTTGGAGAGAGAGAGGCGATTTGTTATTTATATTTTCAATATGCCCCGCTAGTCATGCTCTCTTCCATAAGTGGACTAAACACGTATAATTATTTAATGACGAGGTAGACGGTGAGGTTCAAATAGAGAATTTAGTGTCTTCTTTGATATTATATTAGATTGTTAATCACCAATACATCTAAAAGTTTAAGATGTTAGAGAGATGGATGATTTAATTATTTATATTTTCATCACATCTCCTCATGTGTAGTAAGTTCTTCTCTATAAATCGGCTAAATACGTGTAAATAGAATTAGGTAGATAGTGAGGTTCGAACACATAATTTATTATCTGTTTTGTATCTTATTAAATTATTAATCACCAACTTGTTTAAAAACTTAAACTGTTAGCTAGAGACCTATAAAGCAATTTTGTTCACTCATTTTCGAGGTTTAGAATTTAAAAAATAATTTTGTTCACTCACTTTAGCGACGGGTGGATTCACGTTTCTTTCCGAGTGTTTAAAACAAATACTTCTAAAGCAATAGCTCGTTGCTTTAATTTTTATTTTTTGCTAATTAATAATATTTAGATTAACTTATGTACACATTAATAATAAACGATTAAATAATTAAATCAGACCAAATTGATCAAAAGAATATGACTTATGGTTACGTATCAAAGGTGTCCGACAGTTGGGGCAGACAATGACATGTATTAGTTATATCCAGCACGGATATTGTAGCGTAGAATCATAAATAAGGACGGTTCTTACCTTATCCACAGCCTCAACTTTCCAGTTATTTGTCATTTGGAACATGTGGGTTTTTGACAACATGTCACGCTTGATGTTGGAAGCTTTGTAATTTGAATACATCATCATGTCCAAAGTTGTTAGATGAATTGAGTTTCGAGGAACTGAAGATTTTGTCGTGTGCTATGTATACCATGTTGTGTTTTGTGTGAAAATTAACCGTTTTAACCTTTAAAATATTGCTTAAATGTTGTCCCACTGTTTGCGTAATATTTTGGATGTCAAAACAACATCGTTTTTACGAGCATTCATCTTGTTGTGTATTGTAAAATTTCTGTGTCCGTGAATTTCACATGCATTGTGTGAAATCCACGTGTATCAAAGGATCTAAAATACAAAACCGTCCCTAGCGTGCACAATTCCAAGAATTTCATTACGTAGGGATGAATATGTATTCGAGATCCCAAAAAAATGCATATCGAATTTTAACAAACATATATTAAAACTCCAAAGAGTACAAAATAGCAATACTCCATGCATAAATAATAAGTTCTTCATGAAGTAATAGATTGCAAAAGGAGTAACGACTTACCTCAGTCGATCTAGTAAAACTAGACATCTAAATTGCACTCGGCGCTCTTCATGTCACTAAAAGCATCGATTATAGAATTAGCATCAAACCCTCTTGTAATATCATTCTCTATGTAAGTGATCAAGAAACTTACTAAAAGTTTCTCATTCATCCTATTGCGGAGTCTAATTTTTATACATTTCATAATTGAAAATGCACGTTTCGTTGTAGAAGTCGGAATTGGTAAAATTAATATAAGTTGAATCAACTTGTAAACTAGAGGATATATCGTGGATTTCTTTATTTTCACCAACACTTCACTCAACCTAGTAATCGTTGACAGATTTTGAAACTCCGAATGATTAGAAACGTCAAGCTTATAATTTTGCAACTGAAATTTCAAATGTAGTTTTTTCTTACTCTATGAAATCCTTAGAAAATGGCGACTATAATTGTCTTTAAAAAATTGGTCTTTCGGAAGTTCAAGTTCATATGGCCCAATTTCAAGATAAACTCGAATAACCCCATCATGCAGAAATGTCGGAAGCTTCAATATTGGTTCTCATAGCTCCGAATCCCTTAACAAAGAAGATTTATCAAATTCTTCCAATTCAACTTTAGTTTAAGAGAGTGATGTCTAAGTTCCACTGTTGAAATTTCACCAATATGACTTAAAGGTTCTGAGTTTGCATAATCTTCAACATTACGAGAACCTCTCTTCTTAAAAAATGAGTCAATTATTTTTGTGCCCATGATTATTTGACAATAGAATATGATAGTCTTAGAAGAATAGATGATTATTATACCCAACTCATCTTCTCTACCTCTATCACTCACCTTCAGAATGAGCCTTTTTTTAATGGGAACATCAATTGCTCTGATCCTTGATTTCAGTAATTAGCAACTTCAATCTCAATCCATGCAATGCTGACTTTTTTTTTTTGGGGTTTTGGACTGCTCAAACACCTACTCTCCAAGGTTGATATACTGTAAATGGGAGGCTCAATCTCATCAAACCCAAATCTTAACTCCATTTGGAAAGGAACTTGCCCTCTAAAGATAAAAATCTTTCTCTAGAGAGCAGCCCAACAACAAATCTCCAATTCCCCCACTATGAACTAGCCAAAAAAAAAAATCATCTCACAAACATGACAGGAGGCCTTGATTTGTGCTCTATATTCCTTATGCTTTGAATCTAAAAACCACCTCTTTATTCACTACCCATTTTTAAGACAAGTAAATTTGGTCATCGATCCTTAACTGGTGAAGAATCTCATGGGTCTTCCCTTCTATATTATTTAGCCTCATACAACAATATGCCCCAATTCATGGTCTTGAGCAACATTGCTAGGAAGCTACACTTTTGGCAGTTCCATAGTCATTGTGGCTCTCCAAGAATGATTCAACGTTCAACCAGTCAAACCAATCTCGAGAGGTGGTAGCAGAATCTATTAATGTATAGAAATTAAAGTTTAGAGTTACTTCTACTTGAAATTTTTTTCAAATTTTTAAATAGGGACGAGTCACTACTATTTAATCAAAATATAAGTGCATTAAAGGCATAGTGGTCTGGGTACTGTCTCACAGAAAGTGTCGAGTTTCAAGGGCTGTAAATCATGTTCAAAATTGCCCGAATCTCACTTGGATGTCCGTAACCAGATCCGTGGGGTGTAGCCAGCGGGTCTCCTCAAGACGAAAACAAATCTTGAGGTGGACGTTCAAGACACAGACAATAATGGTTACAAAGTGCCTAAATCTTACCCCAAACGTCCACCATGGGAAAAGTATTTCCTGTAACATGCACTAGTATATTTTTAATCTATAATAATATCAGACAATTATTCAAATTAAGAATGAAAGCTCATTTCATTTTTTTTCTCTAGAATTAAATTGAAGCATGCTACTGGAGTTTCAGAGAAAGTCAAAACAGAAAAACACAATTACAAGAAATTTGTCACGTCATGTTTATAGAACAGTCTCGACGTGGCACAAGACTGCGCCATTAAGATCAAGTCTGGACTAGATAAAAGTTGAACTCAACCCAAATCTGAGCAGAATTTGTGTAGCAAGTTGAATCGGCGGGTTGTTCTTGTTATTGAGCGATGCAGATGGACGAGCTCGTGAAAAAATTGATTGGGCAAAACCAAGAGATGAGCCAAGGAGACAGGAAGCTCAACAGAACCTGAACCAATACCGGATGTTGAGATGGTCGATAATTCAACCCGAATGCTGAGCCGGACGGATGGGACTTCCAAAAAATATTGAGAAGATTTAAGGTCAACGTCAATACTGTAATATGATGACATCAGCCAAGGAGATATTGAGATAATCTCGAAAGAATCTTAAAATAATCTTAAAAGGATCTTGAAAAAACCTCAACAACACGCTTAGATCAGAATCAATTATAAAAAAGGAGGTACATAATCTTAAAAAGTTACGCTCTACAAGACTCTTATTGTACTTCTTTCACTGCTTAAGCATCGAAGTGTCTACCGTTTGGTATCGGCTAAGTGATACTAACAAATTGCTTCTCTCACAAGCAAGCAGGTTCTTAACGAATCAAGGAGGAAAGATCGGATCAAATTACCTAACCTAGCAACCCCTCAATTTGTATTGAAAGTAGTCGATCTAAAATGCAACTGTATAACCCTATATTTCCTCATATGATTACATGAATCTAGAAAATTCTTCCAACACAAAATGAAGAGAAGTCAGTGTGCATCTATTATCTGGCAGTAAAAAAACATCTGATGGAATAAGTCAATAAACAAGAACATATGATAGTATATCTCTACATTACAAGAACAACTACGAAAAGAAACACTACACAAACACTTAAGAAAACAACCGTCTCGCGCACCTTTTTAGTATATCTCTACATTAGCATATTCTGTGTTTAGTACAACATCTTCAGCTGGGGAAATTCAGTCACGAGACGAGCACGTATTCACCGAAGCGTTAATGGGTACCTCTATTCCCTCGTGTTTTGGCTTCTGATTGCTTTTGACATTGTCATGGCACTCTTGGTATCGAAAGCACGCTACGAGATGATCATTCGTCAACCCTGCGACTTGCATGAATGAGTAAATGACAGAAGGCCCCACACATCGGAAACCTCTCTGCATCAAATCCTTGCTTATGGTTTCTGCTTTTGGTGTCTTGGCCGGTACTTGACGTGCATAACGGAATCCATTTCTTATTGGCTTGTGGTTTACGAAGCTCCAGCAGTAGTTGCTGAAGGATCCAAACTGCTGCTGAATCTGCAAAGGAGGAGGGTACGTCAATTGGTAACCTAAAATTCAAGAGCGCAATGAGGCAACCTGTTTTGCCCTGTGAGATATCTGTTTGTCCTGCCCTTCACAGTTTTTTGTCGAAAGCAAGGATTTGCTCGGTTCTCCTATGCTATAGGGTGAGGTGCAAAGGTTCGTCCTACCTCTAACCATCGGAGGCAGGAACAGTAGGCTTGTCCGACCATACTTTAAGATGTTTCATAACGTGGGAAATTCAATCTCTCCTACCAAAAATTGGCCAAGTTTTGAATTTTTGGTTTCCATGCCAAAACCAAAATCAAGAATTTCAGTTAAGATTGTGCAGGAGTTTTCAACTTTTCTAGGAGACAAGAATCATGATCATAATGCATCTTCTGGACGGGAAAAGGGCAGGGAAGAGAGACAGCATATTTGAAATTTTTACGCTCACAATCTTTCTAAGTAGCACAGGCACACAACACAACATGGAGACGACAAAAGCATGGTGACACCCACGACATGACACACCGAGTACACATTACATCCGCTATATATGTTTATATCTCACATGTACAAATACTTCAATCAGAAAACGCCACATGCGTTTTTTTTTTTTTTTTTTTGCTATTGAGAAAATGCAACACACACTAGTTTACCAAAAACAGGACCATATATTCGACAACTTATAAGACCAATACTTTATCCAACACTCCATTCCTAGAAGCATTTGTGCTTCGTAGCAAGTTAACAAGAAGAATTACATGAGATAGCATTGGACTCTAATACCTTAAGGGTCTGTTTAGCATTTTCAACAACTGCTCGGAGCTTTTGTTCAGACAGCAGCACATTTGATCTCAATGAGAACAACTCCTTTTCTGTGAACTTCGCGATGGATGATGGGTCGAAATTATCAAAGAGCTTCCTGCCAAAGGGACTCACTCAACAATAAGCATCAAACATGCATGATAATGGATACTTCTAACTGAAAGTTGAGTCACTATGGAGAATAAGGATGCACATACCTGAATATGTCTCGCCTGCTAAGAATTGCCGGCCAGGTGAATTCTGCCAATGCTTGTGATAAAACAAGAAGCTCAAATAGCTTCTTATCATCTTGAATAACCGGGACAGCCCATTCTTCGTCGTGGAAAGCAGTATATATTGGGTCTGAAACATGTTGAAATTATCAAAATAAAATGGGTTTTTTAATTGGGTGTTTTATCAAAATTTCCTTGTGCTTGAGAAAACCTATTTTAGAGTGTAGAGGTTTGTCCCACATTGCTTAGGTGGGAGAAAACCTATTTTAGAGTGTAGAGGTTTGTCCCACATTGCTTAGGTGGGAGAAAGTCTAATGGTCTATATAAGGGAGCACACCTATCAAGTTTACTTTAATAGCTTAGCTCTAAAGTGGCTTGGCTCATAGGTGCTTCGCACCGTAATTAAGGTGCTCCGCACCTTAAACCGGCAAAGCCGGTGTGCTTCGCACATGCGTGCTCGTGCTCGTGCGCGTGCGCGTGCGCGTGCGCGTGGCAGTGGGCTGTGTGGCGCTTTGATGGCGCACTTTGCAACTAGGCGCCCTTTCTTATTGCGATTTGGCAGTAAGGTTGCGCTGACGTGGCACACGCGTTGCGTACGTGTGGCGGTTGAGTCACACGGGGTGCGCCTGTTGGATTGTACGCGACCCATGGTTCGTACCCGTTCGGGTGAACCGATTGGGTGTGGGCGTGTCCGTTCGCGAACAGGTACAACCCTGCGCGAGTGGGTGCATCTGGGTCTATAAATAGAGCCCAGATCACAGCCATTTAGACACTGAATTAACCAGAAAACTCTCTCACTCCAAAATTCGTTTTTCTTGTGCTGTTAATTCGTTATTCTGCAGAAACGGATTTAACAGTCCCTTGGTTCTTTTATTTTATTTTTGATTCGGTATTCTGTCTGTTCTTCGTTTGTGCGTACGCAGACAGAAGATCTTTCGATCGGGCTTCGTTGTATCTTCGAAACATATTCGCTGCAACCCAGTGCACACCAATTGGTGGGGGCGAATACTGTTTTTCGGAAAGCGACGTCGTAACGCGCCTCGAAGCAAGTTCATCATATTGTTCACATTCCGAAGATTCCAGATTTTGCACAAACAATCGAAAAACAGTATTCCTACAATGGCGTCAAAGTCTCTGCGACAGTTGACACAAGATTTCGTGAAGTTGGACAAGTTTGATGGCGGTAACTTTAGGCGTTGGCAAAAGAAGATGCATTTTATGCTTACGACTTTGAATGTCGTTTATGTTCTCACCACTCCCTATCCGGAGGACAAAGAAGATGAAACATTGGAGGAGACTCGGGTGAGAATGAAGTTTGAGAATGATGACTACATTTGCAAAGGGCATATTCTGAATGCACTATCGGACCCACTGTTCGACGTGTACACCAATACGGAGACTGCGAAAGAAATGTGGGACTCATTGGAGGGTCGTTATCTGACAGAAGACGCGACAAGTAAAAAGTTTTTGGTTAGTCAATTTATGAATTTCAAAATGATAGATAACAAGTCTGTGATTGATCAATTGCATGAATTTCAACATATCTTGAATCAGTTTAAGATTAAAAGTATGAATATGGATGAATCGATCATAGTTTCATCTGTGATTGATAAACTCCCTCCCTCTTGGAAAGATTTTAAGAAAAGTCTTAAACACAAAACTGAGGATCTTACGCTGGAACAATTGGCTATCCACCTTCGTGTGGAGGAAGAGTCAAAGCGTCAAGAGAAGGACGAACTTGGGGCTAATAACTCCAAGATTCATATGGTGGAAGAAGGGAAAGGTTCCAACAAGGGTAAAGGAAAAAAGAAATTCCGACGAAGCAACGACAAGGGCAATGAACCAAAAGGAAAAAAGGCAAAAGTGGAATGTTGGCGTTGCGGTAAGTCAGGGCACTTCAAAAAGGATTGCAGATCCAACATGAAGAAAAATTCAGAAGCATCGGGGTCAAAAGGTAATTTTTTGGCTGTTTTATCCGAGATTAACATTCTCGAGGATGCTGGAAACTGGTGGATCGACTCAGGTGCTACAAAGCATGTGTGCAATGATAAGAGGTTCTTCACGGACTATGAAGTGGTTGATGATGGTACTGTTCTCTATATGGGAAATTCATCTACTGCTGTTATCAAAGGCAAAGGAAAAGTGGACTTGGAGTTCACTTCTGGGAAGATGCTAACTCTGACAAATGTTTACCATGTACCAGAAGTTAGGAAAAATCTTGTATCTGGAGGCCTGCTTAACAAGCATAGTTTCAAGTTAGTGTTTGAGGCAGATAAATTTGTTCTGTCCAAAAGTGGTATTTTTGTTGGGAAAGGTTATTTTGTAGAGGGCATGTTCAAACTTAACATAAATAATACAAGTCCTATTTCTGCTTACATGATTGACTCTCTTTCTTTATGGCACACTCGTTTAGGGCATGTGAATACTAGGAAAATGGATTTTATGGTTAAATTAAATTTAATTCCTAAATATAATATTGATATGGTTGACAAATGTAAAGTTTGTGCGCTTACTAAAATTACTAGAGTTCCATTTCCTAAAATTCAAAGAACCACATCTTTATTAGAACTAGTTCATAGTGATGTATGTGACATGCATAGCACTCCTACTAGAGGAGGCAAGAAATATTTTGCAACGTTCATAGATGATTATTCAAAGTATTGCTATATTTATCTATTGCATTCAAAAGATGAAGTTCTTGAAAGTTTTATTGCTTTCAAAACCGAAGTTGAAAATCAATGTGGAACAAAAATAAAACGTTTAAGGTCTGATAGAGGTGGTGAATATCACTTTCCTGCTTATTGTGAATCAATGGGGATAATACATGAAAAGACTGCACCATATACTCCACAACAAAATGGAGTAGCCGAAAGGAGAAATCGGACTTTGACTGAGATGGTCAATGCTATGCTAAGTAATTCAGAATTAGGTACTGGTTTGTGGGGCGAAGCCATACTTACCGCTGCGTATATTCTGAATAGGGTACCTCTCAAAAAGTCAAGAATAACTCCATATGAGTTATGGAAAAAGAAGAAACCTAACCTCAGTTACTTTAAAACTTGGGGTTGTAGAGCAATCGTTAGATTGCCAGAGCCTAAAAGAAAGAAATTGGGTGAAAAAGGAATTGAATGCATATTCATTGGTTATGCTTTACATAGTAAAGCATATAGGTTTCTAGTGTCTGAACCATTTGATTCAATTGGAGTGAACACCATTATTGAATCACGTGATGCAGTGTTTTATGAAAATAAGTTTGGTCCTATTCCGAAGGTAATAAATCAAGAGGATGAACCACTTCCTTTGGAGTCTAATACAGAGACTGAACCTTCGGAACAGGTCGAACTTCGAAGGAGTAAAAGGGCTCGAGTTGCCAAGTCCTTTGGACCTGATTTTGTAGTTTATCTGGTTGAAGGAACTAGAGAAATTACATGTAATCATACCATGATTACACTTCATGTAGAGTCAGATCCCTTGACCTACGGGGAGGCTATGAAATCACAAGACTATGCTTTCTGGCGAGAAGCAATCCAAGATGAAATGGATTCTATTATGGGTAATAATACCTGGGTTCTTGCTGATTTACCTCCGGGTTCCAAAGCCATTGGCTGCAAGTGGATTTTCAAAAAGAAAATGAAAGTTGATGGTACAATAGACAAGTTTAAGGCACGGTTGGTTGCCAAGGGTTTTACCCAAAAGGATGGTATCGATTACTTCGATACATATGCACCGGTGGCAAGGATTTCTACCATTAGAGTTCTGATTGCCTTAGCTTCAATTTATAAACTTCAGATTCACCAAATGGATGTGAAAACTGCATTTTTAAATGGTGAATTGGATGAAGAGATTTATATGAAGCAGCCGGAAGGATTTATTGTACAAGGTCAAGAACACAAAGTATGCAAACTTGTTAAGTCTCTTTACGGACTTAAACAAGCACCAAAACAATGGCATGAAAAGTTTGATAAAGTAATTCTATCAAACGGGTTTAGGATACACCAGTCAGATAAGTGTGTATACAGTAAATTTATTGGTAATAAAGGTGTAATCATATGTTTGTATGTAGATGATATGCTTATCTTTGGAACTGATCTAGAGAGCATACAAAATACAAAAGAGATTCTTTCTTCTAGTTTTAGTATGAAAGATATGGGTGTAGCCGATATAATTTTAGGCATCAGAATTATGAGGCAAGGAGACAGTTTAGTCCTAAACCAGTCTCATTATATTGAGAAAATACTAAAGAAGTTTAATCACTTCGATAGTCCCCCAATATCTACACCTTTTGACCCGCATATTAAGTTGTATCCTAATACCGGAAGAGCTATATCACAATTAGAATATTCTAGAGTGATTGGAAGCTTGATGTATGCTATGACGTGTACAAGACCAGATATTGCGTATGCTGTGGGTAAACTAAGTAGGTATACTCACAACCCAAGTGACATTCATTGGAATGCAGTTAATCGGGTTTTGCGGTATCTAAAGAAAACTATAGACTATGGGATAGTTTATAGTGGGTATCCTTCGGTTCTAGAAGGATACACTGATGCTAGTTGGATAGCTGAGAATGAAGATCACTTGTCTACAAGTGGTTGGGTATTCACTCTTGGAGGAGGAGCAGTTTCTTGGGGATCAAAGAAACAAAGTATCATTACAGATTCAACTATGGCTGCTGAGTTTGTAGCATTAGCATCAGGCAGCAAAGAGGCAGAGTGGCTAAGAAGTATGTTGTGGGAACTACCCCTGTGGCCAAAACCTATGCCACCGATATCTTTGCATTGTGATAGTCAATCAATGCTATCACGGGCTTATAGCCAGATATATAATGGAAAGTCCAGGCATATAGGACTTCGACATAGTTATGTCAGAAATTTGATAACTGATGGGGTGATAACCATTGATTATGTAAAGTCAAATCAAAATTTGGCAGATCCTTTAACAAAAGGTCTTGCAAGGGAGTTGGTGTGGAGAACATCAAAGGGGATGGGACTTCAGCCCACTGAGATATAATCACTCTTGGTGGAAACTCAACTCAACACTTGTTTTTCTACAAGTCTTGGGTTCAATGAGCAAAGTACACCATAAGTCGTGATGACAAACATTTTTCGGTTTAATCCATCCTAAGGTAAAGTGTTTGGTACCTGTAATGAAAATGAGGAGGTTGGGCTACTTAGCTCTTAATAGGTTTCTAACGGTGTTGTTAGGTCTCGAATGCTGTAGTTACAGGGGCATTGTTAACCTACCTATACGAGTGTGAAGGTGGTGCCGCCTTCTATTGGTTCACGGGCAAGAACTATAGAGCGCTCATGAAATTAAGATACAGACACACGGCCAATCCACGTGTCAGCAAATTTGAATACCTAAGTCAGGTAAGATGCGTGCGTGAGACATGTCCGGTTGGTCATTATAGGATCGCTAGTTAAAAGCCAAGTCTACTATGCTTTCCGACTAACTTTGATGCGTCTTCACTAGATGAATGGTTAAATTCGTAAGACACCTTCATTGATGCACAAATCTTTTAAAGGAACCAAGGCTTCTTCTTTATTTTGAAAATGGTGGGGGATTGTTGAAATTATCAAAATAAAATGGGTTTTTTAATTGGGTGTTTTATCAAAATTTCCTTGTGCTTGAGAAAACCTATTTTAGAGTGTAGAGGTTTGTCCCACATTGCTTAGGTGGGAGAAAACCTATTTTAGAGTGTAGAGGTTTGTCCCACATTGCTTAGGTGGGAGAAAGTCTAATGGTCTATATAAGGGAGCACACCTATCAAGTTTACTTTAATAGCTTAGCTCTAAAGTGGCTTGGCTCATAGGTGCTTCGCACCGTAATTAAGGTGCTCCGCACCTTAAACCGGCAAAGCCGGTGTGCTTCGCACATGCGTGCTCGTGCTCGTGCTCGTGCGCGTGCGCGTGCGCGTGGCAGTGGGCTGTGTGGCGCTTTGATGGCGCACTTTGCACTTAGCACGTCGGCGCGAGGCGCCTAGTAGGCGCCCTTTCTTATTGCGATTTGGCAGTAAGGTTGCGCTGACGTGGCACACGCGTTGCGTACGTGTGGCGGTTGAGTCACACGGGGTGCGCCTGTTGGATTGTACGCGACCCATGGTTCGTACCCGTTCGGGTGAACCGATTGGGTGTGGGCGTGTCCGTTCGCGAACAGGTACAACCCTGCGCGAGTGGGTGCATCTGGGTCTATAAATAGAGCCCAGATCACAGCCATTTAGACACTGAATTAACCAGAAAACTCTCTCACTCCAAAATTCGTTTTTCTTGTGCTGTTAATTCGTTATTCTGCAGAAACGGATTTAACAGTCCCTTGGTTCTTTTATTTTATTTTTGATTCGGTATTCTGTCTGTTCTTCGTTTGTGCGTACGCAGACAGAAGATCTTTCGATCGGGCTTCGTTGTATCTTCGAAACATATTCGCTGCAACCCAGTGCACACCAATTGGTGGGGGCGAATACTGTTTTTCGGAAAGCGACGTCGTAACGCGCCTCGAAGCAAGTTCATCATATTGTTCACATTCCGAAGATTCCAGATTTTGCACAAACAATACAATGAAGGGTCATTGTTAGAATACTACGGACAAAGGAAATATTGTAGTCAAATTGTATGTGAACATGTACATAGTGTCCAGTATACATACAAGAGAGAGAAGTAATGAGCAACATAAACTAGGAAAAAACAAAAAATATGAAATTCAGATCAGTTACAATATATTCAAACATCCCCCGTCAAATTAAATGTGGTAAAGCATAAACCAACTTGAGTTTGGAAAGTAAATCATGAAAACTTCTAGGTGGATGAGCTTTAGTGAAGATGTCGGCAGTTTGATCAGATGAAGAAATAGCGACAAGACGAACACTGCCGCAAACAACATGTTGTCAAATAAAATTGCAGTCAATCTCAATTCTCAAGTGTTTGATCCAACCCTAAAATAAATCACTGTGAGCAATTTGAATAGCACTTTGGTTGTCACAAAAAAGCATAGTGCCATTAGAGTGATTAATACCCTTATCCTCAACTAACCACCAAATCTAGAGGAGCTCTTGCACAGTAATAGCAAGAGCACGATATTTGGCCTCGGTGCTGGATCTAGCAGTAACAGATTGCTTCTTACTACGCCAAGAGATAAGAGAATCACCTAGAAAGAAACAATACTCGGTAGTAAAACGACGATTAGTAGGATCAACTGCCCAATCTGCATCACGGTAGGCATGTAACTCAAGAGAAGAGTGGATTGAATAACAGAGACCATAAAATAGGGTGCCCTTGATATAACAAAGGATACCGACTGACTGACAATATGAACTGCATAGGCAATATCAGGTTGAGTAAAATAGTAACAATGCAAACTGCCAATGAGTTGTCGATAAAGAGTAGCAAAAGGAAGTGGTGTGCCATCTAAGGGGGTGAGACGAGCATTCAAGTGGAGTAGAGAAATCTTTGCTACCAGTGACTCCAGCACAGGTGAGAAGATACATACGGCTACGGGGGTAAGTTGCTAAATTGGGTAATAAATGGCCTTCTAAATGTGGTAATACATTATTGACCCTTTCAGGGCCGTGGTTGAGTGTTAATTTCATATTTACATACGTAAAAAGAAGCAGAAATAGCTCCATATGCCAAACACTCGCTAATGAGTACTACATCTTAGGAGTTGTAATCTTTCCACCACCCCTCCCGGTTCCTCGTTGAAGCCAGGTGATTTGGCTCAGCCATGTGGGAGCTGAACTGATATTCGGTGTGTCATGCATAACGTCTTAAGCTCGACGGCTATTTGTGAAGTCACTAGGTGTGTGTCCGACACGTGCTTATTTGAAACTCAAGTACAGTCTCACTATGTAAGGTACAAGATAAACCCAATAAATGTACGCTTAACATAACCAAAGCACTTTGTTATGCAATTTCTGCATATTCTGTAACGGGCTACCTTGAGTATCATACTGCCCTCCAGCTGAACACGGCCGAACGATACTAAATGATTCTGGCTTTTGCAGATCCAGAGAGTTCAACTTGAAGACTTGCGGATCGGGTTACTGGGAAATACATCAACAGGATAAAGAACCCCACCCAGATCGTGGTGACAATTGGTTTGTAAACAGATAAATGCTCCCAACAAAATCATGGACATTGAATACAGCCTCATAACTACAAAGATTCAAATTTAACTGCTATATGGGACTTCATCTAGTCACACATCATTTCCCTCAAACAAATTCAAATCTTACTCTATTAAACTGGTCAATGTGAGTTCATCTGTCAATCCAACCGATTTTATGTAGTGACAGAAATCGGTTCAGTCGGGAATTCATTTTTTTTGGATTGACTGAAATAGACTTAATTTTGGACCATAAAAATTAAAAAAATGAGCTTAGGTTTAACCCACACAAATCACATTTTGGACTGCTAGTAACAAAAAACCCAAAATTATTGTCTTTGGGCTAAAACTACATATTAAAAAATAACACTAAAAAATTACAATGGACATTAATAAGCCAAATCAAAAAAATAAGTTGTAATGAGTAAAAAATAAGAGAAATTGAAGTCGAACCGAAAAACCGATAAAACTGTAAACCGTAAATCATAAACCGAATTTGATAGATTACTATTCTGGACTGATCGAACTGCGATTTTTATTGTTCGATTCGGATTTTTCGGTAATCATTTCATCCCCAGTTTTCACCCATAAATAGGGTTTCCAAAGTAAACCAACCAAAATAAGAAGTAACAAAATATGCACAGGAGATAAAAAAGGCAGAATTTTGAAGTCACTTGCCAGAGTATGGTGTGATCCAATCGCACCGCTTCACCGGACCCTTAACCACCGTAGAAACCATACCCAAATCATCCCCGTCAGGAACAACCTTTACAGACTTCAACCCATTCGGCTTCACTCTCCTTTTCGAGCTCACCAATTTCACAGAAGAACCACCGGAGGACGAATCTGAAGAACACAAACTATCGAAAGAAGAATTGTTCCGAAAAACTTCCCTAGGTGTCTCAGCAGCAACCAACTTACTCGGCTTCTTCGTCAAACCCTCCTTTTTCCGCTTCGATTCTTCCGAAACCCTAACTCTGTTTCCAGTCGGCCCGAGTATAGCTCGGGTTTCCGAACCCGATTTAGCTGGCGAACGAAGCTCCGTAGCCACAGGCATTGCTACTTCAGGTTTCATTTCAGCTCAAAATATATACAGTCAAGCTGAATATGTGTCTGTCTGTCTGTCCGTGTCTCTGTGACTGTGTACGTGATTTTTCGGGAATTTCCTCAGAATAGAGCGGTAAGGAAACTGTTTATCGAAAGATGGGATTCGAAGAAATCTTCAGAATTTGCACGAAAGAGAGAGAGAGGGGGAGAGAGAGAGACGGGAGCAGAACAGAGTATGGGTGTGGAGTGGAGAGAACAGGGGGGTGAAATCGATGAAAGAAAAACGGAAGGGGGGTTTTGGAGGTTTTATAACGGGAAACGGTGACCGGTTATCATCCGGTGATAATTGCTTTGCTTTCTATTGTTTGGATTTGGATGGATAGGTAATTTGACGGAAATGCCCACCTTGCAACAAACTATCCAAAGTAGTGCTGAAATCGACTCGGGTTGGTTCCGTTTTTGTGGTATGTTACACTGAATGGATCGGTTTGGGGTGAATATATTAAATATAGATCCCGCCACAATTAATCATTGGACCAAAACCGATTCAGGGTAATTATAGCTAGTCTGGAATTTTGATTTTTTCAATTTAATTAAACAATTATACCACACGTAAGAAAAAAATAACATGTCGATTGTACATAAATCAATCTTACTATCAAACGAGTTGGAGTCTCAAAGTTCTTTTATCTTTGGCCAGAAAATGAGATTGATCCAAGATTACTAAGTCTAATCCGGTTTGATTATGGCATTTTCCTTTAGTTCGATCGGGGGCAAGTGAAATTTAAGATAACCGAGATCGAATTGTAAATTGCAAATTTCAAAATCGAAACAAATCGAACCTATACTCAAACGGATCAAACCCATTTTCGGTATGGTGGGTTGATCGGTAATACTTTCGTCCTTAGTTGAAAGCAAATGATGGTTGATTTTTATTTTATTTTTCTAAAAATTGTTAGGAAGATATGAAGGGTGGGAAAAACTATAGTTTAAAATTTGATAATCCAATGATAATTTTAGAATTTGAATATTACATCACGTGTAATGAAAAAGCATTAGTTATTGCCTCTGTTCTTATTTAAATATCTAACTGTGTATTTGTTTACTTTTATTGTAAATTGAATGAGAAGATTGAAATCTAGAATCTCACCTTTAGGATGCAGTAGAATCAAGATTGAAAATCTTTTAAGAAAGAAAATCGGGATGAGCAGACTTACTTATTGAACTAAAAGGAGCTGGAAGATACGAGCTCTTTTATTAACTAGGCACAAATGGGCAGATCAGACAAAGGCGATTATAGACTTGAGATTGACAATCGACGAACTCACTACGGGAAGCCTGAACTCCTACTTTATAACTATGATTTAGACCTTCCTCCGTGACTTGAACTTGGGAGTACAACTCTAACTAAATTCTAATCGCACTGGGTAGTTGAGAGTACATAGGAGCAAAGTCAATATTTGAATTTGAAGGTATCACTTGATCGTTACGCATCATACAACAGCACAAGAGGTTGCAAAATTAGTTAAAACATTTAAGAAAATATCTTAAAACGGGATGACTCGTGCCACTCTCCCCTTAGCTCCACCCTTGAGTGCATTGAAACATAAATCCCAATATCTCTACATTCTGACTCAACAAGGCTTTCACTACAATTATTTCTCGTTCAGGATATCCAAATTCCGTGGACTTTTTAGTAGATTATTCATCATTTCATAAAAACATAGGACGAACACGCTTAACTATGAAATGTCATTGGACTTTGGTGTTATCACAACTTTAAAGAAAATTGTACGAGATAGGATCATATGATCTATTATATAATACTAAACTTTGCATCTACTAAACGATTTGAGACTATTGACTAAGTATTCAGACGTTTAGTCTCACAACTAGCACTATAGTTTAATTGGAGGTGTCACAATTTTCAATCATAAATTTAATTAAGCTTTAAAAGATTTTAAATTTGAATAAAATTATATCGTTTTATCGCACTAGCAATACAACTTCCCGAATCCGGAAGGGCAAATATGACATTTCGATCGATTGAGGAATAAAAGGGGACCGGGTAGGGGGCGGTTGGAAAATGAAGATAAACGTTCAGGCAATGGGTCGCTTTCGGTTGTTGAAACTGTGACCCAAAAAAGGAAGGAATGCGAAAACGGTTGGAGGGAACGCATCTCTCTCTTTGTTTGGTTGCGAGGTTTCTTACCGTTACGACAAAGAATCCAAAGCCCACCAAAAAGGGATAAAAAACAAAAGTAGTGGGAAATCAACGGCCAGATGACCAGGTCCACCCAGGGCTTATGCTCAGATGGGCCCCTTTATTGATAAGTTCACTGGATTTTGTGTGGGCTTTCTTGAGTAGTAGCCCAATAGTGATATTTAAGTAATACAAGGCCCATGAGTTCCTTGAGTCGGGCTGCTTTCTCATTGTCCTGATTCCAAACCTACTAAATCATACGATGTAAGTGAGTCTAATTGTTCTGACTTCTAGTGTAAGTTGCCTTAGGCGTCTCTGAAGACGGACACTTGCCAACACGGGTGGATTTAAAATTTATAGGCACTGGGGTCGTGTCTTTCTGACGCAAAGCATACCATAAGTCAATGCATAATATTCTCTAGGGTCAATTTATCAAAATACTCAAAAAAACATGCCTACCGTAGGGGTATGTTTTAACTCATTGGGGTCAATTAATCTCATTTGTCATTATATAGGTACGTACGCCTCCGCTTCTTAGTAAGGGAGATTTTCATTAGAAGAAGGAATAAAAATCGGCTTTCTCTTCTTTTTTTTAGAGCAAACATCGGGTAATTAGACCGAAGTCTGTAAGCTCTAACAAAAATAACGTCTCTATCCCACGCCCCAAAGGAATTTCGGTTTGCATTTGCATAGCTAAGCACCTAGTTCCTAGGGTTATTGAACCCTAGTAAGCATAGCATCTATCAACAAAGGAAGGCAAAGGAACGCGTCTGTAGGTTTACACAACCCTTTTTGAAGAATATTCAAGTCCTACAAAGGGAAGGCCCACGATGAATTAAGAATAATGAAAAACAACCGAGCCAACAAGTTCGGCAACAAAGGAGTTGTGCGAGTACTAAGTCAAGTGTAGTTTGAGTTTAAAGTGAAGCTGTCAAATCATACGATTCCATGTTTTAATATGCTCGAAAATCAGGGAAAAAATAAATTCGGTATTTGATCTTTTCATTGATACAAAATTATAAAAGTCAGAGACGAGCCCAATGGTGAGACTTTATTGGAAAATATAAGCAATTTTTTTTCCCCTGTTGGTGTAAACGTACCTTCTTCTTGCTGTTGAATATCTTGTTCCTACACTTATATTTACATGGGTTTCTGGTCTCCCACCAGTCCTTTTTCAACGAAAGATTTGATGATGAGATAGAGTAAGTTTAGGTCCAAAGACAACAGGAATTTTAGGCTAGTCTTGTGAAGTTTGGTGGTGGAAATGACAGATGTACTTAAAAATCGAGGGATATATATATAACTATGTATGTATGTGTATATATTGCAATTCTCTTTTCTGTCTTGGACTAATAAACGAACCAAACAAACTAAACATTTGATTATTCAAGTTTGGTTTAAAAACTTAATGAGATTTAAAAAATATGCTAAAACTTAGTTTGTTAATAGGCAAACAAATCTGGAATGAACTTTCATCGAGTCGATCTATAATAGCTTAAATGTTTTACACATCACAAGTCGAACGAATTGAGTACTAACTTGCTCGAGCATGTTTGATAGCTTAACGAGCTTCAAAAAAAGTCGAAGCTCAGTTTGTTTATATGACAGACCGATCACAGATGAGCTTTTTAACGAGCTAACACAGGCTCAAGTACATATCTTCCCTCTTTCTTCCTATAACTCCACGGCATCACCACCACACTCATCACCACCTCTTTCTCTCTCTCTCTTCAACCGCTCTTAACTGATAACTTTCCCCAAGAGGAAGAGAAAAACCTCCACGGAACGAAGAGGAGATTACCAAGAGAGATCATTTTGCCGGGCCAGCACTGGGTTTTCTAAGCTTAAAGCAATGAAGGTTAAGTTCATAAAGAATAGATCAAAATAAGTGAATTTTAACAGCAGAACAGAATGATACAACTTCTAGTCTAAAAGGCATAAATTCACAACCTACATTCAGTAGAACATAATACAAGGTGGTGGTGGTGGTGGTAAGCTGCCGCCTTCTGAGATACACATAAAAACCATGCACATTTTTCCTCAGGAAAGCTTCCATAACTTGCTTTACAGCCACTGTTAGACTTTTTCAATACCGATGGACGTAAAGCAATTTTTCAAGGGGGACTGAAGAAACAATGAAGAAGCTGATAACTGCCTTTGCCTTGTTGAGATAGAGGATAGACAACTGGAGGCACTTCTTAACCTTCTCTTGTCACTATCGCATGCTTCGTAACTTGGATCGTGTCTCACCGCAGAAATTTTAAGCGATTCGGGTAGTACAAAGTTGAAGGTTGAACCTAGCGCGATAACAAACATAAGTAACTTAATCAAGAAAATCAAAATCATCACGAGAAGAAAAGTTGAAATGGCCATTAGGGAGTCTCCCCGGTGGCCATTTTGACTAGGAACTCACCTTGTACCTGTATGTAATCAAGGGCGGCGATACATATAATTTCTATTGGTATTTGACATTTTTTACCCCACAAATCATAGAAAATTACTCCAGAAAATTAGTGTAGTCCGCACTACCTATTTGTAATCAGTTTGGCATAGAGCTGTTTGCTGACACACACTACTATCACTCTGTCTGATGCTTTCACTTGGATTCTCCTTGGGCGAATCAAGGCATATTGGCTTGGCTTGCAAAAGAACTGGCTGCCAAAGCCCCCTTCCTTGGTATGCACCTAGAATGAGGCAGTCTCTCTTTGGGGTCAAACACTTCATTCTTCTTTTTCTTTACTGTAGTTTTGTTTGGTTTGTTGATATTTTTGTGAACTCTTTCTTTCACTACGTAGTGCTTCGCAAAGACGCTCACTACAAATACAAAACTTTGCCTTTCATCATTGCCAAATGGTACTCTAGGTATTTGACCTCCTTCCTAAAGAACATGGCTTCTTCCCTATAAGTAATCACCAAGAAAATGACCTCCAAAGCCAGTGTGTTCATCCACCCACTGAAAAAATGGGAGAGGAAAGACAATGGGCAAATCAGATGAATACCTGAAGCTGCCTTCCCACTGCTAGTTCTATTTCCTTGCTCATAGGGAGGTGAAACATAGCGCGAAGCATAACAAACGCAAAAGCAAAAGGCAAGTAGCAAAAGACAAGGAGCTTTTATTTTAAGTACGCAGAATCATCATGAAATCAAAAGAAGCTTTTATATTGTAAAAGTTTAACCTAGTAAGTAGGGTTTTACACTTTTTGTTTCACTTAACCTTCTTTTGTCGCTATCGCAAGCTTCATAACTTGGATCGTGTCTCATGGCAGAAATTTTAAGCGACTCAGCTAGTACAAACTTGAAGGTTGAACCTAGCAGGTGACAAACGCAAGTAACATTAATCAAGAAGGCCAAAATAGCCATGAGAAGAGAAGTCAACATGGCCATCAGGGAAAAGATAGCGATAACTAGGAACTCATCTTCTACGAGCATGTAATCAAGGGCAGAGACAGTGCTTAATTCCCTAACAATAGGGACAACTTTTATTGGTAATTCACAGAGTTGACACCGCAAATATTAGAAAATGAACCAAAGAGCCTCACTATAGTTACAAACTTTGCCCTTTTATCATTTCCAAATGCTACTCTAGGTATGTGACCCTACTGCCTAAATAACATAGCTGCGGCCCTATATGTAAGCACCAAGAAAATGACCTTCAAAGCCAGTGTGTTCGTCCACCCACCAAAAAACCCAAATGGAAAGGAAAAAGAAGGCAAATAAGATGAACACCTGACTCTGCCTTCTCACTGCTAATCTATTTTCTCACTCATATGGAGGAGAAACAAAGCACGAAGCATAGCAAACGTGAAGAGCATTTTTTCCAAAGTCAAAGGCAGGTTGCAAAAGACAAGGAGCTTTTGTTTAGGAAGTATATAAAGGCATCATGAAATCAAGAGATTCTCTGTAAGCTAGTAAGGAACAGTGTAGGGGCTCACACTTTTTGTTTCAAGAAATGCCTCGTTTCATTAACATGCGGGTACCATGTTTTGACAAGGTCGGTTGCAAAGTAGCAATGGAAATGAAAACTTGAGATTGAATTCCATGCCATAAGCAAATACTCCATTCTAAATTGTCTAACAAAATTCACTAGGAGAGAATTTCGTCCAGTTACCAAAAGAAAGAAAACAACAAATCATTTGCCAAGTGGTTTGATGAGGAATGAGTACCTAATTTTGCGAGGCGATTCACCCATTTTGGAATTGGTTTCCCAGTAAGCTTGTAGCAAATGTCCTTGCAAAAATGGTTGCAGTTCTTGACGATCAAGTGATACGTATCACCATTGTAGCTTGCCGAGTGGCGCTCGATGAACTCCCTAACTTGGACTGCATCTAAGCACGTAGTTCCAATAAGTATTGACTTTCTGTACTTGAAGCCTGGGCATTGCCGTGGTTCAACCTCAAAGACACCGCTAGTTGGATAGTCATGAGCTCCATAGGCATATTCCACTCCGTGAACTGCGAAATTCACACAGGGCAATGAATGTCGTTACTTCAACACAATATGTAACAGTATTGCATCGCCATTAATAAACTAACTCCTACATAGAGCAGATGAAGTTGCCCAGTAAGGTAACATCCTCACACGTAATTCTTTCTAGCAAGAGGATAAGAGCCTATAGCCGTTCTAGATTTCACGATATATAAATTTTGCTGCAAAAATGCTGCACCACATATAAAAGCGCTGTAAGAGGCACAACAGCATACGTGCTTGAGAATAAGAGTTGGATCAATCTTTGTGTGCCCAGGCGGGTTCCTCTTCCCTTTCTTCTCTTCTATTCTCTCATCCATCGTACTAAAGGTGAAAAGTGTCTCCCTCCTTCCTCTTTTCTTTTCCTTCCATCGTTCCCCATAACAAACATGAGATTCGGATTTAAAGAGGAAATTGTCATGTTGACTCAAGCCAATTGCATACCACTGGCACAGCATCAGCTATTTTGCGGAGTCAACAAGCACGACAGTGCATCTATAGGAACAAATTTCCAAAGGATTCCATGTTGTGTTCTAGTCAGGTGTATGCTTTGGGTTTTGGCCTTCATACAAAAGAATAAGTGAAAAGTTCGGTAACAACTACCAAGTATAATACGCCTTTGCTAACCTGTAGGCCTCATACCCGCACCCCTTACCCACGTCCAGAAAAGTCTGAATTTAACATTTTCATTGAACAGTTGATAATGTGATTCAAAATACCGTGAAACTAGGAGCATAACTAAAGAGGGACATCAAAACAACTGAGGTAAAACAAATGCTTGAAGACAAAGAATCAAACAAAGCCGATGAAAATAAAGCATTTATCAGAAACGAGGGTATGAACAAATTAGGTGACTTTTACCTTCCACACCCGAGTGAAAGATGCCAAAACCGGCCCAATAGACGTAGCCATTCATTGGTGTTAAGTCGTACACATTGAGATAAACTGGTGTATTGCCTGGACCAGAATTAGAGGGTTTGATTTTGGGAAACATGCAAAAACGGGTAGCTGTTTTTCCCCTCAATCGTAATGGCAATTTCGGTTTCCATCCTTTGTTTGATCCCAATTTCATGTTGCTTCTGATAGTAAGACTAGGAGTTACTCAAGCCCAGTCATACCTGTACAAATCAACAAATCTAAGACAGCAGGACCTGAAATGAAATCACTAGAGCAGGAACTGGAAAAGCAAATTTGAGAGGGGAGAGAGAGCACAAGAGTCTACTCCGAAAGAATATAACTTAAGGCTATGGAAATTGCAATTTTCTCATTGAATTTCCCAAACCTCCATTTCGTATTTTCTTCCCCAGGGATAAGTTTACTAGGTCTCGATTTACATAACAGTCTATTGTAAGATTTATATGGCCCATAAAGAGAGACAAAAGTAAACAGAAAAGCATATTTGTGAGTGAGAGAGAACTTATAGCAATAACCATAAATGCACCAGAGGCGTTGGGAAATATTCAAGTACCTAAACGGGCGAGCTATATCATAGTCATTATGTTGGATCTAAGTCATATAACTTCTCATTTGTTATGCCTAATATTCTACACTGAAACAAATGAAAGGTACAAATATTTCAACTTTCTTGTCGGGATCATGACCCTCCACAATCCCCGCAATTGGGCACTGAAATAACTAACTAACTTTTGCAACTGTAATTATTTGAGCAGGGGACAATGGATTCTCTTGTTCAATTATTTGAACCCTTATAGGTGTTAATGATCAACATCGGACAACGTCCGATCCACGTGAGGCGTGCGTTATTTTGAAATACCTCATGTATATCGAACGATTCTAGAGCCTCAAAAGATACAGGGAGGGATGTTGGAAACCTAATCCGATCACCCACAAAAGTAACACCGTAAGCCCTAACAACTTGAATTTGCTAATTCATAAACAAAACTAGGTTTGTCTAACCTAGCCTCCTCTGTCCCTCGGGACCATTAAGGAGTAGTACAGGAATGTTCACATGCTTTTGGCCCCAGAATATGACAAAACCATCGTTTTCACCATTTTACCAGAATATGATGGAAGTCATTGAAGAAATAGATCAAAATAAAACTTTGAAAAGTAAGCACAATCAAGCAGATACGACTGGGGTCTGGTCCAGTCTCCTTCAGTTTAGGATGGACCCGCAAAAACAATCAGAACCATTCACTTTGTAGAGCTAGCTAGAATATCAACCAGTTTGATCAGAAATCTATAGCCATATGAACGAATCATTTTCGCACAAAAACAGATAATCATCAAAATAGTTTGGCGAAACAGCTCCAAACCACCCAACATTGTTCAAAACTGATTAACTTCAATATTCATACCCCTAACCCTAACTTTTAACAGCTTCATTTCCCCGAAGAGAAACATGGACTTGCTAATTCATGAACGGAAAAGTACAATTTTCACACATTTTGCCAGAATCTGAAAGAAACAAGTAAACAACCAAAGGAATGACCCAAATAAAGACGATAAGGTAGCTCCACGTTCTTATAATATATTTCCAAGTAGCATAACGTTACCTCCACTGAAATTACATGCATCCTGAAAATGAAAACGAAGAAAGATGCCAATGAAATAAAATAACCGACCAAAACACCCAAGTCATGCTTAGATTCATAGATCAGATAGATGATAAGAGCAGAAAATGGCTAATAAAATGGAGAAATTCCTGAATCTGACACTACCCAAGAAAATGAGAGAGACCCAGATCAACTAACGAGGCCCTTTTAGTTAGTGTGTGTGTGTGTGTTTTGTGGGGGGGGGGGCGCGGCGTTGTGTGGGGTTGGGTGGTGAACTCACAGATTTGAAGAGAATTGCCATGAAAGAGGAAGCCAGAGCAAAACCCAGAGTCTAAGTAGTCTAATTATGTGATAAAACGCAGGGGATGCACACTGCTAATTTGCCTGTGAAACTTTGCTCACAAAAAGAGAAGTTTAATTTTGAAGCACCCACAGAATCCTAGCTTCGAATCCGAACAAAATAAAGGCGATAAGAGCAAAAAGAAGAAAGGACTGAGACACCCATTTCCGAAGTTATTGAGGCTGAAAGTGGTCTCTCTCTCTCTCTCTCTCTCTCTCTCTCTCTTTCTTTGTCAGTTAAATAGTTTCCATTCGGGAATCTTATGATACGGTTGGATTTACTGGGAAAGTATACAGTTAGTAACATAATGAACTGATGATCAGTGACAAAGTTTGCTCACTTTTCCTTCAATTATGTTATTAACACACATTAAATGCACCCAATTATAGTGTGTGGGTCTTTTAAAGAGAGTTTATACACATAGGCATATACATAAATTTAGATATAGATGTGTTTGAAATCGTCGAACGCTCATGTTAGGGTCTCACTAATTGTATTTTTTTTTTGTTTTACTCAGAGTGTTCGGATCAATTTACAGGCACATCAATTAATATTTAGGGGATCAATCTCACTTTCCACTTGTGGGGATCCCAATTATATGGATTGGTCACATAAAATTTGATAGCGTCAGAGAGGTGTCAAACTTGAGACCTTAAGAAGAAAAACACATAAATCGCAAATCTTGATCACCAGATTAATCCGTTGAGATTGATTGGACTAATTGTTATTGTGGGTCCCACTAGAAGAACATTTCCTTTTCTAAATTAAATAAAAGAAAGCCAATTGTGCATCTCCTTGGAACACGAATGGGATGCACAAAACAATAATTTAGACACCTCACATGAATCTAGCTCGAATTTAATCATACCCATGACTTTGAGTTTACAGTTGAAAAAAATATGCACAAATATCTCTCCCATTACTTCTATTAGAAGTTCTCTCTCTCTCTCTCTCTCTCTCTCTATATATATATATATATATATATATATATTAATTATTTATGTAAGTGGTTCTGTGAATCATAGGCTGTCATGAGAGGTAAGAGTTTTGACTTAAATCATTATGGTCATGAAGCCAAGAGAGATTAAGGCTAAAATGACAACAACAAAAAATAAGAATATGAAAGACATGTAGTAGCCGAGGATAAACCGAATCGAACTAAAAAATTAAAATTGAACCAATAATTTGATTTAGTTTTTTGATTAATTATAAATGTTCAATTTAATTTAAAGTTGGACCAGACCAAACCAAACCACAAGTCTTGCATTTTTAAAAAATTTTAACTCGTGGATTTGTGAATATCTTTTTTATTTTTGAATGGTTGAGGATCAAGTGCTACTAGATCAATTTGTTACCAGATGGTAACTCATACTTTTTATATTGCAAGTAGTTGTACACAATTTTTTTTTTTTGGCTTCATGACCCAACTTTTTATTTGTTAAGTAAAAATTTAATTTTTTTGTTACATTGAGTTTGACTCATTCGTGTCCCACACCAAACTGAAAATATCGGGTCAAAATCAGATTCAATTAGTTTGGTTTGATTTTGATTTACAAGTTTCAAAATGGATTTGATTCTTTCTACTAAATCGGATCAAATCGGACCAATTATACTCCTATTTTAGCGTAGTTGCAAAAATAGGCAGCTTTGGAGTGAAGAGGTACAGCTCCGCCTGTGACTGATGCTTTAAAAAAGGTTCATGAAAATCCTGTGTTGGTTTCGGCTTTATTGGCATTAGATTTTGTGTTTTTTGTTTTATTTGTTTAGATTACTGACCGTTGGTTCCGCATAGTTCTTTTTAGCAAGATAAAATCTAAGACTTATAATATAACGTAGTGGGTTGAGTCGATATTGAATTGGGTTGAATCGATATTGATTGAGTCATTAATAATAATAAAAAAGTCCAACAACCAGGCTAGCCGAATGGGCTCGACCAAGGTCCGACGTGATCCGCTTGATTTGGAACAACCACCTTCTTGACAAACGAGCACCTTGTGGACCAGGCCGAAGACGTACTTAACCTGGATGACCAGTTGACGTGGCTATGCCCTTTTCACTTGTTTTTCAAGTGGCTTGGCCTTGCGTGTTTGACTTGACGTTCGGTGTATCATGCATGACGTCAGAGATATCGACTTTTATTTCTAACGTCATAGGAAGCATACTCCGCACGTACTATCTTGGAGTCAAGTTAGGTTCGACTATATAAGGCAACTGAAGGTGAAACATATGATACATGCTCTTTATCTTTCTAAAGTGCTTTCAGATTATCCTTCTATTTCACGAACTAACTTAAATATCAAATTACTTTTTGACACCGGCTCACTAATTGGTTATTTTTTTGGAGTTCTAGCGGGATCTCAAAAAAGTTCTTGGATCGATTTCGGATAAGACGGACAACTAGATAGAAGATTCCACAGAGAAAAAATAACAAAACTTGAGACAATATATATATATGGGAAAGGCTTCATGGACTAATAAGGCTACTCGCGGGAAATCAGTTCAAGATATTACCGAAAAAGGCTTAATCCAAGAAGTGGTTCAAAATGCTGACAGAAACTATTTTATGAATCACTGCTTTGATTAAGCCTTTTCTGATAATATTTTGAGCTAATTTCTCGCGAGTACCTTTAAAAACATGTTTTAAACACATTGAACGGTTCGGATCATTAAAATTTAATCAGGAATGGAAAGTTTAGATATTGATCTAATATTGGTCTAAAAAAATATTTGTCCATGTAGTCTTTCCCCATATATATATATATTCCCAGATCCAACAATAATCACAAGTTATATAGTACTTCCCAAGTTTAGATTTGTTATCCTTGACCAAGTTAGCCGATTTACGAAGTATATACGCCATGGAAAAAAAAAATCATGAAATTTAGTAACGGTCGATTAAAATTTAACAAAAAATATATATATAATAAAAACCAAATACAGTAAAAGATAAAATTTATTATAAAATGATAAGTAATTATAAAAGATTTATTTGAGTATTTTTTTTAAGGTAGAGAATATAATCGATATAAGTACATGAATAACATTGTTGTAATTAATAATGAAATTTTCATAATTAATAATAATATTTCTTTAAATAGAAAAAGATGTAAAAAAAAAAACTACGATATGAATGAGAGATGTGATATTTTTATACTTCTCAAATGAATAAAATAGTCCTCCTAATATCATATGCAAGATTTAAAAAAAACATAAAAACTCCAACTATAACAACACGATTAATCATGTTTGAAATGATAGCATTAAAGCCTTTATATGACTCCTACGAAAGAGATTCTTACGGCCTTTTTATTCACGGTCAAAATTTAAAGATAGATACAATAAGAAAATAACTCTAGTTGAAAAAATGTATAGATTATATAGAGGGTGAATAATTATAAAGAATTTCTTTTGAGTATTTTTTTTAAAAAAAATATGATAAATATGAATATGAGAATAAAATTCTCATAATTAATAATAATATTTTATAATTAATAATGATATTTACAAAAATAAAAGAAAACACCAAAAGGTACAAAGTATGGACATGAAAAGTGATGGAATAATTTTACCTCCTCTAAAAAAATAAAATAATACGCCAAATCCATATTATTTTTAGAATCGAAAGAAATAAACAAACCTGAATATAACAACGCAGATAATATTATAATCATAACTGAAATGATAAAGAATAAATCTCTTTATGACTCTTATCAAACAAGTCCTTAAAGTTAACTTGGTATGATACACGTACACCACTTTGAGACAAAAAATGTCCTCTTTACATGTTCTCCCAGATGATCATGGCGACACAGCTTTGAACCATCCCTTCAGTCAAATTTCTTTACAGCCACAGACGCAGACAGTCATATCAAATGGCAACAAAAACCCACCCCATACCCAAAACCCTAACCCAGCCCTAGCAAAAATGCCCAAACCAATTTACAAGGAGTTCGTGGCAACATCGGTATTCATTATGCCAAAGGAGAAAAAGGATAGGGTGACTGCTTAAATTCCATCGCCATTCCAGGCAGCGCGAATGATTCCCAACCCGATTGATGATTCCAAACAAGCAAGCCTAACAAAGGTAGTCGCTAACCAGATTCACAAGCTGAAGGAGGAGACGACTCCTGCATACGAAAAACAAGCATGCATTAGAACAAACTATACCCAAAGGTCTTGAATCATTAAGCATTTCTTACTTCGCCAGATTTTAGAAAAGTATGGTCCTGCTCAAGTAAAATGGCAAGAACATTATTCACACGATATGAATCATATCTTAGGTTTTTGACCTAGCGAGTTTTGGCTAAAATTTGGGACAAAAATTCTGACTTGCAATAGATCTGGATAAGGCCACGTTATAGAAAGCAATAACTTTCCACTGCATATTGTTTGGCAAAACCGTAGCTTCACTAAACAAACACTGGAAGCATCCCCGTGTACAAATGCACACACTTGCAAGTAGTGCAATTATCATATATACCTTCGGAATCATCACAATCTTACAGTAACTCGAGACTTTGAAACCGACTAGTCTGAGTTTCTAATAACGATAATTTAGATCCACAAATGACATTTTTGCCACTTTGAGTTGACTCCCGTGTTACACATCTAAAATTATGTTTCGTGCTATTTTGCGAGATATACATGCTAGTGGACCCAGTATCTCCAGTCTCTGTATGAAACATCATGGTAGCTCATAACAAACCTTTTCCTACAAGCCTGACTCGAGTTATAATGACTTCTAAGTAGAAATACCAATTTGTGTAAAACGTGTCTGGTCTACAATCATAGACATGCAAATATCGTACACAAAAATCACAGACATACTGGATATGCAGTATGGCACAGATTATAATATTCTGGACTTGGGTGGTATGTTATGGTGCTCGGGGTATGTGAATATGTACATGGTTACCAACCAGTCAATACTACGTCGGATTTATGGGGACAAGAGAGAGAGAGAAGTGATTATTTGCGACAAGAAATGAATCCAAACAAAGAACAAGTCGTACATTACTATTGCAGGTGCTGGTAATATAGGAAACGACAACAGTGATATCATCAAGCTTGCCACCATAATAACGGAAGCCAGCATCTTGCGCAGCAGTGGAGAAAGGTGTCTGTCTGTTCTTATCTTGCGCTCGTTCGCGTGCAAGCGCTGCTATCTTCTGAGCTGTAACCTGAGGTCCGAATCCAGCCCTGATGGCATGAACCACCACTGCAGTAACCTCATTATTGTACAAATTATCAAACAGCCCATCAGTTCCAGCAATTACAACGTCTCCAGGGGCAACAGGAATTGTGAACACCTGTAACCAAAAACAGGCCCCACAGGTTGTCTACTATCAGTTGAGTAAATGAGAAATTTGTTGAGAAATCGTTATGCATGTAATTTTTATAGGATATGTTTGGTGTGATCAGCAACCGAAATTGATTATACTCCCAAAATTGTTTCGTGAAAGATGATATGATTCTTCTGTGAAATAGTTGAATACTTTATGAAATGGCGGAGTCGCAGAAAATATAGCCAGAAAAGCTATTTCAATAGCCGCATCCAAAATGCCTATACAAACCAAATTTATTATTTTAGGACAAGAATGTCAAACTAAGGGAATAAGGCTTTGGAATGACAAAATCACAGCAGGTTTCTTCTTTTGAACAAAGAATATTTCTTTTTTTTTTTTTCCCTTCACTCTTTGCATTGAAAGAACAGATTAAAAAAATGATTGAACCCCAGACCCATTCAAATGTGGCAGTAGCAATGGGGCTGGAGAATTAATGTGTTTTCAAATACACTGAAATTGATGGCAAAAATGTATGGCAGAAATGCTTAATCAGGCTCAGGAAAATGATACAACAAATTTTCAAGGTCTGCAAGGAAGGAGTAAGTCAGGATTAGAAAAAAAAACTCGACAATATAGTGGAGTGGTAAAGGACTAAAGGCAAGAACCTAGCGAAAAGGTAAAGCACCACTGGCTGAGGTTTAGGAAAGGATGAGAAAGAGGACCCACATTACCACTTATTAGAAAAACTGATACAAAATACCAAATTTAAGCCATCAAATTGTTAATCACATTGTCACTTATCAGGAAAGGATTTCTGTGCTAAGTAATAAACTAAACAAACCATGGATAAACACAAGCAACTTTTTGTAAACCCAAACGATCTTTTCGTAGGCATTTTACCTGCGATTCAATCGGGGGATCGAATAAATAATAGAGACATCATTTTAATTTTTCGATTTATTAGTCAACTCGGAAAAATATTATCTACACAACAGAAACTATTTGCATGAAGAGAGCAGACTCTAGATGCAATAACTGACCTGACCAGAGCTGGGCAAATCACCACCATTTCCACTCTCCAATTGGTAGGTAAAATTGAAATCATGTTGCTGTACAGGGGAGCGGAAAACAGTGCATCCATCTCTAACCACTACAAACCCACTGTCTCCTAAATTAATGGCGTGCAGACCCTGCAAACAAAAGCAGAATTGTAAGCCCATTTCTGTAATACAAAGAAAATGGTTGTTCCACTTGTCTTGTACCAAAGAAATCCTTCTTGACTAAAAAGCAAATTGTTGATGAAGAAACATGGCCTACACTTGACAATAAAACCAGATATCAGTTCCGTCAAGGAAAAGTTCCCAGATCCCAATATCGACCAAGGACACATTCCAAATTTGCATTTTGACCAGGTTTCAATCCAAATACAAGGTTTAGTAAGCTTTTAACACGTCAAGTCCGGGCCCCAATGGTCGAATTGTAATTTCCCATGAGTGCTAGTGTAGTATGGCAAACCGTCACATTCATTTCTGAGATGATGCTTCGTGCATAATGGATTCTATAAAAATTCGATAATCAAAGCAATTTCAAGTTCTCACTGATAAAGTGAAAGCACGATATCATCTGCCGTATTGTGAAATTTAAAAAGAAGAGTGACTTCTGATTCAAAAAGGAGTAAGGTCAACTGATATCCAAAACACCATCAGTTCGTAAGAATGGGTGGATATTGTGTCGGATTCGAAAGACAAAGAAAAACAGAAAACTATATATGTGTCTTTTCACCTTTTATCTCCCAATTCCCAACAAAGAAGTCATATGAAGCTTAAAAAAAGTAGCAGAACCAAAACTTGAAACTTAAGGTTGAGAAGCAACTTGAAACACGCATTATATGACACACGAAGGTACTAAACTGAAAGCATCATACCTGATCTGTGAGTGCTATGATACAAGCAGTTGAGGACCCTCTGGCTTTTGTGCTTGAGTGAGCCTTTTCTAAGACCCTTGCGGGGTCAACAGATCCCTTTGGCTCCTCTTGAACAGCAGCAACGGAATATGACATGAGTTCCCTAGAAAAAAACCCTGAATCAACTCCCATATCAGCCCAACCACCAACTCCGTCTGCTACACCAATGGCTTGTTCATCTGCACAAATAAAATGAGCGTCCTCTCCACCAGTTTCTTCTTTGTCTGGATGAGGCAAATAGCATGACCCTGAAATTAGCTTCAGTGTTCTGCCTCCTAGGTTTTTCCTGCAGTCAATGCCAAGCAACATAATAACTAAATGAAAACACAACAATGATGCTCCAGCTTGTAGAAACAGGCTTGAACAACTTCTAACTGAATCACATTTGTTAAGAAAACCAGCTCCTGACAAAAATAAGACTCAGAGATGACAAATCATCTCTACTCATCATTGAACTATATACCAAACACCACTACTGCCAATCACGAAACGATTAAATATGAATATAAGAATTACAATTTGGGAGAACTAAGCATAACAAGCTAAAAGAAATCAATTTGACATGCCAGCATCCATAAACATATATCATCCTGGAGGTCTCAACTCTCCTGAATGACCACAGTGAGGAGGTCTACCCCATGGCCATATTGGACAAGTACACGTTGCTTATTTCCTGGGAAGACGTGGATTGAGCAATAGAACTTAACATTTGAATACAAAAAATTTCAGAAAAGCACTGGCCACCTTTTTTATAGAAATGGAAAGGAGCTCAGCGGATAGATACAAAAAGGAAGGTCACAAAAGAAGTCTTTTAGTTTTACAGCTGAAACATTAGGGAGTGCCGGACAGCCTGATTGCACACCGCAAGATGGTTAATTCATGCACCTCCTGTGACATGAACAGGACAAGAAACGGTGAAAATTACTTGTAGGATCAGTTTAACTCCGGAACTGACTTGTATCAGAACTCTACTGTAAGAGGATAATTGCTCCTACCAAATCTCCCTAAAGCAAAACTGGAACTCAAATAGAAACCTTGTCAACAGTATTAGATGTGTCAACGACATTGGTATCACAAGTATCAACAATCATATAACAATAGCACATTAACACGAGAAGCTTTCCTAACAGCAATCCACTAACTCAGCTCATTACGTTAAATGAAAAAACAAAATCAACATCAGGAAGACAACATACTGTTCTGAAGTAACAGAAGCACTTGGACGTTGTTCCTCACGTCCAGAGTTGTCAAAGGACACTTCAGGAGCGGTCCCAACAGAGGAGCTTGCAGGGGATGAACTGTGGAAGCATTTAATTCCAGACCCCAAAAATGGAATAGAGTTGCCCCTCATCCTTGTAACGTAATATCCAAAAAAGAATACATTCTTGTTTTGTTCCTTATTTCTTAAACTCATGCAGGCTTTTCTGCAATTATCAAAAGATGCAGAACTTCTATTGCTGCAAAAAGTAGAAGCATTATTTGTTGACCCTTTTCGGTTCCCAACCTTTGAAGCTAGATTATTCAAGGAACAGTCGCCAAATAGAGCCCTAGAGCCACAAACAGCCATTGGTGTCTTCTGAGACTCTATGCACCCAGGAAGCTGTTTGGATTCAGAAAGCAGGCGATCAACATGATACCCACAAACCTGAAATGAAGGCCCTGAAACAGACGGAATAGAAAATGTGCGAGAAAGTGCTCCAAGAACCGAAATATTCCTTCTCCGATTCGCTAAATGCAAATTCGACTGTACAGCGACAACAGTTCCAGGTCGTAAAAGCACATGAAGATCACTAAATGCTGAAAAAGGTGAAGAATGGAACAATCTAGTGCTGCCGAACAGCAGTTTCCCTTGACCAATAAGAACTCCGACCGAGTCTTGAACCACACCTTCTTGCCCGGCAATCGACCTTTTGATTTCCTGCTTGAATGCGGTCCTTATGACGGAGAAATAATTAAATGACATCTTACCCTCTGAAACAAAGCAACCTTTCTTCCACCCACTTGTTATAGATACCAAAACTTCTGGCACAATTTACCAAAGGTGATTTCATAACTCCAAAACATTGGTGTTCAACTTCCTCAGTAGCAGACTACTCTCAGCAACCTGCAATGTAGAAATAAGCTTTATATTTGTAATACATGATTACCTAAACATCCTATCCCCAATTCGAACAGTAAGAAAAAAACATGGATGAGATCATTTACCCGTAAAGTCCCTTTTTCCTAAAATACTTACTTTACAAAAATTCCCCTTGTTTAAATATATGAAAGCTAATAGATATGTTTCATATATATGAGATTCAAGGCCCTCATGTTTCATAACATAGTAAATGGTAACTATTCCTTAATGGTTTCATAACAAATTCAATCTATTCCAAATCTTCCTCTTTTGAAATCAATCTCTCAACCACCATCATAATAAAGGATAACCACAACAAGCAAACCCTTCACATCTGCATGGATCTTACCTCTACCAACATTCACAACAAACCATTAAGCAACAATCAAACGCCAAGTACATGTCTACCTATATATGTATTGTATGAACAGTATACTATAAAATATTTTATATATATATATACACGCACACACATATCATATACAAGATATATGTATGTGTTTGTGTTGGATAATTTTGACAATTTTTTAATTTTGAACTGAAGAATTCTCAGATTTTTTTCCCTCTTTGATGAAAATCTCAATTGATGTTTACCATATAATGACAAATTCTCATTGAATACTGCATAAAAGGTTAAAAAAAAAATTCTTCAAGATATTATTTTTTCTATAAAATGAAAATTTCTTATTTTTCTCATCTTATCTTTACCATAAACATTATGGGAAGTTTATCTTTAAGGTATGGTAACAATTTCTCATTATATTTTGCCTAAAAGAAAATTCACTTACATATAGTGAGAAAGTCTCATATTTTTCATTACATATTTCTTTAGTTGACAATTTATCACTTTAATAATTGTGGCTATTAGGAGAGGAAATGGGCGTTCCAGGAATATGGTGGGAACCGCAACGACTCAAGACCACCTGAGGTGGAGGAGAAGAGAGCTTGGGCGGCCTTCCAGAGAGAGAGAAATGGCAGTGGAGATTGGTCAACTAGAGAGTAAAGTAAGTTGGGTTTGAATTCATTCCGTGTTGAATGCTCATTGTAATGATGTGTCAATCCATCCTTATCTTTCTTTCAATTAGTGGAGCAGAGTGGAGGTTGACATCTCTTTGAGTGTTGTGAAGAAGTTAGGGTCTGAACAACGGGACTCGGAAATGATTTAGATGATATGTGGAGACCCGTATCATAGTACAAGTGGTAGGTGTGATACAGGCTCTTAGGTGTCAAAAGGTGGCTATGATGCATCTTTCAATGTGTCGAATGTCGAGAGACGCACCCCCTCTCTCTAGGACCAATCAAGTTGGACTGACTGAGGGTGGGCTCGTCCTCTTTGACGAACCCTTTAATCTAGTCTCCAAACCACATGCCTCCTTATATCCGAAACCAAGTCCATAGGCTTTGTTTTCGACCTAGGGTTTTGTTATGTTGATGTAGTCACTAATCACCATAATTGTAGTCCGCTCCTGGAGCTGTGAATGTCGAGGAGTTTAAGAGAACTCGTTCCATATTGGAGATAAATGAGTTCTATGGACGTCGGGCGCCATAGCTATGCTAGTGGGTGAAAGTTCTTCCTGAGGTGACTCAAGGCGGAGGACTCCCGAATACTCACAATATTCAGTGCACATTTTTCATTTCCCATTAGGCGAGAAGGTTGCATAATGAGAATATTTCATTTTTACTTCAAAATTCTCAACCCGTGATCTTATATGACTAGAAATTGACTCACCGGTGGAGAGGTGACTACCCGAAAACATGAAATTGGTTGACGGCGCTATTGGCCAAGGACTAGTTTACTTTAACAGATTGTTACATATTTGTATAAATGCATCTTTTATATGTATATGTCCATATATATGTATGCATATATCCATACATCAACTTATTACCTTGGGGGACCAAGTATAATGAATCCTCCGTAGCTCCAAAAGTTATAGTCAGAAAATCTACTTGAATCTTATCTCCTTCAAAAACAAATTTTTAGTTGTTCAATGTTTGAACACTCCCTGTAATTGTACTCAATATGCGTAATACATAATAAAACCAAAATCCAAAGGGGATACCAGTTAACTAAAGAAATCTTTGTCGAAGTTACTTCGGGACTGCTTGAAGTTACTCTATTCAACCACCCTACGATGTCCAAGGTGATTTCTTCCATCAAAACCACGGTAAACCTCGTCATTTGTAAATTTCTTGGCCTTCTTTTGCTGTGATCATCTCATTAGAAAGAAATATAGTATTTCCACTTATACGTGCAGCCACAGAAATAGTTAAATATCACACTTCGAAGAAGTCAACACTAGCAAAAATTCTCGACTATACAAAAAAATAACAAATTAACTCTTTAGAAGTAAAAAACTGGGATAAAATCCAAAAATAACGAAAATAAAAACCCTCCAGGCTCTGGCGTTTCTAAAGAACCTGTTATATGCACTTAAGTTTTAAATTTAAGAGTCAACAACGGGACAAACCCCATTACACAATCAGCATCCATACTCTAAGAAAAAACCAGTCAAAGATTCTATTGGTTTTTGTGGCTAGAGCCCTTCTCAAATTGGGAAGTTCAGGCCTAACACAAGGACAAAAGGGAAAAAAGTGTTTTCTAATCCCACCCCTTATTGAAAATAACAGAGATTGAGATTACACTATGGAATGTCAATCCATTGGTATTAGCAATCCAGGCACTTTATGAATCCCCCAAGTCATATGCGGGTTACCAAACAAGGCCTTAAATAACTGTTCTAAAACTACCATAATAAAACTCCCAACCTCAATGAAGCCTACAGGAACACATGACAACAGTTCGATGCGAGCAAATATGCAAACCAACGAAAACAGAAAAAGATCAACCAAAAAGAAATAAGACATCCAAATAAACAAGCCAGAAAAAGAAAGAATAATAACCAAACTTATTCATAAAACATGAAAATTCCCGGTACATGGAACAAGCTTCTCCAAATCAACCTTGTTCATAGTTGATTATCACTATAACTGAATTACATTAATAGAGTGTTCCCCTTATGCTCTAGCATTCCAAACGACGCATACATGATTCAAACAACTTGCGCATACAACAGGGGTGTGTTCTTTTACTAAACCCCAAACATATTCTGTTTAAGCATCGAAACCCCACCCCCCCCCCCCCCCCCCCACCCACACACACACACACACAAACCAAAAAAAAATAAACAGCAACAACAACATTACAGACGCAGATAGACGGCCAGAGAGAGAGGGAGGGAGGGGGGGATAGCTGTTCAATTTTAGATTTGGGTCAATAGAACACCTAAAAAACTATACTGTGACAAGTTAGTTATTCACAAAAATATGAAAATTCCGCTATATGGGACAAGCTTCTCCCAGCCTCCTCAATCGTTGATTATCTGTATAAGCAAAAAACCTTCCAAAAAAACCACCCAATTACATTAAGAGAGAGTGCCCCCTTATGCTCTAGCATTCGAAATGACCGCACACGTGATTCAAACAAACAAAGAAACTTTATGCATACAACAGGGGTGTGTTCTTTTACTAAAACCCAAACATTCTCCAAAACAACCACGTTAATTGTTGAAACCGCTATAAATTGCAAAAACCTTTAACAAAATCGTCCAATTCAAAGTTATCAATCCCGTCTCGTACCGGCCTCGTAACAGTACTAGACCACTAGAGTACCATTCCGGTCACTGTTTCGGGCTGTTCTGGGGCATTCCGGCCAGTACAATACCGTACCGGTCTGTATTTACAAAAAAAAATTGATTTTTTGGGGTAATTAGACATAAATTGAGGCTAAAAAGTATTTTTTTTTATGTTTGGTGATTTGTTTTTAAATTGTGATGCTTTATTTTATATGTTTGGTATGATTTTTTGTTAAAAAATATTATTTAATGTATATTAATTTTAGCGGTAAATCTAAAACGGTACGCTAGTACACACCGGTACCGGTACGTACCGTACCATACCAGTAACAAAATCGGTTCGCTCGCCGGTACGAGATTGATAACTTTGGTCCAATTACATTGACAGAGAGTGTCACCATATGCTCTAGTATTCCAAATGACGCATACATGATTCAAACAAACAAAGAAACTTACGCACACAACAGGGGTGTCTTTTACTAACCCCATCTCAATTACCCAAAGAAAGAAAAAGAAATCCAAATCAACCTTGTTGATCGTTGATTATCGGTATAAATTGCAAAAACCCTTCAGAAAATTCGCCCAATTAGATTGACAGAGAGTTGTCCCCGTATGCTCTAGCATTCCAAATCACCGCATACATGATTCAAACAAACAAAGAAACTTATGAATACAACAGAGGTATGTTCTTTTACTAAACCCCAAACAAATTCTGCTTAAGCATCTCAATTACCCAGAAAACAAAAACAAGCACAGACGAACAGGGAGACAAGAATACCTGTTCGATCTTAGATTTTGGAAGGGTGATTCTGATCGAATAGAAATTTAGGGTTTCAAACATAGAAAACCCTAAGACTTTATCAGTGTCGCAAATTCCGCATACATGATTCAAACAAACAAAGAAACTTATGCATACAACAGAGGTATGTTCTTTTACTAAACCCCAAACATATTCTGCTTAAGCATCTCAATTACCCAGAAAAAACAAAACAAACACAGAGATAGACGGCCAGAGAGAGAAGAATACCTGTTCGATCTTAGATTTTGGAAGGGTGATTCTGATCGAATAGAAATTTAGGGTTTCAAACATAGAAAACCCTAAGACTTCATCAGTGTCGCAAATTCCGCCGACAACTTTTTCCAGTTCAAATCGCTTCTAGTTTAACGACGATGTCAACCCTTAACAGATTAGGTCAAAAGATTCAACGCATGGCGCAGTCAAACCATTTCAAATGAGGACGGTTATTAGTTCATTAATTTTGAATTTAGGAAAAGAAATTAATAAATTTTATGGAATCAAAAGATTTTTCCATTTTAAATTAGGAAGGTCTGTCCAAACAACCTCTTTATGTGCACAAATTCAGAAAGAGATGTCTTGGAATTGTTAATTAAATACACGTGAAGTTTATAAAATAATAAGAACTCATGCATTCAACGATTCAAAATAAATTTAGTACCAATCTATGCACGAAAAGTTACATGTCTAAGAGCATGTCCAAGAGCATAGCTAAATGTGTCATTTAGCTATTTTAGATAGCCAAACAACAAAAAAACTCCTTCCAAGAGGCTCAATTAAGACTAGCTATAATAGTTTGTGAATAGTACCTAGCTTAATTTATCTAGTCACTATTCACCAACCAAAAATATCTTTATATTTTTTAATCCCACTTTTTCAATTCTCACTCACTCTCTCTCTTATTTTTTTAGAACAAAATAATATTTAAATATAATGATAGCTATATTAGATAGAACTGTTGGAATTGTGATTGACAGGTGGCTAGTTAAAATAAAAAAGTAGGTAGGCTCTATTTGCCTTAACTAGATTATTTGGATTGTCTGGATTATTCGGGAAATAATCTAGCCCCATTTGGCCTAAATTATTTACCCAAATAATCTGGATTAATCTAGCTCCAAACACAACATAACTTATATATCCACAAATAATTTAGTCCAAACACTTTGAGCTAGATTATTCCGTCCGGCACCCAACATAATCCAACAATCCAATAATCCCATAATCTAGTTACGCCAAATGGACCCGTAATTGGCTAGACATTTTAGCTAGAACCTCTTGGACATGCTCTAACACTACTCTTTCAAATTACCAAAAAATTATTGTTATGTTTATTATTTTTATGCTAAATTTTTTTAAATTATTGTTTAGTCTCCACTAGAGGTTTTAAAATTTTAAAAACGATGAATCAAATTTTAAAAAATAAAATATTTATTTGTCTATTTTAGATTATTTTTATTTTTAGTAATTTTTTTAAATTAGCATAATTCTTAAGTTTTTAAATTCGTCTTTATCAAGAAAAATTAATAATTCATAAAAAAAATTACCCAACGCCAACCAACAAAGATAAATTTGAATAAGATAAATAATAAAATAAATTTGGCAAAATCAGATAATATCATGTAGATTATATTGTCATGTACTTAAATGCATGGAACTAAACTCGATCAACATAAGAAAATATAAATCACATAAGAAAATTTGTCATCTACTATGAGTTGACCGCCTTGCTGACCTCCTCCAAATAACAAATTTCGAATAACATCCTAGCAAGCCAGAGAACATTCAAGTTGGTTATGTCGACCAACAAGAACATGTTGGACAGCCTTATGACGCATCAATTAAATCATCCTCCCGTCACGAATAGCGAATGCAAAAAAATTACTTTAGTGCATTCATAAGAATACTCAATCGGTCCGTATAATTAGGGGGTGAAGACTCATCAGCTTACTTGAAAAACTTACACTTAGTTGATCAGTAAAACTCTTTTAGCTACTTTCATACACTCAATTAGTAAGCAACCCTTTGCATATATGCTTCCTATACTTGTTTGTGCTTGACATAATCTTCATCGCGTGGCCTTCTAATCAACGTAGTAGTTGAAGCACATCCATATCAACCATCTTTTAGCTTGGTGGCGATGGCAATAGTGGTGAAATGGTGGTGCTAGAGGTGAGGTGATGATGGGGGTTTTGAGGTGATGGTAGCATGACTGTGAGGCGAATATGGTAGTCAGGGGCGGACCTAGGATTTAATATTGGGGGTGACACTACTAACAACAAAATTATAATATTCAACATAAAAAAATACATGTGTTCCAACGACTCCTTACTAACCAATTGTTTTGTGTGAATTTTCATTCAATTAGAAATAAAATAACGCAAGGAAAAATTAAAAAAATCATTCAAATATTTTGTATAAACTCTATTCAATTAGAAACAAAATAATGCAATGAAAAATAAAAAAGAAACTCGACGTTCTTTCGAATCTTGACAATCACCCAGGATTGATTCTAAATTTAAATTTCAAAGCAGTTTCCCTTTCAATTTAGATAAGTGACAAGTCCGAGAGAAAATCGTCTTTAATTTTGTTCCGAAGTCTAGTTTTGATAATTTTCATGGCCGAAAATGAAAATTCTGCTATTGCGGTAGAAACAAGAATTGTAAGTACAAGGACTCGTAAAATTAAGTGGTAAGTTGTTACTCTCCTAATTTTCACAATCCATTCGCACACGTGAAAAACAGATGATAAAGTTGAATAAATCTCAGTAGGGTGTGCTCACCGCGTAAACGACGGTATCGTTTTAACGCACAACATACTCAGTTGTGCAAAAGTATCACAATATTTTTATTTCTAAATATCGTTTTTTTTTTGGTTCTGTCTATCTATCTAGATCCAATCACCTATCAATTATTACATCAGACCACAAAACTAATTTTGAAACAACTTATGCTGGATTGATACGGAAAACAATGGTGACACGAAACTTTACATAAATATATGATAATAAAAAATATTAAAACACGTGCCCAAGGAGCAACATGGGCCCATCTTAGTTGTCGCAGTCTTTGGGCTTTTTGTTTGTTAGTCATGGCTCTTAGAGCATCCGCATCAGCTTCTTCATTTTTTTCTCCAAATTAGAGAGAAAATTTCACTTTTCTATTTTAGGGAGCTATATTTTGTAATGTCTCATATATCAGACTCTCTATTCTATCCCTATTCTATTAAAATATTCTTTTTTTCCTTTTATATTTAATTCAAATGCTATTGGGGAGGAGAAAGAAATGAAAAAAATTAAAAATAAAATGATAGGAGTGAATAGTGACACCCTAAAACTAGGGAGTCACTATTCATTTTGGAAAATAGGGAGAAATAATGGGGAGCCTGATGTGTGGGTTGTTAAAAGAATTTGCTCCTCAAATTAGGGAAGGAGCAAAGATGGAGAGCCTGATGCGGATGCTCAAGTTATATTTAGCTAGCTATATATGCACATGGTTAGTGATTAATATATTTTTATTATTATATCTAGCTAGCTATGCACGTGGTTAGTAATTAGTATATGGAAAATGTTAATCACGGTCCATTTTGCAGTAGATAATATGAAAAAAGTGTATCGATATCGGTAAATTGTGTACTGATATATATGAATATGTATTGATATCCGTAAAATATGTATTGATATTTGTGTTTATTTGACATTATATGTATATTATCTACTGCCCATTAGTTGATGGTTACCAAGATTCTTCGTGTATTTCTAGTATCTAGCTTTTAGTTGATGTAAGTGTCTATTTAAAGAAAAAGTCCAAGTATACAGATGTGTCTGGACACGTTCGAACATAAATGTGTCCTTAACCGTTGGATACATGTAAAGTCCTCAACCTATTAAGGGATTCACGTGCATCTAACAACTTACGACACATCATGTCCCTAGCATTATTCCTATTTAAAATGGTCATGATCATTTGCTTTTGAAAAGTTTCGCAACAGATTTTATGTACAGATAAACAAGTCACAGCAAATTTTGTGTACAAACATCAGACACCCAAATACAAAACTAAAAAAAAAAAAAACATTGAATACTCCTAAAGATGCTCTAATTTTACCATTAGTTCCCGAAGGTATTAGCAAAATGGTGCTTGATCCCCAATAGAGAAAATTTAATCTATTAAGTCACCAATATTCAAAAAACGTATGTTTAAATGGTCTCCAGAACTAACTCCATCCAAATTCACCGTCAAATGCATGGGTATCTTCGGAACTTCATCACATTAATTACACTTTTAAAAGTAGGCCAGAAAGATATAAGAGGTGAGCCGATACTGCTAGATGGCCAATATATTATGAGATAAATTAGATACAAAATTGGAGCACTAACCAGACGTCCTCTCACCACACCTGAATACTCCTTACAAGTGTAAAATTTACTGTTGCTTCGTCACAAGAAATCCTTCTACAAGTTCTCGGACGTAATTTCACTCCTCTTGTGCCGGAGGTGAAACAAGTTTAAAAAAAAATCTTTTTTAAGGAATGGTTGAGATGAAAAGGACTTTTTTTTTTAAACACCCCCCTCCCCCCCAAACCAAAAGAAAAAACTCTACCAAATAATTGTGGATCACGAGGTTGGACGACATACATCTTGAATTGATTCTACCACCACAAAAAATTTGAGATATATAGAATCTTTCTTCTAAGGTAAATATATATAAAATTATCCATTATTTAAATAGATACAAGACCAAAAAGGGGTGCAAAGAACCAAAAGCGTTTCCTTTTATGTTCTCCCTAGATACATGGCTTACATACCGGACTCAAAAGGTTCCCTATAGGCTATAGAAAGAGTACATTTAGCATCCTAGAAGAAGGCGTTGTGAACAACCATTAATATTCTGTTGTACTGATTATTTAATGGATATCATTAGGAATTTAACTGTTTCAAACAAATATTCTTGGTGGTTTTAGTAACGAATTTCTACAGAGAGCTCAATAGACTCGATTTTTTTACAAGGGACATTGATACTTTGGAGACCAACTATAAAGTTACGAAAGAAGGATATTGTGAGAGAGAGATAGGAAAAAGAGCGCGGTGGGGAGAGGTACTAGAAACCTCAGTTAAGGAGGAGGACACAGAGTACACGTGGATTGACTAAATAAGAGGGACTAGTTTGATCGCTCGCTTCTCTCTTTATGTCTTTCCTTTGAACTGATCATGCATGTCCTTTAACAAGCCCTCCTGAAGAGTATCTGTGCACCATGCTGAGGTTGTAGTGTCACATACTGAATAGGGGCATGAACATACGATGGCGACACAGAGAAATAATACTGTCGAATAATCATTGCTAAAACAACTTTTGCTTCCACCACAGCTAGATTTTGCCCTACACAAATTCTGTTACCCAACCCGAATGGGAAAAATGCAGCGAAATGCTTCTTACCATCGGCAAATCTCAATGGGTTGAACTCATTTGCATCTGCTCCCCACAGCTCAGTGTCATGGTGCACTGCAGTCATGGCTAGGTAGAGTTGGGTATCGGCCGGAACATCGAGGGTCCCTAGCTTTACATTTTTGGAAGTTTGCCTCATTAGCATCGCGGCCGGTGGGTAGAGCCGGAGTGTTTCGTTTAGTATCAAGCTCACCTGCCAAAAACAAATGCAGGTAAATGTATAAACAACATTGTCAATGTTTTGGTTATTGTTAACGAAAAACACATGAAAACATGTCCTTCATTCATTTTGGTAAGTAAACTACATGTTTGATCTACGTATAAGGAATAAGAATGAGGGGTATTAAGTTTTTTATCATCCTGACGTTGAGCTATTTTTCTGGGGAACCTCCTCTTCAACATCATTCATCTTACAGCAATTGGTGGCACGGGCTTAGCCTTGGAAGAGAAAGAAGAGTGGTCGCTGTGGGCTTAGGTATCGGTTTAGCACACTTCTAGCTTTTCGTCTTTCAATAAAACATTAGGCTTGAAACTTTGACATCTAATCACATTTGCTGAAAAAAAGGGACAAGTAATCTAACGAAGCTCTCAACTCTTGAGCTACTAAAGAGACCGAGACATGCAACATCATATGGTTGTATGAGAGTTCCTGGCTAGTGAATGAATTGAGAAGAACTAGGTCTATACAAGTTTCCCGAAAAAAGTGTAAACTTTCACATTATGAGAGCAACAAACCATGGTACAAAGGCCATTGGATTGATGGATTTCTAGGAATCTCAAGTCAAGTCGAAGTGCCAAGCATCGTACGTCAAGATAGACCAAACGTGTTTTATCCATGTTTGGCCTAACGATCGTGCAACAATTGTCAAGCGTGTCTTTTCTTTGCCAAATGCCTACCATCTCTTGCAAGGTGAAACACGTCGACTGCTTATTCATTAATCATTGGAAAGTGGTAACTACTAGAGCCACATAAGATATGCTTTGAGCCCGGTTCGAACCCCTTCTTCATAACCTTAAACAGTTTGTACGCATCTTTTTCTAGACGGACAACATAAACATGGATACAACACATTGAGATTGGCTTCTTATGCCCTGTCAGATCTCCGTCCCTCGACCCTCGACTCCAGAAATTTTGCATAACTTGGCAAAAACAACTAACAGAAGCCATTGACAGAAAACTTACAATCTTGAAGTCCTTCAAATTCTCTGCAGTAGGGACATCGCTGTCCCCGCAAACGAAAAACACTTCGTCCCGAGCTTTCGTTTGCCATTCTTGATGCAATGCCAGAAGGAGAAGTGCCCATGTCAAAAGATTAGCAGTTGTTTCCTTTCCTGCAAAGTAGAATGTCTTGCATTCATCAATCACTTCATCCACTCCCAATCTCTCTTCATCCCCATCTTGATTCCTGTGGGAGGACATCAACAAAGAAAGGAGATTTTTCGTGCTTTCGATATTTTTGCTGTTTATTTCAATCAGAGTTCGTATCGATTCTCGAGTTTCCTTCTCCAACTTCCACCTCATTTTGTTCTTCTTTGTGGGCAAAAACCTGCAGATGATCTGGTTTTGAGAAATCAAGAACAACAAAATTGGCCAAAACAAAGAAACACATGTGACAGGACCACTGAATTTATTATGTTTGTAGTCAGGTATTTTCAATACAAATAGATTGAGAGAGAGTTTGGACTAATTTATTGTGTTTAGTGATTTTTTTAAAAAAAATTCATCAATTTTTTTGAATCATTTGATCGCACGAGATTAGTCAGAAAAGTATAAAAAAATTAAACATAAGTTGAAAATATTTAGAAAAGATAAACAAAATATAATTCGTCTATCTTTATCTAATCCTTTTTGCCTTTTGGCTATTGAATGTAATTTTTATTCTTTAGTTAATATCCGCCTCCAATTCCCGAACTTGATATGCGCCTCTATTCCCGACCCATTTTCCTAATGGAGAATCACCTCCAACCTCCAACCTCCGTCCTTGTCTTTGGAATGGGATCGGAGATCCCCGCCTCGCCCCAAAAATTTTCAAGACAAAAAAATAAAATAATTTTTTATATGTAAAATAATATTCAAAATGATTTTCAAAATGTATTTAGTAGTTATAAGGATAAGTATATGTACATATATAAATACATATCTTCCACACAAAAAACAAGACAGAGATTGGAGTAGATATCAGATCATGGGAACATGAACCCACCTCCGATTCAATTTCCAAACTCTTTTTTAATTGTTCCTTTCAAATCCTATTTGATTTCAATCATTTTATTCTCCCAAGTTTTCCATTGATCAACAACCAATAAAATTCTCTATAGTTCTTTACTATCCGTATATGCCCAGTGGCAAGGAGCCAACTGGTTGTTGGTCCTATTTATCATTCTGGAAAAGCATCGTGTTGTTGGTAAGGAGTGTGAAAGGGCAGGGAACTCACACAAGGAAGTCCGAAAAAATCCCTCCAGTCCGATTAGAATGAGTAACAGAACGAGTTAAATCAGATCAAATGAAATTGAAATCCCTAATGAATAGGCACCTGAATCCAGGAATGTAGACGCTCCTTAAAGCATGCAACCCAAGAATTGCTTGGCGGTCTTGTAATTCAAAAATCATTTTTCCCTCTTCAAAGCTACTTCCAAAAGCTGTTCTAGATATGATGTCCGCAGAGAGCCCATGGAGTTCTTTGTGCACTTCCAACTCAAATTCCTCCCTCCCTCCTCTTTCTATCTCCCACTTCTGCACCATCTTCATGGTACTGTCCACCATTTCTGGTACCCAACCCTGTCATATGCAATGTAAACCCGACTATGAAGCGCAAATACGAATATGAAATTTGGATACGATGCAATACAGATATGAATACGTCTATAAAAATTGTATATTTTTATAATATTAGTTTTCTATAACACATAAAGAAGAAACAAGAAGAGTAAAATAAAAATTATGAAGTGCGTAGAGTATACTATATGTACGATACAATACAAAAAACATGTATTTCGATTTGAAATTTGTAAGTTTAATGACATAGTGTGTTAATGTTTTGCGATTCAAATGTAAGTCAATTTACAAAAGTAGTCAATCTATAATAGTAGTAGAGAGAAAATTCGTTTTCTGTCCCTGTGTATGTATTTACATGTACTCTATTTACACTTTGCACCTATGACTATTACTTATTTTAACTCCTGCCTTATCTCAAAAGGAAAAGTATGCAGACCATTTGGATACATCCAGACATAGATATGTTAAGAATAGTTGGATGCACGTAGGGCTCTTGACAAGTGCATTCAACGGTTGCAGATACATCTATGTCCGAATAATCTGTATTCCTAGCATTACTCAAGTATTTTTTCGTATCCCAAGTGTATCCAAAATTAACAAAAAGATTTTTAAAAAAATTCTTATTTTTCGTATCCAATACGTTTTTAATGTCCATATGTGATTACTCCGAAAGTATTCGTACTTGATAGAAACCTGATGACATTTTATATGAATTATTAGTCTGCCAATGGAAAATGATAACTTTTCTTCCCTCTTGACAGAAAGAACCAGGATTTTGGGGCAGTGGGGTCAATACCTACAAGAACAATAAAGAACAAAAGGACTACCCAACATATTAAGAATAGCTAACTATCGCCTTAAAGGCCGACTAGTACTGTCTTGTACGGATATTCGTGCGTCATTATCATTTTTAATATTACACATTGAACGCGTCTTTTATAAGGGTGGATGAACAAGAAAAACAAAAAACAAAAAAATGTATCGGATATGAACATGTCATCTTCTTTTCGGTGTTCGTACTTCTTAATTGCACTGGCATGAATATATATTTACTATATCTACCAATTTAAGTTGGGCCACGGCATATACGGGTTTGGGTTGGGTTCGACAAGGACCGGACCGAAGGATGACCGAGGACTCGATTCTTCTCCTTTTCATGATCAGTCCTCAGCCCAATTCGCTCCAACTTTAGGGCAGACTAAAGACTTCACGAGACCCGTATGTTGTGCAATCAACCCGTCTTCAGACGCATAACCATTGTGTGGATTGGATTGAATAGAGAGTGGTTGCCATGTACCGTCATGATCACGGTATAACAAGCTACGTAGCCAACAAGTGGCTCGACACAACTGTGAGAGTACGACTTAACACTCGGTGTGTCATTTGTGAAATTAAAGATCGAGGCAGTTATTTCTAACGTCATGGTGTACAGGACCGTTGTTCCTGACATAGTGCAAGAGGAGTTTGGTCCACGCGACTTAGTTCACACCATGGTGATCCCCCGCGTCGTGGCGTGTGCTCTCAAGATTAGATAACTAGCATAAGGTATGTTTTTACTTGCTCTCAAGTATTTTTAGTTAGAGTCTTTACCTTTTAAAAAATAACTTAAGTATCGAAGTATCGTCTTTAACTCCCACGACACTAAAGAGAGAATTACCTTAACTCTCTCCATGTTAAAGGCCTGGGAAGTAATCCTCCTATGAACGGCCCACTTCTCACCCGTAAGCCCAACAAGCCCTTCTCCAAACAGCAGCCCAGCCAAAGGGTTAAACCGGATCTTCTCAAACGACCCACCCGTATTCATCAAAACCTCCTTAATCATATCCGGGTCGGATAGAGCCAAACGGGGCCTTGCCCCAAACCAGTACAGAAAAGTCTTCCCGTAAACCGTCGAACAGTTATAGTAGTGGGGAATCGAACGGCGGACGATGTCGTGGGTGAAGAAGGACATCGGCCGAGATTCAGCGTCGGCGATCATACGCCGGCGGATCGCGGCTGAGCTTCCGAAGATTAAACTGTAGCTGGGGCCCCCTATGCCTTGCTTCCTGAAGTGATGTTGGATCTTCAGTGGGACCCATATGATTGAGTGTGTGTATTTGATGATCAAGAGGGCTATGAGAAGTAGAGAGGTTATTGGAACGAGCAGCAGCATGGTTGTACTCTGGATGTGTGTGTGTGTGTGTGTGAGAGAGAGAGAGAGAGAAGAGAGAGAGAGAGAGAGGTAGGTTTGGATAGGAAGAGGAAATGGTGTGGGCCCGTTTCGTGATCAAACTCCAGAGGGCGTTGAAATTTAGACGTCTAAAATCGATAAAATACGAAAATATAAAAGGCAAATTATAAAAAAATAAAATTTGAATCTGACAGATTATAAAATACAATAAAAAATAATGATAATAATACTGAATGATTTTATTCAATCCTAATTATGCATACCATCTCAAGTAGAGGATTGTCTTCGGTCTCTAAACTAATTTTTATTGAGGGTATTAGTCATGTTAAAAATTATGCCGATTAGATATCGTTAAGCATTTAATAGACGTTGTTCAAGGTTGGCAAAGTTAAAATCAACTTGCGGAGCTAGTTTAAGGTTGATGTCCTTCACGTACGATGTTGTTACAAATTCACGTCGATTCAAAAATCATATTCAGTTGAGATTTGGTAATAATCATGCCAATCGAGTATATATTATTAATCCTATAATAATTATTCAAGCTCAACTCAAATTAAGACCAAATCAAATGGAACTCGGCCCGTTAAATTTTCTTAACTCAAACTCGAAGTCGAACTCGAACTCGAACTCATTAAAAACTCAAAAAAATAAGCTTAATAACACAAACAAGAAAGTTGTTTCTATTGGCTTGCATTAAACAAATGTGAAAATTTAGTAGTGGGTGACAAGCCAATCACTACGTTGTCTTGTGTGAGAGGTAATATTTTATTGAAAATATCTTATTTTGGAGATAGTAGGAAATATTATATGGACACAGACATCCGCAGTTGCGGAGGCGTGCATGTTAGTACAAGTCAGCTGATCTTGTTTTCTATTAAAAATTGAAAGGCTATGAAATGAATTCAACATCGAAAGATTTTAAGACAACAAAAAAGTCTTGTCTGTATATAAATTCAATAGTCTCTAATTATGTCTCTATTCATAGACTACGTTCATGACAGTCGTTTGTAGGTCAAAGCTCAAAAGACTCGTCGGTCCGGGAAGTGAATAGTCCATCCATTTGTATCCCTAGATTTCCACAGACAGTAACAAGTTTCTAATATATTCGTGTTCTTTGTAAGAGAGAGACACGCGCAGTAAATTCAACAGGCAGTCGATAGATTGGTCTTCCTATGACTAAGGAGTTGTTTTATTTTGAGACAGATATCGGTGTGATCCTCAAACACTCATAGTGAGGCGGCGAATCTAATATTTTAAGAGAATTATGAATCGACAAAGCTCGGTTTGGTTTGTTAATATTCCGATTTTGTTTACATATTATAAATTTTTCATCATTAGGTATATGTTCTGTAATTTTTGTTTATTTTGATCAATGAATGGATGTATATTTTTCTAAAATATCCAAGTATTGTTGTCCGAATAATTTTTTTCCCACCTTTTTTTTCCATACCTTTTTTTTTTTTTTTTTTCCATTTTTCAAGAGCACAGTTTATTTGTTGTCTTTAAACTTTATTATTTCGACCCCGTTTTAAAATGCCCAAACTTAGTTCAAACATGCGAGACTTTAAAATTTTTTAAGTGGTATGTGCTTCTTCTCGGCACATATCGAATAAAAACTCCCAATCAGACATAAACCAACTATGTTTAATTTCTCTTATTTTTTACTACATTTCATTGAAACTCTTATTTAAAAAATATGTTCATACAAAATTATAATCATCTCGTTTTGCCTAACTTGAGAAACTTAGCATATTGATTATTATGTTCGTGTTTTTGTTCTCTAGAGTATGGAGCAATTATTTAAAAAAAAAAACACATGTAAATAAATTATTTTTCGAAACAAAGTTATATAATCTTAGTCGGGTAAATTACTCAAATAATTCATGTAGTTTAAACCCAATTTCACTTTGGTTCATACCTTTTGTAATGACTCTATTTTGATCTTTAATATATGTATTTGTTCTAGTTAGGTCTAATAATTATACCGTATGAGGAACGTATACTTTTTTTGTAGGATTGCAAAAGTGCAAAAGAAAGTCTTTGGTCCCAGAAAACTTCTCAGAAATCAAAATGAGTGGACTAGATTTACTTGAATTTGTAGGCTTTTAAATCTTAATGAATCTTAACCCTTGATTTTGAATTCGGAGGTGTTTTCCGAGAAACTTTTCTATGACTGCAGCACTCCTCAAAGGGAAATTGTGTTTTTGAACTTCAATTTCATGACAAAAACAAAACCACTAGTACGAATCAAACTTTGGAATGGATCAACCTTTGACTTTTCCTTATTGAATAGACGGAAGTTAACGACTAGATCTGATTGAAATAAAAATGCAAATGTAATATCAAATTACAATGACGATTTAAATAATCTACTCATATTAGTTTTTACCGCAACCTAAAATTTATAACTCTTTCCCTTGACATCCAGACCAAGATTTGAATACAAACGTGTGTGAAGTGATTCATCCATGCGAATTCTGTGGGTAGAATATCAGATGAATCAAATGATACCAAAAAGAGTAATGCTAGGCGCGCAGACGGGCAGGACATATCTGAACATAAATATGTCTAAAATTATTAGATGCACGTGAAACCTTTAAATAATTAAAAATTTCACATACATCTAACGATTCTAAACACATTTAGAAGCACAAAGACTTTTCTTATCAAAAATATCTATTTGGATTTTTGTCGAACATTTGCGTATGTGTGATTTGTCGTTACTCGAGACATTATTGTCAGAAAAAAAGCCAGCAAATTGATTGATTATTCAGTGGACGAGAACCGTAATTGTTGACCAATGCGGTTTTTCGGGGCTGCCGTTAGGGGCACGGCGACTCCAAGTTCTATAAATTATGAAAATATTTTATTTTATTCAACTATTTGAGACTTCCAGTTTATTAAACATGTAATTAATTATACTGATTGAACATCGGTAAATACATAAATAAAACACGTTCGGATAAAGACATGAAGAAAACACGTCTATCTTAAAAAAAAAATTAACGGTTATTATGATTGCAAAACATAAATCTCGAGAGACAAACGTAGTTACATTTAAAATTGTAATTTTTTATAAACAAAATAAATTCGACGAGCCGAAAATAATGAACAACTTGAGTTATTTTTTCAAACTTGAAATGAGACCTAAAATCGAAGCACAACAGAACCTGTTATATATGTCCCAGCAGAACTTCTCGATCTCTATTAATCATATTTTTCTACTTTCTTTCGTAAATGATTTATCTTTTACCTCTATATTTTAAATAACCAAACATTACCACTTCGGTATTATTCTGTTTCGATATCATTCGTGAATTAAGATTGATTATCGTCAAGAATCTCGAGATTTGTTCGGAATGACACTTGTTGAAGAAGACTAATAAAAAATATATGCTCGTGATCTGATAGCCGAATCAAAAAAGGCATTGTTAGCAGTTGAAGCGTCTCTAACTTTGACTTTAAATTTGGAGATGCGTAATTTTTTTAGGGGCCAATTCATACAAGACAAAATGTCTTAGCTTTAATTGGGATCCCCGCAAGTGGATGATGGAATTACTCCCCCGAATACTAGTCGACATTAGATTGAGAGTAATCTCAAAATCGACTGAATACCTTAGCTATCGAAAAAAATGTTATCTAGCTCACTCTCGTATCGTTTCGATCACCATATCCACGTGTTCTAGCCTATTCCAGCTGATACCATACCGGCCAATATTTTTTTATTTTTAATTGATGAATTTTTAGATAATTACACATTGATATTAAAATCATCATCTTTTTTGTTTGGTGATTTATTTTTAAATTGTGAATCTTTATTTTCTACGTCTAACATAATTTTTTGTTAAAAAATATATTGTTCAAAAAATATATATTAGTTTTAGCAATAAATTCAAAACATTACGTCCGTAGGCACTGTATTGTTATGTACTGTACCAGTAACAAAAATAGTATATTCGTCGATAGGAAATTGAAGACTTTGAGTGAGGCCACTTGACCCTATTTAATTTTTTTTAATTTTAATATTTTTTAAAAATATGTAGGTTAATTTATAAATTTGATCTCACTAAAATCTTAATATTATTTCAAGCATTTACCTAAAGTATAATTCTTTTAAATATTTGACCTATGGTATAAAATTGCCTCAAATATTTCATAAAAATAAAAATATATATATTTCTATTATGTAAATTGAAAAAAAAATTCACATTTTACTTAGAATCATAGTACTTTACATATCTTTAACAAACAAAAAAAGTATCTTGAGTTTTTACTTAGCAACCTACGATTTCATAGGCAGACTTCTAAAAAAAAAAATGTATGAAATTAGTTTAGCCATTGTGTTGCGGAATTCCCGGAGGATATAGTGCAATTTTCTATAATACGCATATAGTATGGGCAAAACGTCGTAATTTTCCTATCAAAAAAAACGTCGTAATTTTTTCGCTTTGTCTTGAAACTATACTGTTTTGATATCATGTATTTTAATAACAATTCACGTAATAAGTCAAAGTATAGTTTCGAGAACAAAATAGACAAACAGCGTATTTTAATATCATGTATTTTATCCACACAATACGCCTACTACAATTCAAATCCTTGCATTGTCTTCTCATCTAACTCGCCATGCTACAAAATTATTTCGATCACGTTTAATGGTGCTCTCTCGAGCTTAATAACACCATGTTTATCAGTTTGTCCGGTCTTTCAGTTCACCCTTCAAGAAAATGAAAGACTCACTTCGAAATTAAATGACCATCTCATACATATTTTCTTAAATAAAAAATGGCAAGAAATTTTTTAAATAAACATGTAAATGATGCTAAGAACACATAGAGCTGCAAATGAACCGAGCTATCCACGAGCTCGGCTAGACTCGGTAAGGGCTCAATTCGAGTCGGCTCATTTAGTTAACAAGTCGAGCTCGAGTTTTAGACTCGTTTCGTAAACCAGCCGATCTTGACTCTCGAAAGTTCGTCTCACCCCGTAAAAACTTAGCTCGTTTTAGAGGTTCGGCTCTGCTCGTTAAGTAAATGAGTTTGGATTGGCTTGGCTCGACTCAGCTCATTTACAAACAAGCTATGCTCAAGCTCGAATTTTAAGTTCATTTAGTTAATGAACTGAGCTTAAACACTCCAAAGCTCAACTCGGCTCGGCTCGGCTCATTTGCAGCCCTAAAAACACAAATGTTCTGAAAACATGCGGGCATAAACGCGTCCGAAACTATTAAATACATGTGAGACCTTAATAATTTTGTAAACTTTACGTACATTTAATGATTCTAAACACATTTGTATCTAAAATATCTGCTCTTTTAAATTTTTCATAAAACTTTATAATTTATCTTTCAAACTTTACTAATCAAGATTTCTGATTCCACGACAAATGATGCAGCCAACTCACTGCAATCAATTAATCTGACAGTCCCACATGAAAACAGTCTTCATGCTTTTAATAACTTCATATTTGACCAATGTATTTTGATTTTTAGATACTTCAATATGGAATGAGGATTCTATTGTGCATTGCACACAACAGAGTATATTGTACGTTAAAACGGTGTCATTTTGACCCGTAAAAAATTGATCAAAAAATTGTTCAAATTTTTATTTTGACACATAATATATCTTATTATGCACAATGCACATCAAGTACCCCTGGTACCTTCACTATCACGCCAACGAAAAACTGGCTAAGATCTAAAAGGACTGAGAAATTCCCCCACCATAATGTCCCTACTTAGTAGCTGTATCCCAATAATGCATGACTTCAGCTGCTTCTCATAACAAACAATCCTCCCCCACTTCCTATTCTACTCAACAAGGTTATATGCTAGTGTTTAATCGATCTGATTTGGTTCGGTACTGTGGTTTAAAAGAGAAATTTGGATCAAACTGAAATTTTTTATTTAAGATTTATCAAGCCAAAATTAAATTAAATTATTGTGGCTCAATTCGATTTTTTCAATTTCAGTCTGATTCAGTTTAATTTTTGATTTGGTTATATCGAGTCCAATACAAAAAAAAAAAACTAAAAACTCGGAAGGCCCTGGGACTCCCCTTTCTCAAGAATTATATGATCTTTGCTTAAATAGTGTTTATCAAGATCTATAATTATAGATGTACATAAAATTCTTTTTGTGTATTATTTATTGCAAAGAAAAAAATCAATTGACGCCAGAGATATTTTTACGATCGCCAATCGTCAACTTATCAGACTCATGGGCTTTCCTTGAGCAAAATACAAATTATAACAAAAAAATTAATATTTTTTGTTCCAATATGGTTCGGTTCGATTCGATGATTAGAGCTCTTGTTTTAAATTTTAATACTCCAATATTATCACTTTTATATATTATTATTCTTAATATTTTCTATTAAATTTGCATAAATTTTTTAAATTAGTCACTTGCCTTAAATTTTTTTTGTTTTGAATTCATTAATCTAGGTTATTAAAGAAGTGGCAATAATAAAAATAATTTTCTTTTTAAAAATTTTGTGAATGCTTAAAATTACAAGAACCGCTCTTTGAAGTTCGTGCATGAACTACCAAAAAAAGAATGATAATAGATGAATTTGAATTGGCTCAGCACTTGATCTCCCGATACACGACTCATCGCTCAATCTTCCTGTGCTCAGCTACTACGCTTTCAATCGCTAAACATTCAATCGCTCAGCACATGACGATTAGGTTTTAGGCGCTCAGCCTTATAATGTCAACTTATGCTCAGCCTTTGAAAAATTAGAATGCTCGGTCAACAAAAACCAATCATTATCCACTTTGTAAAATTCCTCAAATAAAACCTAAAAGCGCTCTGAATGCCTAATACAATACCCTAAGTAAATAACTCGCTCGTCCTAACATAAAAAAATCCTCCAACCGTTCAACCAAGACCAAAATATGTTCACAACTCATCTTTTATGTACCTATATACACCCCTTTTCTGATTGCCCAAAAATCTCTGACCAAAAAATATTTCCAATCTTAAAACTTGTAGGCAAGAACAAAAACAAAAGCTCTAGAGGACATTCCAATAGAGACTCAAAAGTTACTGTCCCAAGTTTCGTCATCATCCATAATAATTCCTAATTAAAAAAATAAAAAAAATAAATACAAAAGAAATTTAATAAAAATAAAAGAAATAATAATCTAGTTACTATATGCCTAAGTCCAAAAAGTTTTTCCTCTTACCTGTGAGTAAAACTTGAGAAGAAAAATAAATCAAAACAGGTTTAAAAATTCTTATCAAAACGAATTAATAATTTAAAAATATTAATGCAGAACATAATATTCAATAAAGATAAAAAGCAGTCTAACAAATAATTTAATAATAACCACAGTTCAAAAGATCAATATACTAATGCTGCAAATATCTTATTTAAAAAAAAACTAAAATTGGGCTTCGAGTTCAAATTCTAACTCCACCACTAATCCTTTCCAAAGGATCTCCCCATGATTTAAACATATATAAAGAAATTTAATGAACAGACCTACGCTGCAATTTTTTTCTAAAAAGAAAACCCTAAACTGAAATGCTAAAAACATACATAAAATTAAGAAAACAGAGAGAGACAATTCCACAGAAAATTAAAGAGGTGCTAACGCAGAGATGGTTTCCTATCAGATGGACCTTTCCAAGACTCTTCATTCGAATTTACTCCAAATACAGCAGCGGCTGCAGCAGCAACATCAAGACCACCTCCCATTGAAGTAAGCAACGCAGAATATCCAGCAGAGGCCCCACCATCACCACCCCCTAGTCCAAAAAGATCAAGGGTGGTGGGCTTATTCCCATAGATTGATGATGGACCCATCATCAGATCAGGCCCATCAGTGGGCAGCCCAAGTCCCAGCCCAGATGCCATAGAATTCCCCTCTGCCTTCACGTGGCTGTTCCACTGATGATTGCTGGTGGCAGAGGCGGCAGTGGAGGTGGTGGTTCGATTTTCTGAAGATGTTAACTCCAAACCGAGGCCCCGTAGGAACGAGGAACCAGAACCCGTTGCACCCATTTGGGCTGCTTTTTGAAGCAATGCGGTGGCAGATAAAGCAGGTGTTTGATGAGAGCGGTGGTGGTCGTGGCTGGCGGTTGGGAATAGGGAGGAAGCGGCAGGGTTGGATAGGTAGAGCGAGGATGATAGAGAGAGGGACATAGGTTGTTCTGTCCCGTATTGCTGTGAACCAGCCATGGCACATCGCATGTCGGAGAAAGAGGACGGAGATTGGGACGATTGTGGGAGTCCAGTTGGTGCTGATGATGATGCGAATATACTAGCAAACACGCCTGTGTTGCTATTTAAGTTGTTCCCACTGGTGGTCGAAGAGCCAATAGCATCGGTGGTTGTGGTGGTGGTCAAGGCCGCCACCACCGGTTGCTGCTGCTGTACAAGTCCGGACGGATGATTGTCTGGTGGTGCCTCTGTCATCGGTGCAAACATCAAGAAGAAAGGAAATTGAGGTATTGGGCTACTTATCAGAAAGCAGATAGAAAATAAGTAGTGCGTTCGACAAAACTTTAGATCTTCACATCACATAACGTGAATTGAAAATCAGAATTTGACAATTTGTAAGTAATAAATTTTGTAAGTTTATAAAATTAACTCTTAAACTCAGAAACTTCAACAAAATGACCGGGCCAGCTTTATTTGGAAACCTCAAAGTCGGGAATTGACTTTACCTCTTTTTGGTAACATTATTATGATGTGGTGAATTTTGTTAAATCTTAATGAAGTTTTATAACACCACCTATGCTTTCGCAAGACCGGAAACCCTAACATGCATAACATATAGGAGAGTGTGTTACGCATCAAAACGATGCCGTTTGGTGACCAAAAAACTGCCCCAATGGTCGGACAATATTGGAACTATTTCTGAATGTTTTTTAGACGCCAAAACATTGCCGTTTAAACAGGCATCCCCAATTACTTGGACACCTATTGTGATGCCTAATAACGGAGTAAAAATAAGAACAAACTTCCATAAGATCCATAGACTTCTTTTAAATATTCCAATCTGGAAAAAGAATTGATTTTGCTGTGGGCTTTACACTTTAAACAGCAAAGTCTCCTTGTCCACAGCTTTGACTGAGAGACTAAGAGACCTCCCGCGGAAATAAAATCCGGGGCAGGCTTACTCAAAGATTACCCGACTGAGCAACCTTTGGATGGGATCGTGACAGAAGTGGTATGACCCACCTTCAGCTACAACATCTAAAAATACCCTCCTAAAAGCAACGGGAATCACCCACGAGAAACTGTTCCCGTTTCCCATGAAAATAAGATCCACGGGAGGGTTAAAGATTCCAAGATTACCCAACCGACTGAACCCCATTTCAGACGGGATCGTGACAGAAGTGGAATGACCCACCTTCGTCTACACCATCTAAAATACCCTCCTAAAAGCAACGGCAATCACCCAACAAACTTCTCAAACTAAAATTTTCCCATTTTTTAGTGATATTTTTTACGAGAAATCAAAGCAGAAAGGGTCACCAAAACACCTAAACACAGAAATTAGGAGCTGCTTTTCTTCAAGCCTTTTTAACTAGGAAAGGATTGCGGAGAACTTTGGAGATTTTAAAAGGAGTGCAATCATGGCGTCCTGACTCCCATCAACCGATCTCTATTTTCAATTGCTTTTTCGTTTTCTTTTTGAGAGATCGGAAAGAAAGCTTTTCCAACTTTCAATTATTTAAACCTCTTTTAATCTATATCTAAAAGTACTACTGTTCACTACCAGATAAAGTACTAATTAATAAGTAGTTAAATCGTAAAATAGACAAACTTTATCTAAACCTGATTTCCAGATGAAAACAAGATCACTAATGGACAAATCTAAGCAACAGATCACGTCAAAAGAGCCACCCAAACAAAATTAGTATAAAATAAAATACAAGAACGAAATGATTTGATCATTCGAACAGAAAAGAATGGCCTCACGAGTTCCTCGTTTGGCCTATACAACATAGACAGTGAGTTAGATTCACGTTACCTGAGCTTTGAATGGACAGGACTGGAGAGAGAACACCTGTGGACGGAGTGAGAGGAGGTGGCGGCGGACTAGAAGACGATGAAGCTGCAACCGTCTCAACCTTCAGATTTCCCTCTGAATTAGCAATAGCTAGGGTTTGAGCTGATCTGGCACTTTCCTGCGCTAGCGCATCGCAAAACGCCCTGTGAGTGATGAAGCTATCCCTCCTGAGAAAATTGAAAGAAAAAGACGAACCGGTTTTTATTTTCCCAAAACATTTTCTGAGCAACCAAACACCAGAAACGTCGAGAAACTATTAAGACCTGGAAAACAAAGTTCCGCAATCGCATCGGTACTCTTTGGTGCCACACGTTTTCATGTGCGCTTTCCAATCCGACTGTACGGCGTACTTCTTCGAGCACCGCTCGCACTTCCATTTCTTCTCGCCGTGTTTTCGACAGAAGTGCTTCTTTATTCCGGTGAGATCGCCGAGCGCTCGCTTGGGGTCGTGGTGGACGCAGCTCAGCTCCGGACAAACGTAGACTCTCTTCCTCACCTCGTTCCCCGCCCGTTGCCGGAGCTTCCACGGCAAATTATGTCCACGGCGGTGAAGTTGAAGATTCTGGTCTCGTTGAAATCCTTTGCTGCAGATCTCGCACACGAATCGGTTCGTCGCCAGTAAACTTTTCGGCGACAAAGATATCACCTCCGCATCTGGATCTGAAACATCACCACATCTAATTATATCTTTCCGTTGTTCTCTTATTCAAGTTTATATCTTACAAGCTTCTACTGTTTTTGTTTTTGTTATTCAACTTACCAGGCATTCCGGGAAGACTTCGCTTCTTTTTCTCGGCTGTAGCTACGGGAGGTTGCAATAATGTCATTTGTTCGCCGGATGAAGATACACTCGCTTCTTCAGAAGCTGCAGGAATCGCAACAAGTGATGAATTTCCGAATTCCACCATGGTTTCTACTTCGAAGCCCTAAATTTCCTCCAAAATCGAATCAATTCGAAACATAAACAGTGTAAAACTTCTTGTTGAGCTATCGATGATTTCGAATCAGCTACCTCCAGCTACGAACAATCAAGAACCTAGCATTTGCTTGCTTTGACTGCTTGCGTAAAACTTTGACGAGTGGTCGAGTTTAGATCGTAATTTTTGCCAGGATACGCTAATCGACAAAGTTTGTGTATGATGCATACAAACTCTCAAATTCGATTGCCGCAGAACCCGAATTTTCTGAGAAGACAAGCGAATTTTCTCGGGAAAATTGCAGAAACCTGTCTACTAGGCGGCTTCTGTTGACTGACGAGGAGAGAGAACGGCCTTTCGGTTCAGTCTAGAGTCAATACTCGTGAGCGGAGCACCACGATTCATATGGCGACAATTTCTTCACTTCTAGAGAGGGAGAGAGAGTAATGGAGATTTTGAACGAAGTGAAAAATAAATTAAAATGGGATTAAAAAATGGTTAAAGCGGCGGGAGTTAACCATGGGTTCGATTTTAACCCATTTCATGAACCATAGTTAAGGGTTACCTTGAATCCAACCACCGAGTTAGCTAGCGGATCTGACCGTCCACGTGTGAAAAGGTGCTGGCTGGCGATACTTGTCGGGGAAGTGGGGTAAGTTTTTCTGTCGTTTAGCTTGCCGTCCCAAAATTCGCCACGTTCTGAAATGACAAATTTGCCCCCTTCTATACAAAATTTAACTCGGTTCATGGAGGACCAGTTTGGTTTCATATTTTTTTAAACCCAAATTTCAGCATGATTTTTCAAAAGCGTAAATCAAAACAAACAATTCTTTAACCTCGATTTAATAGAATTGAATCATGCTTTAAATTACAGTCCAGTCAGTTCAAAGTAGAGGTCGACCGATTTCGGTTTAGTTATATATATATTTTTTAAATTTTTTGATTTGGTATGAATTTTCTTTTTTTGAACCGATAGAATCAAACTAAATTTATAATACATAGCATAAAAAAATTAATTTTATAAAATGTGATCAATTTTAGCCATCCAATTTTATAGAATGAGAGGTTTTGTAATTGTTGAATTCGGCTCGAAATATAAGCGGCAATCTAACTTTTTATGAAATTGTTTCGGTTCAATTTCAATAGATTGCGAATTATTGGCTATCAAATATCAATGTGGACCGTAGTTGAATTGAGCTCATTTTTTATCTACCCGACTACTTCGATTGAACGGATTCCACCAATCAATTATTAGTTAAGTACGGAAAATTTCTACTAGGAATCGATCGGTTCATAAACAAATTAATTGATTCTGAACTGATTGTTTCATTGTAATTGCTATTCTCTTCATATTAAGTTCTTAAAATTTTACGAAAATATTCAGCGCAATTGGATTGATAATTGTTTGGCCTAAAATTTAATTTTGTAGTTTGAAAAAACTTAAAAAGTAAAAAATTAAATTTTTAGGTCAAGTATTTATCAATATCCGATTGAATTGAACAAAATAGAAGAGTTCGGTCATTGAACTAGAATCTCAAAGCGATTTCATATAACTAAGGGTGAACAAAGTTTATTCACCTGCAGGCGTCTTGGGTCAGGACGGAAATAAATGTTATGTCATATTCGATTCAAATCACATCCTTTTGGAAGAGAAGGGGAAGTCATTGAGTTTTTGAAGGTGCTTAATCGATAACAGAAATGCAAAAATTGTTGATATCAAGACTCGACCCGTTATTTGACTAAGCAAATAATTTCTTGTATTATTATAACCTTTTCTTTATTTTTTAATTATATATAATTCAAGAAAAGTTCAATAAGTTGATTAACTGATGTAATATAGATATTGATACTATTTTTGTTTAATTAAAAAAAAAGCACAACAATTGGATGCCTAAAAAAACAATATATTGCCGGAAGTTAATTTGAACTTTTCAATTAAACGTCTTTAAAATATAATTAATCATATTAATTTTTTAATTTTATCTGTATTTTTATAATCTATCTACCTACATACATAATTATATATACATTTACAGGAAGAGAGTCAATTCAAAGTCTTTTTCTAATATCATGAAATAAAGCAACATTTATAGCTTTTAAGTTCAAAGAAAGAAATTATTGCTTATGTCACACTTTTCATTTAAATTTTTTAAAAAAGAATCCAACCATTTACTACCCATTGGCGCTCTCGAGCTTTTTTTCCCGAAAACTCATCTTGCAATACACTGACGTGTTAATTATTAAAAAAAAAAGAAACTTGAAAACTATTTATAATTAATATCATTTGGCTATGGATTATTTATTTGTTTATTTGACTGTTGTTTTCTTTGTTATCGAAAGTCGCAAATTGAGCTAATACTAACTTCAACAATTCTTGCATCTCCGACATCGATTAGGCACCTTCAAAAACTCGGGGGTATCCCTATTTCTTCCAAGGATGGGATTCAATTCGAACCTAGGCCCTGTTTGATAAGGGAGTAAAGACTTGGGATAGGACAAATAATCCCATGGGTTTGTTTAGTGAGTGTTTGTTTTGCAAAAAATGGATGGGATAAACAATCCCATGGTATTGGTAACCCCTCACTAGGGGGTATTAGTAATACCTTGGTGAACTTGGTATTGGTAAGCCTAAGCCCAATTTCTTAGGGAGAATGACCTTATTGCCCTTCAATATTATCAAGAAATTACAAGCTTCTCTCTCTCATATTAAAAATATTTAGAAATTATTTAATTGATTACTCTCTATCGCCATTATCCCAAGTGAGTTTGGTTGATTTTTTTTTATTTCAATCGTTCCTATGTCCAACTACACATTGTTATTTAAGGTTTCATTTGATAGATCTGAGATTATTATTCAATGTGAATTGCTCAAATTTATATTTAATCGCTTTCACATGATTTGGGAGCTTTACCACTTTGGGTTGAAATAACTAGTTAATAGGAGTAGTAATTTGCATAAGCAAATATATTTTATTTTGAAGGCACTAATGTATATTTTAAAATTATTTATGTCAATTCAAAATTTCTCTTGTCAAATTTCCCTTGTCAATATCAATAAACACCGATCTTTCATAGCTTGAAATTTTCCTTACTAATGCTAATCCGGAATTAATTTGTTATGACAAATGTTGATTTTTTTTTAAAAAAAATGATTATTTGTAAAAGATTTTTATGGTTATAGAAATTTATATTGGATAAATAAATAAAAAATATTGCTCATTTTCTATTTTGATGGCCATAAACGCTCATTTTCTATTTCTTTTAGAACGACCAAGAAAATAAAGATGAGGGTAAATTTGGAAAACAAGTATTTTAATCCCATCCCTCTCTTTTACAAACAAACACTAACCATGCACTATTAGTCCTATCCCGAATACAAACAAACATACAACACTGGTTTTAATAATCCCTTGGTATTACGAATCCCATTCTAATCCCACCACCTTACGAATCCCAAGTTACGAAAAAGTTTATCAAACGGGGCCCTAATATAGCATTCTTTTCCGTCCTGGCCCAGAAAGAAATTCCGTTGAAATTTTATCAGGCTTTTGCCGCTCGGGCACTCATAGATTTTTCATTTCCTTCATACACTACCAGGCCAGTTCATTTTCACTTGTACAATGATGTCTACATATCTATTATTTGATTAAGTACTAGTCCTTTATGTTGGGATGGGTAAAAGGTCAAATGTTTTTGAAATAGTTTAATATGTTTTTTTCAATAAAAAAGGTAATTTTTGATATGTTCAAATTTGTTGCACGTAAAAGTAGTTTAAAATTACATGCCAAAGTGTTTTATTTTTATTTGAAAAATAACATGACTTTATGTAAATGATGAGAATTAAAGTCAATAGGCAAACAAAAAGTCTAGGAACGCAATTTCGAAACACAATATTATCTGGAATCATTCGATGCACGCGAGTCTTTTGAAATAATGTGGATCTCACGTGCATCGGTCATTTATAGACACGTCTGTGTACGGATCTTTATTTCAAATATGTGTCCCTAGATTTACTGGCAAACAAATAGGTTAAATTTGATTGGCTATATTTGGCCGACTATATTATTAGATTTATGAAATTCTTTGTAGGACTTAATTTAGTCTAACCCGTTTGTATGTGAAGTGAGTTTTTACCGTAATAAATGCTTGTTTGTCTTTTACTTGGGAGGGAAATAAATTTAGAAAAATAATTATGTCGTTTTTTTGTGGATAACTTTAAAATATTTGGTGAATAATTTTAGGGCATTACCGTCATTTTATAACCTCTAACGATTAAATTTTACAGAACCATGAGAAGGGTCTGTGATGATGGGACTGTCCATTGAAATGAATAATTTAGCCCAAACAATATCAATTATTGACTAGGAAGAGCTAACAACCGAATAAAAACCTTTGGCTGAAGCATTCATTGACATGAGCCAATTGATTTTATTTTTATTAATAAACAAACAAGTCTTACAAAATGCATACTTTGTTCAGTGTCAATGTTCGATCAATTTCATATTTCGCAAGCATTGTCTACTCGACTAGTTGAATAAAATAAATAATCAATAAAAAAAGTTGAATAAAGTAAAGGATTCGAATTTTATTTTTCGGCCGATCAATACATATAGTCCAATAGAGTTGAATAATTAAACGAAATATTCCAATCCCATTTTCGGCCGATCCATACGTATAGCCCAATAAGAGTTAAATAAAATGAAAGATTCAAATACTATTTTTGGTTGATTCATACGATTAGCCCAATTATTTATTGCGGCAGGTACATAAAATACTATTTTTGCATATTTACTCCTTTTGATTTAATTGGTGCGGACAAAAATAAAAAAACTGTGAACTAACATTTTGAGAAGAAAAAGAGTTTTTTTAACCTAATCAGCGTAGCCATTTTATAGATAAAAATAACATGCAACGTATATTTACTATTTTATGTACGTTGACTAAAAGGGATACGGGTCTCTGTATTGCATCAAACGCACTGTGAGATTATTGTGCGGGTCGGTAACACCATTCGAGATATTATCATTCTGAATTGAAATGTTCATTTGATAAATCTTACGGAGCAAAAAATCAAGTTGATTAGATAAAACTCATGTGTTTTCAAGACTAAATAATTAGTATAATTGAAAGAAAAAATGAGCAAAAAATATATATACAATTTTATGCAATTCGAATTAAGATGATAATATTTCAAAAGAAAAAATTTAAGAACACAAATTATCCATACACATCCATACACGACTGTGTTTGAAATCGTCAAATGTCCGTAAAATTCACATGATTATCGAAGACTCTACATATATTCGACGATTTCAAACATATTTGTATTCGAATGTATACGAATAATTTGTGTTTTTAAATTTATTTGTTTCAAATGCGTTATCGATCAACAATACAATTCAGTAGTGCGCATGGTACGTTACGGGGAACCAAATGTGACTAAAATGCCCCTTAGAATACGATAAGGACGATGAATGTAATGTGGACAAAATTGTCGTTTTTTGTCGGTATATGGTTGGAGTGGCTTTCTCGTGATTTTGTGTACAAAACAATGTGCCCAGTTTCTGTGTTAGAAACCAGCTGTTGTCATTATCCCTTATTTTTTTGGGTTCAAATTCCTAAGTCAAACAAGAGTATGTATCTTTAATTTTTATTTGGGTAAATTACATTGCTCTCCCTAAAAAGGACTTGGGGTCGTATTTTGCATTGCGCACAGTAAGACGTGTTGAATAATGACTGAATAATTTTCTAGCAATGTATCAAAACGGTATTATTTTAGTTTATAGTATGCTTTGCTATGCGCAATGCATATAATGCAGAGCAGACTCCCTCATTCCCCCTAAAAAATACATTCACCTCTTTGTAATTTGAGAAATTACTACGATCTTAATTTGTGATGAAACTATAATGAAGTTATCATTAAAATTAGTCAACCTCCGTTAGTCAAGTTACTAAAACTTCAAACTCGAGATGTTTTTCGATAGAACAAACGGCTACATAATCTATACCACGTCCGAAATAGTCAATGTTAAATTTGTGACATATTTTTTGAAACCGATACTTGAACAAATTCCAAAAAGCTTTGTCTGAGTTTTGATTTTAGAAAAAAATCTCATAAATTCAACTTAGACTGTTTTAAACATGATAAAAATAATGTTATTTATTTTCTCACAAAAAATTCTAATTTTAATAGCTTGACTAACGCCGTTTGACTGATTTTAATAGTAAGGAAAGTAACTGCATAATAATTTTAAAAACAAAAATGGTCAAAGTCGTTTTTTAAACTATATGAAAAGTAAATGTATTTATCAGAAACCTTAAGGGATATTAGTATAATTTATCATTTTATTTTTATTCACTTTTTGAACTCAAATGCCTTAATGTGTAAGGAACAATAAAGTGACACTTCAATTTTTCGTAACAATTTACACGCTTTAACTAATTTTGTAATTTTAAATTCCACTATTGAATAAATTTTTTAGTATTTAAAAAAAATTGTTGAAGGTAAGAGTACTTAAGCTTGAAATGTTTAATTATGGGTGCTAATATGTCCTAGAGATCACTTAACATGCCACATTGGTGACAAGCATTCCGAACAAACGTTACCGATATCATCTCCGGGGTCACGAGGTGCAAGAAAGAGTTACAAGTGATTTGTTTGAGTATTTTGTCAGGAAGGAAGATGTGTGAGATATAATTAGGTAAATGACATTTTGCAATTGGTAGTAACCTCTCGTAATTAAAAATGACATTTGCGTAAATAGAATGGAGATGTAGAAGAGAATAAGATATAAATAAAAAGAAGAGTATGATAATTTTATCCTCCTCCGAAGAGATAAAATAATCCATCAAATCTCATTACCGGAGTACAAAAAAGTAAAAAGCTCCGAATAAAGCAAAACCCAAATCACCATATGCGAAGTAATAGCATTGAACATTTTTTATGACTTCTACCCGACATGCCCCTTGAGATGCAATTATTGTCTTAATAAATTGGAAGTTGGGACCATTGTGAAATTAATTAGCCTGTCATTTTTCAAACATTTATTGTGTTGGAGCCAAAGAAACCATATTTGGACAAGTTCTAAAAACATGTGTAAAGTGTAATATGGTCACGCCAAAATTACACATTTTCTAGTTTTAGTATCTACCTATCCGAAAACACCCACATATCCCATAGATTTTTTTTCCATAATGCAGTCCGAGTCTGTTTACGTGCACGTCAACTAATCTCTATGAAATTAATCTCATCTTTTATTAGCGGAGGGTCCAATTAAAGCCAAAATAAAATCCTATATGGTCTAATTCCATAAGAATTAATAGCACTTGGGAGATTTCGAACTTAAAAATTTTAAGAGAGAACAAACCCCTAAATCTAAAGCCTTAACCACCAAGCGAACCACTTGGTTCCCATATATCTCATAGTCGTGTTTACGTATGCTAGAGTTTGAAATATACGAGAATCTATAGTAGATATATTAAAAATTATCAATAATTTGTTGTCTTACATTGCAATTTGAAGAATAAAATTAAAATGTACTTGAACAAAATTTTCAAATTTGTTGTCAAATGTTTACTTTGCTACCTTAATTATCTAGTATAATAATTGCTACCTTAAATCGATTCGCGGAAAAATTCTAAAAGTTCTGTCCAAGTTTCAATTTTAGAAAAATCTCACACATTCAACATAGTCTATTTTGAACGTGACACAAATTATGTAACAGTTAGTTTTGCACAAAAAAATCTCAAAATGGAAATTTCAAAAATTTGACTAACGGTGATGGACTAATTGTAACCGTAAGAAAAGTAACTTTATAATAATTTTAAAAGCAAAAGAGATTAGAGTAGTTTCTTAACGTACAGGGAAGGCCAATGTATTTGTCCAAAATTTCAAGGGAGGTTAGTATAATTTATCCTTTTCATTTTCATTCACTTTCTGAACTCAAATACTTCATGTGTAAGTAACAATAAAGTGCAAGTTTCAAATTTTCATTGAATAATTTTTTATTATGCTGCAAGCAATATAATTTTTATCACGTTTGAAACAGTCGATGTTAATTTTTTTAGATTTTTCTAAAATTGATACTCGGATAAATTTCAAAAGCTTTGTCTGACTTTTGATTTTAGAAAAATCTCACAAATACAAATTATGTTACAATCCGTTTTGCCAAAAAAAAATCTCGAACTTGAAATTTCAGTAACTTAACCAACAACATTTGACTTATTTTAACAGTAAAAAAAGTAACTGCATAATATTTTAAAAAACAATAGAAGTCAGAATAGTTTCTTAAACTATAGAGAAGGTCAATGTATTTGTCAAAAACCTCAGTGGAGAGGTTAGTATAATTTACCATTTTTATTAAATTTTTTAACTCAAATACCTTCATATGTAAGGAACAATAAAGTGAAATTCAAATTTTTTTATAACAATTTACATGCACTTCGACTAATTTTGTTATTCTGAAGTTAATCACCAGATAATTTTTTTTATTTTAGAATAAAATTTGCTATCGGTAAGGGTTTAAATGTGTAGGCTTTAAATGTCTAATTATGGTTAAATAAATTTCCGTGGGGGTGCCAATGCATATATTAATTCGAGCAATTTTTGATACGCCAAAATGACGTAATTTTGACACACTGCACGCCCTCATTCCATGTTTACATATGCTGGAGTTTCAAATATAAGAGCATTTGCACTAGATATTTCAAAGTATGAAATAAACATGTCAAATTCAAAGTATCTTTTTGACAATGGTTGAACATCGTTGTAGTTGCACCAAGGATGGATGAGATTTGTCTATTAATGTGGTTATGAATTGATAGTAAAGTTACAATTATTATATATCCAACTTAACCATTAATTAACGCACTTCCAAACATCGATTCTCTATAATCGATGTCACCGTCTAATTAAAAAATGTTACGAATAACAATTCCAACTGTGCAACTTGATTGAGTTAATTTAAAACTTAAATAAGGTCAAACACTTCAAAAACAATAAAAATTGTATCTACAAGACATGAATCTCGCTATTAAAATATAAGAGATGAGTACTCGATTTTGATATGAGTTTAATCTTTTCTCTTTTATTGAATAGAAAGTTCTAGGCAATTGATTTAAAAGTTACCATGTGTCGAATAAAATTTTTTAACTTTTTATAATTAAAATTTTATTTATAGCAGTAATGCTATGATATAACAAAATTTTACAAAGAGAGGATGTTTAAAGTATAAACAGAGCTAATAAGTAAATAAGTGAGGACTATTGCATCTCTTAGTTTTATTGTACACTTTTGCCACGTGGTGAAAACTAAAGTCCAAAGTCCTATTTTACCAGGAATAATTTATCCCAAATGGGCATAGATTTATAGAAATAAAGTAGTCAATAAAGCAATAATTTAATTTGGCCAAATGGAACCTGTGTTGCAAAAAAAACATTGATTTTTTGCTTATTGTGCATACGAAATCGATATATAGCTTTTCAAAATTTGTCTATGTCCCGTCCTGTTGTCATCCCTAGCTACGACTTGCATAATGCGTGATGGAATAATGAGTTTCCCAAACATGCATGCCCTAAATTGTGAAAGTTGTGAAAAATAAGGGCTAGGGTTGTAAATTTGGTTATGTTAAACCCTAATTGATCAGCATTGACTCTTTGGTAAAGGTTGAACATGTTTTGTTTGTTAAATTCATTGACCTCAACTCACATTCACACAACAAACTTTCATTGTTCCATAAGAAAATAATAATAATAATAATAATGTTTAAATGGGACCCCCAATTGGCTAGATTGAATGGTTTATAAAATCTCTTTGAATGTCGAATTTTTCTTTTAAATCCCTGTGGAGTTTTTCTAATTTTCATAAGTTAGATGTAAACAATATATTAATTAATTCATTTGAGCTCAATTATAGCAGTTATTAAATAATTTAGTCAATTTTATGATTAAAGATTGGATAACTACGTGCCACGGTCGCTATAGCCACGATCTCATAGTTGAAATGAAGAAATTCGAGAATATTAGAGTAGTTAAAATAGCAAGTGCATAGTTAGAACAAGCGTGATACCCGTATTATGTACAGGAGTACATGAACCTCTTAACAAATTACAATTTCGTAATTAAATATTAAATTATATCTACAAAATTGTTTAATGTGAGTGGAAGTTTGAAGAGTTTTTTTGTGAGTGAAAAATAAACAAGAAGGAAAAGTTAGCTTCAGGGGCATTTTTATCATTGTACCTCACGAGTCAAATAAAATTCTGCACATACACCAAAAATAATTTAGTCCAAACGTAAATTAAGTTATAGTTGATACATCATAATTTAATAATTCAATAATTATCATAAGTCAGATGAACATAATATCTTCCACTCCAATTATGAAACTATAGAAATGTTCAGTATATTTTTCTTAATCTCAAATTCTACCAAACAACAAATAATATGGAGTTTAGATAAGGAGAACGTCTTTCGTCTCATAAAAATTTTAAAGAAAGTTTTTCGTAATTCAAAATAAATTTTACTTAAATGTGTTGGTTTTTAAATTCAAATAATCATTATCTTTGATTTTGAATTCGAGACTATTTTCGGAAAAACTTTTCCGATACCCAACACTCTTATTAGGAGAGAGGAGAGAAGCAATGAGAGGATGGTGAGAGGTCCGCAACAAATGAGCAAGAAATGTCAAAAAGGAACAATGAGTGAAGGGCTTAGGACTTAGGATGTGATCATCACCACTTTGATTATTACTACTCTTCTCTCTCTCATTCTCTCTCTCTCACACACACACACATTGTTTCTTTATCTGATATTCCCATAGCCAGCAAAGGTGCACCCCCTTGAATCTTCATCCACCGACTCTCTTTGGACTTTATTGTAAAAGGGTTTGTGCTTTTAGATGCCCTAGAAAATAGAGCACCCTTCGCCATAATTAGACTTTAGATATGAAGTGAGGCCTTGTGGGGTCTGATCATCAGTCCAGGATCCTATCCTCTCACATAGGAGATGTCTTTTGGATTCATAAACTTGAACTTATTTATTTATTAGCTTTGACATATACATACATACATATATATATATATATATATATATAGAGAGAGAGAGAGAGAGAGAGAGAGAAAGAGATCAGAGGGAGCCATAAAACTAGCTCAAGAACAAATTGAAAGTTTGATAATTAAACTTTAAATTGCAATAAAAGATTTGAGGAGATATTTTATTGGAGAGGACTTGACACAAAGATGGAAAGGCAACAGAGAGCCCATGAGAGTCAAACGGCTACTCGATTAAAGCTTCATGATTGCAAATGGCTAAATAAGTTCAAAGTATAATCTATTTTATTATATATATATATATATATATATATATATATATATATAATGTGCATGTATATAGTTTGGCAATTGTCAAACTATGGTCCAATTCTATTTTTTCTAAATTTTTTAAAATTTGATCTGGTGTTGGCCCACCAATGAAATTAGATTTTGATTTTCTAAAAAAAAAATGAAGAAAAAATTTCTTACATGAGTATAAAATTGTTAAATTTTAGCTTTCAAGATATTTACTATAGTCTATGGCATATACTCACCTATCCCATATTACTGGGTCTACAAAATATCAACAATGCATTATTTACACACAAAAAATAAAAATAAAAATAAAAATAGTGAAACATACAAATTCCAAACATTGGCAAAATGATGCAAATTTCAATATTGCAAAAATGAACTTGTCACATTCATGAACCCTACAACTTTACCTGTAAATAGTGCAAATTCCAAATAGTGCATGATAAAATTTTGTAATAAAAAGCTCCACAACTCTTAGGCTATGTTTGATTAGGTGTTTGGGAGATTTTCTCCCAAACAAATTTCTGGAACAAGTTTCTCAAACATTTTTCCAGACAACTTTTTCTCTCTATAAAAAGTATCTCTAAAATATTTTTCTCCCAGACAAGTTTCTGAGACACTTATAGCCAAACAACGTCTCAGAGTTTTGCTTCTAAAAATTATTTTAGAAACACTCAAAACAAACACACCCGATACTATCTAAGAACTACAATTGTACATGAAGAAACTCAAAAATATAAAGTCTTCAAATTAATACATCTTCTTTAAAAAAAATTATTTTTTAAAAAACCAATCATTTTCCAATTCTCTACCTGTTGTCAAGCCATCTATTTTCAACATTTTACTGAAACATGGCTGAGCTACAATGAAAATACTTGGTTGTAATATGTACTATGTACTGAGTTTAAAGTGGTGGATCCTATGTGGCACATATGTGCAAGATGTGCAAATAGATGTGTAAATGGATGTATTAGTAGCATTAAACAAATATAAAAGAAATGATACTTTTGGAAATTTGATAAAACTTTTTAAGAAGATATGCATTAATTGTAAGTTATCTTAAAAAGTTAAATTCTTCATACGAGTCTAGGAATGACAATCTCATCCAATCTAACCTATCCTACCCCGTTCTCCGCTCCGAGTGGATAAGGAATTCGGAGATGGATTGAATTTTGGGATAAATTTTGAAAAAAATGGAGAACGGATTAGATTCGGGTCTGTGTATCTCCACTCCAATCCCCACTCCATCTCCGCCTCTGCCCCCGCACTTCACTTTACCTTTGTATCTCTTTATGCCCTTAATTCTTTTATAATTTTTTAAGTTTAATTTTTAAATTGATAGGTTTCTTGTTTGTGCCCACTGGCTACCCAAAATCTCAATTAAATTGATTAATAGGAATTTTTTGTTGTTGTTATGAATCGAAACTTATGAAAAAATGTCATATTAATTGCTAACTCTATATTTTAATTAGTTTTTGTTTTTGTTAAAATATTTTAGATTGTAAAAAAGAAATGACTTTTACTTTAGAGTATGTATGTTTTTATTTATTCTCTTTTTTTATGAAAATAAGAATTATTTAAAATTTTAAGTAATTACTAATGTGATTTGTTTTTATTTACGGATCTTCAATCTCCATTTGGAGATCTCCGTTTCCCATTTGGGGCGGGAATAAGGGGCAAAAATAATTCCCGTTTAGAGATCGAGACAGAGATAAAGATTGAATATAGATTAGTAGATCGAGGACGGAGATAATAATATCCACCTCAATCCATCCCGTTGCCATCCTTATATGAGTCTAACAATATGAGACACGAGGAGTATCAAATTTTGACTTTCGCATGCCCTTTTTTTCTAATTATTGTGCATTCGGTCCATTTGACTTGAGGTTATTATTAAATTATTTGATTATTTGAATTATGTTGTACGAAATAGATCATGAACTTAACTTAGCTCATCATATTTGGACTAAATTATTTGTGGTGTGTTTTGACCGAATTTAATACAGAATTTTATTTGACTCCCTAGGATAAATAACAAAATTAATCTCCAACATAACTCTAGTTAGAACAATTTAGTCCAAATGGAGCCAATAAGTGCGGGCTATTGCGTCTCTTACTTTTATTGTACACTTTTGCCACGTGGTGAAAACTAAAGCCCAAAGTCTTATTTTACCTACTAATAATGCCACAATAATATATCCAAGTATAATGTTTAACACACGTTTTCTCGAATTTCTATCATTTTTAATTTCTCTTTATTTCTTTCTAATGTGAAACGACATGTATAAAGTAACTATACAAATGTTTTCTCGAATTTATATATATATCTTTCATTTCTCTCTCTCTCTCTCTCTCTCTCTCTCTCATGTGAAACGACGTGTATAAAGTAAGTCAAGTCAAAATTTAAAAGAAATCTCAAAATATATACTATTTATGTCTTGTAGCTTGAAGATATTTCAAACAAAAAGTAAGGCAGGGATTCTTCTAGACAAAAGGGAGAAGGGAGAAAGGAGAAAACACCTTTCACTTCTTCCCTACCATTATTTCTTTTGGGCCTTAGATTCTCTCAATCCAGTTCTAAATTCCACCGGCCCAATGTGGGTGTCACCTTAGCCCACCTTAGTCCATGATTAGTGATCTGAGCTGTTTATTCTGCAACGGCCCGTTTGTTAGCGGTCAAAAGGATATGATAAATATAATAAAAGGAGCGATGAAGATATTTACTATAGAGTGATGAATAGTTATAAAATATTTTGTTTGAGCAAGGAGAATATGATAGACATGAATATGCGAATGATATTTTCATAATTAATAATGAAATTTGCATAAATAGAAGGTGGAGTAGGAGATAAGATATGAATAGGGATAGAGGTGGGAAAATTGAATCCCCCTACAAGCGTATAAATTAGTACACCAGATATCATATCCGGAGTCCAAAAAATTAAACAAACTCTAAATATGACAAACCGAGTAACCATATGCAGAGTGACAATTTTAACCACCTCCTGTGACCTCTAGCAAACAGCCCCCGATATCTATCAGCCAAATCGTCATACACAAATTGGATTGGTTGGAAGGTCTAAAAAGAGGTTGTGTGGCAGTAAAAATTTTGCATTTTGTACTGTACAATTTTTTAACGCGCAGTACATTCTGCTGTGTGCAGTGCATAGCAGAGTCCACAAGTCCATTTACATACTACCATTCTATAAAATTTATTCTATGCATTATCATTTAAAAAAAAAACTATTTTTCCATTGTGGTATTTTTTATCTTCAAACCAATCTCTTGAATGGATTGATTGGATGTAATGGGTTTGGTCATCTACTCTGTATCAATGGAATCGAACATGAATATTTGAAACAGAATCTGCACAAATATCAGGATCTAGTAATAAAAATCCCTAATAACTTTCTTTTTAAATATTTTTTAACAAAGAAGAATTTGAGTTTCTTGGGCTTTCTTTTATTGAAAAATTACAGCAATCAATGAATCTGCAGTTGCTTCATGAGGTTGCGTAAGGGCATCCGTGGTTTAATAGATAAGGTACAGATTTCGTCATGGAAACTTTAGAGTGCCAGAGAATAATTACAAGAAGGCAATTGACATTCTTAATTCAGAAAAGACTAAGGTGTGTTCGTTTTGAGTGTTTCTGAAACAATTTAAACAAAATACTGAGACGTTGTTTAGTATAAGTGTCTCAGAAACTTGTCTGGGAAAAAAGTGTTTCAGAGACACTTTTTATAGAGAGATAAAGTTGTCTGGGAAAAAAATAAATATGTTTAAAAAACTTGTTCCAGAAACTTATTTGGGAAAAAATCTCCCAAACAAGTCAAAACGAACATCGCCTAAAAGTCTCGTTTCTAAAATTTAGAATCTAAAAATTAATTGACTTCCGAACACCTATGTAACTGAATATTTATCATCTCGGATATAGTCATTTGATTTGTCATATTCGAAATTTTTATTCAAATCTTTACACCCTGAATATGACATCTAGAATTCATTTACTTTTTATAGATCCTTGATATCATATCCCGGATATTGTTTTATCCACCTGAATAGAAATACAATGATCTCAATCCTCTCCATATTCATATTTAACTCACATTCTATATCCGTTTTTTATTTATGCAAATGTTATTATTAATTACAAAAATATCATCAAGCTACTCATATTTACCATATCTCATTCTTTTAAAATATATTCAAACAAATCATTTATGAATATTCATCCATTTATAATAAATCTCACAAAAAATGTGTAGAAGCTATACATAGTGAACTATACCGAAATATGTTACTATATTAAAAAGTATTGAAAAACGTCCAGCAGCACCCAATAATTTTTCCTTGTCTAGGGTTCTACAGCAGCCAAGAAAGGGGAAGAAAGGGAAAATTTAATATGTATATCTTCAAATAAGATTACAAGTTGTACCTCTGATCTCTCCATATTTTTGTGGTCATTTTCTTCAACTAATTTTGGCCTGCAGCATCACAATATACCTTAAATACATTGAAATGACTGAAGATGGTGAAGAGCTACGACGATACAACAGACCATACTAATTATTCAATACTCTTGGAATATCATGTAACATCGTTTATGTAATATCTCCGGCCAATAAACAATCACAATATATATTAAAAAGTTAATTTTTGTCTCCCGAGAACCTAGCAAGAATGGGCTGGGGGGCTATAGTACCAACTCCACTACAACACAACATCGTTTTGACTACAAATTGTTACCAGAATATATAAAATCAAAACGACGTAAGTTAGAGCGGTAATTTTTTTGTAACAAATTGTAGTCAAAATATCGCTTTGATTGCCCTACAACGTTGTAGTACAGCCCGCACTACAGTTCTCTAAATCTAACAAGTGTGTGCTAATGTCCTATTCACACCCTCAATCACAAAATTAAAGGTATAATTACGAAAAGTTCAACCAGTGGGAGATGCATTTGGTATGGAAAGGATAAGGGCAATCAATATTTAATCAGCCCACAGACCAGAAATGCCCTCTATTGTCTAACTACATCCCAAAACATTCTCCCCTCTACGCAGATGTTCAAGTCGGTAAATACGACGTTAGGATGTTTTGTTTGATTACAGCACTTGTGTTTTTATGTCCGGAACCCTCGCGGCTGATTGGGAGAAATATCGAAACAAACTCCCATACATAGAACCACCTGTACCACCAAGTGGGGTGTGCTAAACCCACTACATACCACACCACGTAGGAATCGCGGAGGAATCGATTTAAGCATGGGACGACACTTGTTCGTGGGCAATCTCATTCTGAACTTGGACGCAGTACACTGGAATCCTGAAGCACCACCATAAACGCTACCGCAAGCGCATGACGATTGTATCGTCACTTCTACTCATCACAAACGTTTCAAGTAAACCAAAGGTGGTAAGCAAAAAAAGGTACCTATAATCCGAAAAATACCAAATTCATGCTAAAATAAGCCTTCAAAAGACCCCCAAAAAAGTTCTTGCGAAAAAGCGAATTGAAGAATCAGAGTCAACAACCACCATTAAGAAGAGGTGAACAACTGAATTCGAAATAGATTCAACCAACATAAACAACAAGGAAAGGTAGTGTGAAGGCTAAAATTCTTATTTCTCAGGATTTAGTAATTTACAGACACTACAACTACAAATGCCTGGAGTCTAACTTCTTGATTATTCTTTCCAGTGTAGTAAAAGTTACAACGTTCACAATCATGGCAAGCCTAAACCGCCCAAAAGCGCAAACAATACAGCTTTAGGATAAAATACCAAAAGAACTCAACACGTAAGGCCAACGCAGTTGATTTTAAATGTCAATTGCTATCATCCACAACTTGAGTGTTCGAAAACAAACTCTCCCGTCTTTTCTGAAAACCTACCGATTCTAGATTCGACCCCCTATATTTCAGTTGCTCAGAGGGTGCTCTAAGACCGGGATCAACAGAAGGAGGTCTAGAGGAGTTGGTATCTGCTGAACCATTCCTAAAGGAACTGGTTGATCCACCAGGGTATCGAGAGGGAGAGGTGTACCTTCTTGATGGGCCCCTTAGACCACCACCGCCACCTCTCAAATCCGTCACATCACCACCTCTTGAAGAAGACTCTGTGAAAGACCTGTCGGCAGAGCCAGATACTAATGGAGCTCCTCCATTAGATGTGGAAGCAAAAGGGTCATCGGGGCCCCACGAAGTAAGGGCTTCCTTCTTCTTGGCGAAGAACTGCCACGCCCCAAAGAGGAAGAGAATGAAGAAAAATACGGGACTGGTCCATAGAATCGTGTTGGATTCAACTTTGAAAATCGGAAGGTTTGAGCGATACATCCGCACATGCCCATCTCCAAAACCAAGAACAACAAGCTTTTCACCGTCACTGGAAAGTAATGGCATTACCATTCTCTTTTGGGAACCTAAATCCACAGATTGAAAATTGGAAAACGATGATCTGATTTCATCAAGATCGGTAGCGAAAAGAAGACGAGGTCCACCAGCCCTAGTATAATGCTGAGATGAAACGTTAAACACAAACACCTTCTCTTGGTTAGCAACAAGCAAATACCCTTTAATTGCCTCCAAGGCAAGAGGCTTATCCATGTCAAACTTCCTCTTGGACCTAACCCTACACTTGAAGTTCATTATATCACCCAACAAGAACAGGTGGATCAAATCACCCTCTGACGTAAACCCATACGCTTTCGACCTCTCAGTGGCATCAAAAACGTAACTCTTCGCGGAAGATCGATTCAATCCCTCGCATTCAGACTCCCTAACTTTCATGGTCCTCAAATCCAATGACCCCGCGCCAGTTTCTGTTAGAAATAAAAGCCTTTGCTTCAAAAACGCTAGCGGCCTACTCGTTGGCACAGCCAAACCATACACTGTTCCATTCTCCCTTAAAACCCTAATTTTCCCACTACCGTCGACATACAAAATATATCTCGTCCTCCCAACATGATGAACTTCCAATAAAGTTACCGGAGACACTTTATCCTCATCATCCAAATCGAATTTCCCTATATTTTCCATAGATATCGAAGTCCAATCCTCTCCATTTGGCACCTCCCAAACTCTATGCACCAAAACCAAACCATTCCTATGTCCTGTGACCAAAATGGTCTCGTTCTTATAGACAGACAAGTAAGACAACATGACTGTAATTGGTGAATCCGATACTGTATAGAACTCAGCTAGAACATCCCCATTCCGCGGAAACACAAATACCCTCCCCCGATCATCCCCTAAGGCGAAATACTTGCTCGACCCTTCGTAATCCCTAAATGGCAATATATTAATGCAGGTAGCATGAGAATCAAGTTCCACAGCTGAAACAGACTGAAACCTCTCCGACCAAAATGGGTTGTACTTTGTAACCGCCGCTCCCCTCCCTCCACGCTCTCCTTCACCGTCTCGAAATTTTCTATCCAGTCCATTCTTTTCTTCCATTTTCTTAATAGACAGATCATCATAATCTTTCCCCGCATCGGTATTTTTGACCTTCTTAACAAAAGGCTCTTGCGAAAACCGTGATTCTAACCTAGACACCAGCTCACTAAGGTTTCTCACTAGCTCTTCAAGTTTTTCTATCTGTATCTGGTGTCGATTCACCACCTCGGTTTTTCTCTCGTCAAAATCCTCAGTTTCGATAGGAACTGAGTCCGAGTCTGCCAAAACCCTAGAAATCTTCGGTAAAGCAAAAACAAAAAGCAAATAGAGGATGAAATACTTGCCTTTTTGACGAATCGCCATTGATGAAGCTGTGGACGTTCGAGTTTTTCAAAGCTGTTCGACCATTTCAGCTCGCAGATCTCTGGTTTTGGGATTTTGATCGAGGACCGTGAGTTGAATCACTGTGATTTCTTGTGGAAATTGTGGAGATTTGAAGTATTAGTGAAAGTGCGGTCAATTAGGGCAAGGGATTTTCGATTTTCCAGGCGGAAATACTTGGGGGATGTGAGAGAGAGGGGACAGAGAGGTACGAGATTCCCGTGGTAATAAGGGGATGCGATTTGCTGCGGTGCGGACTACCTTTGACTCCCTTTTTGACCCTATGAAATCGACAACGTTTTGCCGATGACAGGAACGGTCCCTATCGCTGTTATGTACAAAATCTTTTGGGTAAATTACACTGACCTCCCTGAGGTTTCTAACAAATACAATACTCCTTTAAAAGTTTTGAAATTATTTAGATTTTTTTTACTTTTCACATTATTATGCAGTTATTTTTTCTATCATTAAAATCAGTTAAATATTATTAGTTGAACTATTAAAACTTCACTTTTTAGTTTGTTTTGACAAAATAAACTCTAAAATAATTTTTATCACGTCCAAAATGATTTTTGAGTTTTTTGCAAAGTTAAAATTTGGATAAATGTCAAAAACTCTTCCGAATTTCAACTTTAAATTTTTTCCAAAAAATAACGATATAAGAATTATGCTACAATTTGTTTTGTCAAAATAAATCTTAAACTAAAAAATTTTAATGACTTAATTAACTATATTTGATTGCTTTAAACGATAAGAGGACTAATTGCATAGTTATTTAAAAAATAAGGAAAGTATGAGTAATTTTAGAAATCTCGAGGGAATTGTATTTGTCTTAGGGTGTGTTCGGTTATGAGTTTGAGAAACTTTCTCTCAAACAAGTTTCTGGAACAGTTTCTGGAACATTCTCCCAGACAACTTTTTCTCTCTATAAAAGAAAAAGTTTCAGAAACAGTTTCTGAAACAGTTTCTGAGACACTTATAACCAAATAACGTCTCAGAGACATGTTTCTAAAACTATTTCAGAAACACCCTAAAACGAACACACCCTAAGACTGCAGGGGAGGTTAGTGTAATTCGCCTAAATCATTTTTGTTGCTTATTTTTTTTATTTTGCGTATTTGTTTATCTTGTATTTGATTAACACACTGATAACTAAATAGGTTAGTCGCCGTTTTAACTAAATTATCTATATAATTTTTTTATTTAATAAATTTGTTAATTTTTACTAAACTTTTTGTTTTTCAATTACTTTGATGGACATAGATGTAAAAAATATAGAAGTATGGTTAAAATTAAAAAAACCACTTAGAATAATTAAAAGGCAACTTAGGAGTTTATTTTTTTGGTCCTTATTATTCTCAAGATTTTTCACATCAAGACAAATTTAGAAAATTAAATATTATGATAAAAACATTTAAAAAACTAACTATGAAAATAATTAGTCCAAACGCCCCACCACCCCTAGTGTCTCTAGACATACGAAATCCATTTCCTTCTCCAAATGCATTTGTTTTGGGTCTTTATTAGATAAAATTATGAAATACTTGCCTATTAAAGATACAAATAGTACATTTTTGTTAAAAGTAGGGTGTAACAAATTATTTTTTATAAATCAGAATTAAAAAATTGGTTGTTTAAACTATATTCTGTTTTGATTAAAAAAAAAATCTAAAACTAAACTTATTCTAGCCTTTTTTTTCTATCCTACAACATAGACAAGAAATTTTGTTTACACATTAACAAAACCAAAAACAATGGACCATTACCACATCCTAAAGTAATTCGGTCCAAGATAAATTTTGTATCCAGAACTATGAAATACATTTATGCTTCCTATTATTTTGTAAGCTCTACATGCATCCAATAATTCTGAAAACATTTGTGTCTAAATGTATGCACGATACACAAACTTTCTCATCACGTAAGTATCTAAATATACAAAAATCTCGAAGGTTCACAGAAATTTTTTTCAAGTCATGCTCAATGATGCATAGTAGTTTTTTTTATCAAAAAATAATTTAGTGACAAAAGCAAAAATGTAATAAAATTGAGACCAAGTGCAAACTCATTTCAAGTTCAGATATATAAACTGTAAAGGTGCTAAAATAAAATAATGTAAAAATCAAAACACCAAATTTGATTGTAATTATCAAAATATACCAGCCTAGAATGAGACCAAGGCCAAAATCCATGCAATTGAAACCTCTTTGGTAAAACCATAGGGATATATGATTTCCTTGGTACCCATTTGACTAAGAATCCCTTAAGACAACTTCAAATCAAACAGTCTAGCTAAAGTATGCTTCCAGCAGTAAGAAAACTCTTTTTGGTAAGATAGTTCATTAATAGTCAACAAACCAAGAACAAGGACGAAGGGGGTGAGTAATCATTTAATATTCCTAGAACAATGCCACGTAATGTCTCAACACATCTATAATCACACGTTTGTAAAATTCACACGCTTAGTCGTGAACCTGGCGTAAATATACTAAGTTGTAAACCGTGTGGCAGGGACATAGGAGCAACTTCCCTATAGACAACTTGACAGTCCACACCAAAAGAAAACACGAACAGAGAAACCCCATGGTCCAAAGACAAAGCAAAACCTACAAGCAAACCAGGGACACAAACCCTCCAAATCCCTTCAGAAAGGGAGGGAAAGCGAAAAAGAAATAAAATGAATAATCACTACACAGCAAAACCATGAGCTAAACATTCTGTTAGAACCTTCCGAAAAACTTCAGCAATTTTCTGGTTTTCTACTGTAATAGGCATATGTCTCCATGAAGCAATGCAATACCTGATATCCTTGATGGATCTTCATGCTTAATGTTTCCTTATCCGTTCATTAGTTCTGAAAATCTGACAATTTTGTTTGCCTGATACACAATACGTGGTGGCCAAGAGATCAAGTGAGAGCACCATATTCTTCATGGTCCATGGAGTTTCCCTTCCAGTAAGAACTTAAGTTCTTGAAATCGTACTAGGTTCTTCCTTCAATCTTTACTGGCTTCTTTGGAATTTTAAAAGCAGCATATACTGTTTGCGTTAAACCAACCGTAGTAGTTTCCGGATTACAGACATTCGACTGCACAGAAGATCGCTTCAAGATCTCAAAAAGTGAACCACCGGAAACTACTTCAGCAGCAGCGTCCTTTCTGCTTTGAGTGCTCACTTTGAATTGTGAGCTATTGAACTTCGTGGCTGTACTCCTTGGTGGTCGATTTTCTGTTGGAATCTGCATTTTTGAGGAAAAATAGGGATCATGGCAATCACTAATCGACTTAGCAGAGGAGAAAAAGGAATTTTAATACACTAGTAAATGAATAAGAAGCTCAAGACCAATAGATATTAAAAAAAAAAACTACCCAATACACGAGAGCTAAAATAAATTTCCAGACAGCTACGCTAACAGATAATTCTGGAGTTAATCAGTAGTCAATTACTACTGTACTAGGCCAGACCTCCTTGATCTTGGACTAAGACACAGGTTCTCGGCCAGTCTGCTTCAGCAATAGACCGGACTGAGAGACCATTTAAGGCTTGATATTTCTCCGCTTGTCATGGATCAGCCTAGTCAATCCAACTGTAGGCTGGACCAAAGGCTCGACAAACCCACATGACGTGCCACTAGCCCGTCTTTGAGTGCATGACCAACGTGTGGGTCGAGCCGAACACATGACGGTCAACAAACCTCAGATACAGTGGCTAAGGATCCTTCTAGCAAGGATGGACGCTCAGCATCTCTATCCAGAACATGGTGCTCGGAGTGGGACATGATGCCCGACGAGGGCATTTATCAATGGATGTGGGGAATAGACAGTTACCAAGCGTGGGGGCACGAGCCGCACGACCACCGCGATGTCCAGACGCTGTGCAATCAAACACTCTCAAGCTTTTCAAGTTCTCAGTTAGACCATTCTTTATCCAGAAATAACTTTAACCTGTTCCTTCTTTTAGAGCTCATGCAAAGAGAGATCCGTACCAGATAATCCAGAGGATCCACAGAGTTCTAGGCTCCACAACTACTATGGATTCTTTGGATGGCACATAATGATTTGAGTTTATCTAGTACTTCCTCTGTCCCATAAGTTTTTACCAAAATAGAACATCCAACTTCTTCCAAGAGGCATTTTATTCCATTCAGTCAATTGATAGATGATAAATTTATAACTTTACCTCTGTATCGTAATATCATATGCATTTATGCTTATTTGAAAGTATAATTTTGGAAATCACAAAAGAAATTGGTATCTTCATTCTGCAAAATGGAAATAATCTTGTAACAGGAGTATTAACAGTTCTTGTGCCTTTCTGAATTGCAGTAAAGCATACCACATCAGAAGAATCCTCCGACATTGAGGCTGAATTCCTGCTATTACTGTCATCCCGTCCAAAAATGAAAGATCGTACTGTGCTTGTTCCTTTCTTGCGAGACGATGGAAGAGAATGGTTCGTTGCTCGACCAAGAAAAGATGACTGCAGCACAATCAAAAGAAAAACTATAGTCAATATTAGACTAATCCCAACAAGCTACATATTGGCTTGTTGTATTTCTTTTGCTTTTCTTTGAGGTTGACATCTTGTCATCTTTTTTCTGCTTTTTCGGGTCCCTAATGGTGCGTGATTGTTGGTTGCCCGGGTGCCAACATAGTTGGGATGCAGGTCTTCCTTTGTGATGCCGTTTTCTTAGGCCCCCTTTTAATCTTTGTAATCTTCTTTCAAAGATTAATAAAAAAAATTCTTTTGCCGAGCAAAAAAATCCCAACAAGCTACATGACAAATAACATAAGATATCTGCACTTTTTTTATGCCTTATGGTGCTTGCAGAAAATGATAAACACCTCTATCATGCAGGTAACTTGCAGACTCTGGTGAATCCAGGGTACTAATTAGTCGATTACACAACCGATGGAGTATATAACAATGAACTCTACAACAGTTCCGAGTTTCCAACAGTAACATGGAATAGTACGTAGTAGGCAGCTAGGTGTCAGGTCTTTGAGGACATGAATCCTCAGTAGTATACTTGCAAATGGAAGCTACTCCAACTCGTTCAACTCATCCTTTAGTATATTCGTGCTTTCGTTTCTATGTTGTGTAAGCATGTATAAGTTAGATAATTGGGGGAAAGGTGGATAATAGATGCTTTGATAGGAACATAAATGGCAAGAGATGATTCTGAAAGGGGCTGTCAAAACAAGAAATATTGGTTATGTTTCCACTGAATTCATTCAAGATCTACTTTATGATTGGAAATTAATTGGACTTTGCTATCTAAACCTGAATATCTAGTAGGTTTCGCACAGAACTTGATTGATTGAAGAAATTTTAAATGCCAACTACCCTTAAAATCATGTTCCTAATAGACACAGCTTATGTTACCTTTGAAGAGCCATTGGCATTTTTTCCTGTTAGCATGTTGTCAAAAAATGCTGCAAAATCACAAGATAAATATCATTAAGCAATAGCAATGAAATATTATGAGTCTATGACTCTACAATATTGGTGAAATACTCAAAAACATCTCACATGATGTTTTTGCTTTCTTCTTGGCATCAGGCACAAGATTCAACTTCTTAATGAGGCCAAACACTTCTCTACAACTCTCATCCTTGGCTGGGGATAACAAGGTACCTTGCTCTTCCTGTTCAAGTTTATGAAGTTCAACAAGTGTTTATAGAACAAGCTAAAGAAACAAGGCCATAAATGAAATGCTGTTGAACTACCAAGCAGGTGACAAATACCGACATAGCATTATAAATCCCAGTGAAGATGTTGCATGCTGCGATAAAAGCATCCCACTTTGGCCATGATTGGAGAGGTTTCCAAGTTCCAAGGTTCATATACTACTTTTCAAGGTCATAATTAAGCTATGTGGAACAACCTCTAACTCAATTTTACATGGATCAGGTACGAGTAATACGTGTGGTCGTGTCCAACTGCCAAACCTTCCTAAACTTACGGGGTAGGATATCTGGATGTATCAACGAGTTGGGTATTGGTATGGGTACAAGTCTGAAACACCTAAAATTACATATTGCATGTATGACATTGTTACATTTACAGTAAACTACTTAGAAATGTAGTCAAAATCAAATGGGAAAAATATCTAAAACTTCTCTTTCCCATCCCTTTGAAAGGGTAGTCTATTTTCTAACTAATGTGAGCTTCTTTTTCTTCAACATCATAACCAAATCATAGTATCCCAGTGTGTAAAGTGGGTCCGCGTGTAGTGCACATCTCACACCCTTATCAGTGTCATATCTGCTGAAGATGTCTACTGGCGGGAGAATAGAGTCCATGTAATAGTGGCTATGGGATCATGAAAACATTCTGATAAGGAACAGGACAATAGAATAAAATGTAGTTCTACTTGTGATGCGCCATAGGAACAACTCACAGTTTTGTCAAGAAGTCGTTGTTTAGCTAGCTTCCTCTCTGTCTCTTCCCCATCAGATAAGTAACCGTCGTTGATATCAGAAAACAAGTGAGGAATCATTTGCTTTGCTTTTCTTGAATTCATTCGAGCCAAACTTGTTTTTGCATGGTTTTCTGCAGCCTCATAACCAGATTCTTCATCATCCTCGTCAACTTTTGCTTCTTGTTCGTCCTCTTCAAGCAAGGTTGTGTCTTTAAGTTTTGAACCGAAATTCAGTCTCTGCAAAAGATTGTCCGTCCCAGCTGCATCCTGTTGCTCCAGCCACTTCTGATGAAGCTCATTGCGCCTTTCATTATCAATTGGCTTCTCATCATACCCGGTTGCTATTAGATCCTTAAGTTCATCATAATCGTCAATGTCCTCATCCTCTTCGTTTTCTTGGAAGCGCATTAGGTCATTGTCGCTGTCATCTTCTTCCACCGCTTCATCATCAACAAAAGCTTTAACAGGGTCACCTTTTGGAGAAGAAACACCATTACCAGTTCTATCTGGTTCAATGTTCTCCTTGTCATTGTACTCTTCATCATCAGAACTGTGAAAACTTTGTCCTCATCATCAGCGCAAGAATAATTTATTTTCACCAGTCACATTTAGGACGTATAGAAATTTGGTTTCATATTTACAGAGCAAGAAAACTTTTAATGTGGTACAGAAAAAACAACTAGTATGACTGATGCCGCATGATAGTGAGTGGGGTGAAAGATCAATAATCTATAAACCCTTAAATAAGTAAATTCACGTACCAAGCACAAAAGGTTGGAAACATTGTTAACAAATCACCTGTCGTCAGGAGGAGCGGAATCAAACTTCAAGTTCATTGCAAGCAAAGACGGTGCCAGGACTTCTTCAGTAGGACTATTATTCTGGTCATTATACACGGGATCTTTCCCTTCACTTGATTGCGAATCACCAAACAGATCCTAAAGAGAGGAATTGATGTGCAATAACTTATGAATCTGCATAATCTTGCAGGACTAGTTATCTCATTCCAAAAATCAGAAACGTGGAAAGGAACCTGAGTATCATCAACTGGAGCTCGAAATGCATGCGTTGATTGCTCATCCACAGCCTGCACATAGAAAAGTTCACATAGGGAATCTTTCTCATTACAGAATGAAAGAAACTGATTTCAAACTTCATTTCTTTTGATGGACAGTGAACACTGGAGTTAAAAAACAGAAGTTGTGGACCAGTCAATTTCAGGACGTATCACTTATCACAAATCTCTCCTGCTTTGAATCTCCATATCTTGTTACATACATGAATTCAACACGAATATAATAACTTTTATGGGGAAGCATTCAATTTCATTGAGAAACGCCTAAACGGCATATGCCTTACCATTTGGCAAGGATCATTTTCATCACTTGATTGTCTTGCTGTTTCTTGAGAACCATCTGCGTGAGATACATCCAAACCACTTTTTGCATCAACATGACATGCAAGTGTCTCCTCTTGCACCACTTCAACAGATATTTCAACTTTGCTCTCTTCAGCAGAGACTTTCTCTGAATCATAATCCACTGTGCCCTCCCTCAAATTACCATTGTTCTCGGCAATGGTCCATTTATTTTGTAGACTAATAGTTCTGCCAACGAAAACATGAAGTTGGAATTTTTTTAAGGAAATAAGAGCAACGAAAGGAAAAAGACTTGTAATATTCATACCCAAAACCAAACTTTGAAACTACTCACTTTTTCAACACCTCAAGCTTCCTTTGCCGAATCTTCTCCAACACTGATGATATAGGTTTTTGTACAATAGGTATAGGCTTAAAGGTGGCATCTCTAGTTTCTACAAAAATAAATTGCAACACAAACATCAATGAATGTACAAGTAATCAAATGCCTCACTTGGATTGATTTGGATTGAAGATGAATAGATTTGATGCTACTATTCATTGATCTCAGAAGCACAAACATATACCAACCTCGTGTATCTGTGTCAAACATGTGTAAGACGGACCGGACACGGACACTGATACTGAAACTTGTGTCAAACACGAAGACATGACACTCTCTGGACACATGTCAAACAAACTTAATAATGTGTTCAATTTTTATTATATTTTAATTAGTAAGATACGCTGTGGATTCCCTATGATACGTTGGGGATATTTTTACCACACATTAGGAGCCTAAATGCCGTTTTTTAAGGGTTGGTCTAAAGTCAAAATCTCTACGAGTATTTAGGTTATGCGTGGTATATAATAACTGCCAATTTGTATCTTCACATTTATTACTGTCTGTATTTTTAATCTAAATTTGTTAGATAAGATGTTTCCACTTTTTATATAAATCCCTTAGTTACACATAGGAAATGACTGAGTAACATATTTCATGTCTGACATGTCCCTAATGTGTCTTTGTACTAGTTTTGTTTAGCAATTACGTACCCACGAGTACGTATCAACTGTCAAGTTGTGTTGGTGTTCCCTGCCGGTATTCTTTCATCCTAATCAACAAGAATAGTTTAAACTTAGATTCTTCGTATACATTTAGACATTATCATGATGAATTTGATAGGAGTGACTGGAAACATTTCATATTGATAGTTGCATAAAGATCCCAACAAAATTCATCTCTTGTACCTGTTATCCAACTTCCACTCTAGTTATAAATCTTGTATTTCAGACAAAAGTTTGACATTAACCTACTCAATTGGAATCTATAAATTCCAGAAGCAGCCTAAACGATTTGCAGAGAATTTAATCCTCTTCACAATACCTCGCAAGAGTCTCTGAGACTCAGCATGAAGCTGCTCCAGATAAATTTTTCTTTCCTGTAAATGAGAGGAACATAAATCACGAAAGTGTCAAGTGAAAACAAAAAACGAAACAGGGTGCAAAAGATAAGGCCACAAATAAGCAAATTGACGTCACTACCTTTTCTTCCCTCCTTCTAGTGGAAGAAGATGTTTTGGTCTTCACATCATCACCATGGCTATGAACACTCTTCTTCTTCTTCTTCTTCCCTTTATTTTCACTTGATTCTTCTTCATTAAGCCGTTTCTTCTCAGGTCTCCCCGCCTTCAAATCCTCCGTACTTTCTTCCACTCCACCACTTTGATAAGACCTTTTCGCATCATATTCGTCACCAAAATCGTCAAAATCCAAAACCCTCTTCGTTTCCTTACGATCTTTTCCGAATTTCACCCCATCAAATCCAGAATTGAGCTCATTGTCAGCATCACAATCCTCAGATTCATCTGAATCCTCTTCGTTAAACCGCTTCTTCTCAAGACTCTCCATCTTCAAATCCGCATCATTTGCCTCCCCTCCAACACTTCGATCCGACATTTCCCTCTCAAATCCGGCATCAGAATCCAAATTCATGTTAGTTACCTTACGATCTTCGCCAAACCGCAGACCATCAAAACCAGAATTCAACTCATTTTCATCGCCAAAAGCATCGGATATCCACTGAGATGCCAGATCTTGCGAATCGAAGAATTCACCCGGCGGGAATGGAACGACTTCGTGTGAGACCTGAATTGATTTCTTCAAGCGTTTTAGCTTTCGGTGATGGAGTGAAGGCGAGGGTTCTTGCGGAGGAGAGAAAGAACTGTAATCGTCGTCGCTCTCCATCTGGTGGATTGCTGCTGAATTGGTGGGAGAGCTAGGGTTTCGGAAGGTGATTGAAAGCCGGGAGCGAGATCTGTTGACTTTGGGAGGGAAGTGGAAATAAGAAAACCGCGGGGAATAGTGTTTGGGCGGCAAACGTTTTAAACTTTTGGAGAGGTATGTAGTATGTACACTATTTTATTTATTGGTACACACATGAAAGTAGGGATGTAACCGGTCCGGTTTGATCCGGTTTGGTAGAATTCATGGGACCAGACCGGTTATTCGGTTTGAAAATTTTATAAACCGAAACCGGACCAATTTCACCGGTTCGGTTTCAATCGGTTTCGGTCCGGTTTGAACTTTTCTAAATTTTTTAGACAATACCAATCACAAAAAAAAAAAATTAACAATTTGGAGTGAAATTTTCAACAATAGAAATTCATTGAATATTACTCTGAAAGATTGAACAATTTTAAATTACTCTTGTTTTTTATACTCGGACTGGTGGTTTTTTATTTTCATTCACTCTTTGTAAATAGTGATTTTTCATTTCTAAAAAACACGAAAATTGTCCTAAAATCCTAATAGATTAAACGACTAATAGAGTAATGAGTTATAAGTTATAACACATAAACCTAAAAATATAACATATTTTTATTTATAACCCCCATCCGGTCCGGTCCGGTTTGAACTGGTTTTGTATTCTTCCAAACCGAAACCGGACTGAAAAATCGGTTTTTCAAAACTCTCAAACCGAAATCGGACCGGACCGAATTTTTCAATCCTCAAACCGTCAGTCCGGTTCGGTTTTCCGGTCCGGTCCGGTTTTTCGGTTTTTATTTTCACCCCTACATGAAAGTATTAATATGTTCCAGCAACCATTTGGGCTTATTCTTAAAATTAATATATATTTCTCGCATAGTATTTTTAAACAAAAATTCATGTTAAATATGTAAAATAATACAAAAACAAATCAATAATTGATAATTTCAAAAATAATAATCTGTGCCAAGAAGTTATTCGTAATGGATTTCTCTCAAGGACAACATATTATCTGATAGTTTCTTTTGTTTTTATTTAAATAAAATTATAATTTTTTTGTTTTGCATCAATTTTTTGTTGGTAATTGATTTGTCTTGATAAGAGATTTTAAAAAACCAAAAATTATGTTTAAAAATTTTAAAAATTCATATAAATAAAAAATAAACTAAAACTGAGTATGTTTGGACTTATTTTTTTGTCTTTAATTAATTTTTTATTTTTTGACATAATTTTGTATTTTTTATATTACTTTCATCGTGACAAACTAATAAAACAAAAACAATTGATGAAAAAATAATAAATGCAATTTTTTGAATAAAAATAAAAAATAATTTAACTAAGTTAGCCCAAATAAAGCTGTACTATTTAGATGTAATTATATTCTTTGTCTCAATTTAGGTATAATTACGGGGGGGGAAATCAACAATTGAAAATTTAGATGTACCTGCTGAGATATGAATACCACCTACTAAACTTCAGTAGTAATGTTAAGTATAACGCCCTACATTCTGAAAACATTAATGAGAATAAAATAACTAATTTTCCAACATCTTTAATTAAAATAGAGTTTAATATAGACATACATTCTTGCCAAAATGTTACTACTGAAATGAAATTACCAACATAAATTTCATATTTATGACAAAATGAATTTTTAACAAAAGTCAGAGTGTCTTTGAGTCGGGTACTAAGTAAATCATAGTTTGACCGTGTCTTCCTTGGGGATTGGGTCTTCCTGGATCAGATACTTTGGGTTTGCTTCGTCTTCATTGGTACCTAGCATATTGAAATGTCAGGGGCAAAGAAAGATATATAATGAGTTATGAAGCTCGATAAGTTACCTTACTCTTAGATTCTATTTTCAATATTTTAAAATAGTAAAGTGTAAAATGTATTTGGATACATAGGAAGATTAAATATGGAAGTAGTAACACTTGTGTAAAAAAATAAAATCAGATAAGATGATGTGATAATAAGTCAATTCTCATTAGTGAATTTCCTGAGTACTCAATTTCTAATCCATAGTGTCATAACAAGTCCACGGCTACATTCACAATCACAATCTCGAAAAGGACAGCATGTCATAACAACAATATTAGTCCAAAATTCCCGTTCAATGATGTTCCTAACCACTATACTTACTGTGTTCCCGACCACTACGTTCTTGATCGTTAATTCTCATAAGTCAATTCCAGGCGATTGTGCTCACATACATCGTGCTCACTCTAATCATTTCTTAAATTTCCCAACAACTAGACTTTATGAGAAAAAGGGCACGATATAGCTAATGCCATGAATCGGCTAAACAACACTGCTTGGGTAAATCATGATACAACTAATGACTCAGCTCAGCTAATAACATAACCCGACTTATGACACCTCATGATTATGTCATAGCTCGACTCATGACGCTTCACGGCTAAATGACTCCAAAAATATTCTCTTGGCGAATACAAGCCCAAAGTCAACATGTCTAACAATCTACTAAGTTTGGGTACCTACATGGTATCCTATAATTCAAAGTGCCTCTAATGTTATAAAAACATAAATGTTCATGTGAGTGTCTTCATCCAATTTTATCAATTTCTCCAAAAATCATATATTTGTCATAAATGAAATAAGCAGTTGACAATATATTCCTTCAGTCCAATTTTATCAATTTTCTCCAAAAATCATATATTTGTCATAAATGAAATAAGCAGTTGACAATATATTAAGTACAAGAAGGATAATAACAATAATAAAAATCTAAGTAGAACATAGAATAAAGTGTAATCGAGGAAAATAACTAACATGTTATAGGTTCTTTCGGAGTATAACAATTATAGGGGTAAATATGTAATTATTTATAAGGATCTAATGAAAATAATCTGTTTTAAAGCGGGTTTAAAAGTATAATAGTGTAAGCGGGGTAATTTCGTAGTTAAAAGTATTTTCGAGGTTATAATAGTCATATACATCAAGTGTGATTTTGAAAATTCAAAAGGACTGTCTTTTAACTTTACGCTGTCAAAATGTAACAATTTAACTTGAGAACAGTTATTTAATGGTATTGTACGTCGGAACTTACCATTACACATCTTACGCTATGCTCATCTAATAGCCGATTGGCTGTTGCAATTTATACAAAATGTTGGCGTAGGTTTTCGTCCATCTAGGAACATCTTCCCGAGGTTGGCGAAGCCATACTACTTCTTTGTTGTCTTGTCTAGAACAATAAATTTTGACTAACATCATAAATTGTGTTATACACATCTATTTGGAAGATTTTCCACACATATGGACCTGCTAGTGTAAAAATATATCCACTTATGAAATTTGAATGCTTCATATCAAATATCTAGTGTAAAGACCTCAAATTTTAATTTTAATTTTATGCGCAACGTTTTTTTTTAATATTTAAATCCAAATTTTATTAAATAAGATTTATTTAATATAATTATAAATAACCATTAAACCACCCACTAACCTATTCCTTATCCCCACTCTCTCCTCCACTTTGTTCTCAACTTCCTAAATTCAAATTTTCCCCATAAATCCTCTCTCTCTCTCTCTCGGCAGAAAACTCTCTCTCTCTCTCTCTCTATAAGTCTCTCTCTCTCTCTATAAGTCTCTCTCTCTCTAAGCCCCTCTCTCTTTCTCTTTAGATCTCTCGTTTTCGCTCTATTCGCACGCGATCTAACGGATTTTTGTGGGTGGAAAGACGAATCGAAGTGTTTATTCACACGCGCAAGAGAAACACAGGTAAGTACTACATTATCGTTTTTATGAAATTCATGCGTGTACGTATGTAGTGTGTTAGGTTATTAGTATAAACGGATTAATAAATCAATTTCGGACAGCCACTTCGGGGGCTGCAAAACGATAATTTTTATGGATATAAATCACGTGTTTATTGATCTAGAAACATAGAAAATTGTCTAAGGTTCGTTTTGACATCTCACGGGTCTAAAACGGACATCGGAAAAGGAAAATATGGCCGTTTTAGCGGTCGGCAATCTCGCAACAGATTCTGTCCGAAAATTCCAGCCACTTTGGGCTATCGTTTGGAAATCGAAACAAAACTAAATTGAGATCATTTCTTCAGGAAAGATGTAGATCTTAATCTTATGTACGTTCTGGAATTTTCCGGGGCTCAAACGGAGTCCCGGAGTGGATTTTATGGCCATTTTCGTGACAAGGGTATAAAACTGCATGAATTACGTTAATTTGGAATTTTGAAGTAGTTACCTTGAGAACTGAATAAAGTGATAAACATGAAATAGTTAGGGTTCAGTCTTAGCTTCGCAACGGCGCAAACTAGAGTATAATCGGACCATCGGGCGATTTTATATGATTTTTTTTACAAGACTGACCTTCGTAGGTATATTTTGAGATATGCAAGTGTTGAATTATTATTATTGATAGCATGTTCTTTTATGTTTTTAGTTATTAATTGCGGAGAATTTTGCATGAAAAACGTAGTCACCCCACGTATTGCATGCAACTTAGGATTAATAATAAAAATGGAAAAATTTTAATGTGTTATGTGCCATGGCTTAGTTTAGGGGACTTAACCTGGCGAAAAATTGGAGGGTACCATCCATACGGTCTAGGCCGGCTGCCACCGCCTGATATGTACGGGATCGAGGCTGGCGGAAAGCTCGACACGCATGATCATGGTATAGCATGTACGGGATCGAGGCTGGTTAAAAGCTCGACACGCATGGGTTGGGGGGCTGAGGACACGGATGGTGGTACCAAAGGTGAGAGGTCTATGAGACCGTTGATTGTGGATTGACTATGTGATGGATTGGAGAATTGTTACATGCTAGATCTTGAGCCGTGCTGGTGTTGCGAGTCGAGTTAGATCTTGAGCCGTGCGGGTTCGCGACCCGTGTATGGGAATCTATCGCTTGAAAACACAGCGTATGGGAATCTAAGCATGGGTGTAAGGATGGAAATGGTAATTTGAACCACGCAATAATATTAAAAGTTAGAATTAATCTAGTCATTATATACTTGCATTCATGGGGATTTCATAAGGGATAATTAGTATATTACTGGGTTTCAATACTCATGGTACGTTGTACCCTGGCCCTGAGCCAGATGTAGGAGACGATCTCGAATTTAAACTTGAACCAGAAGCAGAAATGGTGGCTACCGAAGTGGAGAAGAAAGATCTCGAGATAACGGAACCTTGACTGTACCAGTAATCAGTCCGTCGGAAGTTCACTGAAGGTCCCCGTGTGTGGGGTTAATTTTTAGTCATGTTATTTAAATTATTCGCCACTATTACTATTTAGAAATTGAGATAATACTTTAATTGTTTTATTATGCTTTAAATTTTAAACTTGAGAAATTTCTTTTTAAATTAATATTAATTAAGTATTAAATTCTAATTGACTAATTATAGATCATTTTAAAAATTTTAAGTTAAAATAAAAAAAAAATCATTTAAATTTTCGGGTCGTTACATCTAGTTTGCATCGTTGTACCTTTTCAATACTGCAATATATCCGGTATAGTGTAGCCTATAGTCAAGTTGACTTTCAATTCTTAGTGCTTCTCCTATGGATCTACACACAGTTACATGTTTAAAGAATGATGCATTACTCAATCTTCTGATCACCTTATTGTGAATATTGAGTAGATTAGATTCATTCACATGAAACCGACATGCACCACAAATTGATCACACGTACAATTAACAAATTTTCTATATTTTCTAACCCTCTTGGATATAAGTACCATCGCATCTACAAAATACCTCCATGTTCCAAAGAATTAAACGAGGGCCATCAGCCCCCACATTCTTGGATTTATTTTCCACTTTTCTTGCATGGTATCGATAACCAGATAAAATACAAAGCCCATAAAAAGGGTCTTTGAATTAGCTTATGACGCTGGTGAAAACTCATAACATACCGAACTCAATAAACTGATCTAGGAACATATATCATGTATCTATAGGTCTAATAAGATTGAAGGGAAAAAAAACCTTCAACTTTAATAGGCCACCGATCTTTGCTCGCTTCGGCTAGCTGTATGATTAATTTCTCCGAGCAACTCGGGAAGCATAATTATTGCTCGATCTCCCATTTCTCCACACGAAACGATTAATTCCAAAATACAGAAATTATTTTCAGGAAAAAAATCCAATATCGATCAACGAATCTGAAACGACCGAATCTATTTTAGGATTGTAGGAAAAAAAATGTATAGCTAATTATTCTCTTACTTCTCTTGGTATTTTTACAAATTTGTCGGTGCTTTATTGCAACGGTGATTGTTTCATTTTATTGTTTGTCGCCTGATGATTGGCTCTACATTTGGTGTTCTTTTAAGAGAAGGCTATCAAACAATTATTCGACGATGAAATAGAAATCTTGGCTATCAAAAATATTCGTAGCTTTTTTACAATCTACCAATTTTTCATGTGTGTTGTGTTTGTCTGAACTTGGTTCATGCTTAACCATTGCTAATCCACATTTTTATTGCATGCTTCTTAATTTCTTACTCTTGTGCTCATTTGCATTTTTTCATTGATTTCAAATTCTGTTTGAAATCTCCTTCAATTTGTTTTGCTCCTGAACCAAATTAATATTAGGCTGATTTGAGGGGTCTTCGTGTTTCAATTAGAAGTGCTCCTGATTCCCAATTAATAATTTGAGTACATGGCTAGGCACATAGTAAGTCGGATGGCAATTTCATTCGCTCCGCTCCGTCCCGTTTTCCGCTCCGAATGGGTCGAGAATTTGGAGATTTTTTTGGGGATCGGATAGGATTTGAGAATGACTCTTGGAAAGAATTCAAGGAATGGGTAGGATTCGGGGATACGTATCTCCATCCCCGATCCCCGTCCCATCCCGTCCCGACCCGAAATTATATGGACCACAAGCCTAACCATTCCTACTTTTTAGGTTTTAACGTTTACTTTTATGTTTTAGATTTTTAAAGTTTAGGATTTTTGAGGAATTGAGAGCTTGTTGGAACCACACGGTGCAACAGATCCATTATGACAGCTCGGTGATTTTCTCAATCGTTATTGGAAAAATTAGTTTTTTTAAAAAAAAAATTCCGAACATCCGTTCCCTGTTTGGAGATATCCATTCCCCATTTGGGGCGGGAGTAGAGCTAGGGTAGAAACAAATCCCAGTAGGGAATCGGGACAGGAACGGGAATTGGATAAGGGTTCGGAAATCGAAGACAAAGACAATGATATCCACTCCTGATCCGCCCCATTGCCATCCCTAATGCATAGCCCTTCGTATTGAATTTAAAAATATCAATAATATATATTTTTGTCTTCTTAAATATTAGTCAAATTGCTCAAGTAGATTTTATATAGAAATTTAGAAAACGATGTTTTTATTTTATTTCACTACTGGATAAATTAAATTTTATTACGACGACTGTTTTCTACATATCTAACCAGCAATATAATAGACGTGTTAATTAGTTTAGTATGACTTTTTTCTCTAAAAATTTACAAATTATCTTCTTGCAAGATTTTTTAATTTTTGATCAAGTGCCTTTAGGCACGAGAAAGAGCTGCTAGTTCAAGTATATTACATGTAATATGTAATATTTTCGTGATATATCGTGTGCGTCGATTACACGTGCATGCATGACATCCGTGCAATTTTTCATGCGAGGAAAAATGAAATGGAATTAAGTATATATATGAAATCAAATTGAATTTCCAAAAAGTATTATTCATGTTTTAATTTATTCGGGTCTTTACATTAAGAGTACCATTTTTTCGCTATACATAAAGATCACGGATAAAAATCTTGATCTTTATATTTTAATCACAATTTTTAAACCGTAGTTGATTGAGCCGTAACTAAAATTTATCATGAGATTTAATTACAACTTTTTATCGTAATCAGAATTTCATTTAAATTGATATTAAAATTAAATAAGTGTGATTAAATATTATAAAAAATCACTTTTTAAACTAAAGATTGTGATTAAATGTTATAAAAATCACAATTTTAATAAAAAACTGTGATTAAATCTTATGAAATATCACGCTTTTAATAAAAAAATCGTGGTTATAAATACTTAAAAGATCACGTTTTTATCAATGAACGTTGTTATAAACACCGACAAGATTATGTTTTAAGGCAAAAATCGCGATTGAATATCTAACACAACACCACCTCCAGTATATTTTCTTTTTCCCGGACAAATGAACAAGTTAATTTTAAATTTCTTAGCAAGGTTTTTTTGTCGAATGAAAACACACAAGATGTTCTTATATCACTATAAATCACTTTTTTGAGAATAACTTTCTCGTATTATATTCCTGAAAACTGAACAGAATCGTATTGTCAATTCAACAATCGATACTACAACACATCCATGGAGAAATTTTCTTTGGACAAATGAACGTTGAGTCTATCAATTGAGGCTTTTCCCGTTGCAGATTTGAGAATAGAGGAGAGTATTAAGACGACATCGTCCTAGTCAAGCTGTATGAGTACCTTTTAAATGTTATTTTGGGAGAACTGCACCCATGTATTTACGGGACTTGGTGCACAGTAGTGTTTTTTCTTTAGCCAAAACAATATTATTTTGTTGACGGTATGGGTACTGTGCATCATGCTTCTTCTTTTCGTATTTATCGCGGTCACTACAGGATCTTTGAATTCCTTATTCAAGGTTTTTTACCCCTCAAGAAACGTCATCGACGAGGTCATTGGGCGACATTAAATTAAGGGAGACATTGAAAACGAATAAAGTATACATATGTGCGGGGGATAGTTTTGTCTTACTAGGCTACAAATATTTGTCCACATCATCTGTATATGACTATCAAAAGAAAATATTCTTGATTCTGTTTTAAGGGTTCCTTTCTATTTATTTATACAAGTTCCACTTGGTCTTTGTTAATTAATTCATTATTAAACACGTCGAAACAGAGTGGACCCAAAGCTTGACTCTCTGCTTTTTGACACCTGACTTTAGCTTGTTCAGCTTTCCAAAAGGTATCTCACAAAAGAACAGAATGTACATCTTTTTGTTCAATTAAGTAAAAATCCCAGGTGGGACCACAATTTCATCCAATTTAATTTGTCATGTTTTGTTTTTTATCCCGAATGAGGATAGGATCGATTTGAAAATAACTAAAAAAAATTCGAACAACGAATAGGATTCGAGAATATGTATTTTCGTGCCCGATTCTTGCCCCCGCCCCTATCCCGTACCCGACCCCACCCCACCCACCCACCCACCCACCCACCCACGTATTACTTAAGATTTTTAGGGTTTGTCAATAGCTAGTATAAGTTAGATAATACACAAGGTTTTTAGGATTTGTCAAAATTTTATGTAATTTCTAATGTATTTTTTATATTGAAAATATTAGTTTTTTTTAATTTTTTGATATCTGTTTCCCACTTGAAGATTTCTGTTTCTCGTTGGATCGGGACAAAGATAGAGATTAGATATAGATTCATAAATTGGAGACGAAAATAGCAACATTCACTTCTGAACAACAGGGCCGATGGACTTAGGATTCGTAGGAAGCCTAACCGAGCAAAGCTCCTTCGTTTTTTTCCCCTATGCCGTGAAATGGTTAATGCTCATAATTTCCCTCTAGATCTAGCTGCTATTAAAGCTCCACCTATAATTGTTTAAGTTACTCCTTGTCTCATCATATCTAATTCCTCATTGTAAAAGTTATCTGAAATTTCAAAGAGTTTTGAATTTTATGCATGGGTGCATGAATTTGGAAGACTGGTAGTTCTCTGCTGAGTTTAATTACTCACTCGAGTAATTTCTTTGCCCTTGATGTTTCATGTCAAATGGAGATGAGTACGTGGATTTTTCAGCCTCGTCAGAGGATCTGGCGGTCAATGAAGAAGAGTTCAACACACGACTACTTTATCTTTAGTTGTTGTGTTATTTAGTTAATTTTAAAATAAACAATGCAACTTCATAAGGGTATTTCTGTTATTTTATTTTTAGACTTTGTGTTTATTTAATTTTTGTTGAAATAAAATAGTTGTCTTTTTAATAATTATTTTGACAAATAAAATAATATTAAAAAATTTAAATAACATTGTCAAAAATTGGGGCGTTACAATTTGGTATCAGAGCTTAGGTTAGACAGGTGCAAAACCTCACTCAATTGGTTGCCACGGTAGCGGAACAGAACCAGTTGCCGACACAACAACTGCGTGTTAAAAGGATAATTTTTTTAAATATATACTCTCAGAATTAATTTTGTTCACAACCAACTATTGAATTTAGAAAAAAAAATTTGCTATTTGCTTTTTTTTTTTTGACAAACTTTTCCACAAGATTTCCTTGTCAAATGAATACACATAAAAAAATAGATTTTATTTTTTTTTACTTCATTTTTTCTGAGAACAATTTTTTCGTACAATTTTCTCGACAATTGAATGGAGCCTAAAGGAAAATATATTTTCTTTTTATCTACTTTTACTTCACTAAAACTTTTTCAAAACAATTTTCTCATGTCGATATCTTGACAAAGGATCCCTTGAATGGACATCATGGCAGTTGATACAAAAAGTATGGCAGTTGAAGTTGATACTTTGTCCGTTCATTTAACTATTTCAATTATATATTCATTGAATACTTAATTCAAATAATAAAAATTAATGTAGCACCCCTAGTTGTGGTATATAATATATGAACAAACCCACATAATATGTATATAATACAAAAAACATACTTCTATGTATATAATATATGAACAAACCCACATAATATGTATATAATAAAAAAAACATACTTCTATAGTGTAACGACCTAGATTTTTGGGATTTATTTATTTATATATATATATATATATTATTTATGTTTTATTTAGATTAATAAATTATTTTTCTAATTGATTATCTGAATTTTTACTTGTGTATATCTCTTTATTTTCGCTCTGTCCAGGTTCGTTGAATCTTTAGGGAGAGTTATCTGATTTATTTTTTTTATATATTAAATATTATATTTTTATGATTATTATGTATTTTTATTAATTATTATCCTAACCGATAATTATTATAATATTTGAATCTCATTCAAACTCTATTTCTAGTATTCAAATCTTACTCAAACTCTATATTTATTAATTTGAATCCTAATTGAACTTAGATACGTCCCCCTTTGTCTATTTATATAGCCCTTGATCCATCAAATATTCATTTTCTCATTTCAGAGTTTTTGTGTGTGTCTTGAATATTTACGAGGTATTTTCTTAAAAATCTCGCGTTCTTTTATGCGTGCGCACTTCTCTTTTTTCTTTTTTTTTCTTCTCTCTCACGGCTCTCTCTCTACTTTCTCCCTCTCTATGCTTCTCTCTCTTCTTTGTTCTCTCTCTCTCTCTCTCTTTCTCTCTCTGCCGTATATTGTTTAATTTTATTTTAGTTAGTAGGTTCTTCTTCTATTAATTAATAATAATACATTTTTTAATATATATATTATAGAATATTTAAGTTTTTACTTACTCTATTATTTATTATTAATAGTACACTTTTTTTATGTATATACATATATATTATATTTAATGTATGATTTTGATTGTTGACTTGATAGTGTTACATTAATCGGATCTCGGTGCGGTGGTTGATTTCGTGAGTTTTTGATAGTGCTTTGTTCGTCGGATTGAGGTAGAAATTTCGGACCGAGCCCTACATATATATGTGATTTATGAGTGGATTTAGTTTGTGTTCGAAGATTGTGTAGGAGACATGAATCAAATTGTTAATAATTAATTATTAAAAACATTATGTGTATTTAATTATGTGAATTAATCAAGTTGAAAATTTATTATACGTGACGATTCATGATTCAATTTAATTTAGTTGATAAATTAAAGAACTATTATTTGTTGAGACCGATTTGTATGCTAGGGCCCACGAACGTTGTATGTGACTTAGATTTGATCGATGTTGATGATATCACATGATTTTAGTGATTTTAATTTATGCTCGATGCATGTTTAACTAAAATTGCATGATGATATTTTATTGTTGCATGTTGAGCATGACGGATGATCATTGTGCATGTACGCATGCATGGAAATTGGAAGATTAATTGAACGGCAGGGTTAGATGATCTCATTGTTGCGATAATGAGTGATAATCATATTATTTTGGAGTTGTGGTGGATTATGGGGGATTGCGAGACCCTGATGTTTTGATACCGATGAAGGAAATTGCGAGACCTCAATGCTGCGATACCGATGAAGGAAATTGCGAGGCCCTGAGGTTGTAATTTGGCTAAGGAGGATTGCGAGACTCCGATGCTTCGATACCGATGAAGGGGATTGCGAGACCCTGAGGTTGTACTTTTGATATGGGGGATTGCGAGACCCCGGTGGAGATAATAATAACTAAAAGATACTCAATGCGGAAAGCTTTATGCACGACATTGCATATTCATTTTATGCACGATATTGCATATTTCACGTTTGTTTATTGTTCTTTGCATGCTGTATAAAATTATTATCATGTATGTTTATTTGTAAATTAGGGGTAAGGTTAAATTTTCCTACTGAGTGTTAATCACTCATTTGGAGCTACTTCTTGACCCCTGGTATTTCACACCAGGTTTTGAGGAACAGGTTGATGCGGAACATAATTTGAAAGTTCAAGAGACTGAGGAGGACGAGATGAATGTACCAAAACCGTGGCTGTACCAATAACAATCCAATGGGTTGACCTAAGATGTCCCTTTAGTTGTTTTTAATTAATGATAATTTGTTTTCAAAACTATTTAATGAGCTAAATTTTAGTCGGTTGTTTTGCCGGCAATTAATAATGTTTGAGAATTGAGCCCCTTGTTTTTAAATAGAAAATTTTATTCCGCTGCTTTATTAAATGTATTTTATTATAACGTACCACAAAAACGTGGGGCGTTACACATAGTGCTATATATATGTGTGCGTTTCTTATAAATATAATAAAAAATTATATTAAATATATTAGCTCCTAATATTTTTTCGCGACACATAATCTTGTGAATTTGGCCGGATGTAATTTGAGGAAGAATAAATCTCAGTGAAAAAATTTTAGATGTGGGTCACATAACTTTCTTGATAACATCGAGCAAAAAAAAAAACATATTTGATAACTAAACACCAAAAAAATTGTAGGAAGATTGACTTTCTCATTCTTTCTCATCCTTTCCTGGCAAGGGCCTGAGCAACTCCAACAACACTCACTAAATTAGCTAGCAAAAAGGACAAAAAAGTACACTCTTTACTTTGCCTATTTACTTTTTCACTTATCCATTCCAACACTAGTCATATAAAGAGTGGAGAGAGAGGCTAGCTACATGTAGTGAGGCATTTGGGGACAAGCTAAAATAGCTAGTCATATAAAGAGTCTATTGGAGCACTAAAAATAGTAATCACTAGTCAAACTAGCCAACAGACCTCTTTTAAAGAGGCTGTTGGAGTTGCTCTTAGGAGAAATTTAGAGTGAGACAAATGATCCTAGTCCTTGAATGAAGAATCAGCTGACTCACTCGACTGTCCAAAGTTAGAAAAAGTTAAATTGAGTATATTTTAAAAAAAAAAGTAATTTATTTTGTCATACAGATGACCTTTAACTCAAAACCAAAAAGGAAATTTCCTAATACCTTCCTAATCCCTACCAACTATGTATAATTCCCTATTGTGAATTCCTTGGTGCATGGAGCTTTGGGATGATTAAAAAATTTTAGTTGTTTGCGTGGCTTGGTTCTTATCGGGTTATCTTTGACAAGTAAAGGTGATTCTATTCGGCCAAATTACATTATTAGATGGCCAGTTAGTACACCGAAATGAATATATATTTGGGCTAAATTATAGCATAATTTAGTTGGGTTTGTGACTTGATTGACAAACATGACACTATTGTTGTCCTATAGAATGGACAAAATTACCCTACCCAAAAAGAAACCTTTAATCCAAAGGTAATTAGGTACAAAAATATGTCAGTAATTGCACATCACAAATCAAACAAACACATATATTAAATACGACCAAAACCAGGGGCGGCCCTGAGACCATGCCAATCGGGTGGTCACCTAGGGCCTTCAATCGGAAAGTTAGGGCCCCCGATAAATTATAAATAATAAATACGTAATATACACACACATACACCCCCCCTAGTGGATAATATTACGAAGTTTAGTTGTTTCAGTGAAAAAACTTGATGTTGTTATCTTTAGGGTCTATGGTTCGTGACTCTCGAAATTTATTTTTTTCCAGTTTTATTTATACATTGTGAATGCATCAATACTTTATTTGGTTGATTAAGTTATTTTATTTATTTTCTATACTTTTTTGTATTATTCTTGGCCAAAGTTAGCAAAATAGGTATAAAATATATTATATTTAAAAATAATTGCTTAATTTTAATATCAGTAAGTTTATTTGCTAAAAATAATTTGTTTTTTAATATTGAGAGAGGAATTTATTTTATTAATTTTTAACTTCAAACTATCTTTGTGGGTAAATATTGCACTGTGTTGGAAAATATATTTTTTACAAAATCTCAATTACTTTAGTAAACTAACTAAAATCACTTGAGTTGAATTTTTATACGAAGCTTAAATTAAAAATGTAAAGAAAAAACATACGTTTGTCTGCTATAACCATTTCAAAGTCAATTTTTTTCATTTAAAGAAAGAATATATACTACTTCCATCTCATGTCATCTGTTTATTCTTTTAAAAGAAGAAAATAAAGCAATTCGGGCATTTTTTTTAAAACTTTTTTTACGTCACTTTAAAGATCTCAACCAATTCTTTTGATTGATAAAGAAAAAATAAAAAAAAATTGTGCAAGAGAGTTGTTTGTTTCTTTTGTCTGAGTAATGGCTCGGCTCTAGAAAAAAATAAAAAAATATATGACTAAGTGATTATGGTTTTAAAATTAATTATTTTTACTTTTTGATAAAATACTTAAGGTCTCTTTTTTATTAGCTCGCCTAGGATCCCAAAAAACTTTGGGCCGACTCTAGTCAAAACATACTATAAATAATTTTAGTTTAAACGGATTGAGTTAACGTAATCTAATAATCTAGTAATAACCACGTGCCAATTGAAACCTATACAGTGCTGGCCTTGGGTAAGCCTTGCAAGCCCTGGAGCTCGGGCAACCCCTTGGCACGGGACAACCAAGAATTTTTTTTTGTGAATATAAAAAATATATTTTAATTATTTTGTAAAAAAATTATTTTAGAATTACTTATTTCCTTCACATCATCGATTAAGCTCTTACATCACTTAGGCTCCGTTCAGTTGTTGAAAAAATTGTACGAGAAAATTATTCTAAAAAAATTTGAAGTGATCACTTCAAAAGTGAAGTAAAATAAAAAGAAATCTATTTTCTTATATGTGTTCATTTACCAAAAGAATTTTGTAAAAAAATATAAATTCACTTGTTCATTTGTCAAAAAAAATATGGGGAATATTTCTGAATTCAATAGTTAATTGTGAACAAAATTAATTTTGAGAGCATATATTTTCAAAAAAAATTCTTTCAACCATATGAAACTACTTTATAAAAATTAAAACATCGCCATGCAAGTTTAAATAATAAAAAAATATGTATTTGCAGTCCACTAAATTAAATAAATAACAATATAAACATATACTTTCATTCCAGTAACAAAACTAATGATTGAAATAGTATGTGTTTAATATATTAGATATGTATATCATATATAAATATAATGAAATATATATATATATATATATATATATATATATATATTTATGTAACATAGTAGATGAACTTAGATATGTACATAATATATTAAATATGTTACACTAACATATATATAAAAGACTAACATATGTTTAGTTTTTTGCGACATTCACTTCTAATCCATTGTATAAAATATAATATATGACTATAATATATTAACGGTTTTTATAACAAGCGCCCGAGGGGCACTCGATAAGCTGGGCCCCATTGGGTCACTTCCGCATATTCATCAAGCCAGTACAAAATGGGGAAAAGTAAAGCCAGCTTAATTACAAAATTAACCCTACTATGTCTTAGAAATAGCAGTATTGACATAACCAAAAGTGACCCCTTTTTTTTTTTTTTTTGACTTTTTAACCTTTGGGCTCTTTTCGGTGTGCTGTGTGAATGGCGAACGCCATCCGCAGCGTTTTGAAACAAATGGTTAAATTGAATAAATGTATACTCAATTACAACATCAAAATATATGTTTTATTTTAAAATTTGAAGAGCTGTTAATCTAGAAATATCTTTCTAAGTTGATGATGAATTTTAAAAAAAAATTCAAATAAAAATTTGGACAATACGACCAAAATAGATTCAAATGAGTGGTTTCAATCATTTTTTAATAAAATGGTGCCAAAAGTTTAAAAAAAAAATATTCCTATTAAGCCACCGCCCCACTAAAAAATGACTGACACCATTCGTTTGAACATCTTTTTGTCGAAATATATTTTTCTTTTGAATTTCAACTCAGAGGGGTTCAAATGGACGGTATCGATCATTTTTTTAGTGCGGCGGTAGCTAAGTGGACATATTTTTTGTTTTTGTTTTTAATTTTTCCACTGTCCTGTTAAAAAAAGTAACTGACACTATTTATTTGAATTCTTTTTTATTGTGTTGTCCGAATTTTACTTTCAAAATTTTATTAAAAATTTATCATAGAATTAAAAAAAAAATTTAAGATTAATTACGAATTTAAAATTTTAAAATAAAACATATATTGTAATATTGTAATTAAGTGCACATGTATTTAATTTGACAAAATTATTGAAATTAAAAAAGTTGAAATTTTAAGTCCGAAAAAAAAAGAGAGAAGAAAAAGAGTTATCATGTTGGAAAGAGAAAGAGTGGGGAGGTTGGTTATCTAATTTCAGGCGCCAAACACCCCCAGCGTTTGTGTCAGAGAAAAAGACTTTATTGGCTCCTTAACAAACACCCATAGGGCGCTCATTAGACAGACGTAAAACATATCATGTTTTGGTTATTTTTCGTATTTTCTAAGTTTTTTTATTTTTAAATATAATTTTATATTTTTTAGAATCTCTTACCGAGACAACCCAATAACTCACAAAAATAGATGAAAAATAAGAATTGTGGATTGTCATGCTTCAAAGAAGAGGGACTTTTCGAAATTGAAATTGATAAAAACTTATATTTGGACTACTATGTCACATGAGAGATTACGTGAATTGTCTATGATTTCAATTGACAATGAATATTTGAATAAGTTAAATTACAATAATTTAATTGAAAAATTTGCTTCAAAAAATGCAAGAAGAAGTTGTTGTTTTTTAATTGGATCGTGCTAATCATAAAGCACTATGACTGGGATTTTATTTTGATTTTGAATTTTTAATGTAATTCAACCTAAAAGTATAATAGAACCTTATTTTTGTTCTTATTTTGTTGTTTGATTATATATTTTTTAATATTAAGTGGACAACCAATTTAAAATCGAATTTGGACAACCCAACTATCGAGCCGGCCGTGAGCCTATATATATTGCATCTCTCATCATATCTAATTCCTTATTGTGAATAAAATGGCCAATAGTACAACAGCTCCATGGAAGAATTTCTTAGAACAGGCGAAATTTGCATCTATAAGCATTTTGAACTATTATTCACAACCCCCTCCACCACCACCACCACCACCACCATCTACCCGTCATACCCTTCTAGTGTTCATGGTTCCCGTTCTGCTCTGCTATCTACAACTCAAGTATCAGGGCAACCCAAAATCCCCTTTTGAAACTCATCCTAAGTCCATGTTTGTTTCTATTGGCAGCCTCCTTCTTTATTCCTGGGGATACGATGCTATTTTGACATGGCCAATTTTTGCTTCTGCTGTCTCCCGTTTAATGGTGGTGTTTGGCTCGCTTTTGTTGGCATCTCTTGCTTCCATTTTATTCCCCGACTCATTTGGACCAGTTCTCTACGTTCCCTACTTTTTGTTCCACGCTGCTGAGTTCTTGAAGCTATTGATATGGGTATATCGGAAACTCGTGGGCATATTTTCGAGTCAACTCGCAACTCTGGCTGTTCCAAACACTGGAGCTGTATCTTTATCTTAACTAGTACTGAAATATAACTTTCCAACTCCAATATATGTAGTATGCATAGCACAGTTCCCTGTTGCTTTCTTGTTTCATCCTTAATTTTATGTTCATACACAATATCTGTATGTATATGTTTTTTGGGGGGTTGTTCTTGTATTTATACTACGACAAATCCTTGTACCGCCGCCGCCACCAACCTCCAGTTCCTGTGACCCGGTTATAGCCTTCATAGTTCTAGTGCTCCTCAACCTTCTGCAACTTATATGTTTCCTTTCTGCTTCTCTGCATCCTAAATAACGCATGCATGCATATATATAGAGAGAGAAAGAGAGAGATATTTGGTCCACTTCGCTAATAAGCTTGGGACTGTCTATTTTGATCTCTCCATGCTCCATCGATCATAGTTTCTGGGTTTCTTAGGTTTACATCCTGCCAGGTTAGGGCCAAGTGTGGATCGGGTTTTTCGAAAATTAATACATAATCGTTACAGTAACCTGTCTTAACTTCCCAAGCTCAATGGAACATGAAAGAGTAAAATATACATATCTGCGGGGGATAGTTTTGTCTTGCTCGGCTACAAATATTTGTCCACGTCATCTATGACTATCAAAAGAAAATATTCTTGATTCTGTCTTAAGGGTTCCTTTCCATTTATTTATATAAGTTCCAACTGGTCTTTGTTAAATTAATTCATTAAACACGTCGAAGCAAAGTGGGACCCAATGCTTGACTCTCTGCATTTTGACACCTGGCTTTGGCTTGTTCAGCTTTCCAAAAGGTATCTCACAAACGAACAGGATGGACATCTTTTTGTTCAATTAAGTAAAATCCCAGGTGGGACCACAATTTCATCCAATTTAATTTGTCGTGTTTTGTTTTCCGTCCCAAATGAATAGGAAATTCGAAGATTTTTTTGAGAATTGGATAAATGATCAATTTGAAAATGGCTCTGGAAAAATATTCGGAAAATAAATAAGATTCGAGAATATGTATCTTCGTTCTCGATTCTCGCCCCATTCCTGTTGTTGCCCTTGTCCCGTACCCAACCCCACCCACCTCGTATACTTAGGATTTTTAGGGTTTGTCTGTAGCTATCATAAGTTATATAATACACAAGGTTTTTAGGGTTTGTCAAATTTTTATGTAATTTCTAATGTATTTTTTATATTGGAAATATTAGTTTTTTTAATTTTTTGATATCTATTTTCCACTTGGAGATCTCCGTTTCTCGTTCAGAGCAGAGGTGAAGGGTAAAAATAATCTTCATTCGAGAATCGGAGCGGAGATAGAGACTAGATATAGGTTCATAATTAAATTGAAGACGAAAACAATAATATTCACTCTCGATCTATCCTGTTGCAGGGCCGTTGGACTTAGGACTCGTAGGAAGCCTAACCGAGTGAAGCTCCTTTTTTTTTTTTTTCTTCTTTCTACGCCATGAAATAGTTAATGCTCATAATTTCCCTCTAGATTTACCTACTATTAAAGCTCCACCTATAATTGTTTAAGTTACTCCTTGTCTCGTCATATCTAATTCCTTATTGTAAAAGTTGTTTGAAATTTCAAAGAGTTTTCAATTTTATGGGTGCATGAATTTGGAACACTAGTAGTTCTTTATTGTGTTTAATTACTCATTAGAACAATTTCTTTGTTTTTGATGTTTCATGCTAGATGGAGATGAGCAAGTGGAGTTTTCAGCCTTGTCAGAGGATCTGGTTGTCACTGAACAAGAGTTCAACGCATGATTGCTTTATCTTTAGTTGCTGTGTTATATAGTTAATTTTAAAATAAACAATGCAAATCCATAAGGGTATTTCTGCCATTTTATTTTTAGACTTTGTACTTATTTAATTTCTGTTGAAATAAAAGAGTTATCTTTTTAATAATTATTTTGACAAATAAAATAATATTAAAAAGATTTAAATAACTTTTTAGGAAATCGGGGCGTTACAATTTGGTATCAGAGCTTATGTTAGACAGCTACAAAATCTTACTCAACTGGTAGCCAAGCTGGCGGAATAGATCCAGCTGCTGACACAACAATTGCGCGTCAAAAGGATAATTTTTTAAAATATATACTCTCAAAATTAATTTTGTTCACGACTAACCATTGAATTCAGAAAAAAAAGTTTTCGCTGTTTTCTTTTCTAACAAACTTTTTTTTACAAGATTCTCTTGTCAAATAAACACATAAGAAAATATATTTTCTTTTGTTTTACTTCAGTATTTTTAGGGACAATTTTTTTCGAACAATTGAATGGAGCCTAAAGAAAAATACATTTTATTTTTATCTACTTCATTTCACTAAAAAAAAATTTCTCACGTCGATATCTTGACAAAGAGAATCAATTGATCCTAGTCCTTAAATGAAAATCATGCATGGCAGTTGATGCAAAAAGTTATGGCAGTTGGAGTTGGTACTTTTAGGGGGAAACTGAGTGAGACAAATGATCTGAATGAAGAATCAGCTGACTCACTCTTCACCGTCCAAAGTTGGAAAAACTTAAATTGAGTATATTTAAAAAAAAAAAAAAAGTAATTTGTTTTGTTATACAGATCACCTTTAATTCAAAACCATGAGGGAAATTTCCTAATACCTTCCTAATCCCTACTAAGAATATATAATCCCCTATTGTGAATTCCTTGGTGCATGGAGCTTTGGGATGCCTAACTAGGTTCTTATCGGGTTATCTTTGATAAGTAAAGGTGACTCTGTTTGGCTAAATTACATTATTAGATGGCTAATACACCAAAATGAATGTCTATTTGGGCTAAATTATAGCATAATTTAGTTGGGTTTATAGTTTGCTTGATAGAGCGACGCTACAGCTGTCCTATAAGAATAGACAAAATTACCCTACACAGAAAAACCCTTTTAATCCAAAGGTGGTTACGTACAAAAGTACTTCAGCATTGCACAGTCCAAGTCAAACAAACACATGTATTAAATACGACCAAAACTAGGAGCGGCCCTGGGGCCATGCCCACCAGGCGGCCACCTAGGGCCTTCAATCGAAAAGTTAGGGCCTGATAAATTATAAATTATAAATAATAAATACGTAACATATATATATAACATAGTGGATAATATTATGAAGTTTAGTTATTTCGGCAAAAAAACATGATATTGTTATTTTCGGGTCTATGGTTCGTGACTCTTGAATTTTTTTTTCCAGTTTTTATTTATAACACACATTAGTATTGTGTGATAATCCTTTACAACAATGAAATTTTAACTGTGAATGCATAAATACTTAATTTTGGTTTATTATGAAAATAATATTTTGAGAAAACCGTATCATATAAAATAAGGGTCTATAAAATAGTTTGTGAGATACCATGTTCTCCTAAAGCTTCATGCACCTGATCCTTTCGTTAGGTTTTGTAGGTCGCATATGATACAACTCAAAATGTTCACAGCGGTCTTATTTATAATTCATAATTTTTCTTTTTTGAATAGTCGAGATATCTGACTAATTTTAAAATTTTTCACAACCTAATGCCGGCTAGTTCTCAGAGCCTTGAAGTTAACGATTGAACAAACCTTTAGTGACCGATGGTAATTGGTTCTGTGGAAATCGACCTCATGCCAAGAGAATCCCCATGGTCACCATCCCTTTCTACTGAACCAACCAGAACATGCCAAATATGTTTCGGACAAATGCCAAGTATGTTTCAGATCCAAATTATATAAAAAAATAATAGCAATATGTATGGCATACAAAGACTAACGTGAAAGAAAGAAAGAGAAAAAAATGTACTTTCATATGTAAACGAGTTTTGTTTATACAAAACTCTTATTGTCCGATGCGATCTTTAACAGAATATATCATTTTCTGCTACGGAGCCTGCAAAGGAATTGTTGATGCTATTGTACGAACATTAGATCCTTAATATCTCACTGGCAAACTTGTTGAAATATTTCAACACATTGTTGTACGTTGAACAGATTGTGGCACCGTTCGAGATCTTTCTGTGAGTACTCGAAATGGTAGGATGTCGAATTTTTTTAATCCAAAAATTAATTAATCAATCGTGTATTATGGAATAATACACACATACACATGCATATGTATATATGGATTTGGGGGAGATGTATTGCGTTTTCCTGTATTGTGAATATAATGCAGATAAAACGTCATAATTTTATCCGTTTTGTTCTCTAAACTACATCGTTTTGTCCACACTACAAAAAAAGTACATTACACCTCACCAAATCCGTGTGCGTGTGTATACACAATATGGGTCCATGATACATTACCACTTGGGAAACCAAAAAAGCTACCAAAGTAAAGAGATGCAGTCTCTTCCTTGGCCTTTGAAGAGGAAAGAGTGGAGAAGAAAACGTCTTTCACACAAGTTTCTTTGCCTCCTAAGCCATTAGTAGTAAAGGGTTAAGGGTCAAAATGATGTTCTGGTCGAGTTGTAGAGATCTCTTTTTAATTCAAAACGATGTCAATTTGAAAAAATTGCACTCCTATATATATGAGAGTCACTGTAGGATTCCCGATTTTCTTATTTAAGGTTTTTTTTCCTTTTTCTCGAGAGCATTTATGTAATATTATTGTTTCAGTTAACATAAAAAATCAAGGCAGACGTTGGAAGTGATAGAAATATTAATTCATAAATATAAGAAAAAATCTTGGTACACAAATTTTACAAATATATCCAGACATAAATATACCTAAAACCGATATACAACAATTATGAATACAAATGTATTCGCAAAATCTGCGTACCTATCATTGTTCTGAATATAATGATTACGACAACGAAGTTGTAGGAAAAAACAAATTCTGAAATTTATTTAATTTCTGAAAAATACAATAGTGCATAAAATTGAAATTGCAAACCGAGGCTCGTGAATCTCATGGTGTCCTTAAGACAAATTGTGCCGCCTCACCGGAGTACTTGAGGATATGCTCGGCGTTCGTTTCCCAGGATACAGTGGTTAAATTCGAGTTCGGTAGCACTTCCCGAAGATCGGCTTTCGAACTAATTCGCCTTGTACTCTCTCTTGATCGAAGAACACGAAGAACACTCGAAGAATAGAGGAGACTTGTATCAATTGTTGGTGTGTCTTCAAAACCAAAGAATGGTCCTCAATTTATAGGACTAAGGGGGAGCCAAAACATTAATTTCATAATAAATCAAAATTAAATTCTAAGATTTATTTTCAAAATAGATTCTATGATTACAAATCTAGAAATAAATTCTAGATTTAAAATTAGAATAAATTGTATATAATAAATCAAAAATTGAATTTGGTTTTAAATCAGAAATTAATTTTTACTTTCAAAATTGATTTCCCACTTTAAATACATACCTATATGGGCTCAAACCCATTACGTGGCCCAAGCGAACAAACTCAACCTTTTGGGCTTAAGGGCCCAAGGACCACACCACCCCAAGCCAAGCCCAAACCTAGACCCATGACCCATGGACCAAGGCAGGCGGCGACGGCGGCGTGCGCGATCTATCACCCTTCCGCATGGTGCATACTTAAAGAATCAATTTCTCATTCAAACCTTAATGAATTTTAATCATTCTTTTCAAGGTTTAAACTCCTCATATGAGAGTACACAAACCCACTAAGACTCACCTCAAATGGTTTTCAAGGACCCCTTAATCTTTGGGACAAAATCTTAATCCATTTTTTTCAACAGAAGTTTCCTATTCGCTTCCGTAATATTATTGTTTTTTGCTCGACCTAGGTATACATGTCCACGTCATGGGTGTCCAAAGCATCTCCACGTCATGTGTGTGTCTCAAAAGAAGATGACACTTTTGACTATTGGGCATCAACGGCTCCTTCCCCTTTATTTAAGTTCCAAATGGTGTCGTTTGACAATTCATTAAAAGGGAAATGGGGGTCCTGTGAGCAGTACACAGCAAGTTGTGCTGCACACCGTTTTAGCGCGTAAAATACTGTTTAAAAATTATTCGGTCAATTTTTTACTGTTCGGGCAGTGTTTTGTGTGCTAAAACGACGCTGTTTTGGCGCCCAGCACACCCTGCTGTGCACTGCACACAACAGGGCCCCTGGTTCCCATTAAAAGTCTATTTCACCTGTGGTTAAATTAAATTATTAAATTATGTTTTACAAAATATAACTTAATCTAGTTTAATTTGTTTGAACTAAATTATTTATGCTGTATTTTGATCGAATTGAATGCATGATTTTATTTAACTTGTTAGATAAATAACTAAATTGCTCTTAAATATAACTCTAACTGAAATGATGCAGTCAAATAGAAGCCAATAAATAAACAATTTAGCCCAAATGAGTGCAAATATTTTAAAATAAAGTAGTCTCAATAAATCAATAATTGGTTTGGCCAAATGGAGAGTTTTTTCCAATCATATCTATAATTCACTATTGTAAAAAAATTAAATATAAATCCTCTTACACCATAACAAATATTACCGATGTAACAAAATTCAAATAGACTAAGCATAATTCACACAATTTTTGCTCTTATTCTCAACATTAGGTGACTGCTCTACATCTTTTACTATAAATTTTGAAAACAACAAAGTATAAAGAATTGATTTTTTTACCATCAACATACTTAACCAACCAAATTGAAACTGCCTAGATGATTAGCTAATTTGTCCATTTTAAAAATGAGTGATTTTGCAACGGGTAGAAAAAATATTAACTTGCGTAGGATGAGTTGATTGAAATGTAACATCAACTCACTCAATTTGATCCATATGCATCTCTACGGTGACAATATCGTCGCTTCACAACCTCATTAATGATAGTGAACACTTTGTGGTTATAAAAATCTATCTTCACTGGTATTCATATAGTTTTTAAGATTTATTTATTTATTTATAAAATAGATATTTATAAAAAAAGTAAACGATTGTTTAAAAAAGAAAAGATATTTAAAAAAAATTAAAGTCAAGAATAACAGAAAATGATATGATAATATATTTATTAGTTTGTAATAATTTTTTTATCATTATATTCATTTTTTTCCCAGGCAAAGAAATGAGGGCTTGTATTAAAATGGGACAATACAAGAGGTTGACTAGAAGTCAACAGAGAGCACTACAACAAAAATCATTTATAGCGACGAAATCGAAAGACGAAACATAATTTCGTCACAAAATGGCTATATATGGTGAGGGGAAAAAATATTTTTTCGCCTTTTCGAAAACAATTGCGAGAAATTTATTTTCCTCCCCAAAAGTACAACGTTAGTGACAAAAAAAATATTTTCATCGCTAAACATGTCATTTGGTGACGAAATATTTTTTCATTGCCAAATGTATACATGTGGCGACGAAATATATTTTTCGTCTCCAAATAGGTACTTTTTGCTTAAATTATTTATTTGGAGACGAAAAATATAGTTTTTCGTCCAATGGATATATTTGGCGAGGAAAAAAAAATATTTCGTCGCCAACTAACATATTTAGAGACGAAAAATATAATTTCGTCGCTAATGGAAAGACATATTTCATTGTCAAAGCTACTACTTTGGTGACGAGATATATATATATATATACATGCGCGCGCACGTTCACGGATGTATATAATACATATGTACATGTACATATGTATTACATATGTGTTGTAATACATATGTACGTATGTAACACATATGACATATGTACGTATGTAACACATATGTATATACTTATATGATACATACATAGCACATACATATGTGTTGTATACATACGCGTATATATGCATATGTATTATATATACGTATGTATTATAATACACACACACACACACATATATTGTGACACCCCAGCCAGGCCGTAGTACCAGCTGTGAGGCCGGCGTCCATGAGATGAAGTCTCAATGGGACGTCCGGATGGGTGGTCAAGAGTCCCACATCGCTTGGTGGATGTAAGTTCGGTGGTATTTATAAGATTATGAACCTTCCTTGTACAAGGCCTTTTAAAGCCGTGATGGCGCCAACACCAAATGGAACTTCACAGTTAAGCGTGCTCACTTTGGAGCAATTCAGGGATGGGTGACCTACTGGGAAGTCAATGGGGTTTGGGCGGCAAAAGCGGACAGTATTGTACAGGGTGGGGGCGGGTCGTTACATATATATACATACACACATAAATACACACACACGTACACGTATGTGTATAATACATACATATGTATGTGTACGTGTATTACATACATACGTATGTAATATGTACACCTATATATATATTTACATGACAGATACATAATACATACATATGTGTTGTATACATACGTATTATATTACGTATGTATATATACACGTATGTATACAATGTACATATATATGTATTGTATGTACATGTGTATGTATGTGTGTATATATATGTATATGTATATCTCTTATATATATATATACACACACACACATACATACATGGATTATTTTTTTTGTCCTAATATAATTTTTTTTATTTTTTGTCAATTTTTTATAAATTATTGATTCATCCAGCATTCAGAAAAGTTATAAATAATGGATTAAATTTGAATAAAATTTAGAAAAGACACAAGTAATAAAAAATTATATTTTTGTGCTTTATTTGTCGTCTTTAATAATTTTTTTAAACTTTTGAGACATAATTTTATACTTTTCATCGAGACAGACCAAAATATTGAAGTTAAAACAACAACTGTGAAAAAAATTAAATAGAATTAAAAAAAGGAAAAATTAAGAAATTTAGGCAAAATGGGGCCTACGGTGAGAGGACTATCCTTGTCCTAATATCCGCATGCAAAACGTGGACCTGACATCGCGAGTCAAAGAAAGCAGAAACTCTCAGAAAAAAACGGCACAACCCCACTAGGCACGCACAAGTCAGTATTTAAGAGAAACCTGGATAATGTTTTTATACACCGAAGGAATTCATAGCACTGAACACAGCAAGTATTGAATTTGAACCCCCTTGATCTCTCATCATCTCTAATTTCCTATTTTCAATTCAATGGCACGTCGACGGACGAATTTCTTTGGCCAGATGAACATTGCATCAATCAGCATTTCGAACTCCTTTTCAATACAATCCCCATCCCCACCACCACCACCTCCTCCCTCCTCCCTTTCCCGTCACACCCTTCTAGGCTTCATATCTACAGTTATGATCAGCCTTCTACAACTGAAGTATCAGAGTGAAAAAAAATCTCCTTTTGAAACTCATCCTAAAACCATCTTTGTTTCCTTTTGTAGTTTGCTTCTTTATTTCTGGGGATACGATGCTCAATTCAGATGGACGATTACTGCTTCGGTTGCCTCGCGTGTAATCGTGGTGTTTGGCTCACTTTTGTGGGTATCTCTAGCTTCCATTTTATTCTTCGACTCATTTGGAACATTTCTCTACTTTCCATACTCCTTGCTGTTTGCTGCTGAGTTGCTCAAGCTATTGATATGGGTATATCGGAAAATCGTGAGCATATTCTTCAGTCAAGTAGCAACTCAGGCCCTTCCAAACACCGGAGATGATCTGGTGTAACTAGAACAACTGTAATATGCCTACCACAGTGCACTTTATCAGTACAAGCAAGATATAAATAAAGATACAAGATAGACCGGGATATATATATATGTGTGTGTGTGTGTGTGTGTCTGTAGAGAGAGAGAGGGAAGATACTTTGTCCACTTCGGTAGGCTGGGAACTGTGTATTTCATCTCCATGCTCCATCCATCACAGTTTCTAGGTTTTTAGGTTGACATGTTGTAAATCAGCTAGGGCTGATATCTCTGGAGCTGGAATTGTTCTTCATGAAATGGACTGGCTTCCTGAAGATAATAAGAGATGAATTAATTTTGTTTTTCAATTAAATCCTCTTCTCTGTGAGTTGTTTCTATAAACCTTGTGCAGCTTAAATGTTTGGGGAAGCAATTATATCACCCTTAGATCTGCTTTCAGTGTTCATTTTTTTGCTCTGGCCAAATTTCCGCTTAATCCATCACCCTATTTTCTCTCTCTCTCTCTCTCTCCCTCTCCCTCTCCCTCTCTCCCCTATTGTTTCTTGCCACCCCTAGCCAAATTTCCTAATTTATCCATTGGAAGTTTTTTAGGACTTTAGTTGTACGTAATTATCCCCACGTAAATCACTGAGTATAAGGTCTACAAAATATTCTTTTGATCATGGATAAGTAAAAAGTCTTGCTAATCATTGCTTAATGGGCAATGAATAATATACATATAAATACAAAAAGCACTAATATCAATGTACATTTTATAGATATCTATGTATGCTCATAGATATTAATACACAATTTACAAATATCAGTATAATTTTTACACATTATCTATCTCTTAATATGCTGTGTTTATCATTTCTCTCTCTCTCTATATATATAGAGAGAGAGAGAGAGACAACGTGCAACTTAAATAGTTTATGCCTTAATTAGTTTTTGCCTTAAAGAGAAGAGAATTAAGATTAGACTGGTGGACAAGATTAGTCTACACATGTGCCTTGATGAAACGAATTTGATCGTCTTCCCGTTTGACTTGCAAAAAAGTTTGACACCGGTGTGACATCTCACCAACACCCCTTTGATGCCTAAGTTAGTTTTAGGGTGGAGGAAAAGTATGGAAAGCAAGGAGAATTATTGTAGCAGAATGTTCATACCTTATACCATAGGGGTTTCTCAATTATATAGAGACTTCCTTGGTGGATTTATAGGAAGTGATCATACTTATCCTCTTCCCTGGATAAGTGGAGTGGATAGCTTGTGCTTATCTATGCTTTTGTCAATGTATATCCCGGACATTATCCTTACCCTAAAAAGGGAGATCTAGTGGAATCTCTCCGCACACAATGGAGAGATGTTAGGAGTTTTAGTTGGTTTTTTCCCTTTAAAGAGGAGGCTTATAGTTTGGAGAAGGAGGTCCTGACTGGGCAGAGTGCATGGTCAGTGACTGAACACAATTTGCTGAAACAGATCATAGGAAGCTGAGCTGAGTAGGTCATAGCTGACCCGAGCAGAACACATGAACCTGAGCTGAGCACCCTCTCGAACTCTAGTTTATAAGATCAAAATAAGATTCTTATATCAAAAGCGGTTATAGAAAGTTATACTATACAATATCCACTCCAATCATGCCCCATTTCTTAAAGAATTTCTCTATTTGTATTTAAATCCCCAACAATTGATGCAAATAAATCCCAAGAGGTTGCCCGAGTAGAAATCCCCAACAATAAATCTTGAAGTTGAATCTTGTTGGCAACAAGAAAACGCCACTGCATCATTGCCTAATCGATAAGATCAAAGTCTCGAGGATTAGTTTATATTTAGGTATGAACTCTCCCATGCTTTACCTCAACTTGATCCTACGCTGACTCGAATATCTCGATTATAAAAAAAATAATTAATGCAAATAATTAAAAAGAATTCGCAACAATCAATTCTCCCATTCCTATTAGAGAAAGCTACAATGTATCTATGTACACAAGGGATACTTCAGTGCAGTTTGGTAGATCAATAGATGAACAAATAGTGTGTGATCTTGTTTTAGTCTCCCAATCCTAAAGATTCACATGGCTATTACTTTTACTTCGACCAAAGTACATATCATATTTGACCTTTTTCTTTTTTTATAATCGAGGTATCTGTTTGCCTCGCGAGAAATTTGCTCAAAATAATATCGGGAATAACTTGATCTAAACAGTTTTTCGTAAATACTAACATGAACAGTTTCATGAGAAAATATTCTGATCAAGCCTTTCGAGTAATATTTTAAGTTGATATCTCACAAGTACCTTTAAAAATATATTTTAAACACATTGAATGGTTTGGATCATTGAAATTTAATCAGAAAATAAGAGGTTTGTATTTTATCAAAATGAGGAATCCCCTATTAAAAGTTTTATGCTACATATTTTTATAAATTCTCATTATAAGTTGCAAGTTAAAATTAAATAATAATTAATTTTCAAACACGCTAATATATATTACAAAACAATTGGTTAAAAGGACAAATCTGAACTGATTTGACCCATTAAGGATAAATTAATTTAATTAATGAATTATGGTCCGTTATTTTAAAAGTTTTAATGGGCTAGGTCCATAATTTTAAAAGTCTGAATACATGATGTTCTTTTGCGGACAAAATTACCCTTAATTACCTGTGTTTTCTTTCTTGTTTTATTCTGTTTTTTCCTGCCATCTGTTACAATAGATGACATTATCTGATAATGTTATCTGTTACAACATATAATGATAAAGATATCAAAACAAATATATAAAGTTAGCTGTTAAAACAATAAATAGATATTGAACACTTATTTATCAATTTTATTATTTCAACAAATAACAAATAATGTTATCTGTTACAACTTTATCTGTTAATTTATATGTTATTATTTAGACTCTTAAATGCCCAAATAACATTATCAGATAAGTATTGATCTATATGCAAGGATATTTTTAGAACATTGTATAAAAAATACTTCCGGTCATAACTTAGTTTGAGATAACTTAACACTAAAAATCCTTTGTTATGGAATTTTGACCAAATGTGCCTATATATTAAGTCCCACATAAAATAGGATGGAACTTGTTAAATTAGCGAACGAATGTGAAAGAATGGTTTAAATTGGGATACGCCTAAAACAGCGGAATTCTAATTGTTTAAATTAATTCAAAATTTAATTTGGGAAACGAGTAAAACGTTAATATGTCATTTTCCCATAAATAAATAAATATGAGGAGAGGAGAGGAGAGGAGAGGAGAGGGGAGGGGAGGCATGAGAAGTACTAGTCCAGTTAGGCATAAATAAACCAATTTTTTTTTATTTGTTGTTTTAGTCTCAATGTTTTGTGGATTATTGGTCATTCTTTTTGAAAAGAATCTAAAAAATATAAAATTATATCCAAAATTAAAAAAAAATATCACTAAAGACGACGAATAAGCTCAAAAATCTCTATTTTTGGATTATTTTTGTCTTTTCTAAATTTTTTTCAAATTTGGTCAATTATTTATAATTTTTCTGAAAGCTCTCGTCGAGATGAACCAATAAACCATAAAAAATTAATAATTTCACATACAGACAAAAAAATAATCCAATAATCTAGTCAATCCAAACACAACTTTATTGACATATTGTAGAGTTTGATTATGAGAAAAAAATAGGTTTGTGTTCACACGGAAACCGCCGATTTATCTGGTTGGACCATTGATCCATAGCGGTTCAACCGATCCGTTCTATTTGTCTCCTTTTGTTTTGCCGTCAATCTTTTTTTTTACAAATTTATTAATTTGTCTAGACCAAAAATTGTAAAAATATAAAAATTATGAACTAAATTTGAAAAAAAATAATTTAAAATTTTTGTCTGCTTTGAACCAATACCTACCAATTTGACATGTGAATCGACCGAAAACCAAAAATTCCGGTTTTCAACAAATTGGTCATTTTTTTCACCTTTAATGTAAGGCAGATGGAAAATGTCAAAACATGCAATTTTATTTTGACATTTACAACCAACTCGGATTGACAAAAAAAAAACATAATTTTTTAGCACACATTGGCCGTAAATGTTCAAATGAAATTAAAAAAATGTCATAATTTTTTATACTTCATCTTCTATATTAGTTTGTCTTTCTGAGAAATTTCAAAAAAAAAAATAAAAAAAAATTTATGTTTTTTAAACAATACATGGAAAATTATGACATTTTTTAATTTTATTTAATCGATGTCACCTTTTTATGGAGAAAAATAAAACTCAATGCATTCTCTAATACTCTTCTCCAACGAAGAGGATGTGAAGGATGTGTGTTAAATATAGAAGATGACCTTATTTGAGCGTTTCTGAAACAATTTTTAGAAACAAAATTATGAGACGTTGTTTGGTTATAAGTGTCTCAGAAACTTGTCTGGGAAAAAAATGTTTCAGAGACACTTTTTATAGAGAAAAAAAGTTGTCTGGGAAAATGTTTGAGAAACTTGTTTCAGAAACTTATTTGGGAGAAAATCTCCCAAACACCTAACCAAACATAGCGGTAATTTTCTCAAGAGTATGGGTATATTATGCTTTTGTCCCGCGTTAGAAGAGAGAGAGAGAGAAAGTGAGAGACAAGAGGAAAGTGACATAGTAATTTCCTCTCTCTCACCCACACCACTTCTTCTCACCACTTTCCGCGAACCTCACCCCCACGCTGACCCCTTTTTCTCTGTCACCCTTTTCCCGAGTGCTGGCTACTCGCCCCCCCAGCCGACAAAATAGGAAGGGGGGGGGGGGGGGGGGGTTGGGCATGGTCCATTTTACAAAAATACCCTTATGTTTCATCCTTGCGGGAATCTGCTGCAGAAAACTCACATATTTTAGTTTCTTTTTTTATTTCCAGTGTTTGTGTTGTGCAAGTTTGGTACAAAATAAATTGTGTTGTGCAAGTTTTTAGTTCGAAAAAATATAAAAAATTCATCACTAATTAAAAATAATATTTAAAGATCAACTGCAAGTTTGGTTATTAAAAAATATTTTTATTTTTATTTTTTATGTGTTCGTGATACTTAAAAATTTAAGTGCGAATATTTAAATATATATTTTTAAATATTTAAGTGTTCTGTGGTACTTAATTTTTTAAATCTTTTCATCCATTTTTTCGTTTGAACATAACGATGAAAAATATAAGTGTTCCGTGATACAAAAACAGGGACAAAAAAATTTGAAATATCTTTTGATTAAAAACGTAAAGATGCATATTTTCCAAATGCTTGAACCTTGGATCTTGATTTTTTAAGCAAAGGCCTTTATTACTTGAACATAAGGACGAAAAATATAAGTCTTTCGTGCTACGAAAATAGGGGCGAAATTTTTTTTTACTACTTGAACTATATCAGAACTTAATTAAATTGCTTCTGTTTATTACTTATTATCCGTAGATTCTTTTTGATTAAAGAATAGTTACTTTTTTGGAGAAGATAAATAAAAAAATTACTTATTTAAAATCTCAAATAAAAATTAATTTACGCATCAAATAATTAGCATGTCATGACTTAATACATAAGGTACACTAGTGGGGGTCAAATAACATATAGTAGCTCGAGTATTTAAGACAATCCTGCAAATTTGTATGAATCTTGCGGTATAAAAAATTACATGTAAAACTCAAAAGGTCCGAGCATGTTTTTGATGATTTTTCATCTTCTGTGTCTTGTATTATCAGATCAAACAATTAAATTTCTACACATTAAAAAGAATAACATACTCATCTTCAAACTAAAAAAAATAACTATTGACATACATTACATAAATATTAACTTACAATAATACAACTTATCTTGATACTTGGTTTATCTACAAAGTACAAGCAAGAGAGTTAGAAAAATAAACAATCTAAGTAGCAGAAATTAAAAACCAAGTCTTTCATTTCTCATTCTTTCTCTCTATTTTATAGATGTTAGAAAATAGATAAAGAAAGAAAACATATAATAAATAGATTAATGAGGAAGAGTAAAGAAGTATTGAGAAATAAAAAATTGATGATGCATTATGAAATAAAATTTGGATAAAATGGGTTTTAATCACTTACTTCTCACAATGTTCCAATTGAGATCAATTATTCGGTGCTTCACACTATAATTTTTTTTTACCAAAAATAAAAATTTAAAGATGCATATTGTCGAAGACTTAAATTTTGAAGAAACTTTACTACTTAAACTATATCACGGCTTGATTAAATTACTTTATGTTTATTATTTATTATCATTTCCGTAAATTTTTTTATTCAGTGAATTTATTTGATACTTACAAAATATTTAAGTAAATTAGAACACAAAATTATAACAAATATATAATTTTAGAATAAAAATACACAATAAACTGTGTATATCACAAAAAAATTATACAATAAACTGTGAATTGGTTAAAATAAATTTGAAATTTTAACTATACCTTAATTAGTAAATTCTAAGGACTAAATGCAGCATTCAATTTTATGGGTTCTCACAAAAAATAAAGAATTAATATGAAGCTAAAAATTTTATTAGTTAAAAAAATTTAAAATTTTAACGTGGGCTAATTGATAAATTTTAAGACTAACTACGATCTTAAATTTTATGAGTTCTTACAAAAAAATAAAGAATTAGTGTAAAAATAAAGAGTTCAATTAGTTATTTTTTCTTAAAAAAGTAAATATTATTATTATTATTTAAACTTTTTTTAATTAAACTTTTTTTTTAAAATCAATGTGAAATAGAAAAAGCTTGAAGAGTGGCATTTTTGTAATTTACGGGGAATGGCATTTTTGCAATTTGGGAAGGAAGAAAAGAAAGAGTGGCATATTTGTAATTACATAAAAGAAGTTGGGTAGTTGTTGGGGAGGGGTGTAGTTTTTGTCCGCTGGGAGGGGTGAGTAGCAATTTACCTCGTTAGTCGTTTCTCTCTCTCCTTCCTCTCACCTTCCCAGCCTACTTTCCCTGAAAAGGATACAAATAACTGAAGTTGAAAGTCACAATTGTATACCGGAGGATTATGTGACTAAGTTTTTCCCTTTCTCTCATCAGCTCTAATTCCCTATTGTGGATTCAATCTACGATTCAACAAGAAGTTCGTGGAGGAATTTCTTTGAACAGATGAAGGTTGCAGCTATCAGGATTTCGAACCACTTTTCGCAACCCCCACCCCCACCACCACCACCTACCTCCCCTTCTCCTCATGCCCTTCTAGGGTTCATGGTTACAGTTCTGCTCAGCTTTCTACAACTCAAGTATCAGGGTAAAGATAAATACCCTTTTGAAACTCATCCTAAAACCATCGTTGTTTCCTTTGGTAGTTTGCTTCTTTATTTTTGGGGATACGATGCTAAATTCAGATGGCCGATTTTTGCTTCGCTTATCTCGAATTTAATGGCAGTGTTTGCTTCCCTTTCTTTGGTATCTCTGGCTTCCATTCTATTTCCAGACTCAATCGGACCAGTTCTCTACTTTTTCTACTCTTTGTTATTTGTTGCTGAATTTCTGAAGCTATTGATATGGGTATATCGGAAAATAGTGGGCATATTTTTCAGTCAACTCGCAAATCAAGCCTTTCCATACACTGGAGATTTATCTTCTGCATAACGAGAAGAACTCGGTAATATCCCCTTTCTGCTTTCAGTCCTCACTTTGGATGGCGAGTTATTGAACTCGGTTGTTGTTGTACTTCTTGCTGTATTATTGTATTGTATTAAGTCATTTGATAGACGGTACCTTTAAAACTTCCCCTATGTATTGTAACATCGGATGATGCATTTACGCTTATTTGGAAGTATAGTTTGGAAATCACAAAAGAAATTGGTAATGCGAAATGGAAATAATCTTGGATCATTCGAAAATTATATAGTGGGTAAAAAAAAATGGAACAAGAGCATTAACAATTGTTGTGCATTTTTGAATTGTGAGAAAGCATACCGCATTAGAAGAATCCTCTGATATAGACGCTGAATTCCTGCTATCATCCCGTCGGAAAATGAAAGATCGTACTGTAATTGTTCTGGTCTTGTAAGACGACAAAGAGAATGGCTCGATGCTCAACCAAGGAAAGATGATTGCAGCATAATCAAAACAAAAACTATAGTCAATGTTAGACCTAATCCCAACAAGCTACATCACAAATAACAAAAGATATCTGTACCTGCATCACCACCCCTTCAGTTTCTATTTTAATCAATGGCTCCCCTTCCTCAGATTTTAAAATGCAGAGGGGCCTCAGACAGGGAGACCCCTTATCCCCTTGCATATTTAACATAGCTGTGGAAGGGCTTAATCTACTTCTTCCAGAGAGGGCTCAAGACTTGGGTCTAATTTCGGGGGCAAAGGTAGGCAGAGAGGGGCTCTATGTATCACATCTGCAATTCGCAGATGACATCATTTTTGTTCTGTAGTAATAACCTCACTGAAGTACTCAAAGTGAAAAGGATATTGAGGTGTTTCCAACTCCTTTCAGGCCTGAGGATAAACTTCTCTAAATTAACATGGCACAAATAATGGGATGCAATTTAGAAAAGCTACCTATTCTGTATTTGGGAATGCCTCTGGGCTCAAATCCAAAAACGGCAAGATCATGGGAACCAATGGCTCTTAGGATAAAGAAAAATTATCCAATTGGAAAAAGAAATATCTGTCAGCAGCAGCTGGTAGACTCACCTTTATCAAATCAACATTGTCAGCCCTTCCTTCTTACTACATGTCCTTGCTCAAGCTGCCAAAAGGTGTAGCAAAGGAAATTGAGAAATTACAGAGAAATTTTTTTGGGGAGACCTTCAAGGAAAGAAAAATGTTCATCTCATTAGGTGGGATAGTCTAGCTAAAGGGAAGAAATTTGGTGGGTTGGGTGTAAAACGAATAGCCCAAATGAACCTAGCCCTTTTTGGTAAATGGTGGTAGAGGTTTGAGTTGGAGAAACAAGCAACGTGGTCTCTAATAAATATGGTCTGCAAAACCATGTCTGGTTTCCTTCTCTAACCTTACAGTCAAGAACCTCAGCAATATGGAAAGATATCTGCAATATCTCAATAGCAGATCCTGATGTGGGCAGATTACTAATGGTAGGCATGCAAATTAAAGTTAATTCAGGGGAATCCCCCTTGTTTTGGGAGCATAAGTTGCTTGGACATCTACCTCTCAAAGAAACTTATCCTATGCTTTATGCCATATCTACTCAGCAAGTGGCCAAAGTTAAGGAAACATGTCTCAGATCCAATCAAGGCTTAGCAGCTCTAAAATTCAGAAGGTCTCTTTATGCGTGGGAGCAAGTCCAGGTAAACCAACTCATGCAGGATCTCAGCCTAATCCAGTTCTCAAGGTCAAACAATGATACAGTGATTTGGAAGTGGGAATCAAACCTGTTGTTCTCTATTAGTTCACTTTATACCAGGTGGGGGTCTTGCAAGTTCAGTATAAAACCCAGTACCAACTCCATTTGGTCAGCATTTTGCCCCCCTAAGGTCCTTCTTTGTATGTTCAAAGCCACCCTAAACATACTCCCAACTAGATCTGTATTGGCAGGGAGGCGAATTATTGACCAATTAGAATTCCAACTACAAATTTGCCCTTTTTGCTCTGTTGTTTTGGAGACTACACAGCATCTGCTCATGCATTGTCAGTGGTCTTGGTTGGTTTGGTCTCATATTCTAAGGTGGGGGAACCTTTCTTGGAGTTGTCCGTTTAATAAGTGAGTTAATCATGGGCTGGAAGGTAATTAAATTGAAGTGTATGGGAAAAACAATTGTGGAGATGCTCCATCTTCTCAGCTATTTGGTCCCTATGGTTGACCCCTAATCAACTCATTTTCAATCAAACTCAACCAAACATTATGAAAATTGTAGATCATATCCAAAATTCAGGGTTGCAACTTGGGTTAAGTCTAGAGTTCAGCTGCCAGAATACTTTGTGGAAGATTTTAAAAGATGTTTGTATATTTTAGTGATGTGCGACATTTATATAGTAATATTATTAACAAAGATTACACTATTTAGGCTTACTTTTAACAAAGATTACACTATTTAGGCTTACTTTGGCAAAAGAACTTAAAATTGACTTATTTTTGAAATAAATTTACTCATTTAGTACGTATTTAATGGTAGAATTGAAAGGCTAAAAAATAGCAAAAAATATGCTCAAGACAAAATTAAGTGATTTGTTTTCTAAGTATTTAATTTTTAACACTTTCAGTAATACATTTAAATCAAAGAAAAAAAAAGGAAAAAACCTAAGAAAAAGGTAATAAACAATTGGGAGCCAAAACGGTTATTTTAATTTGTTGATTTGCTTATTTATAAATACTAAATACTAATCAAACAAGCAATGTGAACCAAACCAAACGAGACCTAAAATTAGCTTTCAAATAGCTGATTAGATATAAAACGAAAAGAAAATCACTATGGAATCTTTGTTTTTCTTTGTTTTTTAATTTTTGAAAGTTTCTCTTTTCAATCCAGCAATTGGGCTAAAAACTAATCAATAAGGTCATTTTTTTAATGGGTCCTAGTTAGTCAAGTAGTTGGCAAAAACTTTTTGATTTTTTTTTTCAAAAAAACAAAAATAATAAGGGCCCATAATTTTGGACATTTTGTGGGAGGGTCCTAGACGATGGCTTGGTGGACTTCCCTATTGGCCCGGCCTTGCCAAGCCGCATATGACAGATGGTTTTTTTGGGTGCCAACATAATTGGGATGCAGTGATAACCATAGAAAGATTAAATCTCTAAGATCCCATTCACTTGCCAAGAAATGATAGAAAATAATGAAAAATTTAATTTTTATGCAACTTTTGTTGTTTAGTTACGAAGAATGAAGCGGCTCTTAGGCTTGAAATTTTTCACTAAGATTTACTTTCCTCCAATCATGTCCTATCAAATTCAAAAGATTATGCATCGCAGTAAAATTTTAAGATTTCTATTTGAACTGTGGTATAATTATTGAATTATTGAATTAGTGTCTTATTTTTCCTTCTTATTTGATTTTTTTGTTTTGCATCAATTTTTTCTTAGTTTTGGTTCATTTCGATGAGAGGTTTTTAAAAAGTATAAAATTATGTTAAAAAAAAAATTCAGGAAAGACAAAAAATAATCAAAACATAGTCTATTTTAATTTATTTTCATGTTTAGTGGTTTCTCAATTATATAGAGACTTTCTTGACTGATTTGTAGGAAGGAATCATGCTTATCTCCTCCCCTGGATAAGTGGAGCGGATAGCTGGTGCTTAGCTCTGTTTTTATCAGTGTATATCTTAAACATTATCCTTACCCTAGATAGGGGGATCTAATGGAGTTTCTCTGCACACAATGGAGAGATATTAGGAGTTGCAGTTAGTCTTTTCCTTTTTAGAGGGGAGGCGTATAGTTTGGAGGAGGAGGTCCTGACTGGGCGAAACGCGCGAGTAACGACTAAGCACCTTTTGCTGAGCAGATCGTAGGTAGTTGAGCTGAGCAGGTCTTAGCTGACCAGGCAGAGCACATGAGGCTGAGTTGAGCAGATCTGGTCAGCTCAGCCATTTTATTATGACTCATCAATGTCCAAAGAGAGCTCTGGCCAAAGAAGATGGAAGAAGAGAGAGCTCTCACCCATTTTTTGAGAGAGATTTTGAAATTTGAAATTAAAAGATCTCTGGCATCCGATTTGAGTTGATTCACCCAAAATCGAAACCGTTCCCTAGAATAGTCAATAACCCTTTACCCGTTTGAGTTGACGTTTTTGAGGGGGAACTTAAAATAATCCTAGCCCTTGAAGTAAGTTTACCTTTCAATTTGAACCATTAAATGTTAGAAAAAGTTAGTTTGTGAAGAGATAGTTTGAAAAAATATGCCTTGTATTGTTATATAGATTATGTAATAATATATTTTCAGGGCAATTTAAGAATTATTTGATTTGACTTAGGTATCGAAAGGATATTGGTCGACACTATACCAGTGTCCTAACTTTTTTACAGGCCATTGTTCCGAGGAAAGATGGTTAGAGACATTATCAACGTTCTATACGAAAAGTTGTGCAATTTGTAAATTAAAAAATAAATTGAGATTTTTAATTTGGTGTTCAAAGTACAGCAAACTTTTCTGATCTGCAATTTTTTTGAGTTTTGGTAGAAGATCCCTATAAAGGCATGAGGAAACCAAATATTCATACGAGATATTTTAAAAAAATAAAAAATTATGTTCAAAAACTATTTTTTAAATAAAAATGATTGTTAAGCTGAAACATACTTTATTTAGGTTTATTTGTTTGTGTTTGGTAAACGTATGTAACTTTTAGAAAAAAATTATACTTTTTAAATGCTTGGCAAAAATAATTTAAAAAATGTTATTTTTGGTCTAAAAGATAAAAAAAATCACTAAAGGTAAAAAAATAAACCTAAACAAAGTCTGTTTCGGCTTATATTATTTGATTGTCTCGATGAGATATTTTAGAAAAGTAAAAAAGTTATGTTTAAAAACTAAAGAAAAATTACAAAAGACAAAAAATTAGCCAAAAACATATCCTGCTTAATTAATTTTTGTGTGTAGTGAATTTTTTTAACTTTTAGCCAAAATCTTATACTTTTTAATAAAAAATTATCTTCAAAAATTATTTTTTTAATAAAGATGATAATTAAGCTGAAACATACTTTACTAAGGTTTATTTGTTTGTCTTTGTTAAACGTATGTAACTTTTAGAAAAAAAATTATACTTTTCAAATGCTTGGCAAAAATAATTTAAAAAATATTATTTTTGGTCTAAAAGATAAAAAAAAATCAGTAAAGGTAAAATATAAGCCTAAACAAAGTCTCTTTCGGCTTATATTGTTTGATTATTTGATTGTCTCGACGGTATATTTTAGAAAAGTAAAAAAGTTATGTCTAAAAACTAAAAAAAATTATAAAAGACGAAAAATTAGCCAAAAACAAATCCTGCTTAACTAATTTTTGTGTGTAGTGAATTTTTTTTTAATTTTAGCCAAAAACTTATACTTTTTAATAAATACAGTATATTTTTTTTGTCCAAAAATTTAAAAAATTACTATAGGTACAAAAAAAACTTAAACAATGTCTGTTTTGATTTATTTTCCCATGGAGGTTCCTCTCTCTCTCTCTCTCTTTGTCTGCGCGTATTGCATAAGGTTTGTTCTTTTCTTGAGAGAGAGCTTTGGGGAGCAAGTTGTTTTACTCAATGTGGGAGAAAGTTTATTAAGGAATGTGAGAGCAACTCTATTTCTTACAAAAGAGCAAGTAGTTCAAGATAGTGAATAAGTCAATTTATCCTGGGGCTAAATTGCTTTACCCTAAGGATCCCGTTTACTAAGCAATGTGGGAGCAAATTCATTTTACCCATGGGAGCAAGTCGTTCAAGCTATGAGATCATTTGAGTTTACTTTGAGAGCAAGTCCATTTCATCCACTCAAAGCAACTTTCTTAAGCCTTAGAGCATGTCACCTAAGTTTTCAGGAGCAAGTTGTTTTACCCCAGGGAGCAAATCTTTTAAGCCATGCGGGAGCAAGTGTTTTAATCCATGGAGAGCAACTTGCATTTCCTAGGGGTAAATTGATGAGAGTAAGTTATTTTGCCCACGAGGGAGCAACTATGTTTATGATAGGAGGTGAAGACCCCCCATTAGAATGCTCGTCTGGGTTAATTTAGTGTCTTGACGTCAAAATCAAATTTTTGCGTCTCGAATTACCGATAGTAAGTGGTAACAGCGTCTCGAATTACTGATAGTAAGTTTTTTTTTTTTAACACAGTGCCTAGAACTATCGGTAGTGGCTGGGGATGCATGAGAATTCTATTGCAAGATCTTCAAAATTTATTTTCCTAATCTAATTAAGATTTCATCTTTTTTTATTGTTTAGGAATTTGATATATATCTCTTTTAGGATGTTTCCTAAGATATTAAGAGATCTATTGAGAGAATAGAAAAGCTTTCAAGATAAAGAGAGAGAGGCAAGAGAAAACACATATTTAAGAGTGATTGTGAGAAGATTTGTACTCATTGATTTGATTCATAGTGGACTAGTGTGGCTCCAGTGATTTTTTCTCGCGTTGAGGTTTTTCACGTATATCTTGTTACTTGTTCTTTTCTTTTAATTTTTCTATTACGCACGTTTGTTTGTTTCGTTTGATGATTTATTGTTCCCAAAATCCGTAAGGATTGTTGTAGGCTTGAACGTTATTCGTTCAATTTCCAAACATTTTACCCAGGGAGCAAGTAATTTTTCCATGGGGAGCAACTATTTTTAGTCTCAAGTAGTTTTATCCCATGGAGCAAATCGTTCAATATTTAAGAGCAACTCCGTTTACCCAGGGAGCAACTACGTTTGCCTAGGGTGTCATTTAACTTGTAAGGTAAAATTGTAATTTAGCAATTAGAATTCATGTCTTTGATATCCCTCAAAACTCTTTCATGTCTAGTGTAATTTTAAAAATTGCTTCCTCTGATATAGTTTTTGTCCCTTCCATATCTCTGAAATTTCCCCATTTAATATTGACATGCAGACGATACTTTGTCAAAGAAACTATTGTAGAATTTGATAATGTAGGAAGAAACAAATTCTGAAATTTATTTAATTTATGAAAAATACAATAGTGCATAAAATTGAACAACAATAAAATTGAAATCGCAAATCGAGGTCCGTGAATTTTACGGTGTCCTTAAGACAAATTGCGCCGCCTCACCGGAGTGCTTGAGAATATAACTCGGCGTTCGTCTCCCAGGATACAATGGTTAAATTCGGGTTCGGTTGCACCTCCCGAAGACCAGCTTTCGAAGTAATTCGTCTTGTACTCTCTCTAGACCGAAGAACACAAAGAACACACTTGAATTGTAGGAGGATCTCAGATTTTTTGGTGTGTCAAAACCAAAGAAGGGGTGCTCAATTTATAGGACTAAGGGGGAGCCAAAACATTAATTTCATAATAAACCAAAATTAAATTCTAAGATTTATTTTCAAAATAAATTCTGTGGTTACAAATCTAGAAATAAATTCTAGATTTAAAATCAGAATAAATTTTATACAATAAATCAAAAATTGAATTTGGTTTTAAATTAGAAATTAATTTTTCCTTTCAAAATTGATTTCCCACCTCAAATATACACCTATATGGGATCAAACTCATTACGTGGCCCAAGGGAACAAACCCAACCTCTTGGGCTTAAGGGCCTAAAGACCACACCACACCAAGCCAAGCCAAGCCAAGCCCAAACCTAGACCCATGACCCATGGACTAAGGCAGGCGGTGGCGGCGGCGTACGTGACCTATCACCCTCCCCCATGGTGCATATTGGAGAATCAATTTCTCATTTAAACCTTAATAGATTTTAACCATTCTTTTTAAGGTTTAAACTTCTCATATGGGAGTACACAAACCCACTAAGACTCACCTCAAGTGGTCTTAAGGGACCCCTTAATTTTTGGGACAAAGTCACCAAAATTATGAATTAAAATCCATCTTTTTTCCAACAGATAATGCCAAGAGACTATACATGCATGTGGCTCTATTTGCCTTATAGTATTTATTCATTTGATTTTTTTTTGTCTTTATTCAAATTTTTTTGTATTTGTTATGTTTTCATCAATTTTTTCATGTTTATTGGTTTGCCTCGATGAAATGAATCTAAAAAGTATAAAATTACGTACAAAAGCTAAAAATAATTCACTAAAGACGAAAAATAAATAAAAATGGACTCTGTTTTTGTTTAATTTTCGTATTTTCTAAAAAAAAATTAATTTTTGGACTTAATTTTGTATTTTTATATTCCTTTTGTCTCCAATAAACAATAAAAAATTGGTCAAAAATAAAAAAATACAAACAAAATTCAAATACAGACAAAAAAATCAAACAATAATTTAATAAATATCACAGTCCAAATAGACCAAAAATCATTTTTAATCAGGTCATATGTTCACGCCCTACTTTGGTAAAGAGACTATTGTAGAATTTGATTGACATGCAGATGCTACTTTGGCAAAGAGACTATTGTAGAATTTAAATGAAATGTAGATGATGGGTGTCCATCATGAAATCATTTTTGTTTAAAAGTTAAAAAAAATTCACTACAGATAAAAAAATAAGTTAAACAGGATCTATTTCGATTAATTTTTCTTCTTTTATTAATTTTTTTAGTTTTTAAACATAATTTTTTACTTTTGTAAAATATCTCGTCGAGACAATCCAATAATCAGACCAAAAACTATATTTTTAAAATTCTTTTTGCCAAGCATTTAAAAAATATAATTTTTGGCTAGAAGTTACATAAGTTCAAACAAATAAACCTAAATAAGATATGTTTTAGTTTAATTATCGTCTTTTATTAAAAAATTAGTTTTTGAACATAATTGTTATTTTTTAAAAATTAGTTGGGAACTGATGCAAACTTAACTTGGAACTGATGCAAACAATTGCAAACTTTGGAACTGATAATGACATGCAGATGATAGGGGTCCAGTATGAAATCATTTTTAACCACGTCATATGTTCACGCGCTGTTTGTAGTTCCACTCAGGTTTTGTACTCCTTTTAAAATAACAACTTTAACCCAAATATTGTGTTATTTGTCATTGACCCCTTCTATTTCCCTCCTCTCACTGAAACATACTTCTAACCCATTTGGCTAAAAAAATGGGTTAGAAAAAATAATGCTTGTTCTGACCAGCCAGCTAATAAAGGAAATTTAGGCTCTCTTCATCCAAAATAGTTTTCGTTAATGACGCCATTTGGGTAAAAAAAAAAAAAAACTTAGATTATTTTTTTATTCAATAAAATTCATTTTTATTAGTTTTGTATCAAATTTTTATAAATTATTGACTCATTTCAACGAAAGGATAATATAAAAAGTAAGAAATAAATACACCACAAATTAGGTTGTATTTGATTAAATATGGAAAAAATAATCCACAAAAGAGCTAGATCAAACTAAGTTGTATTCGATGTTTAACAACTTTTTTGTAGTTCTTTATTGAAATAATTGTAATCAATAATTTTTCTCGATAAGATAAATAAAAAAAATATAATCATATGGATCTGAGTTAAACAAATTCGGATAAAATGGCTTTAAAAAATACTAAAAATAATAATAAAATCTATTTTTTTTTAAAAATCATTCTTAGTGAACCTTTTAATTATTTTTTTTTCATGGTCATTTTACTTTTTGAATTTATTTTGTTAACATATATAAATCTTGAATTCATAACTTTTTGTATAGCAATTCATAACTTTTTTTAATTTCCAGCGAAAAAAAAAAAATTCATAACTTTTAAACATAAATTCATAACATCAAATTCTTTAATATTATTTGAAGATAAGAGTGCTTTATTAAGTTTTGATCTTGCTAAACTAAGGAAACTAAAACCTTAATCTTTTCCCTTAGAATGACAGTTAATTGATTCACACTTTTTAAATTGAATATTTATCATACTTAGAGTTTGTGTATGTACGTAACAAGTAATGCTACATTGTAATGTCATATATACTTTGAAGCTGTATATGTTACATTCTCTTTGGTGCTTGTATTATTTATCTTATTAATATTTATTTTTTCCGGTTATAATTGAGATTTTAAATGTGAGTCACAATATTACTCAACTTTTCTTTTCTTTTTTCTTGTTTTTAAAAGTGAAGTCATGTGCTAAAAATGATTGTATTCTTTTCCTCTATGTTTGATACTGTCTGGTTTGTGGAGACACCTGTTGATAGTTATAAGGTGATCCTTAAACGTGTTGTTGGGCATTTGAGGTCGTGATAGGCGATCGTATTCTATCCTTTGACTTGATGGTATGAGACGATGGTGTTTGATGTCATTGTAATACTAGGAGTGGATAGTGTTTTCGTTTTTGGAAGACCATAATGGACCATGGTGTACATCCTGAATTGCTCGTCTCGAGTTGGAAAATTTTGAGGAAAAAAATGTCCAATTTAAGAACGTACTAATTTAAAATGTATTTGAATAGTATATATTTAAAATACTGGTTCAAATTTATAATTATTTTTTTAAGATTTGTTTAGTTAAATTTTTAATTTAGTTTTTTAACCAATCAAATTATAACTATCCGAAAATTTTAAATAGTAAATAATAAAATTTCTAATTCTTTTCAAATAATTAATTTACGTTTATTTGTTATTGAGCACTTTTTCATTTATATTCTAATGAACGAACGAGATCATGTAAATGTTAATTATGTCAATTATCTTGCTCTGTATTTTCTTCTTTAGATTTGGTTTTTGGGTAATCTTTTTCTACTAGGTGTCAAAACTCCGGTGGAGCAAGTTAGGCCGAAGGCGACCGACAAGGAGACTTTGACATGGCTTCCTTACCTTTAGATTAATTTTGCTCAATTTTTATGCTAAATTTAGATGTAAACCCAACAAGGGTATTTAAGTTTTTTCTTTGTCCAAACTTTGCTACTATGTTTAATATTTTTACTTTGGTGATAAATAAATGAAAATCATTTAAATAAATATTTTGACAGATAAAAATAGTTTAAAATTTTAAATAACGTTCGAATAAATTGAAGCATTACACAAATTCTAGCGACTCTAAAAAAAGGCAACAATGTATTAGAACCGCGGTAGTTAATTATTAGATTATGGTCTAATTATTTTTTTGTTCTTATTTGATTGTTTTTGTAATTTTTTGTGGGTTGTTAGTTTGTCTTGACAAAAAAAATAACAAATTTGTTTGGATTTATTTATGTCTTAAGTAATTTTTTAATTTTCTAACATAATTTTATACTTTTTAGATGTTCTTAGACAAACTAATAAATTATGAAATTAATAAAAAATAACAAATGCATATAAAATTTGAACAAAGACAAAATAATAATAATTTAATTGCAAATCCTATATTACAACAGGGGCGGGACACTACTTATGTACCAACTGAACTTTGATTGAAATTTCCCAAGAAAATTGTACTATCTGAGATGCCTCTCAAACACTAAGGAGGCGGTTGTTAATTTTTGCCAAAACCGTTGTTGAAAGTCAACTTTTGTCATAGGGGCTCTATATATAGACACGTTTCTTCCTCTCTTAACCCCGGACTCTCCCTTCTCCGTCCACTCAACCTTCTCGTTGAAAGTCACATATTGTTCTTACACCGAAGGATTCCGTGACTAATTTTTCGACTTCTCTCATCACCTGTAATTCCTTACGGCGAATTCAATGGCAGAATATAAAACACGTTTCTGGAGGAATTTCTCTGAGCAGATAAAGGTTGCAGCTATCAGCATTTCGAACCAATTTTCACAACCCCCACCCCCACCATCGGCAGCTACTTCCATTTCTCGTCATACCCTTCTAGCCTTCATTGTTCCAGTTCTGGTCGGCCTTTTACAACTCAAGTATCAGGATAATTCCCCTTTTGAAACTCATCCTAAATCCATCTCTGTTTCAATTGGCAGTCTGCTTCTTTATTGCTGTGGATATGAGGCTAAATTGAGATGGCCGCTTTTTGCTTCCGTCATGTCCCATTTAATGCTCGTGTTTGGCCCACTTTTTTGGGTATCTCTGGCTTCCATTTTATTTCCCGACTCATTTGGAAGATTCCTTTACTTGTCATACATTTTGTTCCTTTCTGCTGAGTTGTTGAAGCTTTTGATATGGATATGTCGGAAAATAGTGGACATATATTTGAGTCAACTCGCAACTCGTCCCGCTCCAAACACTGGAGATGATCTAGTGTAACTAGAAGAACTGAAATGTTGAAACTTTCCTCTCCAAACACTCAAGACAATGAACTTTCCCTCTGTATTGTATTGTATTGTATTCAGTCATTTATTGTATTGTATTCAGTCATTTGATAGATGATAAGTTTAAAATTTTTCCTCTGTACTGTATTGTATTGTATTGTATTCGGTCAATTGATAGACCAAAAGTTTAAAATTTTCCCTCTGTAATTTTGTATTATAACATCAGACGATACATTTATGTTTATTTGAAAGTGTAGTTTTGAAAATCACAAAAGAAATTGTGTATCTTCACTCTGTAAAATAGAAATAATTTTGGATCATTCGAAAATTATATAGTGGGCAAAAAAAAAGGAACTGGGGCATTAATAATTATTATACCTTTCTGAATTGCAATAAAGTATACCACATAAAAAGAATCCTTTGATATTGATAGTGAATTTCTACTGTCATCTTATTTGAAAATGAAAGATTAATTGTACCGTGCTTGTTCCTCTCTTGTGAAATGACAAAAGAAAATGACTCATTACTCGACCAAGGAAAGATGATTGCAGCATAATCAAAAGAAAAACTATAGTCATTACACTAATCCCAACAAGCTACATCACAAGTAACAATAGTTATTTGGACGTGCAACTTAAAGCCTTTATGGTGCTTGCAGAAAATGATTAACACCTCTATCATCATGCAACTTTTTTTTTTTGAAAAGTAAAAAATATTATTAAAAGGGGTAATAGATAGAAGGAAAGAGGAAGTTGAGAAACACTAGCCAACAACTACGACATTGGAAAACCCAGGAGCTCTCAGCCATCATCAGATGGTTCTACGGCGAAGAAGAAAATGGGTGTACTCAGAATTAATATCGACTCAGAGCTCCTTCCCACCCATCACCTGATAAATCCACTCTGGATTATCCCCATCGGATTGAATAGCACACTGGATAGGAATAGATGTTCCTGATTGCTGAAATCCATACCACCCCCCCACCCAAAACCCCGAAAACCCTCTGAACCCAATTTCATCTTGAATCCTTTCCCAGCGGATTACCCCTCCGCTAAATCTGATCCGATTTCTAGCAATCCACACGGAATAGATGATGGTGGATGGAAGAGATTTCCATAGAACGATCGTTAAGGCATTAGAATTTCTCCTAAACCTTTACCTCGACCACCAAAGAAATAGATTAGCCACAGAATTAGGGATTGCCCACTGTAAGTTCCACATCGACAAGAAATAACACCAATTGTCCACACATTCGGACAATGAAGCAATAGGTGGTCCTGGGATTCCATGACATTTCTGCAAAAAGAGCACATAGCATCTTGAATGCTGAGCTTCCCCCATGAAGAACAGAAGGTTTGTCGCTTTAACTCTGCCTCTCCAAGTCAGCCAGCAAAAGAATTGAGCATTGAGCTTTTAGAGGCACCGATCTTTCCCAGACAATGACAGGCGGATCAGGAATGTCCAGGTTTGTATCCAAGTGTTCAATATACGTTGGTTGGAATGAGAAATCGCTATTTTTCCTCCCCAATTTGCTTATCCACAACGTTGTGTATAAAATTGGACTCTACAAGAGTTCCAAGTTTCCAATAGTAAAATGGAATAGTACACAGTAGGCAGGGAAGTCTCAGGTCTTGGAGGACATGAATCCAACATATAGTTGCAAAGGGAAGCCACTCCAACTCGTTCAACTCTTCATTTAGTATGTTTGTGTTTTCGTTTCCATGTTACGAAACAATGTCCAAGCACGTATAATTTAAATAATTGGGGAAAAGGTGGATAATAGATGCTTTGATTGGGAACATAAAACAACGAGAGATGTTTTTGAAAGCGGCAGTCAAAACAAGAAATTATATAACGTTTCAACTGAATTCATTCAAGATCTAGCTACTTTAGGCCTGTGTGTCCACATAGAGTGTTCAATAACTTTATCAAACATGTTTTAAAGAGGAGATATGCGGGGGACACGTCGTATCTCTAGGAGTGTCCCGCTTTGTTGTTACCGTTTACCCTTTAGAAAGCATGAAATCTAATGGACACGCCACGTGATAGGGGTGAAAGTTTAAACAGGAAAACCGAACCAAACCGGTAAACCAAACCGAATCGACGGTTTGGTCCGATTTTTTAATCTAATCAGTCCGGTTTGGTTTGGTTTGAGATTTTTAAAAAAATGCGGTTCGGTTTTCGGTTTTAGTCACTTAGGAACGAAACTGGATCGGACCAAACCGGTTTTTATACTAAACCCTAAAAAATATAAAAAACCTAGATTAGTACATGTTTTTTTAAGTCTTAAATTAGTTTTTTTTTACTTTGATTTTTTACAGGATTTTAATTTTGTTATGATTTATAATTTTGTATATTAACTTTACTAGACTTTAGTTTTTTGGAGTTCTTTTTAACTTGGGCTTAGGCCTAATCAAATTGAAAACCGGTATTAACATAAAAATTAATTCGGACTTTATTCATTTGACAAAAACCTCTTAATTTTTTAGAATTTTTTTTAATTTTGAATCCAAGTCCAACAAAACCAAAACCAAACTGAAATCAAACCGAAACCGGAAAAATCAAACCGAAATAGTTCGGTTCGGTTTCTGTTTAGAAAACTTCAAACCGAAATTACCAGTTTGGTCCGAGTTTTTCGGCCAAATCAGACGGGTTTCACCCCTACCACGTGGGATTGGATTTATTAAGAGCTATTGATTTAGTCTATAGTTGGGATTTTTATAAGTGTTTAGGCACGGGTAATTTAAGTATTAAGTATAACAATTAGTTTGTGAGGAGTCGATTTTGAATTAATTTGGCATGTGCATTTACGTTCTCTTTGTGCCTTCAGGCACAGGTATCCCGCTAGTACACGCACGCACGCATGCACACACATATGTATGGGGAAGGTTCAAGGGACTAACACTTTTTTATTTTGCTACAGCGTAGACCTTTTATTTCCTAATAAAATTTTGATGATCTGAACCATTTAATATGTTTAAAATATATTGTTAACGATTATCGCGAGAAATCAGCTCAAAATATTATCCCGAGCTTCTTGCGAGTAGCAATACTAGGAGGGTCCATGATTATTCTTCGAAGCTCTCTCAATGTGGTGCTTTTCCTATTGTAATGATTTCATATTTTTATCTTATGATAAATGAAATTTACTTTGCCGATAAAAAAAAAAGATTCATTATTTTGCTACGGTGCGAACATCTTATTTTCTGATTAAATTTTGATAATCCAAATCGTACAGTGTGTCTAAAATGTATTGTTAAGGACTATCACAAGAAATTGGCTCAAAATATTATCTAAAGAAGTTTGATCCAAGCAGTTTTTCATAAAATTATTCCTGTCAATATTTATCAAAAACTGTTCGGATCAATCTCTTATTGAAATGTTTTTTAGTTGATTTCAAGCGAGTATATATATATATATGAGAGAGAGTTTTTAATATGGGATCCTTCATTTTGCTAAAATGAGAACTTCTCATTTCTTGATCAAATATTAATAATTCGAACCGCTTAATTTATTTAAAATATATTTTTAAGGATATCAATGAGAAATCGGCTCAAAAAAATATCTGAAAAATCTTGGTCCAGATAGTTTTTTATAAATACTAAAATGAACAATTTTATAAAAAATTGATTAAATTAAACCCTATTCGATAATATTTTGAGCTGATTTCTCGTGTGAACCCTTATATATATATGTGTGTGTGTGTGTGTATATATATATAGGGAAATACTCAAGAGACCAATACTTTTTTAGACCAATATTAGACCAACGTATAAACTCTTTATTTCTAATTAAATCTTAATGATCCGAATCGTTCAATATATTTAAAACATGAATTGATCCAATCAACGGCTCAGAAAGTAGTTCCTGTCAGCAGTTGCTCGGTCAAATGCCTTGTCCAATCGAAAAGGCTCTCCTTAAAGATGAGAACGTTCCTAACCAACCAAATATCATATAATTTGTGAAAACAATGTATACAGTAAAAGTTTAGATTTAATTATTTAAATTTAATTAGAGTTTCACATATATGTCTACAATATACACTGTGTGTATGACACATGAATGTATATGATAAAAGTTTAAATTTAATTAGAGTTTCACATATTTGTCTACAATATAGACTAAGTATGTGTATATGACACATGAATTATCCATTTTTTTTAAAAAACAAAAAATAACGCAAAAAATCCACATCAATTACAATATTTTTGTTCATTTTTAATTTATTATCTCACTCCAAAGAAGAAACTTTGAAACTTACTTCACGTGCAAACTTTGAGAGGTATAGTACCTATTTGCTATGAGTCATAATAAAAATGGTACATGTTGGATTAAATTTAAGTTTTAAAACCCTTTAAATTAAATTGTTTTGTTAACAATTTCAAGAGACATCATCTGAATTTGTGTCTCATCAATTAATTAAGGTATTTTCATTAGGAGTTGTGTCATTTGAAAAAGACACAATCCAAACCTATACTAAAGGTTTCATCTCTAGTAATTATTTACACACCAACCAAACCAAAATCAACTTACAATCTTCTCCTCCTTTTCACTCTACTTCCATATACTTTCTATATTATTGGGCAACTTCTTCCAGTGCGCATATTGTCAAAAAATGCTGCAAAATCGTAAGATAAATATGATTAAGTAATAGCTGATATGAGCTTCGTTTTCTTCAACATCATGACCAAATTATAGCATCCTAGTTTGTAAAGTGGGTCGCTGTATAGGGCACATCTCGCACCCTTTGTCATATCTGCTGAAGATGTAGGTCATGTAATAGTGGCTATAAAAACAAGAAAACATTCTGACAAGGCGCAGGACAAAAAGAATAAAATGTAGTTCTACTTATGATACGCCATAGGAACAACTCACTGTATTCCTATGTCTCTTCCCCTAACCATCGTTTATATCGGAGGACATGTGAGGAATCATTTGGTTTGCTTTTCTTGGAATTCATTCGAGCCAAATTTCTTCTTTTGTGTTTTTTTGCAGCCTCATAACAAGATTCTTCACACCCTCATCGTCTTCTCTGCTTCTTGTTTGTCCTCTTCAAGCAAGGTTTTGTCTTTAAGTTTTGAACCGAAATTCAGTCTCTGCAAAATATTGTCTGTTCTAGCTGCATCCTGTTGCTAGAACAGACAAACTGTTTCCTCCTGCTGGGCTATAATAGCTGGGATATTTTCTTGGGCTTCCTCTGTTTCCTTCCAAACTGTGGACTGCTTTGTTTGACTTTTCTTGACGCGACTCCAAATCTGATAAATTTGAGCCCAAAACTTGTAAGGCTTGAATATGGGCCTGTAGGTTCGGCCCTTTCTCTTGTTGGTTCCCAGTCTCTCTCCTCCTATACATCCCCCAATATTAGTAGACTGGAACTAATATTGAGCCGAAGCTGTCCTCTCCCATGTGGACTGGAACAACCTGACTTCTTTACCAGTTTTAACACCAAAATAGCCAAGCTCCTTAGAGCAAATCCAAGAGTGCTAGGCATTCTAGCTAGTCAAAAGGAACAAAAAAATACACTATTCAATTTGCTTATTTATTTTTTTACCCATTGATTTAGACAACGTTCTCTATTTTAGTTATCCAATAAAACTAAATTAACCTATTAAACAAAAAAAAAATTTGCACGTGTGACATCCACATTCATTGACGTGGCATTTTTTAAACGAGCATACAACGAATATGCTACGTCTAGTTTAGTTTTGCACCAATCATGTGTATGAGAGCTGTATGGATAGTAGCTAGGAGTTTTTCATCAAGAACATTGGTCAATTCCATCAAAAGCAACCTGGATTTTATTTATGCAGTCAGAAAATCCATGGTTGCATAGAAATGAGGAATACATTGATCAAATGAATCTAACAGAAGAAGTGGATGGCAAGCTCGCAATACGATTCCTCTCAGAAGCACCACTTTTGAAGTCTCTCAATTCAACAGATTTATGCACATCAATGGAAAGTGGGGAATTTATGTTCAATGCTGGTGAAAAGAACACAAGAGATCTTGCCTATTAAGCTAAATGTCGAGATACCTGTAAATTGATTCATACGAAAGAGACGAACACAAGAAATTAATTGTTCCAGAATGAAATGAGAAAATGAATTGGCAACAATAAAATAATCAAGTTCATAGTTCTCAAAATTGAAATTTTCCATTTACCATATTACTTTTCCATTCACCATTCACATTTACCATTCTCCATTCTCCATTCACCTTGGCTGTGCTTTTATGTTCCATTCAGACCATCAAAAGGGTCTGCAAGACCATCAAAAGTTCAGGATATTGCTTCATGCGCCACATCTTGTGCAGATAAGAGGTTTCATATACCACACCATCATTTATTTGATTGCATTAACGAGAAATGCAAACACATCAACCATGACATGAAAGTGCATTGGGACATAAGCACATGGAAGTGTTTTCAAACAGCTAACATAAGCCAGGGGACATGACCAAGGCTCAGGTTACCGAAGGGAGTGATTCTGCATATTAGTAATCCCGCAAAGATTTGTGTCCTCAATCAGCAGCTATTTACTTTTATTTTTCGGATTTCAAATTAAAGCAACTTTGTACTTCAACCCATGTCTGAGGAAGAAAAGTAATGTTATCAAAAGCCTATGACAGAGAACTATCCGAACAATAGCAGCATCAACTTGCAATGTGAATCCGGTTCAAACTATGGATACACAGTGCAATGTTAACTATGAAGATCAAGCAAAGTTATACTGAACTAAAATTTGGAACCTTGAATACATGAGAGTGAAAACCTATATGAATTAGGTTACCCCAAAAAAACCCATAAATTATGACTCAAAAATTGTTTCGTCACAGAAGATAGATAACGGAAAAAAAGAGGGCTGGGAGTGTACCTTGAGCACGATTAGGGGAGAGAGAGAAATGAAAGTGAGATGTAAGAAAGAAGTAGCAGAAGAGGGTGTGTGATATGTTGCAATCTGTATAGATGAACATATATGTCTCAACACTGTCAATAATTCAAAAACACAACCAAAAAAAAAAGGGAAGAGAAAAGAAGAGAGATCAAAAACTTTTTGCAATACAAAGTTCGCCGGACGAAGCCGAATATGGGGCGGAGCGAGAGAGGGGTTTCAACTTGGGCGGATACGGACGGTTTCAAACTGAAATTTTCCTTTCCTGGGTGTCCTTTACTTCCCTTCATGCAAGGATGCTTTTTTTATGTACAAAAGATGCTTTTTCCTTTCCCAGTTTATTCCAATGCTCTTTTTGAAGCCATGCTTGACAATTTCAATCGTTAGATTAAATTGATGTCAACCGTTATTATAAAAATATATTGTAATTTTAACTATTGGATGAAATCAATCTTCGTCGTTGGTGTAGAAATGTGTGAGATTTACAAAGTCTTGATTTGTATTATAGATTTTTCATTCAGATAAGTTGGTTTTTTGTTGATGTTTATGCTTTTAGAATTTATGTCTATTTTTTGTGAAAGACTGTCGATTTGGGGATGGATCCAATGGGGTGCGGGACGGCTATAGCACCTGAAATTTTTCTCATAAATCATTGTAGTATACAAATAATTCATCAGGAAATCATACAGGGCCGGACCAATGAAGAAGCCCACCAAGCCACCACCGTCTATGATCTCCCCAAATTAGCCCAAAATCAGGCCCCCCACTATTTTTGGAAATTTATATCTATTTTTTTGGCCCAATGGTTAGATTTAAGGAAAAAACGCTTTCAACAAATTAAAAAAAACAAAGAGCGGAGATAAAAAAATGTTTGTTCATGGGACAAAGAATTGAAGAAGGCTTTCCGTTCGAACCATTTGTCAAGAGTCACTTATTGAGATATTCGATTTTCATCTGATTATCCTTAAATCCTATTACACTCCTGTGTTCTGCTACGATTCGGATCATTTGGCGGCAATTAGAAAGTGTTTCTTGATTTCATTCACTAACTTAGGGCCGGCCCTATCCAAACTCGTAAGTGTTATGTTCTACTCTCTCTTTCACTCTCTCCCTCGATAACATACATATTGCCTATTTTTCAAAAAGCGTAAAGTCAAGAACGGCCAAAAAGTTCAGGGCTGGCCTTAATTGTCTACGGTTTAATGAAAAAAAAAGATCAGGTCCAGAACACCCAAAACCAAATGGACAGTAATATAAAACCACACTCAAGTATATTTTGGATACTTGAAATATAAAAAAATAATAATAATAATATGTATGACAGACAGAAATTAACGTGAAGAATACTCATTTTTTACCTCAAGATTTCTGAAGAATACTCTCTCTTAAATATAAATAGGATAAAATGTACTGACCTCAAGATTTCTGACAAATATATATTTTTTTTTTGAGATTTTGATAAATACACTAATTTTTTTTATTTTAGAAATTATTTACCAAATTCTCCATGCCGTGTACTTCCTAAAAACACTGTTATTTTTAATTAATAAAAATCAAAATACTCATCTTAAGTCTTTTTAACTATTTTTTTAATTTTTTTAAATTTCTTTACGTGTATATTGAAATATATATTCTATAATTACATGCACAAACGGATGAAATAAAACCTCCCTTCAAAAAGTTATCACCCTTTATAACTTCTGGCCCCGTTTGGATGGGGGATATCTCCCCTCCAAAAATTATCACCCCTTATTATTAATTTTGGCATGGTTTGGATGGGAAAAAAGTTTCCCTCCAAAAATTATCCCCCCCCTCTTATCCCCTATTACCCCCTCTTATAGTTCACCCCCTCCCAAAATTATATTTTTCTCTTTTTTATTGTTAACTAAATTTTTCTCTTTTTCTCTTTTTTATTGTTAACTAAATTTACGCGAGCTAAATTATATATTTTTTATTTTTAACTAAATTTTTTATTGTTGATTTATATTTTGTTGTTATTTTTTTCTTTTTTTGTTAATTGGTAAAACAAAGTTAAAAAACCCTTAAATTATTCAAAAATAGTCATTTGAGAGGCTGATTGGATAAGGGATTATAGGCCTCATTTGGGCTATAGTTTTTATTTATTTGTTATTTTTGTCTTTATTCATTTTTTTTTTTTGCATTTGTTGTTTAAATGTCAATATTTTGTAGTTTATTAGTCCATCTTGATGAAAGGAATCTAATGAGTATAAAATTATGTCCAAAAGTTAAAAAAAAGTCACTAAAGACAACGAATAAGTACAAAAAATTCTATTTTTTGATTTATTTTTATCTTTTCTGAACTTTTTTCAAATTTAGCCGATGATTGATAACTTTTCTGAAAGCTCTTGTCGAGATGATTCAACAAATCAAAAAAAATTGATGAAAAACAAAAAATTACAAAAAAATTTCAAATAAGGACGAAAAAAGGGGGATAAGTTATTGAGGGGGATAAGATAAGAGGGGTATTATTTTTAAAGGGTTGGCCCACATTGATGTAATATTTATAGAGGGGGTAATAAAAAGTAGATAGTTTGGATGAAGTATTAAAAAAAGAGGATAAAATAGTACTTGATTTGAATGGAGCATAAAATAGGGGGATAAGCTTATTTTGTATTTGTAATGAGGAAGAAGTGGTATTATTCTTGGATAATACCCCCTCCTCTCTTTATCCCTCCGCTCTTAGATTATTTTTGGGCACCCCCCCTACCCAAAAATTATCTCCCTTTATCCCTCTCCGGGGGATTATTTTTGGAGGGGTGAAAAATTATCCCCCTGCATTTTTTGCTCCCAAACCATGCTAAACATGTCACGTCGATCCTTTTACCCCCTCCAAAAATTATCCCCCTTCTTTTTTCCCCCATCCAAACGAGCAACAGTTTTTTTCCTTATCCATCCACTCTTATCCCCCTTTATCCCCCTTTATCCCCTATTTAAACCCCCATTCAAACCATCTATTTTTTTACCCTCCCTCTATAAACATCACATCAAAGTGGGTCCTCCCTCTAAAACTAATACCCCCTCTTATCTTATACCCCCTCCAAAAATTATCCCCTGAAAATAATACCCCATCCAAACGGGCCCTCTATGTCTTACAGTTGACAACTCCTATGATGGAACTTTCTTCTTGATAACTTTTGTGCACTCCTTGACCTTCCCAAAAATTATTCCCTATAAAAAGGAGCTATTTTTTACAATTTCAGCCCTCCTTCCAGTCTCCATCCTGCGAGAAAAAAAGGCAAACATACCAATTGTACCAACTGCTTAACATACCAACTTCCAATAATACCCTTTGCTTAACATACCAACTACCCTTTGCTTAACATACCAACTTCCAATAATGCCCTTCGTCGTTCTCTCTGTCTTCACTGTATCGCTTAAACTCAACATGCCTATAAATACTCTAGTTTCCCTTCTCTCATCATCTGTAGTTCCCTGCGTACTGTGAATTCAATGGCAGATACTACAACACCTTCATGGGGGAATTTCTTTGTACAGATAGCTATCACCATTTCGAACCACTTTTCACAACCACCACCACCAGCTACCTCCCTTTCCCGTCATACCCTTCTAGCCTTCACAGTTCCAGTTCTGGTCGGCCTTCTACAACTCAAGTATCAGGGTAAGGAAAATTCCCCTTTTGAAACTCATCCTAAATCCATCACTGTTTCCCTTTGCAGTTTGCTTCTTTATTGCTGGGCATATGATGCTCAATTGAGATGGCCGATTTTCGCTTCCATTGTCTCGCGTTTAATGGTGGTGTTTGGCTCATTTTTTTGGGTATCTCTGGTTTCCATTTTATTCCCCGACACATTTGGACCAGTTCTCTATTTTCCCTACTGTTTGTTCTTTGCCGCTGAGTTGCTGAGGCTACTAATACAGGTATATCGGAAAATCGTGGGCATATATTTTAGTCAACCCCCAACTCATGCCGTTCCAGACACCGGAGATGTATCTCTAGTGTAACTAGAACAACTGAAAAGTTACTTTTCCAACTCCAGATGCAACCTATTTCCCAGCAATCACTTGTCTTACCAACAGATATTAGAACGTTCCCTTGTATTGTATTGTGTTCGGTCATTTGATAGACAATAACTGTAAAACTTTCCCTCTGTATCGTAACATCAGATGATGCATTTATGCTTATTTGAACGTATAATTTTGGAAAGCGCAAAAGAAATTGGTATCTTCACTCTGCAAAATGGAAATAATCTTGGATCATTCAAAAATTATATAGTGGGCAAATAAATGGAACAGTGGCATTAACAATTATTGTACCTTTCTGAATTGCAATAAAGCATACCGCATAAGAAGAATCCTTTGATATTGATGTTGAATTCCTGCTATTACTGTCATCCCATCCGAAAATGAAAGATCATACCGTGCTTGTTCCTTTCTTGCGAAACAATGGAAAAGAATATGAACTGATTGCATCTGAACTGATTGCATCTGTTATGAGCTCCCTCCTTTTCTTTGGGCCTTCCCCTGAATTGAGATCCACTACTAATTTAATTCCTTGTACCTTTGATGGGTTGTTGTTTTGGAGGGAACCAGTAGGCCTATCCTCCTGCTGGGCTATAATAGCTGGGGTATAATTGTCTTGGGCTTCCTCTATTTCCTCCAAACTGTGGACTGGTTTGTTTACCTCTTCTTGATGCGACTCCAAATCTGATAAATCTGAGCCCAAAACTTGTAGGGCTGGAATATGGGCCTATAGGTTTGGCCCTTTCTCTTGTTGGTTCCCAGTTTCTCTCCTATACATCCCCCAATATTAGTAGACTGGAACTAATATTGAGCTAAAGCTGTCCTCTGCTATGTGGACTGGAACAACCTGACCTCTTTCTCTGCATCTATGCCCCAATACCTCACCAGTTTTAACACCAAAATAGCCTTGGGGCAAGCTCCTTAGAGCAAATCCAAGAGTACTAGGCATTCTAGCTAGTCAAAAAAATCAAAAATGTCAGGGTCCATTTGGCCTGTGGTTATTATTGGATTATTCACTGTTTAGTTTTTTGTCCTTATTTGAATTTTTTTTTAATTTTTTGTTTTTCATCAATTTTTTGATGATTGTTGGTTCGTCTCGACAAGAGCTTTCAGAAAAGTTATCAATCATCGGCTACATTTGAAAAAAGTTCAGAAAAGACAAAAAATAAGTCAAAAACAGCGTCCGTGTTGACTTATTTTCGTCTTTAGTGACTTTTTTTTAACTTTTGGACATAATTTTATACTTTTTAGATTCCTTTCGTCAATACGAACCAATAATCCACGAAAAAATGACATAAAAATAACAAATACAAAAAAAAATTTGAATAAAGACAAAAAATAAACCAAAAAAAAAATTTTGGCCAAATAGGGCCTGATTTGCTTATCTATTTTTTTACCTATGGATCCAAACACCGTTCTTTATTTTAGCTATCCAACAAAACTATATTAATCATCTCATCCCACATTGAAAGTCTACATAGGTGATCTAAGGTATATAAGGAACTATATAAACTACTACTAACAACTTGTGCTTAAGCATTTTGGACTATGTAGTTGGGTTTCAACAAGTTGTTGGGTCAGTGGTTTACATGAGACGTTACAAACCAATTAAACAAAAAATAAAAAATTGCACGTGACATCCACATTCATTGACGTGGCAGTTTTTAAACGAGCGTACAACGAATATGCTACGTCTGGTTTAGTTCTAAACCAATCATGTGTGTGAGAGTATGGATAGTAGGCAGGAGTTTTTCATCAAGAACCTTAATCAATTCCATTAAAAGCAACCTGGATTTTGTTTATGCAATCAGAAAATCCGTGGCTGCATAGAAATAAGGAATACATTGATCAAATGAACCTAGCAGAAGAAGTGGATGGCAAGCTCACAATATGATTCCTCTTAGAAGCACCACTTTCGAAGTCTCTCAATCCAACAGATTTATGCACATCAATGGAAAGAAGGGAATTTATGTTCAATGCAGGTGAGAAGAACACACGAGATGTTGCTTATTAAGCTAAAGGTCGAGATACCTACAAATTGATGCATGCGAAAGAGAAGAACGCAAGAGATTAATTGTTCCAGAATGAAATGAGAAAATGAATTGGCAACAATAATCAAGTTCATAGTTCACAAAATTGAAATTCACCATTTACCATATCACTTTCCATGCACCATTCACCTTGGCTGTGCTTTTATGTTCCATTCAGACCATCAGAAGGGTTTGCAAGACCATCAAAAGTTCAGGATATTGCTTCATACGCCACATCTTGTGCAGATAAGAAGCTTCCTATACCACACCATCATTTATCTGATGGCATTAACGAGAAAAGCAAACACATCAACCATGACATGAAAGTGCATTGGGACATAAGCACATGGAAGTGTTTTCAAACAGCTAACACAAGCCAGGCGACATGACCAAGGCTCAGGTTACCGAAGGGAGTGATTCTGCATATTAGTAATCCCGCAAAGATTTGTGTCCTCAATCAGCAGCTATTTACTTTTATTTTTCGGATTTCAAATTAAAGCAACTTTGTACTTCAACCCATGTCTGAGGAAGAAAAGTAATGTTATCAAAAGCCTATGACAGAGAACTATCCGAACAATAGCAGCATCAACTTGCAATATGAATGCGGTTCAAACTATGGAAACAATGCAATGTTAACTATGAAGATCGAGCAAAGTTATACTGAAATAAAATTTGGAACCTTGAATACATGTGAGTGAAAACCTATATGAATTAAGTTACCCATAAATTAGGACTCAAAAATTGTTTTGTCACAAAAGATAGATAATGGAAAAAAAAGAGGGCTGGGAGTGTATCTTGAGCGCGATTAGGAGAGAGAGAGAAATGAAAGTGAGATGTAAGAAAGAAGTTGCAGAAGAGGATGTGATATGTTGCAATCTGTATAGATGAACATATAGGTCTCAACACGGTCAATAATTCAAAAACACACAAAAAAAAAAAAAAAAGAGAAGGAAAGGGAAGAGAGGAGAGATCAAAAAAAGTTTTCAATACGAAGTTTGCCAGACGAAGCTGAATATGGGGCCGAGCGAGAGAGGGGTTTCAACTTGGGCGGATACCAACGGTTTCAAACTGAAATTTTCCTTTCCTATGTGTCCTTTACTTTCCTTCATGCAAAGATGCCATTTTAGATACGAAAGATGCCTTTTCCTTTCCCAGTTTATTCCAATGCTCTTTTCGAAGCCAACGAATGCCTTTTCCTTTCCCATTTTTGTTAAACAGTGTCGATCCAATGTGGTGTGGGACGGCTACAGCACTTGGAATTTTTCTGATAAATCATTGCAGTATACAAATAATTCATCAAGAAATCATACGGGGGCGGGCCAATGAGGAAGCCCACCAAGCCACCATCTAAGGTCTCCCCAAATTAGCCCAAAATCAGGCCCCCCACTATTTTTGGAAATTTATATCTTTTTTTTGGCCCAATGGTTAGATTTAAGGAAAAAACACTTTCAACAAATAAAAAAACGAAAAGAGGAGATAAAAAAATGTTTGTTTATGGGACAAAGAACTGAAGAAAGCTTTCCATTCGAACCATTTGTCAAGAGGCACTTATTGAGATCTTCGATTTTCATCTAATTATTCTTAAATCCTATTACACTTCTGTGTTCTGCTACGATTCGGATCATTTGGCGGCAATTAGAAAATGTTTCTTGATTTCATTCCCTAACTCAGGGCCAGCCCTATCCAAACTAGTAAGTGTTCTGTTCTACTTTCTCTTTCACTCTCTCCCTCGATAACATACATATTGCCTATTTTTCAAAAAGCGTAAAGTCAAGAACGGCCAAAAAGTTCAGGTCTGGCCCTAATTGTCTACGGTTTAATGGAAAAAAAAAGATCAGGTCAAGAACACCCAAAAATGAATGGACAGTAATATAAAACCAACACTCGAGTATATTTCGGATACTCGATATAAAAAATAATAATAATAATATGTATGACAGACAAAAATTAACGTGGACAAATTAAAGAGAAAAATAATGTATTATCTTTTAACTGAGTTTCGTTTATATAAAACTTTTAGTGTCCTCTCAAAAAGACATGTTCTTTGAAAATGAAAAGATCCATTTTGTTGAACGTCTCATTTTAAATCAAACACCTATGAATTTAAAATACTAAATGTCAAATAGTTAAATTAATTTTTTTTTTTTGGAACTTATAGAAACTCAACAAATGTGCACTTCCTCTCAGGACGCACGCAGAAAGCGATTCGAAATAAATGTGCAATTTCTCTTAAATATAAATAGGATAAAATGTACTGACCTCAAGATTTCTGACAAATATAGATATTTTTTTGAGATTTTGATAAATACACTAATTTTTTTTTAAATTATTTACCAAATTCTCCATGCCGTGTACTTCCTAAAAACACTGTTATTTTTAATTAACAAAAATCAAAATACTCATCTTAAGTGTTTTTAACTATTTTTTAGTTTTTTAAAATTTATTTACGTGTGTATTGAAATACATATTCTATAATTATATGCACAAACGGATGAGAATAAAGCCTCCCTTCAAAAAGTTATCACCCTTGATAACTTCTATGTCTTACGTTTGACAACTCCTACATCCCTCATCTAACTTCCCGGGGGGTGGGAGGGGAGGGCGCGATCCACCCATGATGGAACTTTCTTCTTGATAAATTTTGTATACTCCTTGACCTCTTCAAAAATTATTCCCTATAAAAAGGAGCTATTTTTTACAATTTCAGCCCTCCTATCCCAAATTTGCTATTGGCAGGGATTTGGGGCACGAATCCCCCACCCATCTAGGTGGCAAGGTAGGCCCCACCTCCTAGTATGTTGTTAAATTGCATTTTCTATTTTTTCTTCTTCAACGTAATTTTTTTCTTTTTTATTTATGAAATAAAATTAAAATTTTCTTAAATAATTAAAAAATATTTACATTCATCACATGCTTAATGGGAGTAATTTTGAAAAAAAAATGATTGACACTGCTTATTCGAATTTCTTTCAATGATGCTTTTCGAATTTTATTGCCAAAAAAATACAAAAAATTTATCATTTACCTAAAAGAAAATTTTGAAATTAACTGCGAGCTCCAAATATTTTGATAACGGACTATTGAATTATGGTAAGATATTTATTATTTTATTTTTTATTTTTTTATAAAATAATGTTAAAAATCTCTTAAATCATCCAAAAATATTCACATTCATCACATGTTCTAATGCACTCAACTTTGGAGAAAAAATAATTAACACCGTTCATTCGAACCTCTTTTAATAGTAATTTCTGAATTTTATTGTCAAAAAAATATTAAAAATTATTGTTTACTTAAAAAATTATTTTTAAATTAACTATGAATTCGAAATATTTTGATACAAGGATGTTGAATTATGACAAGATATTTGTTGACCTTACAATAATTTCAAAATTCAACAATCTTTTATTAAAATATTCTAAGTTTACGGTTAATTCTGAAATTATTTTTTAAGTCAACGATAAATTTTTAATGTTTTTCGATAACAAAATTCGAAAAGCACAACCGAAAGAGGTTTGAATAAGCGGCGTCGCTCATTTTTCTTCCTTCCAAAGTTAGGCACATTAAGACATGTGATGAATGTGAATATTTTGGGATAATTTAACAGATTTTTAAATTTATTTTATAAATTAACAAAAAAATAACAGTAAAATATAAATCAACAAATATCTTACCACAATTTAACAACTCTTTATCAAAATATTCTGAGTTTACAGTTAATTCTAAAATGATTTTTTAAGTAAATGATAAATTTTTAGTATTTTTTCTATAATAAAATTCAAAAAACACAACCGAAAGAGATTCGAATGAGCAGTGTCGGTTACTTTTTTCTTCAAAATTGGGCGCATTAGGACATGTGACGAATGTGAATATTTTTGGAGAATTTAAGAGATTTTTAACATTATTTTATAAATAAAATATAAATCAACAAATACTTTACCATAATTCCATAATCCGTTATCAAAATATTTATAACATACAGTTAATCCCGAAATAATTTTTTAAGTAAACGGTAAATTTTTAGTATTTTTTTGACAATAAAATTCGGAAAGCATGATTGAAAGAATTTAAATAAACAGTGTCAGTCACTTTTAAAAAAAAAAATTACGCGCATTAAAGCATATGATGAACGTAGATATTTTTGAATTATTTAGGATAATTTTAACTTTATCTCATAAATAAAAAGAAAAAAAATTACCTTGAAAGAGAGAGGGACAAAAAGTGTAATTTACCGGGAGGGGGCCACCGGCCACCTGCCACCTGGATCGTGGGGGATTTGGGCCCCAAATCTCTACTAATAGCAAATCTGTCGATTGACCTTGTCCCTTTTACCAAATGACTAATTTGGTAAATTTAATTAACTAAATATTTATTTATTTATTTATTATTTTAATATATATAATTAAAATAATTTTTCATCCAATCATGACTTTTATGTGCAAAGAGGTATATATTTTATCATCTGGGTATTTCTTTTCCTATTGTTTGAAGAAGTTAATTAATTGCTTTTTTATTTATTTATTTTTTCAATTAATTAGATAACCAGAGAAACAACAGAGGAGATCAGACCTGCAGCCGACATGATGTATAAAATATAAAAATAGATCCCATAAATTTTAATATATATTCAAATTAGTGAATGCCATGTAGGCGTGATATGTAAGTTGATATACAATATAATATGTTAATAGCATTGCTCGCTTGCTTTTGCTTTGATATGGATCAGACTTTTCTATGGTTAGGATATGTTTCTTAATTTGATAATTCCAATTATTTAATTTATAAATTTATGAGATAGTAAAAGATATTTAAATGAATTATATTTATTTTTTAATTCTAAAGGATTATTGTGTACTTTTATTGAACTTGAACATGTGTTAGTAACACGTGTCAAGGCTACAACATATAGTCCACGCTCATTTGTTAGTAGCACGTGTACATGGAAATGCATTAACGAAGGGAAATTGCTATTCATTTATCCTTTTAAATTACAAAAATATCACTCTTCCCCCTTTCACTATTTTACATTGTTTTTAAAAAATACATAATTTAAATAAGTGATAAATATGAAGATGAAGATGAAGATATAATTTTTTTTATAAAAAATTAATCAATTCAACTTTTTTATTTTCGTACGAATTATTTATTTTCTTATAATAACAGCTAAAATTAGAGGTTATAGCTAGTCTTAAAATTTATCAGTTAGGTAATGGCTAAAATCTTGAATTTTTTTAACTAATAAATATTTTATCTTCACACTTTTTTTTGAGAACCTATAAAATTGGAGGCCTCATTTGACCTTAGAATTTATCAAGTTATTGGATGTAATTGGCCCCATTAGTGTACCTTGTATATTGAGTCGTGATATATTAATTATTTATTGCGTAAATTATTTTTATGTGATGAAAATAATAAAAATAATGTAACATAAATTCAATTTATGGTAATTGTGTTTCAATAACTTGAAAACTTACTTTAAGTTTGGAAAAAATGAGTTTTTTTCCGAATAATAATTTAATTCAATCAAGTTTCGAAAATAGTAAGAAAAAAAGAAAATAATAATCAAAGGGTAGAAAAGTGGCATTGTTATTGTTCCATTACAGTCATGCTCTGTCCCAATTGCACACACCATTGGATTTCCCAAAAGGCTGATTCAATGAACGAAAAAAATTTAAGAAAAAAATCTATTTTTTTAGAGGAAAAATAATTTTTAAAAGAAAAAAGAATCAACTAAGTTACAAAATTCCGAAATTCAACAGCCTTATCAAAATATTCCGAGCTCATGATTAATCCCGAAACAATTGTTTGAGTCAACGGAAATTTTTTAATTTTTTTCGAGAATAAAATCAAAAAACGCGATCGAAAGGGGTTCGAATAAGCTGTGTTGGTCATTTTTTCTCTCTCTAAAATTGGGCGCATTAGAACATATAATAAATGTGAATATTTTTGGATGATTTAAGAGATTTTTAAATTTATTTTATAAATCGACCAAAAAAAATAATGATAAAATATAAATCAACAAATATCTTACCATAATTTAACAACCTTTTATTAAAATATCCCAAGTTCATTTTTTTTTCCGAAATAATTTTTAAGTCAAAGGTAAATTTTAGTATTTTTTGAGAATAAAGTTCAAAAAACACGACTAAAAGGGGTTCAAATAAGTGGTGTCAGTCACTTTTTTCCTCTAAAGTTGAGCGCATTTGAACATATGATAAATGTGAATATTTTTGAATAATTTAAAAGATTTTCAACTTTGTTTTATACTTCAACACATATATATATATATATATAAATTAACAAATGCCTTACCATAATTTAACAAACTTTTATTAAAATATTTTGAATTCACGGTTAATTCTTAAATAATTTTTTAAGTTAAATTTTTAGTATTTTTTTAGAATAAAAATTGAAAAGAATAACCGAAAGAGTTCAAATGAGTGATGTCGGTAATTTTTTTTTTTCAAAATTGGGCGCATTAGGATATGTGATAAATGTGAATATTTTTTGATACTTTAATAGACGAATCAATAATTTTAAATATTTGACGCGAAACTAATAAAATTAACAATATAAATAAAGATAAAAAACTATTCTTAAAAAAATCACGTTTTCTTTTATTCTTTGATTGCTAACGTTTTCTTTTCTTCAATTTATGTATCAGGGAAGACTTAAAAAAAAATTCAATAACTGAGCTCACTGTTGATTTCTAAATATTATTTTTAGTCAACAATAAATTTTTAACATTTTTTCAAAATAAAACTAAAACTAAGTCTTCTCTCTAAAATCGACTCCTTAAAATAAGGATTATCAAATACAGTAAAAATAAAAAAGAGAAAAGGACTTTTTGGTCTTTGGACAGGAGCCAGCCGCCCCCACTTTTTTGTCACCGGGTATGAAAAGCAACTCTCTTTAACGAAGACTGCTCATTTATTAGTGACGCACGTACATAGAAATGCATTAACAAAGACTTTATTTTTAACTATCTCGGCAACTTATTCCAACGTTTTGATCTTTGAGAATAATTAATTTTTAGTTTAAATTTATCATGGAATGAACTTCAGTTGCTAGATCAAATGAATCTCAATTGTTAAAATTTCATTTGTATTTTTTTATTTTTTAAATTCCTCTTGCCCCAATGAACTAATAACATGCACAACATTGACAAAACACTAACAAAAGTAAATTTTTGTGAATAAAAATACCAAAAATAGATATATATTTTTCAAAATATTTTTATCTTTAGTATTTTTTACTTTGGTCATAAATAAATATGACCAAAATAAAAATGAACATGTATTTTTATGAAAGCATATAGATAGTGCCACATATATGTATTTTTATTCACAAGAAGAATTAGAAAAATAAAAAAATACGAACGAAATTTCAAAAAATTTAGAAAACACATAAATAATTCAAAAAATTTATCTATTTTAAATTATTTTTATTTTTAGGGATCATAATTTTTTTTTTTTATTGAGATGAATTAACAATTTTTAATATTTAATGTAAAGTTAACAAAATTAAAAAAATATACCAAAAAAATTACATTTATTGCTAAGCGTTTGAGAGAGAAGATGATTCACTTTAACAACTCCCGTATTCACTCGACAAACGGGAGAGGGTCTTAGATTAACGTCCACATCCATGCCTGGATCCGCGGATGAACTTCCACTTTGACTCGGTGATTGAGTTTTACTGAACTGATAAGTCTCTTTTTTCAATAAGCCGTCACCATCAGCTTCCTGTTCCACGTGGCGTTCTGTCAGAGGCTCAGAGCTTCGCAATTCTGAATTTCCTAGTAGTTTCCTCTACCCGGAAAATGCTAGAGGTACCGACTTGCAGGTACATATATAGATACACTGGGTAACGTGCAATAAATCTATCAAATACAGATTTCTAAAATTTGTATAACCTTCTTTATTCCCTCCCGCCTTCCCTCCGCATCTCTCAAGTCTCGTCTTATTGTGAGTTAAATGGCCGGCCCGTCGAAGAATTTCCTGAAGCAGGTGAAAGTTGCATCTATGAACTACTTTTCACCGTCGACTGTCCCTTCGCCGGCGCCAGTTCTGATTCCGGCACCGGCACCTACTCTGTCACCAGTTCCGGCTCCGGCTCCGACTGCGACTGTCCCTTTGCCGGCGCCAGTTCTGATTCCGGCACCGGCACCTACTCCGTCACCGGTTCCGATTCAGGCTCTGACTCCGACTCCACCGGCACCTACTCCGTCACCGGTTCCTATGCAGTCTCCGGGTCGGGCACTGACTCCGGTGTCGGCTCCGACTCCGGCGACGGCGCCGACTACGACTACCTCCCCTTCCCATCAAAACCTTCCAGTGTTCATTGTTCCAGTCTTGCTCGTCTATCTACAACTCAAGTACCAGGGTACCCCTGAATCCCCTTTTCAAACTGACCCCATATCCATATTTGTTTCCATCGGTAGTCTGCTTCTTTATTGCGGGGCATACGATGCCAAATTGAGATGGCCGATGATTGCTTCAGTTGCCTCGCGTTTAATGATGGTGTTTGGCTCACTTTCTTTAGTATCCACTGCTTCCATTTTAATCCCCGACTCATTTGTACCACTTCTCTACTTATCATGCTCTTGGTTCTTTGTTATTGAGTTTCTGAATCTATTGATATGGGCATGTCAGCAAATCGTGGGCATATTCTTCAGTCAAGCCGCAACTCAGCCGGTTCCAAACACTGTAGATGGAATGGTGTAAGCAGATGAACTGAAATATGCAGAGCACAGTACATTTTTGCTTTCTTATATGTTCACACATATATCAGAAATGCTACACACACAACACACTTGCACAACACATTACACAACACAACCAAAACGACGTCGTTTTGGCTGTGTTTTTCAAAAAAAAAAAATTAAAAATCAAACCCTTCTCCTTCCCCAACAGCCGCCTCCTCCCTCCTCCTGTTGCGCCGCCCCCCCCCCCCCCCCCCCCCCCCCCAAAACTCCAGATCGCGCCACCGCACCACCAAATCGTTCGACGTCTACTTCCCCAACAGCCGCTCCCCGTCCACCAGTCGAAGAGAGCAAGCGAGAGAGAGAGAGAGAGACTTCGAGACCACCAAACCCCACCACCCGCCCCTCCACCGCCGCTCCAGATCTCCAAATCACGCACCAGATCGCAACCGCCTTCGCGCCACAACACCACGACGGCAACCAGTCGAAGAGAGAGAGAGAGAGTTCGGGACCACCACTCCACGGCCACAACCAGACGGCGGCGACCACCACTAAGAGAGAGAGAGAGAGACGGCGACCACCACAACTAGACAGCGGGTGGGCGACGGCGCAACAGGAGGAGGGAGGAGGCGGCTGTTGGGGAAGGAGAAGGGTTTGATTTTTAATTTTTTTTTTTGAAAAACACAGCCAAAACGACGTCGTTTTGGCTGTGTTGTGCAAGTGTGTTGTGTGTGTAGCATTTCTGCACATATATATACACACACACATACGTAGCAAACGTTGATGAAGTTAGCCTTTTTTGTTTTGGTGTTTTTGTATTTTTTTGCGGGAGTATTGTTTGTGAATTCTGTTTGGGAAAAAGAGTTCAGAATAATATTTGGTTTGTTTGTCACAATGTTGACATCATTTTCTAATATTAAATCTGAAAACTGTAACCAAAACAAGGCAATTGTACAGAATGATTCTCCAATACAACGAATTCACTTTGAGACATTCAAAATGATTCACCAATAAGATGATGCATTTATGCTTACTTGAAAATATGTTTGGAAATCACAAAAGAAATTGGTATCTTCACCCTGCAAAATGAAAATTATCTTGGATAAACCAAAAATTATGTAGTGAGCAAAAAAATGGAACACGAGTATTAACAGTTATTGTGCCGTTTTGAATTGTGACAAAGCATAACACATTAGAATAATCCTCTAATGTTGGCGTTGAATTCCTGAAATTACTGTCATCCAATCGGAAAATAAAATATCTTAGTGTGATTGTTTCTTTCTTGTAAGTCGACAAAAGAGAATGGCTCGATGCTCGACAAAGGAAAGATTGCAGCATAATCAAAAGAAAAACTATACTAAATATTAGGCTAATCCCAGCAAGCTACATAGTGGACAAAATGGAAATAATCTTGGATTATTAAAAAATTATATTGGACAAAAATGTGGAACAAGAGTATTAACAGTTATCCTGCCTTTCTAAATTGCGATAAAGCATACCGTGTCAGAAGAATCCTCTATCATTGAAATTGAAGTCCTGCTATTACTGTGATCCCGTCTGAGAATGAAAAATTCTATTGTACTTGTTCCTTTCTTGTGAAACAACGGAAGAAAATGGCTCGTTGCTCAAACAACGGTACGTACTGATTGGTACGGTAGAGTATTTATTCCTGCTCCAAACAATTACTCACTTCTTGTCGAAATGGATCACTTCTAGGCAGAACAATTACCCTCGAAAAGATCCACATGGAGAAAGAAAAGGTAAAATAGGGCCGACACCGAAATGGATCGCTTTATCACTTCTAGTCCACCAGGTAGTACCCCAAACAATACGGCATTTCCTGCGTAAAATAGGACCCACCAAAATGATCCAATGGCTGGTGCGTCTCTTGTTCGAAACTTTTACGCTCGTCCTACACCAATAGAATTATACGTGAGTCTAACCACATTTGAATAGAAACAAAGGTTCTTTAGTTTTAATTTGAGTTGGGCAAATGATCCTTCGCAGACCCTTCCCTTCACACACTTACTCTCACCTCTCCTCTCTTCTAAGTCCTCTCACCTCACCGTTCTCACAACCGCACTGCCTCGGCTTTATATATGAGCATTTCGCCTTCTCTCATCACCTTTAATTCCTTACTGTGAATTCAATGGCAGAATCTACAACACGTTTCCGGAGGAATTTCTCTGAGCAGATAAAGGTTGCAGCTATCAGCAAATAATTGATCGATATCGCTAAAAACATATTTGGATCTTCCTTAATATAAAACGGCGTAATTTTAAATGATCTGTAAAAGTGATGTGTTAAAATAATGAATACGTAGCACTCTTGAACAATTACCCTGAAAAGATCCACATGGCATCTCCAGGGTAAAATAGGACCCACCAAAAAGATCCAATAGCTGGTGCGTCATCTTTACCTCGTCCTACACCAATAGAATTATACGTGAGTTTAACCAAATTTTAATAGAAACAAAAGTTTTTTATTTGTGAATGAGTTAGGCATGATCCTTCGTAGACCCTTCCAACGATTCCATCCCCTCGCACACTTATTCTCACCTCACCGTTATTGCAACCGCACTGCCTCGGCTTTATATATGAGCATTTCGCCTTCTCTCATCACCTGTAATTCCTTACGGTGAATTCAATGGCAGAATCTACAACACGTTTCCCAAGGAATTTCTCTGAGCAGATAAAGGCACGGGTATCCCGCTAGTATATATATATATATATATATATATATATATATATATATATATATATATATATAAAACTTCCAATAAGATATTCTTTATTTTATCCCGCTAGCATTTCGTCTATTTAGATTGTGGTATTTATTAAAAAAATTTATTCCTTATATAAATTATTTTTGTAATTTTTTGTTTTTGGTCAATTGTTTTAATTTGTTTATTTATCTCGACAAGAGCTTTCAGAAAAATTATAAATAATAGGCCAAATTTGAAAAAAAATTAGAAAAGACAAAAATAAATTAAAAATATAATTTTTTTAACTTATTTCGTCGTCGTTGGTGATATTTTTTTTAATTTTTAGACATAATTTTATAATTTTTAAATTTCTTTTATCAAGACAAACTAATAAATCGCAAAATATTAAAGTTAAAAAATAAATATAAAATATAAAATATAAAGAAAAAAATAAATTATAATAAATTAGTTAGGATAATGGAATTAATTTATGTCAGAGTTTAACATCGTATGCATCAGAATTTAGTCCCAACTTCCGACATGACATGATGTTAACATCATTTGATATTTGACATAAAGAAAATCAAAGGGAGACGGTGAAAACGATAGAATTTCATAATATTTTCTATTCGCTTCCCAAATTTGCTATTAGTAAGGAGCAGTAACAGGAACAGGGGAAGGAAATAGCTGGCAAATCCCACAAAACGACGTCGTTTCATGGACACCTCATTAAAAAATATATGAGTCCAAAACGACGTCGTTTTGGACCCCAAAATTTAGCCCCAACTTCAGCCCTAATTCCCCCCCCCCCCCAAAAAAAAAAACCCAATTTGATTTCCCACGTTATGCAGAGAAACAGGGAGACAGAGAGAGAGGAGCAAGAAGAAGGGGGCAACGCCGACGTCTACAACCACAGCTCGCGGCAAACTCCACCACCCAACCACGCCGCGAACGACGCTATATTCGGCGGCCCGCCCCGCCCCGCCCCGCCCTACGCGGTAGCCATCTCTCTCTCTCTCAATTTTTTCGATCAATGTCAAGTTTTCTGCAGATTTGTTTTGTAGGAATAAAAGTAAGATAATGGTATTACCTTCCTTTCTGCAAATAGTTGGGGTTTTATCTTTCTTTTCTTATTTCGTTGATTTTTCTCTTCTTTCTGTATCACTAGCTTTCTTGTTTTTCCTTCCTGGTTGGGTTGTTGCTTGTGATTGCTATAATTTCTCAATTTGGAATTTTCTTAGACCTTTTAGTGAGATGCTTTAATTAGGGCTTTTGCATATAATCATGTCTTCTTCCTTTTGAGTTTCACATTCTGTGTAATGGCTAATAAAATAAATCTGCAGAAAACTTAACATTAGGGCTGTTTCCCTGTTTTTGTAATGGAATTAATTTATCAAAAATGCTAGGAACACATCAAAAAAGCACACCACTTTAACACATCACCCCAAAACGACGTCGTTTTGGGGTGAGAGAAAAAAAATTTCTGAAATCTGTTTCTCCTAAATTTAGATCAGTCTCTTGGTTTTGAGTTCCCCCCAAAATCAGAAACCAATTTCCCTCCAGCTCAGATATCAGCCGGAGGCCCCATCCCCATCCCCAAAATCAGGCCAACAACCACCGCCGCCGCCGCCGACCCCTCAACCACCGACCACCGCCGCCGCCGCCGACCCCTGCACCAAGGTCTCTCTCTCTTTTTCCCATTGAGAAAGATGGGAAAAATACAGAACCAGCATATACATATACCAATTTCATAGCAACTTCAAGTTTCTTCTAAGAATCATGCATGATTTAGAAATGATAATCCTTCATTTACTCAACCAAGTACCAACTGATACCATTCAAATACAGATTGGTATCAGAACCATTACATCAGACCAGAATTAGAATTGGAAAAATACAGATTGGTATCAGAATTGGCAAAAATACACACACCAAAAACACAGATTGCAAAAACACACACACCAGAAAGGCATTTGATCCACATAAACCAAATTGGTATCAGAATTGGCAACAGAAATGGCATCAAAACAAATTGAAGGCGTATTGAAAGCTAAATCAGATTCACTATATTGTCTAAATCAGAAATGGCATTTGATACAATATTGTCTAAATCAAATTCACTATCAAAAACCTACAGAAATTGCACTATTATGAACCCAGAAATGGTGTAATAGATTTTACCTAAAATTTTCGAATTAGGGTTCCTGAAATTGGAACCCCATTTTTTCAATTAGGGGTCGGCTCGGCGTGGTCGGCGGTTTCCATGGTGGAGGCATCTTCTACAACGGCGTCGGTGGTGGTGGTGCTCGGTCACCAGGCGGGTTAATGGTGGTATTCGTCTCCGTGGCCTGATTTGGGGGGAAAGGTGAACACACAAGATTTGGAGGAGTTTTCGACAGCGTGTTCGGCGGTGGTTGTGGCCGGTGGTGTAGGCGTATTTTCCGTTGGCTTCTTCGTCTTCGGTGGTTATGGCCGGTGGTGGAGGCGTCTTCTCCGTTGGTTTCTTCATCGGCGGTGGAAGTTGTGGTCATGGAAGTTGGGAGGGAAGAGTCGACTGATCTGAGAGAAACAGATTTCAGAATTTTTTTTTCTCTCACCCCAAAACGATGTCGTTTTGGGGTGATGTGTTAAAGTGGTGTGTTTTTTTGATGTGTTCCTAGCATTTTTGTTAATTTATGTCAGAGTTTAACATCGTATGCATCAGAATTTAGTCCCAACTTCCGACATGACATGATGTTAACATCATTTGATATTTGACATAAAGAAAATCAAAGGGAGACGGTGAAAACGATAGAATTTCAGGATATTTCCTATTCGCTTCCTAACCTTTTAACAAAATATATATATGTAAATTTTAATAAATTAATAAATCAAGAATGCTACTCTTACACCCATAAATAGCACAGCCAAGCACATCTTTGGGGGACCCACCCCCACCCTCTCCCGCCATCCACTCTCCATCTCACGCGTAAACCCCCCCCCCCCCCCCCCCCCCCTTTCGTTTTCCCTCTCTCTCCCCCTACAATCCTCTATCTCTCACACATTTTTATTTTTTAATTCTTATTCTTATTTTTTAGTTTTTTCTTTATTAGTTTTTTGTATTTATTATTTTTAAATCATTAATTTATCTTGACGAAATAAATCAACCAAGTATATTTTTTTGTTTAAAGGTAATTTTTTTTACTAGAGATAAAAAAATAAGTTTAAACGTGATCTGTTTTGACTTATTTTTTTTATGAAATTTTTTATTTTTTTAAAACATCTTGTTGAGAAGAATTAATAATTAATAAAAGATTGATAAGTTAGATAAAAAATAAGTCCAATTAAGCAAAAAATAACATATCACGTGTTGTTTTCATGTTTTCATTTGTAAAAAGACTTATTTAATATTATATTTATATTTTTCGTTTGTAAAAAAACTTATTTCTTGCATGTATATGTGATTCCCCAAATCTAATTAGTTTATCTGATTAGTTTTAGCTAATCGAACCGTATTTTTGTCTGACTTAATAATATTTTACTAATTATTACGTGGTAAAAGAAAAAAATATAAAAGAATAGTAAGGTCGATTAGGTAAAATTAATCAGACTTAATTTTTGTAACATGTAGTATAGTTTGATTAAGAAAAACAAATATAATTAGGTAAATCCTAGTGGTCATTGTTACGTATACATGTCCACGTCATGTGTATAGTTTTGTTTTTTGCAGGGCTACGTATACATGTCCACGTCATGTGTCTCAAACGAAAGGCTCTTTTCCATTTTTTTTATATAAGTAATTCCTAGTGGTCATTGTTATACATCCAGAAGTTTTGTGACCTCTTTATATTTTTCACTATACATTTTTTGAAACAAAAAAATATAAAGAAATAATTTATTTCAATCTTTTATATTGTTATTTTATCATATTTGGTTTTATTTTTAACCGTCAACCTACTTAATTAATCAAATTTAAATCGCCTAAAAGATTAGTCAATTTGTCGATTTTAAATATGAATGATTTTACAATAAGTAGAAAAAATATCAACTTGCTTACTATGAGTTGATTAAAATGTAACATCAACTCACTCAATTTGATCTAAAAATATTTCTACGATGGCAATACTGTCACTTCACAACCTAACTAATTAATAATAGTAAATACTTTGTGGTTATAGAAATCTATTTTGACCGTCATTTTAAAATTTTGATAACTTGCTCAAACACCAATTACATGGCTACTGGAAGTTTTTTTTTTTTTACCAAAGGAGTTCACCCGAGCGCTGAGGTCGCTCAAGCAACCTAACCAAAACTACTGACTTGCAATCTTGTACTCCAAATTCTTCTGAATATGCTTCCAAATCTCATCCGGAGATAGAAAACCAGAGATAGAGTTGAAGAATCCCTCTTGGGAGGGGCAGATCTAATATAGGCTATTAATAATCTGTTATGTATAAGAAAGATAAAAAAACTAAAATAAATTAATATGGCAGAAACTTACTTGTTTTCGAAACGAATTCCAGTGATCAAGCAATCTATCGAACGAGTCGGTAGAACACGAATACTTACTGATCGAGATTTGTGTTTGACACAATTTCCTTAAGACAAAATACGCCCTCGCTACGGTGTTACAAGATGAATTGGCGTTTGTCTCCCATGATACAACGATCAACACTAGTAGTAGCAGCACTGCAAACTACTAGTCTGTCGAACCAGAATGTGCATTGGACTGTCTCTCAAAGAACAGAAATATAATGCGGGCATAATACTATGAATGCAAGATAAGAGGTCTCAAAAATAAGTACGAAAATTGGACTAGATTGGCCTTTATTTATAGGCTATAAAAAGGTGCAACTCTGTTTAAGAGTTGCACTGGTTCGGCCTAAAGCAAATAATAGGTGCACCGGTTCGATTAGGTAAACCGATTCGGTTAAGTTGCATTGGTTCGGCCCAAGGGACGCAGTCGTTGGACATATAAAGGGTCAGGAACCAGTCCAAGACCAACGGTCAAATTTTGTTGGGCCACGCGAGTTAGAAACAGACCAACGGGTTAGTCGGATCTAAATAAATAAAATTCTAAAAGAAAATTAATTTAATTTAAATAAATTTTCAACAAAAAAAATTATTTAAATGACTCGAACCCAGCCCGGCACGGCCGGCAGAGGCGCGCCCGCGTGTGTGGTAGTTTGGGCCAAAACTTATGCTACCCAAGTCTTTCCCCATCCACAAAAGTGGAGTGTCCCTTGGGACTCAAACCCTTAACCAATATTAAGCTATATAAGCCACTTAAAAGTTTCACATTTTTCCTACGTGGGACTAACATTATTTTCATCCAAAATTACAAATATTTGAAGCGTATTTTAGATTCAATTTTTAATTCACATATAAATGGTTTTGCCTAACCAAATATACAATATTAAGCTCTATGTATATGTAAATATATTGCCACTTAAATTCATACATAAAAATATGTGAAATTCACTTTTATTTTAGCTCAAACTTAACTAAAATTATATTTTCCAAAACCGTTTTCCAACAGGAGATTGTGCACAACCCAGAGAGAGAGTTGAAAAACCGCGTATAAAACGTGTTTGGACTTTTTCTTTGTATGGCTGGCCTTGTTTTCTCTATGGCCTGTCATGCTTCGGTAGCTTTGGCCTTTTGGTTGATCTCTTTGCAACGAGAAGTATTTTGTTGAACCTCTCTTTTGGGAGGTGAACATTACTATTTTTTAATTGGCTCTTCTTAAACTACGGGTCCACCTAACTCGACTATGGGTAGTTTGAGAAACAAAATCAGAACTTAAACGTTTTCTCTCTCAAAAAAAAAATTTTATTTTTAAACTCTTTTTAAAACTTTAGAAATTCAAAAAATAATATTCAAAAAAATTTCTGTTTCAAATTGTTGCTTCAAATCGACAATTATAATCTTTTTTATATCATTTTTCGTCTTTATGTAAAAAAAAATTATAATTCTTTTGTCTTGTTTCAATTTTTTTGTAGATTTTTAGTTCATTTCGATAAGATGTTCAAAAAATTAAACTTTATTTTATAAATCAACAAAAAAATAAAAATTGATAAAAAAATAATTTGTATGAATTTCTTGTCAAGACGAATTAATAATTTATAAAAAATTGGCTAAAGACAAAAAATTATAATTTGTTTTTTACTTAAAGATAAAAAAATAATCCAATAAAAAGGACACTAATTGTGTATTTGAAGCAGCCATTTGAAAAAAAATTCTTTTCAAATATTGTTTTTTTTTGCTATTTTAAAAGAGTTTAAAAGATGAAAAGAATATTTTTGAAGAGAAAAACACGGGTAGAGATAGAGAGATTCAGATGAATTGAGAGAGAGATAGAAAAAACACCCAGAAAATTCCTCACATGATTTAGTTACTATGGTTAAGTTAGGTGGGCCCATAAATTAAAAAGAACCTTTGATACTCACCCCATATCCATCTTTGTTTCCATTGCTAGTCTGTTTCTTAATTTATTGCTGGGCATATGATGCTAAATTCAGATGGCCGGATATTGCTTCGGTTGCCTCGCGTTTAATGGTGGTGTTTGGCTCACTTTTTTTAGTATCTATTGCTTCCATTTTATTCCCCGACTCATTTGTACGATTCCCGCTACTTTCCCTACTTTTTGTTCCTTGCTGCTAAGTTGCTGAAGCTATTGATATGGGTATATCGGAAAATAGAGGACAAATTTTTGAGTGATCAACTCGCAACTACTCCTGCCGTTCCAAATACTGGGGATGATATAGTGTAACTAGAAAAGCTGTAATGTGTATAGCACAGTACACACGCATATGGCTAACAGGCTAAGTGTAAGTGGTATTTTTTGCTAAGTGGTATGTTCATCTTGTATATTCATAATAATAGAATTTCTTTGACTTAAAAAAAAAAAAAATACACACGTTTGCTTTCCTCTTTCATCCTTTTATGTTCACTTAATGTAACAAATGTTGATGAAGTTTTTTTTTTTTTTTTTCTGTTTTTGGGGGGCTGCGGGTTTATTGGAGCAATGTTATTAGCAAGAAACCCCGTAGGGAATCGTGCAGGGATCACATGTCAGGGATGAGAAAAAAAAATCTTTTTCAAGCAAAGAAAGATCCCCGTCATGTAATCCCTATGCGATTCTCTGTGCAGTTCTTTGCGAATAGTATTTCTCGATAAAAAATGGTATTCGTCATGAATTAGCCACAGAACCCACCACCAATCACGTGGTGGTGGGGCCTCCGATTCCCTTTGAAAATCCCTTCTTCTCTTTCTGTCTCTCAAAAACTTGGTAAGTGATTTTGTTTTAAAAAAAAAATTCTCTTTATTTATTTTTTAATTTTTTTTAGCTTTGCATCAAATGCTCAAAATTATTGATTCGTCTCTTAAATTATTAAAAAATATTAACAGTCATCACATGTCCTAATGTAGCCAACTTTGAAAATAATAAATTGATCGACACCGCATATTCGAACTCCTTTTCAATCGTGTTTTCTAAATTTTATCCTAAAAAAAACTAAAAATTTAGCGTTGACTTAAAATATTATTTCGCGATTAACCGTGAGCTCAGAATATTTTAATAAAGAGCTGTTAAATTATAATAAAATATTTATTAATCTAAAGTATAAATCAACAAATAACAACAAAATATAAATCAACCCTATCTCAAAATATTTTTCATTTGTATTTTTTATCAAATACCTTACCATAATTCAATACTATAAAAAATAATTTTTATAAATCAACACTATATCAAAAATAACTTTTATTTTACTTCTATCATATACCTTACGCTGAACTTCGAATATTTTGAAATTATGCTAAGGTATTTATATTTATCAAAATATTTTGAGCTCACAATTAATTTTAAAATAATTTTTGCAGGTCAATGAGAAATTTTTAGTATTTATTTTTGGAATAAAATTTAGAAAACACGATAGAAAGGGATTCGAATAAGCAGTGCCGATCACTTTTCTCTCTACAGTTGGGCGCATTAGAATGTGTAATAAACGTGAATATTTTTGGATAATTTAAGAGAATTTTAACTTTATTTTTAAATCAACAATAAAATATAAATTAACAAATATCTTACTATAATTTAACAACCTTTTATCAAAATATTTGAAGTCAATGGTAATTTTTTAGTACTTTTTCGAGAATAAAATTTAAAAAATACGATAAAAAAGAGTTTGAATGAGTGATGTCCGTCACTTTTTTATCTCTTAAAAGTTGGGCGCATTAGAACATGTGATGAATATGAATATTTTTAGATGATTTAAAAGATTTTAACTTTAGTTTATAAATCAACAAAAAAGAAAAATAATAATAAAATATAAATCAACAAATACATTACCATAACTCAACAACCATTTATCAAAATATTCTGAACTTACGGTTTATCCCAAAACAATTTTTTAAATCAACAGTAAATGTTTAGTATTTTGTCGAGAATAAAATTCAGAAAGCACGACCGAAAGTGGTTCGAATTAGCAGTGTCGGTCAATTTGTTTTTTTCAAAGTCGGGCGCATTAAAACGTTTGATGAATGTAAATATTTTAGATAATTTAAAATACAAATCAATTATTTTAAGTATTTGGCCTTTCAAAAAAAAATTAGAGAGGTTTTTAAAAATTACTCTTAATTTAATTTAATTTAATTATTTGGATGAGTCGATCTAGACTGTTGTCTTTGTATTTTTAAAGAATATAATACGGTAGCGATAATAATTTTCTCACTTGTCTCTAGTTGGGTAGTTTTTAATCTATTTTATGTAAATTTACAAAATTATCATTTAATTTGTGAAAATAATGTATACAATAAAACGTTAAATTTAGAGTTTCACATATATGTTTAAACTATACACTTACAAGCATGTGTACGACACACCAAATATTTTTTTAAACAAAAAATAACTCAAAAATCTAATTGAACAATAATATTTTTGTTCATGTTAATTCGTTAACTCAGTTCCATGAAAAAACTATGAAATTTCCTTTCTCCTTTGACAACATGGCCTGCATTCCTTGGATTGACCACAGTTTTTTAATCTACGTTGGACTTTCAGCCACCATAGTATAATAAATTAAGCATAGAAAATGAATATTTTAAAAAAAATGATACACATTAACCTAATCTCGTGGAAGAAGGAATATTCAAAGCGTTGAGAATAAATTGAGAAACAAATTTTACCATCTTAACAATTAGGTACATATTGTAATAATTCGTAATTTTAATAAAAACTTAATATTTAATATTTAATTTTGAGTTTTAATTATTTAATTCAGAATTTCATAATTAAAAAAAGCCGCTTGCTTTACAGAAACCTCGAGAATGAAATCTTTTGAAATTTCTTCGTATTCATGGTCTTAACTCAAATTTTCTTGGCCGAATTAAGTTAAAGCCTCGGATTCTTTCAACTTAATTACAGAATAATCAGATTTTTTTTAGAGAATTTAATGTCCATAAGTAAAATGAGGATTAATTGGATATTCATGGCTATGGTTAAATTCGGCATTATGAGGAATTTTCCCCTCAATCTCTATATAAACCACTTCAATTTCAGAACAATCACACATATTCGTAATCCAGAGGTTTAGTGAGTTTCGGAGAAGGTTTTCAAAGAGAGTTTTGGGATGTTATTCAAGTTCTAGAGAGAGAAAGAGGAAGTTTATGACCATGGTAAGACATATGCTGTAACGACCCGCCCTCGCCTTGTACAATACTGTCCGCTTTTGTCGCCCAAACCCTATGGACTTCCCAGTAGGTCACCCATCCCTGAATTGCTCCAGGATGAGCACGCTTAACTGTGAAGTTCCATTTGGTGTTGGCGCCATCACGGCTTTAAAAGGCCTTGTACAAGGAAGGTTCATAATCTTATAAATACCATCGAACTTACATCCACCAAGCGATGTGAGACCCTTGACCACCCATCCGGACGTCTCACTGAGACTCCATCTCTTGGACGCCGGCCTCACAGCCAGCATTACAGCCTGGCTGAGGTGTCACAATCTCCCCCACTTAGGAACACACGTCCTCATGTGGGGCCGAGATATCCCACATTTCCGGTTGGTGCAGGCTCTGATACCATTTGTAAAGACTCGCTCCCGCCTTGTACAATACTGTCCGCTTTTGTCGCCCAAACCACATAGACTTCCCAATAGGTCACCCATCCCAAGATTGCTCCAGGGTGAGCACGCTTAACTGTGAAGTTCCATTTGGTGTTGGCGCCATCACGACTTTAAAAGGCCTTGTACAAGGAAGGTTCATAATCTTATAAATACCATCGAACTTACATCCACCAAGCGATGTGGGACCCTTGACCACCCATCCGGACGTCTCACTGGGACTCCATCTCTTAGACGCTGGCCTCACAGCCAGCATTACAGCCTGGCTGGGGTGTCACAATCTCCCCCACTTAGGAACACACGTCCTCGTGTGGGGCCGAGATATCCCACATTTCTGGTTGGTGCAGGCTCTGATACCATTTGTAACGACCCGCCCCCGCCTTGTACAATACTGTCCGCTTTTGTCGCCCAAACCCTATGGACTTCCCAGTAAGTCACCCATCCCTGAATTGCTCCAAGGTGAGCACACTTAACTGTGAAGTTCCATTTGGTGTTGGCGCCATCACGGCTTTAAAAGGCCTTGTACAAGGAGAGTAAAATGGAGAAAACCCTTTGGTATGCAACGGTTTATTCTACCATCTGGTCTATCTGGTTAGCTCGGAACAAGTGGGTTTTTCAAAACCAGAAGATGGAAAGGGAAGCAATTCTGGAAATGGCAAAAATTAGGGCAGCCAGTTGGGTAAAAATAAAGCTTAGGATCAAGGTGTACACAATACAAGATATTGTTAGGTCTTTAGAAGGGGTGAGAAAACTAAGGGGTTGACTATGTAATTTCTTTTGGTTTGTAGGTAACTTGCCTACCTTTTTTCTTTTCTGGATTCAAGGACAACTTCCTTGAATCCCTCTTAATCATTGTAATCTTGCTCTGATTAATAGTATATTTTACTTAGCAAAAACAAATACCATCGAACTTACATCCACCAAGCGATGTGGGACCCTTGACCACCCATCCGGACGTCTCACTGAGACTCCATCTCTTGGACGCCGGCCTCACAGCCAGCATTACAGCCTGGCTGGGGTGTCACATATGCGTGTGTTGATGTGTATGACATGTACGCATACCTTATAACTAATGTATGTGTATAATATATGTATACAAAATTAATACACAAATAATTATGTAAAAATAAGTTTTATTGATTTAAAATTTTTGAATTCTTATATTATACATTTTCTAAACCACTTTAATTAAGTGTTATTTACGAAACGTTGAGCAAATTTTAGATAAAAAAATTATGTACTTCCGTGTAGATCTTTAATTTGGTGTAAAAATCATGAAGGAAAATAGTTTATTCTGTTAATTTTTTGTTTATTAATTTTTGATACCCTCAACGTCGCACATAATCAGAATTATTCTATAAAAGGGTCTTTGAGAACGATATGAAATGACAAATTATTAGAATAAAAGGACCATCACAATCACATCATATAAGAATTTTGTATTCAAAGTAGCATTATCCATGTTTTAACCTAAAGTCCACGCAAATGAATACAAAAGGGTGCATTGCCACGAGGGAGGGAGAGAGAGCATGCATAAAAACAATGGTTAATTACATTTTACCTCCTTCAACTATGATTCTTTTCCACACTACTCTCTTTATCTTGTTTTTGCTATAATTTATCCCCTTCAACTATAGAAAGATGATATAACATCCTACGGTTAGTTTTTTCGTCAAATACTTAACGGTAAAGGTCATTTGTTATGCAGGTGTTCATTTAAAAATACTTATTCTGATTGGAATACTCTTCATCGTAAATATAAAATTTATAATACATAATACATAATTTATGATATAGTTATTGTTTAAAAATTTATAAAAGTTGAAGAAACTTATAAAATTAAGAAAAATATATAATGGCATACAAAGATATTTTTTACCGGAAAATAAAACATATTGAGAAACTTAAAAATGAATACATCAAAAAATAAATAGATCAAAATTTATTTTAATACTACGAATTGATGTCCAAATGTTATGAATTTAACACGTAAACAATGAAAATTACATAAAATAAAAATTAATATTAACTAATTTAATTTATAAATTATATATTAGATATAATATTGTGTGTGTAGGATATTCTACTCACAACAATTATTTTTAAGAGCATATGTGTACAACACATAACCTTTACCGTTAAATATTAGACGGAGAAACTAACATCACAGTATTATGTCATTTTTTATAGTTGAAGAGAGTAAATTGTAACTAAAACAGACAAAGGAGCAAAATAAAAAAGATCATAGTTAAAGGGGGAAAAGTATAATTAACCCCAAAAAAAAGGCAGTCATCAATGTGGTAATTGGGTGACGGATAACAGGTCTTGGAGGGTTGTGAAAGTGGGGCCCCTGCTTCTAACTGAGGAAGCAAAATCCAGTAATGATTGCTTCTGTCAACTTCTCCGATGAAAGAACATAGTTTATAGAACACTGACCTCTATGAGCATTTCCAACATACTCTCCAAATTATTTTTTTAGCTATTTTAACTAGCAAGAATTAAAAAAAAATTTGCAACAGCCTAGTTATAGTAATTTTGCTACAGTATCTTGCCATTTTTACCTAGGTATTGTTCATGATTCAATATTTTATTATTTTTTCATTGTTACCAAGGAAATATATATTGGCTGTTGAGTTGTGTTTAAAGTGAAAGAAAATAAGAAAAAAAGAGTAATTATATTTTAATAGAATGATAGTTAAATTAGAGAGGGTTGTTGGAGTTGTGATTGAAATAAGACTAGCTAAACTAACATTTCAAAAATTTTAGTAGCTAGTTTGGCTAGATATTGTTGGACTTGCTCTAAGAGCATGTCCAAGAGGGGCTATCTATTTTCCCTACTCAAAGTACATTTTTTAATTTAGCTAGTGTTTTTTTTTCTTTCAGAACTCCAACAATGCTATCTATTTTAGCTATATCTATTAAAATATGTATTGTTTTACTTTTTTACTTTTCTTTTACTTTTTTTTTATTCTTTGAAAAAAGAGAGAGAAACTTATAAAAGAGTTAAAAACTATTAAAAAAGGTATTGCTAGTGAATAGTAGCTAGGTATATTTGCCTAGGCACTATTCACAAAACTAGAATAGCTAGCCTTTTATTGAGGCTCTTGGAGCACAATTTTTGTGTTTTGAATAGGTAAAGTAGTTAAAAATTGTGTTTGGCTAGCCTCTTGGTGATGCTCTAAGGTTTCTTATAAATGCAGAAACCTTGTTTCTTATAAATGCAGGAACCTTTTCTAATGTTTTAGAAAACACTCTCTATTTTACAAACTATTATATAAATTTTCCTTTCATGTTAACTTCTGTTAAAAAATAAACAATTTATGATGATGTGGCAAGAATAAATTTGTAAATAACTAAAATACCCTTTGGAATGTCTATTAAACACATAAATCTTATCTCTCTTCTCACCTCACCTTAAGGTATATAAGTTTTTCTATTCAATTTTTCTTCTCTATGAATGCATTGGTTGGTTAATTTTTTATTTATCAATATAAATTATTATTTTTATTTATAATCATTTCATCTTTTAATACAATAAGCGTCTTTAGAATTAAGAATAAAATGAAACAGATATTATTTTTTTCAAGATTTTTTGTTAAATTTTCTTGTGTTTTTTATTTGTCTTGACGAGAGGATCGAAAAATTATAAAAATATGGACTGAAATTGAAAAAGATTGTAATAAGATGATGCTAATACACTTAAGACGGTGCAAAATTATCTTCCAAAATACATGTAAAACAATTTAGTTCTTCAATCAACATTCGCAATGTAAAAAAATCAAGTACGATGAGTTAACAATGTATATGTATTTTTGGTAGATAAAATACACGTCAAAAATAAAAATTAATCAAGCAGATAAAAATAAAAATATTTATTCTAATTACAAAAATATAATATACAAATAACATTATACAAAATCAATCATAGTTAAGTTTAAAATTTTAATAAGTAAAAAAATATTATGTTAAAGTTAAATTACGTTAACTTTTTTAACAAAACCATGAAAATTTATTTCTTGGTATAATAGATTAAGATGTACATGTGCTTCCTCTTAGATAAAATACGTATATAGGACAAAAAAATTATTGATATTTGTTAAGAATAAATGGTTTTATTTGTAACACTAAATAATAGTTACTAAATCTAAGATGCATGAGTAATTTTACAAAGTTAACCAATATGACCTAAATTTAATTTTATTCATCATTTAAAACTCGAATAAGATAAAAAAAAAGTGAAACATTAAAAAAAAAGAAATTAAATTAGAAGTCATAATAATTATTTTATGAGATAGACAAAAATGTATATGTGCTTTCAGTAGGTAAAATATACATAAAAATACACACATATATAACAAGATATATTAAGTGGTAAACATAATTTTTGTAAAAAAAATAATTATTAAAATATGACATGCACATTTGTTCGTACAAACTTGATCAATAGATAAATAAAATCTAATATAGTAAATACAATAAATATAATTATATAACACACAATTATCAAATGTAAATATCGTTATGTAATGTATTATACACACACACATAAACAGATTAAGTATATGCAAAAAGAGAGATAAAAAGACTAATGAGGACATTTTGATCTTTTATCCCTCAAAACTAATGGTGTTTGTAAGAAATTAACAAAAAGGGAGAATTTGTACAATAGTTTGTAAAATAGGAAAGGATATTGCATTTTTCAAAACCTCAGGGGAGCTCCCTGCATTTGTCAGAAGCCTCAAGAGAGGATGGAATTGGGTGTGTTGATGGCCATGGTAAGACATATATATATATATATATGCTGATGTGTATAACATGTATTGTAATAACCCGTAAATATTTTTAATAAATAAATAGTTCGAAAATATTTTCTTATATATTTATACTCCGCGTATTATTTTTTTTCTCGTTCGCGTACGAATTTTTTCTCTCTCTTCTCTCTCTCTCTTTTCTCTCTCTCTCTCCCGGGTTTGGGCTGTTTGGGCCGGGTCTGGGCCGGGTTTGGGCCGGTTCGGATTGGGCCTGGGCCGTGCCCGGCGCCTGGGCCGTGCCCGGCTTGTGGGCCGTGCCCGGCGCCTGGGCCGTGCCCGGCTCCTGGGCCGTGCCCGGCTTTTGGGCCGTGCCCGGCCGGCTGCCCGGGTTTTTCTGCCCGGTTTTCCGTCCGGTTTTGGTCGGTTTTTGGTCCGGTTCGGCGGTTTTTTGGCCGGTTTCGGGATTTTTCCGTCCGGTTCTGATTTTATATATATTTAAAATAATATATTTTATATATACATATATATATATGTGTATATCTGTGTGTGTGCGCGCGCTGGGAACAGAAAAGACGGAACGTCTTCCCCAAGCCTCCTCTCTGATCACCCCACCTCATCCCCGTCAAGTCGCCGTTCTCCCATCCCTCGTCAGCTACTCCTGCCACAGCCACCCCTAAACCATCATTGTTTTGCCCCCGCCGTTGGTTTTCCCGGTTTTCCTCCCAGCCGTTGATCTCGTCCCATCCCGTTCTCTATAAATAGGACACCTCCCTCTCTGTTTTCTTCACCCCGAAATAGCAGCAAGGAAGAGGAGGAAAGAAAGGAAGGAAGGAAGGAAAAGAAGAGCAGCCACTCCCCGAACCGAATACGCGACCAACACTCCGAACTGATGTAAGATTTCTATTTTAGAGTTCTCTTTTTAATGTTTCGGATTAGTATCAAGTTGTCCCGAGATAATTAGGTGCCTCGTCGGAGTTCGTCGGAGCTCTGCCGAAAAAGAAACAGAACCTGGAAAGGACTACTGGAAAAAGGGGAGAAAGAAAATAAAGAAGATAGAATAATTGCACTCGACCCTTAGCTATTAGTTTAAATTAGATTAAGTTCAATTTGTATAAATTACTAATAGTTTAAGAAATATAAAGTATTATTAATTATTATGGTACACATTAATCCTATTATTTATAAAATTCCAGATTTGTCCTTGTTTTATTAAAATTACCATTTTATCCTTAAAATATTTAAATTACAAGTTTGTCCTAATTTATTTAATTATAAGTAAACTTATCATTTATTTTATTTAAATTAAAACACTATGATTATTAATTTAAATTTGTGCACAACTATCTTATTATTATGCATTTCTATTTAGTAGTTGATTATTAGTCGAGCATGAAATTATCCTGATTATTTCTTTGATTATCCTGATTATTACATTGGTTATCCTGATTATTAATTCTCAGGGTGTCCCGTGGATACCCGAACGTAAACACACTGATAATAATATACGTTTAGTTGTTGTGGATTATTCCCCGTGGGAATATTATGCGTGTCTTGTAGCCGTGATGCGACATGAGCCGAGCTTTGACTTTAACCAGAGGGTGTGATAGACCCAAGCTTTTGTAACACCCAAGCGCTGTAATTTAGCCGTGTCGTGCGTTTAGCCAAATTTCGCTTAAGCCGAAATTATATCTAGCCCTATCGTGCCTTTTTTAGTCTAACGATCTTCTAGTGTAAACTTTAAACTTATATTGTCCGGCACGATATGAAAGGATATAATGTTAGGGAAAGCATCTTGATTGGGAACACGACGATCGGGAGCGGTGCGGTTGGGGCGCAGGGCGGTTGGGAAGCATCGGTTAGTTGGGCGGTCGGGATCGTTATCGTTCGGGAGCACCATATGGACTTTATTGATTGAGAGAAGCCTATTCGAAATATATGACGATGTCATTGATGTTAGGAAAGCCTTTTTGAATTATATGACGTGGTCATGCTTTAGAATATTTTGATTAAAGTTGAGTACTGTGAAAGATTTAGAATTGATATACTCTGTGTTAGTTATAACTGCAAATTCTTTTAATTCGGTTAAATCTTGTATCTATCACTGTTCACACTTATTTATTTTTTTACACATTTACACATTACATATTCTTTTAAATGCTCTAAAACATTAAAAGGGAAACTTAAGGGTAGGAAACTTACTGAGTGTCAAAACTCATGGTGCAACTTCCTCCTGCCCCTGGTATTTCATAACCAGGTACTGACGACAATGGAGCCGGACCAGACTATACACCATATGACGACGTTTATCCTGCAGAAGACGTGATCGAGCCGTGGATCACTTAGACTAGTTTAGACTGCTCTGACTTTACTTTTAAAGTCTTTTTGAATGTAAACAGTCTCTTCTGAAATGTATTTTGACGATCTCATGTATCAAACTCGTATTTCAATATAATGATGGTATTTTAGTTACTTTACTCTTTTTATTAACGTGTCCGAAATTCGGGGCGTTACAACTTGGTATCAGAGCTTAGGTTTCACCACCTCTCGACCTTGGGTAGACTTGGGTAGCTTACACTTTCGAGCGTTCTTACTCCGAGTAATTAGACTTTTATTTGTCTTTTTCCTTTTATGATACGATATACATAAGTCTAATTTATAATTACTTTACAGATGGATTATAGGAGCGGACCGCGATACTCAGACGACGATATCTCGGAAGACGAACTTATGGACGGACTACCAGTGGGCGGGCCACAATTGGTCCCATATTCAGACGACAGCGATAGCAGCTCTGACAATAGCAGCACTGACTATAGTAGCGCTAACGACGACAACAGCGAGGATGAAGATCCTGAAGAGCCTCCTTTTCCAGGAGATGACGAATATATTCCCCCCTTCGAGGCACCAGAGATGGAATTCCCTGAAGACGCACCGGGATACATACCACCAGCGTCTCCAGAGCCATTACCAGACTGGGAGGAAGCAGCACAGTGGATCCAGTACGAGCCAGTGCATAGCGACGAGGAAGACGACGGCGAAGATGCTTACCTTGCAGAGATCAGAGCGTACGAAGAAGCCGAAGATGCCAACCCAGAGAGCGATGTCGAACAACCACCGACACCTGAAACCGAGAAGATACCAATGGAAGTCGAAACGTGGAGGCAGTGGGGTTGGACCCCTGACATTGAGACAGGCACTATGGTATATGTGAAGATCTCACCAGCAAAGAGATGCTCTTGGAAAGTGCGTTCGGAGCCTTATTTCTTGGGGCCAGTGATGCTCCTAGACCAAGATCCCAACGGCAACTACCTACTGAGCTTGCCCGTCGGTTTTGTAGAGAAAGTGGGAAACACCGCGCCCCGCTCATGGGTGCAGATTGCAAGGCCAGATGACGAAAGTAGGATCGTGGATCCTGAAGGAAATTTGGACTTCACCAATCGGTTTGTCTACATAGAGCGCCCTTTTATGATTGAAGATCGTCAGCTGCAGAATCCGTGGGAGCGTAACTCTTGGAGTTACAAAACTTACTGGCGATGTTTCGGCTGCATTGAGACCACCCGAGAGCGTGAATCTCACCTCCGCCTAGACTATCCCCGTCTTTTTCAGTGACGGATTTGCGTAGCGTAAAGAGTGTTATTTTGCGAGCTTAACTAGAAAAACCTTTGTAAAACACTCCACAACGTATAAATCATAGCATACATTCACTTTGTAGTATGCATGATTCGGCCTAGCTTTGTTTAAATGACTTAAGTTTAATGAAGTATTCTCTTTTATAAATTGTGTTCTTTACTCGTTCTTATTTAGGCCTATATGTTTGTTTAAATTGTAGAAATATGGTAGAAACACGTAATGGAGCATACACGAGTGACACAACTGGACAAAATCAACATAACCAACACTGCCAACCACCACCTCCACCCCCTATCTCAGTTAATCATACAGCTCCGCCGCCACAGCAACAATACCAACCATATGCAACTCCTCATTACTATGGGCAACCCAACCGTAGTATCTTGCTCAATGAGTTCTGCAAAAGACGACCACCGGTCTTCACCGGCGATGTTAGTCTTGGAGCTGCAGAGGCTTGGCTTAAGCAGACTCAGAAACTTCTGCACATCATGCAAGTCCCCGACAATGGAGATCGAGTGGCTCTAGCGACGTATCAGCTTCAAGGAGAGGCAGATTATTGGTGGGACCTAGTGAAGACAACGCACGATGATGATATGATGGACTGGGAGACTTTCAAGACCTTGTTCTTGGCTAAGTATTTTCCTACCCCTGTGAAGCAGGCTTTGGTCCTAGAGTTTCTGAACCTCAAACAGGGCAATCGTACGGTTACTCAGTACGCCGCCCGCTTTGAAGAACTTTCTCGACATGCCCCTGAGCATGTGGCAACTGACGCCACCAGGGCCAGGAAATTTGAGTGGGGACTCAGCCCCTACATCCGGAAGGGTGTAGTAACTCAAAGAGAACAAACCTACGCTGGAGTCGTAGAGTGTGCTCTACTGGTGGAGCAAGAAGCAGCTGATTCAAGGAGAATCTTCGACAGCCGCAGTCGACCACAATTAGGTGGACCAATGCGGAATTCAAGAGAAAACCCCATACAAAGGTCTTACGGCAACAACTTCAATAACAACCACACTGGAAACTTTAACCGCAACAACACCGTCAGCCGCAACAATGTCAGCAACTACAATCAACCACCACCCCAGCAGAACCAGCAGTTTCAGCAGAGGAGTGCTCCTTATTCCACACCACATCACCCGGTGAAGCAGAATTTTGTCACTTGTTTTGGTTGTGGCAAAGAAGGCCATATCAAAACTCAGTGTCCATCCAATGCCACTGGAGCTAACCAACAGAGAGTGGGGACCACTCCAGCTGGAGGACCTCAACAGCAGACACAAGGACAGTGGCAGCCACGGAATAATTTTGGCAACCAGCAGAGGCCCGGGCAGAACAATCAAACCGGACAGAACAGAGGACCGACTGGGCCCAGGCCGAACAATGGAGGAAGGATCTTTGCCCTCCAAGGAGAAGGAGAAGCTGAAGCCACAGAAGAAGAAGTGTATGATCCTTCGGTCATACAAGGTACACTAGTACTGTTTAACTCGTGCATTACAGCTTTATTTGATACGGGTGCTTCGCATTCGTTTATATCAACAGCATGTGTTAGTACTTTAGAACTTGTACCTGAACCACTAGAAACTCCTATGTGCGTTACCTCACCTTTAGGAGGACTAGTTTCTGTGAGTTTAGTTTGTAAGAACTGTGAGATAGAAGTCTCAGGATTGCGCCTAACGTGTGACCTTCGAGTCATAGCCATGGCCGACTTTGATGTCATCCTAGGCATGGACTGGTTATCCACTCACCGCGCTATTATCGATTGTCACCAGAAGACAGTGACGGCCTACTCCTTAGATGGAACTTGTTTCAAATTTAAGGGGGATAGGCAAGAGTTTTTGTCACTATCGAAGACCCGATCACGATGGCACGACAACCTAACCGGATGGTTAGCTAGTCTGACATTAGGAGAAGAAGATCGGATGGAATTGGGATTACCACGCGTAGTTTGTGAGTACGCTGATGTATTTCCCGATGAGCTACCTGGACTACCGCCGACTCGAGAATTGGATTTCACCATTGAACTTCTACCTGGAACAACACCAATATCCATGGCACCATTCAGAATGGCACCAGCCGAATTGAAGGAATTGAAGATTCAGCTTCAAGAGCTTCTAGAGAAAGGATTCATTCGACCAAGCACTTCACCCTGGGGAGCTCCAGCACTGTTCGTGAAGAAGAAAGAAGGCACACTTCGACTCTGTATTGACTATAGACAACTCAATCGAGTCACAAGCAAAAATCGATATCCACTACCTCGAATCGATGACCTGTTTGATCAACTTAGAGGAGCAACTTGTTTCTCAAAGATTGATTTACGATCCGGGTATCATCAATTGCGAGTTAGAGATTCTGACATTCAGAAGACAGCTTTCCGAACAAGGTATGGCCACTATGAGTTTCTAGTGATGCCTTTCGGACTTACCAACGCACCAGCAGTATTCATGTGCCTCATGAATAAGATCTTTACTCAGTACTTGGACCAGTTCGTGGTAGTATTCATCGACGACATATTGATTTACTCAGTAACGGAAGAGCTACATGAGCAACACTTAAGGACCACACTTCAGATTCTACGAGATAACCAGCTTTACGCCAAAGCTAGCAAGTGTGACTTTTGGATGAAAGAAGTCAAATTCCTAGGACACGTTGTGTCAGAGAAAGGAATCTCCGTCGACGACAGCAAGATCGAGGCCATCAAGGATTGGAAGAAGCCTACTTCAGTTTTCGAGATTCGTAGCTTTTTGGGACTAGCCGGTTATTATAGACGATTCATCATGGACTTTTCGGCTTTAGCCAAACCAATGACTCGGCTAACTCAGAAGGGAATCAAGTTCGATTGGAGCGATGCATGTGAGAAGTCTTTTCAAGAGTTGAAGAATAGATTGACCAATGCCCCTATTCTTATCGTTCCACGACGAGATATTGGGTACGTCGTCTACTGTGATGCATCAAAGGATGGATTAGGCTGTGTGCTTATGCAAGAAGGACAGGTCATAGCCTACGGATCACGCCAGCTGAAGATACACGAGCAGAACTATCCGACTCATGACTTAGAGCTTGCCGCTGTGGTACACGCGCTTAAGATTTGGCGTCATTACCTTTACGGTGAGAAGTTTGAAGTTTTCACGGATCACAAGAGTCTCAAGTACATATTCACTCAGAAGGATCTGAATATGAGACAACGACGTTGGATGGAGTATCTAGAAGATTACGACTTCACCTTGTCCTATCACCCGGGAAAGGCTAATGTCGTAGCAGATGCACTTAGTCGCAAGTCTCGAGGACACGTTGCCAGTTTGGCAGTCAGAGAGTGGAAACTAATGAACCAGATACAGGAGTACGGACTCCAGCAAAATGAACAGCAAGGAGAAGCTTATCTGTGTGCAGTGATAGTTACGCCGGCACTTCATGAAGAAATTCTGAAGGTACAGACCCTTGATTCAGAGTCAGATCTCGTCAAGAGCCGACTAGCTAAAGGAGAAGCATCAGCAGGATGGACTATTGGAGCAGACAGAGGATTGAGATATCTTGGACGTCTTTTCGTGCCAGACTTCGGTACGCTCAGAGAATCAGTATTAAAAGAGTTCCACAAGTCAAACTTTGCTGTCCACCCTGGAGGGAATAAGATGTACAAGGACTTGAGGCGAACTTATTGGTGGAGCGGAATGAAAAGAGATGTGGCCAAGTACGTAGCCACTTGTCTCACATGTCAGCAAGTCAAGGCAGGACATCAGAGACCTGGAGGAACGCTACAGCCGTTGCCTATACCAGGATGGAAATGGGAACATATAGCGATGGATTTTGTGACAGGACTACCGAAGTCAATTCAGGGACACGATGCCATCTGGATTGTCGTTGACCGTTTGACTAAGTCGTCACACTTCTTACCAATCAAGCTATCTGACACAATGGATTCGTACAGCCGACTGTATATCAAGGAGATCATCAGACTGCATGGTGTACCAGTATCAATTGTATCAGACAGAGACCCAAGATTCACGTCAACTTTTTGGCAGAGCTTACAGAAAGCCTTGGGAACAGATCTTCGTATGAGCACAGCTTTTCACCCTCAGACAGATGGGCAGTCAGAGCGAACCATACAGACCTTGGAGGATATGCTTAGAGCGTGTGTCCTAGATTTTCGAGGTCATTGGGAGAGACATCTACCATTAGTAGAATTCGCTTACAACAACAGCTATCAGGCGAGTATCGAGATGGCGCCGTACGAAGCACTTTACGGACGCCCATGTCGATCACTTATATGCTGGACTGAAGTTGGAGAGACTAGTCTTTTAGGACCAGATCTTGTACGAGAGACCACAGAGAAAGTCAAAGTCATCCGACAACGACTTCTGACAGCGCAGAGTAGACAGAAGAGTTACGCCGACAAAAGAACTAGGCCTCTGACTTTCAACGTTGGAGACCACGTTTTCTTGAAGATCTCACCGCGTAGAGGAATCATCAGATTTGGAAAGAAAGGGAAGTTATCGCCACGATATATTGGACCATTTGAGATATTGCAACGAGTCGGAGAAGTTGCTTATCGTTTAGCACTTCCACCTCAGATCGATCGTGTGCACAATGTGTTCCATGTATCCATGCTTCGCAAGTACATGTCACATCCGACTCACATTCTCAACTGGGAAGAAGTCACCATCGATGAGGACACCACTTACGAAGAACAGCCGATACGCATCATTGACCATGGAGAGAAGACTTTACGAGGAAAGACCATCCGTCTTGTTCGAGTCTTATGGCGTCATCGCAACATTGAAGAATCTACTTGGGAAAGAGAAGATGTTATCCGAGCCAATCACCCACACCTTTTTTCTGACACTTTGTAATTTCGAGGACGAAATTTGTTAAGGGGGATAGGTTGTAATAACCCGTAAATATTTTTAATAAATAAATAGTTCGAAAATATTTTCTTATATATTTATACTCCGCGTATTATTTTTTTTCTCGTTCGCGTACGAATTTTTTCTCTCTCTTCTCTCTCTCTCTTTTCTCTCTCTCTCTCCCGGGTTTGGGCTGTTTGGGCCGGGTCTGGGCCGGGTTTGGGCCGGTTCGGATTGGGCCTGGGCCGTGCCCGGCTTGTGGGCCGTGCCCGGCGCCTGGGCCGTGCCCGGCTCCTGGGCCGTGCCCGGCCGGCTGCCCGGGTTTTTCTGCCCGGTTTTCCGTCCGGTTTTGGTCGGTTTTTGGTCCGGTTCGGCGGTTTTTTGGCCGGTTTCGGGATTTTTCCGTCCGGTTCTGATTTTATATATATTTAAAATAATATATTTTATATATACATATATATATATGTGTATATCTGTGTGTGTGCGCGCGCTGGGAACAGAAAAGACGGAACGTCTTCCCCAAGCCTCCTCTCTGATCACCCCACCTCATCCCCGTCAAGTCGCCGTTCTCCCATCCCTCGTCAGCTACTCCTGCCACAGCCACCCCTAAACCATCATTGTTTTGCCCCCGCCGTTGGTTTTCCCGGTTTTCCTCCCAGCCGTTGATCTCGTCCCATCCCGTTCTCTATAAATAGGACACCTCCCTCTCTGTTTTCTTCACCCCGAAATAGCAGCAAGGAAGAGGAGGAAAGAAAGGAAGGAAGGAAGGAAAAGAAGAGCAGCCACTCCCCGAACCGAATACGCGACCAACACTCCGAACTGATGTAAGATTTCTATTTTAGAGTTCTCTTTTTAATGTTTCGGATTAGTATCAAGTTGTCCCGAGATAATTAGGTGCCTCGTCGGAGTTCGTCGGAGCTCTGCCGAAAAAGAAACAGAACCTGGAAAGGACTACTGGAAAAAGGGGAGAAAGAAAATAAAGAAGATAGAATAATTGCACTCGACCCTTAGCTATTAGTTTAAATTAGATTAAGTTCAATTTGTATAAATTACTAATAGTTTAAGAAATATAAAGTATTATTAATTATTATGGTACACATTAATCCTATTATTTATAAAATTCCAGATTTGTCCTTGTTTTATTAAAATTACCATTTTATCCTTAAAATATTTAAATTACAAGTTTGTCCTAATTTATTTAATTATAAGTAAACTTATCATTTATTTTATTTAAATTAAAACACTATGATTATTAATTTAAATTTGTGCACAACTATCTTATTATTATGCATTTCTATTTAGTAGTTGATTATTAGTCGAGCATGAAATTATCCTGATTATTTCTTTGATTATCCTGATTATTACATTGGTTATCCTGATTATTAATTCTCAGGGTGTCCCGTGGATACCCGAACGTAAACACACTGATAATAATATACGTTTAGTTGTTGTGGATTATTCCCCGTGGGAATATTATGCGTGTCTTGTAGCCGTGATGCGACATGAGCCGAGCTTTGACTTTAACCAGAGGGTGTGATAGACCCAAGCTTTTGTAACACCCAAGCGCTGTAATTTAGCCGTGTCGTGCGTTTAGCCAAATTTCGCTTGAGCCGAAATTATATCTAGCCCTATCGTGCCTTTTTTAGTCTAACGATCTTCTAGTGTAAACTTTAAACTTATATTGTCCGGCACGATATGAAAGGATATAATGTTAGGGAAAGCATCTTGATTGGGAACACGACGATCGGGAGCGGTGCGGTTGGGGCGCAGGGCGGTTGGGAAGCATCGGTTAGTTGGGCGGTCGGGATCGTTATCGTTCGGGAGCACCATATGGACTTTATTGATTGAGAGAAGCCTATTCGAAATATATGACGATGTCATTGATGTTAGAAAAGCCTTTTTGAATTATATGACGTGGTCATGCTTTAGAATATTTTGATTAAAGTTGAGTACTGTGAAAGATTTAGAATTGATATACTCTGTGTTAGTTATAACTGCAAATTCTTTTAATTCGGTTAAATCTTGTATCTATCACTGTTCACACTTATTTATTTTTTTACACATTTACACATTACATATTCTTTTAAATGCTCTAAAACATTAAAAGGGAAACTTAAGGGTAGGAAACTTACTGAGTGTCAAAACTCATGGTGCAACTTCCTCCTGCCCCTGGTATTTCATAACCAGGTACTGACGACAATGGAGCCGGACCAGACTATACACCATATGACGACGTTTATCCTGCAGAAGACGTGATCGAGCCGTGGATCACTTAGACTAGTTTAGACTGCTCTGACTTTACTTTTAAAGTCTTTTTGAATGTAAACAGTCTCTTCTGAAATGTATTTTGACGATCTCATGTATCAAACTCGTATTTCAATATAATGATGGTATTTTAGTTACTTTACTCTTTTTATTAACGTGTCCGAAATTCGGGGCGTTACATGTATACGTATAACGTATGCATGTGTATAACATATGTATACAAATCAATAAAAAAAATAATTAATAAAAGAAATAGCTTAGGCCAGAACAAAACTGACTAGTCCAAAAAAGACACCTCCCTTGACAGTGACATGAACATGACATAAACAAGTTGCATTCTCCTAGAAATATGTAAGCACATGTGAAGAGAAAAAAAGTGGAGGATCTGCTTGGGTTCAAGTTTTTTATTCGCCTTTTTAACTCCTCCAGTCTAGCAAACTGATTGTTGCTACTTTCTTGAACCCGGAACAGTCTAACAATATCATAAAATGATTCAAAGAGTGGGACTTCAACTTCCACATTTCTTTAATGCATACCAGATTGTTCAAATCACCACATCGCTTCTCCTTAATTGCTTCCTACACCTGAGACAAACACCAAGCATCAATAGCATAAAAGGAGGAAATCTTCGGACAAGCAAAACATAAAAAGTTCCATTGACTCTCCACCCATTATGATACTTCTACTCTAGATACTGATTAAAAAGAAATCCATGAGGAAATCTTCGGACAAGCAAAACATAAAAAATTCCATCGACTCTCCACGCATTATGATACTGATTAAAAAGAAATCCATGAATCAAGAAGCTTAGGGATCTTTCTGTAACTTAAAAGGAAATGCACACAAAGATTGGTCTGGTCATTTGGTTCACACCTTTGCCATGCTGTTTGGAAGGATTTTTGGCAAGAACATGCACTTGTTTTGAGTTCTCGCCAGTAAAAAAGGGTGTATGTGGTGTGATTAGAAAAGAATAATGATGGCAAACTTCTGCCACATAGAAAGAAAAAAAAGAGAGAGGAGAGAAGCACCGCAAATGCTGCTGGCTTCAGCCATACTTTACTGAACATAACGTCAAATGCCAATTTATTCCAAACAGACCTCACGAAGCCATCATGGGTAAGATTCCATCAAATAAGATCAAGAATAATAGAATAGCTGCTATGCTTCAACAAGCTCGTTTGCTTCATACAAAAACAATATCAGTGATCCTATTGTTTGCAGATGTGGGAAGCCATCAGGAGCAGAGCTCTCAACATATATACACAAGCTATTCATGGTTCAAATATAAAGGAGAAAGAGCTAAGCATTTACCGTACACCTGTGTTTTGATATGATAAAACAAGAGACATTTTTTAAAGGACTAAATCACCCAAAATCAATTAGTTAAAACTTAAAAGTTACAAACCTTTTATGTGTGTTCTTCCTTCATCTTTGCAACTCGAATGCTCTCAGTTGACATTTCAATTTTCTTTCTCATGGGTTCAAGAGTTTATGTTGTACAACATAGCAAGAACAACAATAACCATTATAACTAGACAGAAGGAAAAAAGAAGAGGAGCAGTTTTCATATTTTGAAAAGAAGAACCAGTTATATCAATTACCCAGCCTGCTTTTTAAAAATTTGATAAGGTCAACTAAACTTCATAAGTTTCTCGTGCACCTAAACATTTTAGAAAGACTTAGCACCAAGAAATCCCAAACCAAAATCAAAGCTCTCGGATCTTAGTTCTGTTCTTCTCTACAGTTTTGAAACAGTCGAACGCAGGGTATGCATATCCAAGAACCAGACTGCCAATCGAACACATAAAAAATCAGCATTTCACTTGGTTAATCCAAGAAAATTAAGTGAGCAAATTAACCATTTCACTAAGTCAATCTGTAAGGGGGTTGATTTTGATAATCAGGACGGAAAGCTAAGAATTCACTATCCAGCCAAAACGATGCTCTTCTCAATATGTGGACCTGTGATCTGCAAAAGAATAATCTGTCAAAGAGCCCTCTGCCGCTGTGGCAGGAAGACACTCCGATGATTAAGTCAGGCAAAATCTCACAGGGAAATGGTAACGCAAGCTAATATTCTCTATCAGCAGGCGAAACTCTAGGTTATTTAGGCGTACCTCTTTTTCTTCATCTGGAGCTGTATTTATAGACTTCACTTTATGCCCTAATTCTCTTAGGGCTTTCTTGGGCCTCAATTCTGTTAGGGCTCTCTTGGGCCCCAATTCTGTTAGGGCTCTTTTGGAGCGGAGTGTCTTCTGATTGGCCGTGGATTTCACGTCCATAACCGATTGATTCCGTCATATCCTTTTCGGAAAAACGGTTACTGGTCGCCTTTCTCGGGCTGCCCGTAATCCGGACCGACCTTGTTAGTTCGGCAAGTCATAAATCCGCCTTTCTCAGGTCGGCATTGCTTTATGCATGGTTCTATTACCCAGATTTGCGTATGGTCGGCACTCCTCGTGGCGGCCATTATGTCACGTGATCGGCACGTGCCTCTGGATGTGTTATTCGGTCTCGGCCGAACTTCAAACTTACTCGGGGGGTCTAAATGTATTTTCTCAATTACATTTTCCCTCGTCACAATCATTCAAGAAAAAATTTGAGTGTGGTGAAATTGACCAGAAAGAAAAGGGAAAAGCAAAAGAAAAACGGAGAATCAAACAGTGGCCAAAAAAAGAGCTAAAGAATGATGGTCGGAAACATACATAAGTCCTCGGGTGATGAGTTCTCCCAACATCCTCAATCCTCTTCGCCTCAATTATGCCCCTCCAAATTCCTTAAGCATCCATTTCAGTATTTGATAATATGTAGATATAACACACACACATGAGAATCTTGCCTAAGTTGAACAAACACATAGATCGGAAATTGAACAAAAGCAAATAAAAAATCCCAAAATCAGAAAAAGAAACCAAAGATGGTGAAGCATACCTGCTGTGGAATGCAAAATCAAAACAAAACCCAGGAAGCCATCACACCAATCAACTTGGGATCCGTTGCTGGAGAGAGATCAAACGCATGGAGACCCAGAAATTTGGCAGATTCAGGAAGACTACAATGGAATCGAAATTACTGAGAAAAAAATTTCAACGACAATTATGTCTTCGATCAGAAATGGAATCGCACTGGGGGGAGAGAGAGAGAGAGATGCTTGCCGTTTTCCAAAGCAATGGTTGCAGAAGTTGAGGGGAGGATGGGTCGCAGATAGATCTGAGCGGAAATTGGGCTTAGAGTTTCGAGTTTAGAGCACGAACGATCAAGAATAATGAGAGGAAGCGCCTTACGTAACCAGACCCCTGTGTCAATGATTGGTGTAAGAAAACACGTGGCAAGGTGGGGCCACCAGTTTTTGAAGAATGGTGTAGCTGCTGTGATGGAAAACGGCAAATTTTGAATTAAAACAAAACTTCATTTGTGTGTTGAGCACTTGTATTTAGTTAACAAAATTTTATTTTAAAATTTAAGTTCACGGTAAATCTCGAAACATTTTTGTAAGTAAACGGAAAATTTTTAGAATTTTTTTGAAAATAAAATTTAAAGAACACAATCGAAAGGAATTCGAATGAGCAGTATCGGTCATTTTTTTAATATGATGGTGTCAAAATGGACATATATTTTTTATTTTCATTTTAATTTTTCCACCACCACATTAAAAAAATTAACCGACACCGCTCATTTGAATCCCTTTTGGTCATGTTCTCTAAATTTTATTTTCAAAATTTTTTTAAAAATTTACCGTTGATCGATTTAAAAAGATATTTCGAGATTAACCCTAAACTCGAAATTTTAAAATAAAATTTTGTTAATAAAATACATGCGCACAACACACAAAAGAAATTTTGTTTCAATTCAACATATTACCGTTTTCCATCACAGCACCTCCCCCGTTCCCTAGTTTTTGTGTCTTTGAAAATTTTATTTCCCCTTCTTTTCTCTCTCTTTCTCTCAAAAGGTTAATAATAATTGTGAATTTTTTTGAAAGATTTTTATCTTTATTTATTATTTCAATTTGATTAGCTTTACATCAAATATTTAAAATCATTGATTTGTTTCGAGGGTAAAAAAAAATGATCAAAAAACTTAAATAATTTCTCTACAAATAAAAAAATCTAAAATAGATAATTTTTATTTTGAACAACGTAAAAAATACTAAAGATAAAAATATTTTGAAATATACATATTTATTTTTGGTATTTTTATTTACAAAAAATTACTTTTTTTAGTGTTTCGTCTAATGTTGCGATTGTTAGTTCGTCAAGACAAGAGGAATTAGAAAAATAAAAAAATATAGATGAAATTTTAAAAGTTTAAAAAAGACAAACATAATTCAAAAATCTATCTATTTTTAGATTATTTTTATTTGTAGAGAAATTATTTAAGTTTATTATTTTTTTACTCTCGTCGAAACGAATTAATAATTTTAAATATTTGATGCAAAGCTAATCAAATTGAAAAAATAAATAAAGATAAAAAACTATTTTTTTAAAAATCACATTTATTATTTACTTTTTGAGAGAGAGAGAGAGAGAGAAGAAGGGGAAAGAAATTTTCCAAAAACACAAAAACTAGTGGCCCCACTTTGCCACATGTTTCCGTACACCATTCCCACTACTCCTTGCTAAAAATGTTGATTTTTAATGGAATTTTGGAAATGCTATTAGTAACGAAGCATTTCCCGAATGCCCCACCGATCACGTGGGCTCCCTTTGGTCTGTTTTGGTACACCCTTCGTCTCTCTCTCTCGCTTTCTCTCTCACAGTTAGTAAGTAATTTTTTTAATATTTTTTCATCTTTATTTTTTTTAATTTTATTAGTTTTGCATCAAATACTCAAAATTATTGATTTGTCTCTTAAATCATCCAAAAATATTTAGATTCATCGCATGTCTTAATGTGCCAAACTTTTGAGGAAAAAAGGTGTTCGACAATGCTCATTTGAATTCCTTTCGGTCGTATTTTTTGAATTTTGATAAATAGTTGTTGAATTATGATAATGCATTTGTTAATTTATATTTTGTTGCTGTTTTTCTTTTTTTGTTGATTTATGAAACAAAATTAAAAATATCTTAAATTATCTAAAAATATTTGTATTCATCACATGTCCTAATGCACCTAATTTTGGAGAAAAAAGTGACTGACACCGCTCATTTAAACCTCTTTCGATTGTGTTTTCCAAATTTGAGTATTTTTTCAACAATAAAATTTGGCAAGCATGACCGAAAGATATTCAAATGAATAATGTCGGTCAATTTTTTCCTCCAAAGTTAAGTGCATTAGGACATGTGATGAATGTGAATATTTTTAAATAATTTAAGAGATTTTTAAGTTTGTTTCATAAATCAACAAAAAAAGAAAATAACAACAAAATATAAATAAACAAATATCTTAACATAATTCAACAACTATTTATTAAAATATTATAAGTTTGCGGTTAATCTCGAAATAAATTTTTAAGTACATGGTAAATTTTTAGTATTTTTTTGATAGTAAAATTCGAAAAGCACGACCGAAAGAGATTCAAATGAGCGTTGTCGAACATTTTTTTCTCAAAAATTTAGCGTATTAAGATATGTGATGAATCTAAATATTTTTGGATGATTTAAAAGATAAATCAATAATTTTGAGATTTGCCGTAAAAATAACATAATTAAAAAAATAAAGATGAAGAAATATTTAAAAAATTACTTACTAACTGTGAGAGAAAAAGCGAGAGAAACAGAGAGAAGAAGGGTGTACCAAAGCAGACCAAAGGGAACCCACGTAATTGGTGGGGCATTCGGGAAATGCTTCGTTACTAATAGCATTTCCGGTGGGATTATGAACAGAGCTTTTGACAATGTATAACGTTTCGATTTCTCAAGATATTATTAAAAATTATTTATTTAATTGTTTAATTAATTAAAATATAAATTAAATAAATATTTTTTATTATTTAATTTAAAATAATAAAAAATAAAATAAATCAAAGTTTTAAAAATTTAGAAGTGAAATTGACGTAAATGCCTATTGGAGTTTACATTTATTTAGAAAATAAAATAAAAGAGCACCTAAGAGTAGAGCAGTCAAATGTTGCCACATTCTTCTCTAGCAACTCCCGACTCCTTCTGCTCGGGTGAATTCTCCAATTGCTATTCAGCATCTATTATGAAACATTAGGGACAGAAAAATTACACCGATGAATTTTAACAATCAGTAAAAAAGAGTTACTCATAAACCAAACCAAAAGCACACATCACATACAATATCAACAAGTGCGTAGATATTTAATACAGTAAATAAGATAACGACAAATACTAATATAACGAAAGAAAATGACATAACAGATGAGTGATTTAAATTCAATCTTTTTTTTTCTTTTAATTGGGACGATGCCCGATAGTAATCAAACCCACATAAAACATGGCACGGCAGCCAATGAAAATCTGACCGACCTTGGAAATCAAACCCGAAACAAGAGTGAGAAGGAGAATCTAACCACCAAGCTTACCTTGGAAATCTAACCTGGAACAAAAGTGAAAGAGGAATTGAACTACCAAATTCACTTCAAGAATTTAACCCAAAACAAAATTGAAATGGAAAATTGAACCACCAAATTCACTTCAGAAGTCTAACCCAAAATATCTCGAGAGTCTAACCCGAAAAACCAACGAATAACACGATGGTTGTAATTAAATCATTTTCACTTTTATCTCTTGTTCAAGTTCTTACCAATATTATCAGAATTTTCTAAAAACTATCATGTTATCATAAACAAGATTCATGTACACCACAACAGCACCAAAGATCAGTCTTACGGTATTTTTGCTCACACGAGATTCCACGGGACCTCGTGAACATAAAAGTAGTGCGTGTATACTTGTGCACAATGTATATATTTTCGGATACAATTTGATCCAAAGCCTGTGAGCTCAAACAACAAGCTAAAATATTCTAGTAACTTTTTGAATTTGGACAAGTCGCTTGAGCGGCCTAGAGCTCACTCAAGCTTGCTTCTGAATTAAAGCTACTCACAGATTTATGAACACCAAAAACTGCATCATCAACTTCAAACGGAAACTAATTTTTCTCAGGTAAAAATAACATACAAAATTCACATATTTTTTAAGTTCAATGTGTCTAGTATCAAATAAAATAAATGACGCACAATTTTGATACCCGTCCTAAAAGTTATGGTTGTTTCCCTAACGTGTGTCGGTGTAGCCTGCACAGTGACGAATTTGCAGCAGCTCGGTTACAAATTTTTGTAGAATTTTATATTTTGAGTTAGACTTCAAAATTTTACCTAACATAGAAGACACATAAGCAAAGTTCCGTAAAAATTTCAGAAATTTTAGAGCCTTGGAACGACATTAATAAAAATTCTCAAAATCAGGTTATCGCTATGTTTCGTTTTCTCCATATTCAAAATATTCTAGGCTTCATGTATTCTAGCACGAATAGATCAAAATTCACATAATTAAAGAAATGAAAACATGCAATCATACCACAAGTAAATTTCTAAGGGTTAAAGATAAGATTTTTCTACCTCAATCGTGAAATAAAATGAAGAATCGAAGGAAAAATGGTAGAACTTCATTTGGACGGAGCTTCGGCTCTTGACAACAAACTCTTTCCCTCCCTCCCAAGAACTTTCAAAATTCTCTTAATCTCTCTGATTTTTACTCCAAAAATGGTGAAGGAAAAATTAGGAATTTTAATTGAATTTTATAAGGAAAACTCCTCATAATCATTACCATAAAACCCTTAATCAAAATTAATGAAATCTAATAATTTTTGTCATCAAAAGCAATCAAGCTTAAGAATTTTTTGTTATCAAAATTCTAAAAACAAAAAATGATTTTGTCGTAAGAAAACACTTAGGATTTCAGTGGTATGTTAATGAGAGAAATGATGGGGAAAAAAACTCATGAGTTACTCGCTTATCGTGTAATCTTGATCACAACCGTTGATCACTGAATAAAACTCATCCGTTCATAAAATAAATGAGTGCAAAATAATTTAAAAATACTTCAAACATGAATTTTAAAATAGTTTTATTATTTTTTTACCAAATTTCGGGTTGTTACACATTCAATGTAAGTTCAAAAAACGAAATTGAAGTGTACTAAAGAGGGTGGTGCAATGACGGTATTGCAGCTAATTAGTTAGTTAGTTACACGGTTACTATAGTTTGTTACACTGTTTTCATTCTGTTAGCATTCAGTTAGTAGGTTGTGTATAAATAACAGATAGAACTCTTGTAATGGACGACTGAGAAATAAACGTTTCTGTTGAGTTCCTTCCCTCTCTGTTTTCTTGCTTCTGGATTTAATATGGTATCAGAGCGTTATTACACGCTTCAATTCTGATTCCCCTTCCTTGGTGGTCTGATGGCGCATCAACAAATTGCAGAAGGACGATCCGCCATTGATGATCCTTCGAGCCCCTATTTTCTACACCATTCTGACGGTCCCTGTCTCGTATTGGTCTCGCAACCTCTCACAGGAGACAACTATGCCTCATGGAGTAGAGCAATGTTGATTGCACTGTCGATTAAGAACAAGCTAGGGTTTATCGATGGCACCATCCATAAACCCGAAGGTACTGATGCTATTACCCTCAATGCTTGGTCTAGAAATAATAATGTTGTGATTTCCTGGATCTTAAATTCAGTTTCTAAGGAGATTTCGGCTAGTATCATATTTTCTGAGTCTTCATTTGAAATTTGGGAGGATCTGAAAGATAGGTTTACACAGAGCAATGGACCAAGGATTTTCCAACTACATCGTGAGTTGATGAATCTGGCACAAGGCCATGAATCTGTTAGTACATATTTTACAAAGTTGAAGACGATTTGGGACGAACTTAGCAATTTTAGACCTATATGTACATGTGGAAAATGTTCCTGCGGAGGTGTTAAAAACTTAGCCTCTCATTATCAGATGGAACACATCATGTCCTTTCTCATGGGTTTACATGATTCTTTTGCTCACGTTAGAGGCCAACTTCTACTTATGGATCCTCTGCCACCCGTTAACAAAGTTTTTGCCCTTGTTTCTCAAGAAGAGAAGCAAAGGAACGTTGGTCATCTTAATCAGGATTCTGTTTCTACTAATCCTATGGCCTTTGCTGTTAGAAATGAAGGAACTAAGACCTTTGGGAATCAAATGTCTGGACGCTATAAGAAAAAGGAGCGCCCTCTCTGCACTCACTGTAATATTTTGGGTCACACCATTGATAAATGTTACAAACTCCATGGATATCCTCCTGGATACAAGACAAGTCAGCGCACCAATGGACAACCACACCGCAACATTGTTAATCAGGTTTCCAACATTGCTGCTGCTCCTGATCAACATTCTTTTGGGAATGTATTGCAAAGTCTTAGATCATCTCAATGTGAGCAGCTAGCCAATCTGTTTTCTAGCCATCTCTCATCCACAACACGTGAATCTGCTGTAGATCCCCAAGGAATTCCAGCCATGTCATGCACCACAGGTATTTGTTCATCAGTTGTATTGAGCAACCTCTTATCTTCTCCACGCTATTGGATTATAGATTCGGGAGCATCCAGACATATTTGTTCCAATGCTGATTCCTTCATTTCTCTAAGATCTATACAACATGCCAGCGTTATATTACCAGATCATTCACGTATATCAGTCAATATGATTGGGGATGTACAACTCACTCCTATTTTGACCTTAAAAGATGTTATGTTTGTGCCACAATTCAAATTCAACCTTCTATCTGTTAGTGCTGTTACTCATGGTTCTCACCTAACAGTTAATTTTCTTCCCAATTCCTTCCTCATTCAGGATTCCAATCAGAGGGTGATTGGCAAGGGTAAACTTCTTGAAGGCCTTTACGTCCTTGACACGAGTGTACCTGCTGCTGTTATGGAGAATGGTATTACTGCTGATCCAATTTCTGGTTTGGCTCCTGATAGTTCTACTTCTATAAATAAAGTCAGTACACCTGCTGTTGTTATGAAGAATGGTATTACTGCTGATCCAATTTCTGATTTGGCTCCTGATAGTTCTATTTCTATAAATACAGTCAGTACTCAGATTTGGCATAATAGACTTGGTCATCTATCTTTCCGAAGATTAGATGCTTTGAAAGATCAGTTACATGTTAATTCTTCCAGTTTGCCTAATGATGAAATCTGTTACATCTGTCCATTGGCAAAGCAACGTCGTTTGCCTTTTGTTTCGCATAACCATCTTTCTCAATCACCATTTGATTTACTCCACTGCGACATATGGGGTCCATATCATGTTCCTTCTCATGCTGGATTTCGATATTTTTTAACCTTAGTTGATGATAATACTCGGTTTACTTGGATCTTTCTGATGAAACACAAATCCGATGTGCATAATGTTATGCCTAACTTCTTCGCCATGATACATAACCAATTCAATGCCACATTCAAGAAGTTCCGGTCTGATAATGCACAAGAACTTGCCTTCACCGAATTATTCACTACTATGGGGATCTTGCATCAGTATTCCTGTGTAGCCACCCCTCAACAAAACTCTGTTGTTGAACGAAAGCATCAACACCTATTGAATGTAGCTCGTGCATTGTACTTTCAGTCCAGAGTTCCCATTGGTTTTTGGACGGATTGTATTTCAACTGCGACCTTTCTTATTAACAGGACTCCATCTCCTGTTTTAACCCATCACACCCCTTATGAGTCCCTTTTCCACCAACCTGTGGATTACACTCATCTCAAAGTCTTTGGGTGTTTAGCCTTTGCCTCCACTTTGGCATCCCATCGCACCAAATTTGAACCCCGTGCACATGCATGTGTTTTTATTGGTTATCCTCCTGGTATGAAGGCTTATAGACTTTATGACATTCAATCTAAACACATTTTTGTGTCACGCGACGTTGTTTTTCATGAAACCATATTCCCCTTTCACTCCATCATTGCTCCTTCAGATTTGGTTGATCATTTTCCTAGATTGGTTTTGCCTCAACCTCTCCCCGCTCCCCTTTTGCCTGATCCCCTACCTCATAGTCACTCAAACCCAGCTTCTCAAGACCTGCTGCCATCACACCAATCTCCAGTACGCCGTTCTACCCGCCCCAGCCACCCTCCCTCCTATCTCAGGGATTTCCACTGTCATTCCTCTTTTAGTGACCTTCCCACTTCTCCCCGTTATCCCCTTTCTCATGTTTTAGATTATCACCAATTATCCACTTCCCATAAAGCCTTTGTCATGACCATTTCCTCTCAAACCGAACCCCACACCTTCCATGAAGCTGTCCAAATTCCTCCCTGGCGTGCTGCCATGGATGCTGAATTGCAAGCCATGCTTGACAATAACACTTGGTCCGTTATCCCTTTACCACCTGGCAAACATTCGATTGGTTGTAAGTGGGTCTTCAAACTTAAAAGGCATTCTGATGGCACCATTGCCCGTCATAAAGCACGTCTCGTTGCTAAAGGTTTCACTCAACAGGAAGGGGTGGACTTTATTGAAACCTTTTCCCCTGTTGCCAAATTGGTCACTGTCAAAGTTTTGCTTGCTCTAGCCGCAAGCCATCAATGGCATTTATTTCAACTTGACATTAATAATGCTTTCTTAAATGGGGATTTGTTCGAGGAAGTTTATATGGATCTCCCTTTGGGTTATACTAGTCAACCCTCCTCTGGTTCATCTGGTATGCCTCTTGTTTGCAAACTTCACAAGTCTATCTACGGACTCAAACAAGCCTCTCGCCAATGGAATTCCAAGCTTACCCAATCGCTTCTACAATATGGTTTTATCCAATCCAAATCCGATTATTCCTTATTTACTAAAGGTTCTGGATCTTCATTTGTGGCCTTACTAGTTTATGTTGATGATATCATCATCACCGGGCCAAACGAACAAGCTATTGATTCTTTGAAGGCTTTCTTATATGGTCAATTCAAACTCAAAGACTTGGGTTGTTTGAAATATTTCCTTGGTATTGAAATTGCTCGGTCTGCTTCTGGGATTGTTATATCTCAACGCCACTATGCTCTTCAACTTCTTGAAGATGCCGGTTTTTTGGCTTGCAAACCTGTTTCTATCCCCATGGATACCAAGATTCGTCTTAGCACTGATGAGGGTGATCCTCTTCCTGATGATTCATTATATCGAAGACTTATTGGTCGCCTTTTATACCTTACCATATCACGACCTGATATTTCCTTCGTTGTTCACAAGTTAAGTCAGTTTTTGGCCAAGCCTCGGGTGCCCCATTTACAAGCTGTTCACCACCTTCTTCGATATCTTAAAGCTACTGTCGGACAAGGATTGTTTTATGCTGCCAAATCTTCTTCTCAACTCAAGGCTTTTTCCGATGCCGACTGGAGTTCTTGTGTTGATACCCGTAAATCTGTTACTGGTTTTTGCGTATTCCTTGGTGATTCCCTGATTTCTTGGAAGGCTAAGAAACAACCAACAGTTTCACGTTCTTCTGCTGAAGCAGAATACCGGGCTATGGCCACAGCTGCTAGTGAACTCCTTTGGTTGCGTCAACTATTGAAGGACTTTCAGATTAACATTACTTCCCCTGCTCTTCTTTTTTGTGACAATTTAGCGGCTATCCATATTGCCTCTAATCCAATTTTTCATGAGCGCACCAAACACATCGAGGTTGATTGCCACTTCATTCGGGATCATGTTGCTAAAGGAACCATTCGACTCATGTCTGTCCGTTCTAATAATCAACTCGCTGATGTGTTCACTAAACCACTTTCTGCTTCTTTTCTTATTTCTTTCCTTTCCAAGATGGCTATCAAGAACATTTATAGTCCATCTTGAGGGGGTGTATTGCAGCTAATTAGTTAGTTAGTTACACGGTTACTATAGTTTGTTACACTGTTTTCATTCTGTTAGCATTCAGTTAGTAGGTTGTGTATAAATAACAGATAGAACTCTTGTAATGGACGACTGAGAAATAAACGTTTCTGTTGAGTTCCTTCCCACTCTGTTTTCTTGCTAATAGACGGCGAGAGGTGCAAGCGAGATTTGATTTGAGAAATTTTATGGGGAAGAAGATGGTTCGTCGAGGGTTTTGGGAGGGAGAAGACTATTCTGGATCAAGGAGTCAGTGTATCGATTGGTTGATATTTTGTTTGGGTAAAATACATTGACTTCCCTTAAGGTTACTGGCAAATGCAGGAATCTTTTCGGAGAGTTTGGAAAATATAATAACCTCCTTGCTTTCGAAAATAATTTGGTTTTTGTCACTTTGAAGTCAAATAAATTGCTGAATGCTGAATGCTGAATGCTGAATGCTGAAATTCTATCTTTGTTTATGTTGATAGTGAGGTTCTAAATCATGACACTTTGTTGTTGTTTCCATTCGCCTCAGAGTCATCTTCATACCATGAAAGGGCCAATGCCATGGAGTGATGGGGAAGATGATTCAACCTTGGATACGAACACAGAATTCAGTAACACACATTTCTGAATTTTGTGATTGCATCTTTCTCTGTTGTTTGTTCTATTGGATTCTATTGAATCCCCATTTTGTTGGATTCTTAGTTTTAGTAAATTCGTTCAAATGATTTATCATATTTTTTCATCTTCTAGCTATTTTCCCCTATTTTTTGTCCCCATTTAATCTTGATGTTCCCACAACTGCTTTTTGCTGTTTTGAAATCTTCACATATGATACTTTGTTAGTGAGATTTTAACTTACTGAATTTTCTTCAAATAATTTCAATTAACTGTTAAATAAACACCAAATTATTAACATCGAATGATCTTCATATGATCCTATTTCGATTGGCACTATTAATTTACCGAATGAGCTTCAAATGATTTCGATTGACGATGTGGTGTTTCGATCTTCAAATGTTGAAAATTTTACATAATGCATTCCTGTAAGATTTTCAAATGATTTTGATAAACTCTGTTAATGTCTTTTCAATTTACTTTGAGTTAATGCCTATCGATTTTGGTTTATCGATTGACGTTGTTAGTTGCACTCACGGATCATGTGATCGTTCTATGATTTCAGAAAATTTCAATAGAAAACTATAACTTTCTAGCGAATTCCTTCTTTCTCGTATGAAAAGTTCTAACTACAGGCCAGTGGGGCGGGGTGGTAAAGATTCCAAAAGTATTGAGGTGAAAAGTGTAGTGGTCCTTTTCTCTCTCGTGAATTTTAAAGAAAGTCTCTATCTATACCTTTCCATGGCCACAAAAATTTACTACCACTCTCAAATTTGAAACTCAGACATTTTCCCTGTAGTTTTATTTATAGGAGTACTCGAGTTACAACTAATTCATATTCAAAATACTAATACATTACAATAAGTGCAATTTATATAATAACCCAAAGCTGAGTGTGTAATTAAAATACTACTATAATATTAGAAAATAAATAAACTTACAACACAATATTCCTGGCCACAAGATCTAGCTTGATCATAAAGACGACGGATTTACGGTTAGTATTTGTTATCTTCAAATCCAATGAATGATTTGTTTGACATCTTCAAAGCCTCTCTCAAAATGTTTCCTATTTTCCTTTTTTACAAGGTGTAACGCCCCGAATTTCGTAAACGTTAATTTAAAACAATTCATCAAAAGTCAACTACCTTTTCATTTCTTAGTCAAAATAAAGTTTGATTACAATCATCTGACTTTAAAGAAATTACATTAAAGATTTGAAATTCAAAATTCAAAATAAATCTAGGTGAATCATGGGGCTACGACATCCTCCTCGAAAGTACCGCCGATGGTATCTGGATAAATGGGCTCAGCAACGTCATCTTCGACACCTGGCATGAAAGGCCAGGAGCAGAGAAATTGTACTAAATGAGCGATTAACGCTCAGCAAATAAAACTACCCTAAATCTCAAATATATGCAACGGATCATATGATGCATGATCATGAAGAGAGTATGAGCAGTTAATCAAATATTATGAACAAAATAAAATAATCAGAGTTGACATAATCAGATTAAACTGCCAGCGGAAGTATTAAACAAGTAAGTGCAGTAAATAAATAAAATGTCGACAATATATCCTTAAGTCAAACCCTATGACTTGTTTCTAAGTTTCTAACACATGCAACCGACCCATATCCATAAGTGTCCACAATTGTTAACAAGTGTTCAAATTTTCTTTCAAAATATAAAGTTTGGGTCGACACAAGCGTTGCCCGTCGTCAAAATTTTATTTTCCAAAGTGATGTTATGATGTTCCCGACCAATATGGTCCCGACCCCTATGCTAACCTCGTATCCGACGCTAGTGTACCCAAACATCGGCTCCCGTATCTTATGCTCTTAACCGTTATGCTCCCAGCATTATGTCTCCCATATGTCGTGCCTTGACTTTGAAAATATCTAACTCCTCCCCTTCAACTATGTTTTATTTTTGGAAAGACACGACACGGCTTACGAACATAACCGGCTCACAACATAACTTGGCTAAATACATGAGGCGTGACCGACTCGGCTCTAAGACACAGCCCAGTGGTAACAGATGTAGTTCGGATGAAATTCATATCTCGGCTAAAGACATCCTAATATGTCTCCCCAAGGAGTAAGTCAAGACTAAAGTCACAACGTATAAGAGTTTTCTAAAAATCTCGATTTTCGTTCTCAAAATTCGTGACTTTCCAAGACTAGTGTCAAAATCTCAGATGACCTATCTACTAGCCTCAATACGTTCGTTATTGACTCTGTCTAACTTTCGTTTAAATGACTAGACTCATAATAGCATGGTGATGTGTTGGAGATACAAGTTTTTAACAAATAAATAAGATGATTCAATAAAGTTAGCTATGTCACATAAACAATGATCGCATGATTTTATTTCGCAACAAAATTCCTAACACGCTAACTTATGAATAAAATGTCATCTCATAATGATATATGATACCTAACGTTTCAATACAATAATCTGAGCTTGATTATAGATGTAGTAGTCGTTACGTAAGAATTGGGGCAATGTTCTAATTTTCTAAAAAATCTTGCTGTATGAAAATTTTTCTAAGTATATAAAAAAAAGTTAAATTTTCAAAATTTCGATTTAAAAGATAAAAATTCCAAGAAATGATTCCTTGATTTTTTCTAAGCACAATGATATATTCATACGTCTCAAACGCATAAGTCTAGGGTGGGTTTCGGACCAAACTATAGCAAGAAAACGGGTGATTTTTCGATTTTTTACTAAAATAGGGAGAACGACATTTTAATTCGAATGAAATTTTAATTTTCTGTAAATGTCATTATTTCTAAATGGGGGGTATTTTCTTATTTTCATTAAATAAAATTAAAATAAAGATTTACTTAAATTTATTTATAGAAAATAAATGCACTGTTATAGAACAAGCCCTGACTTAACAAGCCTAGTCAGAAACTAAGTGTCAAGATTTCACAACAGAGGCACGTGGTGTAAGATTTTTAGAGGCACCGGTGTAAGGTAAGTTCTGTAGCATACTAATAAGATACAGAGAGGTAAAGTATTGGTGTAACAAAAAATGAGACACCAATGTAAGGTTCATTCTACAGTGTACTAATAAGATACAAAGAGGTAAGGCACCGGTGTAACCCAAAATGAGGCACCGGTGTAAGGCTAGGTGGTTGGCATACTATGAAGTACTATAAGAGGGAGGCACCGGTGTAACGATAAAAGTCCATAACATTGTAAAATACAGAAAGTAAAGGCACCGGTGTAACAAAAATTAAGACACCGGTGCGAACTTCATCTTCTACAAAATACAGTACTGGGTTTTATTTTTTCCGAGCTCCATGGAGCTCAATGTAGATTAATGGCATAAATTAAAGGTTAGGGATAGATTTATTCATCTTGGTATCGAATAATCGAGGCTTGAATTCGAAAATTACAGCTTGGATTTGGATGATTGAATTTCAACGAAGTTCTACCTCCTCTCACTCTCTCTACTGTTATCTTTTCCTAAATTCTCACCTCTAACCCACAACCATGGCACCCTCTCAACTATTTGAATACTGAAATTTCGTATGTGGAATGGTGATAATGGTAGAGTACAAATAGAGATAGATTGAGTGTGGGAGTCCCTTTTGTATGGAATGTCATTGGTGAGAGAAAAATTCTTGCAGTAGATCTTTGATGGAGTGAAATTATTGCATTGCTCAGTCATAATGGAAATTAGAAGAGAAGTTTGAGACAAAACCATGGATGGAAGGAGGTTTGGCTGGGGAAAGAGGAGTAGCCTTCAAAGATTTTGTGCTCAATGGAGGAAGAAGAGAAGTAAACGTACAATTTTGGAGAAGAAACATGTGGGATAATGATTTAAGAGAGAAAATAATTTCATGTGGCAAGGTCCAAGAAACATGATTGATCTAATGGGTTTTGGGTCAAGTGAAAAGAGTTTGGGTCGTGGGCTGGATTAAACCAAGTTGGGCTTGGGTCAAGGCTTAAGTCAAGTTTCATGCATTGATAATAGGTTAAGGGTCGGGCTCAAGGATAAATGGCCTGGTGAGTTAGGTCCAAACACACACATGCACAAATCCATGAGTAAAATATATGACTAAAAACAAAAACGCGCAAAACTAAATAAATCAATTAATGATTTCATACATTAAAATTTTAATTTTTTTGTTTATTATTTTAAATTTAGAAATTTAGGGTCTTTACACAAGGGTTGTCTGTATTTGTTATCTAAATTGGATAATTTTGCTCGTGTGCATTCTTTGGAAAATTGGGAAAATTTTGATTCTATTAAATTTGTGGTTTTAATTTCATTTGTAATGTTGTACACAAGGTCGGTCTCAGGATAAGCCCCGCAAGCCCCCAGGCTTGGGCAACCCCCCGACACAGGGGAATAATTTTTTTTATAAATATAGAAAAAATAATAGAAATCTTTCACGCCCTCAATTTTTCATAAAATAAATATACATTTGAATACGAAATAACCTCACCAGGTATACAACTACTCCCAAAATAACTATTCATAAATGCAAATAAAGTTCATGAACATCCATATTTTCAAAACAGGTCGTTACAAGCCCAAAAGATCATGCTAAGTATCATAGAACCAAAGCAAATTACATTACATCTTTCTCAAAACAGTCGGTCCAAAAGATGTTAAATAACTTTAACTGAAATTCTTTCAAAAGATGCAACACACCAAACATGTCATACTCTATCAACTATATCTCCAGGAGAGCACTTGAAATGAAAGACGGGGTGAGCCAAAACCTAGTAGGAAAGTCTATACCAACACTATATGAATGCTCAATATGACAGTAGGTACCCCCGTCTCAAAAGCAATGAATGATAAATAGGCACAAAATACAATGTAAAGATGGCACAAGGCAGACAAACACAAGGAATTCACATCACATTCATCTATTATTTTTTCATGAAGAGTATTCACTAATTTTATTCTTTATCGTTGTACCAACTCAACGTGTCATTATGTCTTTCCTAGCATACCCAAAGGTTTCTAGTTTATTCCCTAGCATTCCCGGTAGAGAGTCTAGTACATTTCCTAGCATACCAGGGAGAGAATCTAGTAAAATGCCATAAGCCCAATCAAGTCCCAATCAACATGAAATATCACATTTTTTTCCAAATCAAGTAATATAGATCACCATGCTCATAACATATTGACCGGCCGGCAGAAGTGCATCGTTAGGGCGCCGGCCAAAGTCAAGGTTTAATTCTCATAAAACAGGACTTCCCTCAAATAATTAAAAGATGTATAGTGGAGAGTCCAGAGTATCGATCCACGGGGAAGAGATAGTTAAATTCAAAGATTCCGCAAATTAAGATTTTCGACGTTTCGGACGTCAACCTCAAAGTTTGTTTGGTGATGATTAACAATGAGGGAAAGAACTAAATTAAAGAGTGGGGTTAAGTCTTCAAGTTTGGTCCATTCAAAACTTCCGTTGGTCTATATCTTCTCCTTATAACTCAACCTAGCCCCCGGTCTCGAGTTTTAGATCGGAAAGTAATTCGATGAAAATCAGGATTTTAATTCATAAATGGGTTGACGGATCCTTTCAAGTTCAAGAAAATGAGATCAAAAGATGAAGATCATCGATCCAAGTATTAGATATGCCAACTCTAAGGATGGCTATAACTAAGCAAGAATTTAACTCTTCATTTCTTTGTTTCGAGAAGAAGAACTTAGAAAGGTCCATCAATGGGCATTAGATATATATTGAGAAGATGTAGACCAACATGGTTTAGAACAAACCTTACATTTAGATCAACCCACACTTGTTTAGCTACTCATATTTGCCATAAACATGAGAGAAATAGGAGAAAACATGATTACATACTTATCTAAGGAAAATAGAGATGATCTAACCAACACTATACTTGAAATCTCTTAGAAAATCAGGAATAAAATGAGGAATGCAACATTAAGAGAAACATAAATGTAGATCTCACCAATGCTTGATTGATTCTTTAAGAGTAATGGATTCACAAGAACAAAACACTAAAGATTGATAAACACTCAAAACATGAAGTTCAATATTGAAGAACAAAATAGCTTAAGGAAGACAAAATGCTCTCTCTATCCTTGAATAATCTGATATATGATATGTGTGTGTGTGTAGAGAGGCTCCTATAGTGTAATTAATAAAACCCTACAAAATATCCTCTAATATTCTAGGTACTATTACAAGCATACCCTACAAATTTGGCTAAAGGAAGCTTCTTGTCCTTTTTCAGGCTAAAGGCCTTTTTTGTTCCCTGATTTTGTACAAAAATCAAGGTAAAGTGGTCCCCAAGTGTCAACCATCCCAGACCAGATGTTGCTCTGTCACACTTGATGCACTGGTGTAAGGAAAATGAAGCACCTGTGTCATTAGTCTCTGTATCTTGATGTTGCAATGAAAGGAGGGACATCGGTGTATTGAAAATATAGGCATCGGTGTCATTGATACTCTTTATTTTGATTCTTCACTGAAATAGGAAGGGACACCGGTGTATTGAAAATAGAGGCACCGATGTCATTGGTATTCTGCATCTAGGTTTTTCAGTGAAATTAGGAAGGGACACCGGTGTATTGGAAATAGAAACATCGGTGTCATTGGTATTCTGCATCTTAGTTTTTCAGTGAAATTAGGAAGGAACACTAGTGTGTTGGAAATCGAAGCACCGGTGTCACACTTCCTCTTCCTTCAGCTCATTCAACCAAGCTCGGGTTTTGACCACTTGAGCCTCGTGTGACCTCTCCGGGCCTTCTTTGACTGTTGAGACTTGACTCTCGCACTTCAGGGTCACCTTTTCTCTGTTCGACCTGCGATGGACATGAAATGCCTTTTCGTGCATTATCGAGTATAAACATAGAATAGTACATGCACGCAAGTTAAAATAGACGTGTTGAGCCGTAGGATACACAATATCATGCACTCATCACATATCTACACTAAATATAAATCGGAATACTTTCTGGGCCCTCACAAAATCTATTGGAAAAAAATTATATTAATAGGCGTGAAATCTACACTGCTACACAGAGGTATCCTACCAGAAGGGAATGAAACCCTAACCTGCAAGTGGTGTGAGGACGATCTGGAAACAACGAATCACCTATTTCTACACTGTAGTTATGCTTCCAAGGTGTGGAATTTGGTCATGAGGTGGTGGAAGATCTACTGGGTCATTCCAGGAACCTTATCGCACTTGCTCGAGGAACGCCCAACGGTGTCACTCAACAAGGCTGGGAAAACGCTCTGGATTGCTTCATTGTTCGCAACAATTTGGTCTCTTTGGGTAGCACGGAATAAGAAGGTGTTTGAAAATACTACCATGAGGGAGGAAGAACTGGTGGAAGTGATTAAGGTGAGGGCAGTAACGTGGGTTAGAGCAAAATTGGATATAAAACATTATTCGGTGTCCCAGATCATCAATTGCTGAGAAGGAATGGGAGTACACAATCCAATGTTGAATACGTAGAATCAATGTATTTTGGTAACTCAGGAAACTCAGGGATTACTTGTCCACACAAGTAATCCCGGATAATCAGTGTAAATTGCCTTGATTATTTATACAAATGTGTGTTTAGCAAAAAAAAAAAAAATACTAAGTGGGCAATCAATCAGTAGAGGTCAGATTTGGATAACTCAAATATCGGAGTCGACACTGGCTGTGTGCACAAATAATACGCTAATATACATATATGCGGGTAATAGTTTTGTTTTGCTCGGCTACTACTTGTCCATGCCATGTGTGAGTCTATCAAAAGACAACGAGACTTTGACTACTAGGCATGAACGACTCCTTTCATACAAGAACAAATGGTCTTTGTTAGGTAACTCATTAAACACGTCCAAACAGAGTAAGTTTTCCCCTTGTCTCATCCTATCTGATTTATTCCCTATTGTAAAAATATTAAAATTCAAATATACTAAGTATAATTTATCACATTCTACTATATATTTTGAAAATAAAAAAATATATATATAATATATAAAGAAATAATTCTATTTTATCTTATTTAGTTTTATTTTTTATCAAACCTACTTAACTGACCAAATTAAAATCGTCTAAAAGATTAGCCAATTTATCGAATTTAAAGATGAGAGATTTTGCCGGAGGATAGAAAAAATATAAATCTATTTAGGATGAGTTGATTAAAAAATAATTTGTCTGATCCAAACACATCTTTATAATGACAATACCGTCATTTCACAACCTCATTAATAATAGTAAACACTTTGTGGTTATAGGAATCTATCTTGACTGTTATTGATATAATTTTTAAATTTTAATTATTATAAAATATATTTATAAAAAAGTAAACGACAGTTTAAAAAAAAAGAGAAGTTATTTTCTTTTTAAAAATTAAAGTCAAGAATAATAAAAATGATATGATTATATATTTATTATTTTGTAATAAGCTGTGGACCAAAATTTCTTTCTATGTAAGAATAAGTATATCAATTTGTACTTTCATTTTGAAAACCAATCTCTTTGTATTTTCTTAAAATATTATCCCTCATTTTGTTAAAATAAAGATCTCTCATTTCTGGATCAAATATTGATGATTGAAACCGTTCAATGTGTTTAAAACGTGCTTTTAAGGGTACTTGTGAGAAATCGGCTCAAAAAAATACCAGAAAGGACTTCATCTAAACATTTCTCCATAAATGCTGACAGGAACAGTTTTATAAAAAATTGTTTCAATCAAGCCCTTCCCGATAATGTTTTAAGCCAATTTCGCTTGAATACCCTTAAAAACGTGTTTTAAACACATTGAACGGTTCCGATCATCAATATTTGATCCGAAAATAGGAGGTCCTCATTTTAGCAAAATAAAAAATTCCTCAATAAAAGCTCACTATATATATATAAATACAGAGAGAGAGAGAGAGAGGATGGCTCAATGAATAAACACAATTTAAACCTATTACTATGACAGTTGGATCCACTCTAATCCAAAGGGTGGAGATTAAACCTCCAAAGCCATGACCTAACCCCTAAATAAAAAACATCAATTTTGAACCCCCAGCTTTCTCTCTCTCGCACTCCTCCTACATTGTTCTCCACTGCCGTCTCTCGCCCCCTCCTTCCGCTCCTAGCGTTCTCTCTCTTTCTCTCGCACTCCGATAAGCTTAGTGTAAAATGTGTAAAATTGTCTACCTGCAGGGTCTCAAGTGTAATTTTATTCCCTTTGTAACTACTTTCTGCTTTCTGTTTGCGTCTGTTGCAAATCGTTATTTGTTAGCTGAGCAGTTGGTTTGGGCTAACACGAATAAAGAGAGAAAAGGCTAGCAAGAGAGGGTGTGGGTTTTCCTATTCTACAATTACATTTCTCTCTTTCTTCTTTCTTCTTTCTTCTTTCTTCTTTCTTCTTTCTTCATCTACTTCTGTAATCACTTTCATTGCAATAAAGACTACAAGTTCACTTCAATACTTCTTTGTTCCATTTCCAGTTAGGATATTAAAACAATTCTATCAGTGGCATCAAAGTTTTCGTTCCTTGGCGATGGAAAATGGCAAACAACACTCGTTCACAGGAGATTAGGCGATTGGAGGAGTCGATCCGTCAAAATTCAGAAAACACAGATAGACATGCTGAAGTCTTGACTAGGATAAAGAATTCAATTGAAGGCCTTACCCAACTAATCACAACCTTGAATTCTAAATATGACGGTTTGTTAGAAAAGGTAACTTCTTTTTCAACTTCGGTTCCTCATGTACCACCATTACTGCCAACTCTTCACCTAAACCAGGGAGGAATTTGAGCTTTTCAACCTAAATTGGATTTTTTCAAATTTTTTGGAGAAGATCCTGAATCTTAGATATATACATGTGAAAAAAATTCCGAACTAAACATTGTGGAGGAAACACACAAATTGAGTTTAGCTACATTGCACCTCGAAGACAAGGCTATGAATTGATTTAGGTGGTACGAAAAGTCACATACCATGCGTACATGGCAAGAATTTTCTAGAGTACTGCTACTATGTTTTTGTACCAATGCGTATGAAGATGCATTAGGACAGTTAACTGCTTGTTGTCAACCGGTGTCAATAAAAGTCCCAAGGGTAGGATCAGTTGATCGGTTGTAGCATAATAAATCCGGAAGTCCGGAGTCGAATCCACAGGGAACGAGAAGTTTAGAAGTTTATCGGGAGGAGAAAAGAAAAGGTTTGGTAAATATTGTGGGAATAATATTGTGATAAGATTTAGAGTGATTTAAGGTAAAAAGAAACAAGATCCAATTCTCGGGATTCACATTGACCACAACTCGTAATAATTCAATCCTCTAAAAATAACTCAACTCCGGTTCTATGACATCGAACCTTCGTCGGATGATGGAATAATTAGGGTTTATATAAAATCAAGAAAGATTGATCACCGTTTTATAATTAAGATAAGAAAATTAGGTTTTCAAATCAAAACCTTGTAGATCTAAGAATTGTGTGTGCCAATGGAGATTGACTACACACAAGTAAAATTTCTACAAAAACCCTTGATTGATTTCAAAATAATTTTTGATTTAATAAAACGATTATCAAAAATTGAAGAATTTGCACGAGGATCGAATTACCTTGAGTTGTGATTCAATGTTTCACCGTTGAATCAAATCCTTGAAGGATTAGTTCCTCATGAATTTAATGGAATCCATGAGAAATCAAGAAAAAAAGATGAAGAAAAGAATTTATTGATTGATGAACATGAAAAGAAAATACTAATGTATCTCGAATAATCCTCCACAAAAACTGATCAAGAAGAAGTGATAAGAATTAATCTAGAAGAAGTTTTCTCCATCCTAATCGGTTTCCTAATAAATAGACATGAAGCAAATACTCCAAATTATATTAGGAAACTAAGAGATAAAGATAAACATGAAGAAAGTTTCAAAAATTAAAAATAAAAGGAGTTTTCTCGGATTTGTCCCACTACCGGTAGTACATTTCCATTTGCGGTAATAACTTTTGTCTTGAAACTTGGCAGTGTGTTTTACTACCAGTAGTGCTAATTCTACTACTGGAAATAGCTCTGATCTTCAACTTGGTCAGTGTATTTTACTACCGGTAGTACTGATTCTACTACCACTAGTAGCTCTGATCCTCAACTTTGAGCAGTGTGTTTTACTACCGGTAGTAGCTCTGATTCTTAACTTGATTGACTTTCATTCTATTTTCATGGTTTGAACTTCTTAGCTTCCAAAAACTCTTACAAACCTGCAAATACCTCAAAAATATACTAACACCCAAAAACACACGTTAAATAATAAAATCACATAAAACTCGACTAATAAACAATAAGCGCATGCAAATTAAGAGAATTCGACATAAAATATATGCACTTTTGAGTGCGAATCATTAACCAAATTGAGGCAGTGGAATACAGTAAAAGCCTATCAAGAAAAATTTGAAGAACTAGCAAATAAGACTACTGGACCATCTGAGGAATTCTTTGTTAGCTGTTTTGTTAGTAGATTAAAAATAAGGTTTTAGCAGGAGTGAAAATGTTCCAACCTATAACCATTGCCCAAGCCATGGGGTTGGCACGATTGCAAGAAGAAACAATAGAAGATATGACCAAGAAAAACAACAAGACTACATCAAGGTTTATCCATAATCCAGTAGCTTCAAAGTCATATGAAGTCAATCCCTAGGCACCAGAAATGGAAACTTCAATTAGAATGTTTGCAAAAAGAAACAATTCTTTATGTTAGAAGCAGAAGATGAAGAGAAAATCTTTGAGGACGCACACCAGGATTTGGCTCCAGAAATGACCCAGGAAGAGTTTCATATTTCCGTCCATGCTCTGACAGGGATACAATCATGTAGAACAATGAGAATCAAAGGATATATTAAGAAACATGTGGTCGAGATTCTCCTCGATTCTGGTAGCACCCATAACTTTTTAAATCTTACATTTGCTAAGAAAATAAGCACTGCCATTCATACCACAAGTCCCCTATCAGTCATAGTAGCAGATGGTACTAAACTCATTAGTAGAGCCTTGGTGAAGGATTTCAAATGGACCATGCAAGGCACTATTTTTAGTACTGACATGCATTTGCTTCCTTTGGGTGGTTGTGACATAATGTTAGAAGTACAGTGGCTATCTTCTCTAGGTCCAGTGTTGTGGGGACTTCCAGAATTTACAAATGGAGTTTATAGCTTTTGGGAGGACACATGTTCTTAAGGGAGGTCACTCTACTGATGTGCAGCTCATTGATACCAAGAAAATGGAACACTTGCTCAAAAAACAGTCCTCTGGAATGGTAGCCCAGGTGTGTAGTATCCAAGTTGAGCCAACACTGGAAATACGCCCTAAGCTCAATCAAGTTTTACAAAGCTTTCACTGATGTTTGTAGTACCCCTACTGGATTATCACCAGTAAGATCACATGACCATTAGATTCCCTTAAAACTAGGTTCTCAACCACCAGAATCAGACCTTACCGATATCCTTATATACAAAAATGAGATTGAAAAAATAGTCAAAGAAATATTGGACAGTGGGGTAATTCAGCATAGTGTGTCCCCTTTTTCCTCACCAATATTATTGGTAAAAAAGAAAGATAATTCTTGGCATATGTGCATTGACTATAGAACTTTGAACAAGGATACTATTAAGGATAAATACCTTATTCTCATTATTGATAAGTTATTGGATGCATTACATGGGGCTCAATATTTTTCCAAGTTGGATCTAAGATCAGGTTATCATCAAATTAGGATGACACCCAAGGATGTTGAAAAAACAGCCTTTAGAGCACATGATGAACATTATGAATTCTTGGTTATGCCCTTAATTTGGTCTGACATATTCACCTTCTACTTTTGAAAGCTTAATGAATGATGTGTTCTGACCTTTTTGAGAAAATTTGTATTGGTTTTCTTTGACGACATTCTGATTTACAGCAGATCTTGGACAGACCATTTGCATCATGTAATTCTTACCTTGCACAAATTGAAAGAGCATCAATTTTATGCTAAAAGATCCAAATGTGCTTTTGGCCAACACCAAGTAGAATACTTGGGTCATGTGATTACCATCCAAGGAGTGGCAGCTGATCCTACTAAAATTGAGCATATGTTAAGTTGGCCTCGGCCTACGTCACTTAAAACCTTGAGGGGGTTTTTGGGACTTAAAGGCTATTATAGGAGGTTTATCCAAAACTATGGCAAATTCTGTCAACCACTCCGTTTTTTGCTCAAAAAAGATGCTTTTCAATGGAATCCAGAGACTGAGTTTGATTTTTCTCAACTCAAGGTTGCTATGTCTATGGCACCAGTATAGCCTTATCTAATTACTCCAAATTGTTTATTTTAGAATGTGATGCTTCTGGAAAGGGAGTTAGGGTTGTGCTGATGCAAGGATGACCCATTGCTTATTACAGTAAAGCTCTCTCTTCAACCAGGTTAGGTTTGTCCACTTATAAGAAAGAATTTTAGTTGTGGTTATGGCAGTCACTAAGTGGAGACACTATCTTTTGGGCAGACATTTCCACATTAAAACTAACCATCAGAGTTTGAAATTTCTTTTGGAACAACGAGTTACCACACTCATGCAACAGAAATAGATTTCAAAATTGATGGGTTTTGACTATGAAATCACATATAAGAATGGTAAAACCAACGTTGCTGCTGATGCCTTGTCCAAAGTGATGGAGGATTCTGTTTCTAAAAACCAAGGCAGTTTATCCGCAGTGGTGGTCGTTTTATGCAATTGGGTTGGGGCCTTGAAAGATAGTTGGCAACAAGATGTTGAGCTAGAGCAAATTATCCAAGATTTATTACAGAATCGAACTAGCCATCCTTCTTTTCTTTGGTAGCATGACATGCTCTATTACAAGTCTAAGTTGGTAGTGGGTAATAATGAGTAGTTCAGATCCAAACTTATCCATGAACATCATGCAAGTCCCACTACAGGTCATTATGGAGGAGAAAGAACTTATTGTAGGCTCAAACAAGGTTTTTATTAGAGAGGCATGAAACAGGTTGTTTTGAAATACGTGGCTGAGTGTGATGTGTGCCAAAGAAACAAGAATGAAACAGTGGCCACTCCTGGTTTACTACAACCCTTGCCCATTCCCACTAGGCTATGGTGTGATATTTCTATAGATTTCATCGACTGACTCCCTTCTTCCTCATAGAAATCTGTGATCTTTATGGTCGTGGATAGGCTCAGTAAATATGCCCACTTTATTCCTTTGCCCCATCCGTACACTGCCACCATAGTACCACAAACCTTCTTGGACAATATTTTTAAACTATATGGTATGCCTGGTTCTATTGTTTCTGATCGGGATCTCATATTCACTAGCACATTTTGGCAGGAGTTGTTTCGATTACAGGGCACCACCTTGTGCATGAGTACTTCATACCATCCACAAACCGATGGTCAAACTGAGGTAGTCAATAGGTGCCTTGAAAATTACCTAAGGTGTATCACTGGTGATAGACCTCTGGAATGGCCTAAATGGATTCCTTTGGCTGAGTGGTGGTACAATATGACTTATCATATTTCTACTGGTATTACCCCATATGAGGCTCTCTATGGTCAACCACCACCTAGTCTCCTTCACTATACACCAGGAGGTACAACAGTGGCTGCTACTGAGCAGCTTTAAACTTTTTAAAGAGCATCTTGCTACTTCTCAACATAGGATGAAGCAACTTGCTGATTCTCATCAGACTGCGCGAGTTTTTAAGATTGGGGATTGGGTCTTTTTGCGGTTGCAGCCTTTCAGACAGGTTACTGTGGCTTTTTCGGCAAAATGCTAAGCTCGCTCCTAAATTCTTTAGTCCTTATCAAATTTTGCAGAAAGTGGATCCTGTGGCCTATAAGCTTGCTCTACCTTCTTCTTCAAAAATCCATCTTGTTTTTCATGTGTATCTTTTGAAGAAGAAGTTAGGTCTTGGAGCTGTTGTCCAGACCAAACTTCCTCTAACTGTTGAGAATGGCCAAATTCAACTTGAGCCTTTTGCTATTTTGGATCAGAAGATCGTTAAGCATCACAGTCGACCCCACTCTTTAGTTTTGGTGCAGTGGACTAATTCCATTCCTGAGGATGCTACGTGGAAAAATTGGCCTGATTTTTATCAACGTTTTCCTCTTTTTCAACCTTGAGGACAAGGTTGTTTTCAAGGGGATGGTAATGATAAGCTTAGTGTAAAATGTGTAAAATTGTCTACCTGCCTCAAGTGTAATTTTGTTCCCTTTGTAACTACTTTCTATTTTCTGTTTGCGTCTGTTGCAAATCGTTATTTGTTAGCTGAGCAGTTGGTTTGGGCTAACACAAATAAAGAGAGAGAAGGCTAGCAGGAGAGGGTGCGGGTTTTCCTATTCTACAATTACATTTCTCTCTTTCTTTTTTCCTCTCCTTCATCCACTTCTGTAATCACCTTCATTGTAATAAAGACTACAAGTTCACTTCAATACTTCTTTGTTCCATTTCCAGTTAGGATATTAAAACAATTCTATCACACTCTACCGACGTCCCTCACCCCCCTCCTACCGTCGTCCCTCGCCTCCCACCGTCGCCCTTCGTAGATCGCCTTTCGTCGCTCGTGGTGAAGCATATAGGGTAACTCTCTCTCTCTCTCTCTCTCTCTCTCTCTCTCTCTCTCTCTCTCTCTCTCTCTCTCTATATATATATATATATATATATATATATGTATATATATATAGAGAGAGAGGGAGAGTAAGTTTTTTAATTTATATTCAAAAGAAAATAACACAATATTTTAATTGGTCTGTACTAAAGAACTAATTAAGATCTTTAATATAGTCGGAAAAAATTAAAAAAACAATGAACAAAAATAGTTTAATTTTTATTTGAAAATTGTACGAATTTTCATAAAAGACACCTAAAAAGGAATATATAGAAGAAGTATTTTATTCGAAGTTTCTATTTATCATCAATTCAATAGTTACTCTGCAAGTTGGAACTTCAACATACATGTGTGCACAATAAACTCTTTCAATTAAATAAATGATAGTTGACTGTGAATTCAGGGACTGAACTCATGTAGAGCGTCTCTCATGCTATAGCGTGTATGGCACTAAAATAACGTCATTTTAGTGTTTAAAATTTTAAAAAATTAAAAGTTCTCACATCAATGTTGTTTTGAGTTTTAAAAAATATAATTTATGATTTTCTTCTTCTTTTTTCCAGATAGGATTTCGACAAGATTTGAAAAATAAGAGCATTGATTCAACCAAACATCTAAAAAATAAAAATGAAAAGTGATAAAACAGGCAGGATTTGAGGATCTGTGAGGCGAGTCCAACAGTGAGCAGTGGTTGATGATGACGTGCGGTGGTGATTGGGGTTGAAGCATGGACAAACGGAGAGCTTGAGGGATGAAGGAAAAAAAGCCTAAGGCCCCGTTCACTTACCAAGAAAGGATGAAAAGTGATGGAAAAACTAATTTTCTTGCAATTTTTTGGTGTTCAATTTTTTATATTGTATCAATTTTTTGTGGGTGATTGGTTTGTCTTGACAAGGAAGTTTAGAAAAATATATAATTATACCCAAAAATAAATAAAAGATCAGAAAAAATGAAAATAACCAAAATATTGTATATTTAAGTTTATTTTTCATATTTAGTGAATTGGACATAATTATATATTTTTTAAATTCTTTTCATCAATACGAACTAATATTGTATAAAATATTAATAACAAATAATAAATTAAAAAAATTTTAATAAAAATGAAAAACTAAATGATTTAGTTAATTGTGCAACAGACTATACATATATTTTAGGACAAATCCGAACTTATGCTTTTCGGCATGGAAAAGCTCTTATAAGTTAGGGTGCTTTTTGACTTATCTTTTGTCGGGAATTGGAGCCGAGGATGCTCACTACATGAGTGTAGTGAGCCCATCCGGTCGTTCATTTCAGTAACGGACGATTTAAATTTAAATTAATATTTATTTATAAAAATAATTAATAAATACAGATTCAATGATTTGAATCTGAGCCGTCCAGTACGAAAATAGACGGTCAGATAGGCTCACTACACCCATGTAGTGAGCCCCTCACTACAGGGCCCCCATACTGTCTTTTGTCAAGGTTATGTTCTCCGTTCTCCGTATCTATGTTCGATAACCATTAGGGGTGTATATGGTCTGGATTGAACCGGTTCTGTAAAAATTCAAAAACCAAACCATATCTAACGGTTCTAAAGAATTGAGAATCATAATCAGACCATTACACATATGGAACCAAACCAAAACCAAACCATTAGACCAGTCCGGTTTGGTTCTGGTTCCGGTTCCAAACCATGTTAGTATTAAAAACAATTCAAAAAAAATGAATAGAATAACACTAATTTTTTAAAATTGCGAACAAAATAAACAACGTAATAATTGCACCAACTTTATTAATCTTAAAAATTGAATTTATACATATGATAAGTTTATGAAAAACACAACTATATTGAGAATGAAAGAGTTTTTTATTTTGAAAATGGAAGAATTGTAACTTTTTTGAGATATATATTTGCATCTCTCTATAAGGGACTTGAGAGACTCAATAGCAAAACTTTCAAAAAAATACTATATAACTTAAAAGCAAATATCTACATCTATCTTCACGCAAACAACTTACAAATACTCTGCACCTTTTCTTTTAAGAACTTACCTTGGAACCAATGGGCATGTCACTCAGATCATAGCTACAAAAAAAGGTGTGCAAAGGTGTTTTCTCCAGGTTGCTTAGAACCTACAAAATCAATCCACCGTGATACGAAGTAAGAGCCAATTCTTTGATCATAACCACACAAGTCATTCCATTAAAATAAATGTCCAGTATAACCTTATGACACTCATGGTACACAAGCATCCAATTGTAATGGGCTAATAATTGTGCAAAATAATGGAGATCTTACAACCTTCTAAATTTCCCAAGCAATGTTAGCTCTGCATATACACAAAAATTTAGTCATATATGGAACCTCATCTACAATTTGGTTTCTTGATCACTTCAATTAGATTTTTTCATTTTCTTTTTTGCTTCAGAAATTGGAACCCTAACTTTTCTGATTTCAAAATATTGTGCAAAATCAAAAGATTAGAGAAGCGTGAGAGAGAGAAAGAGAGAGACCTTGGTCGAAGTTCAAAGCTCGTAGTAGTTCAGAGTGTTTGAGGTCGTCGATCTGGTTTCACATCCCCAATCTCTCGACTGCGTCTCTGCTTTGAAGCTCTTCGATTGTCTCTCTCTCTGGTTCGAAGCTTGTCGTCGGTGCGGTGGTCGGTGGTCGCCTCTTCTTCTCTGGCTGTTCGCTTCTCTTCGTTGGCATCGCCTCTTCTTCTATGATCTGTTCGCTGCTGTTTGCTTCTCTTCGTTGGCCTCACCTCTTCTTCTCTGGTTGTTCACTTCTCTTCATTGGCCTCTCTCTCGCGGCCAGTGCTACGGGAGGAGGCGACGGCGATGTCGCGGAGAAGATGGAGGCTACGGGTGGGACGGTGGCGGTAGCGGTGGCGGTGGGGGTGGGGGTGGGGTTCTGCTATTCGGATTTTCTGTTTTTTTTTTTTTTTTAATTTGGTCCCCACCCAAAACGACGTCGTTTTGGATGGTGTGTAAAATAGGTGTGTAAATTGGGTGTGTGTGTAGCATTTCTGTGGTGGGAGAGGATCTGGTTTGGGAGAGGATCAAAAAAAGGATCTGGGTGTGAGAGGATCTGACTATATAGGTGTGTATGTAGACTTGTTAGACCAAATACCAGGTTATTTCCTCGAAATTTACATTTACAAAGGGAGGATTTTTGTGCATGCAATTATTTGAAGTTCATGTCGCGTAGCTTAGCTAATGCTTATAAAGCTAGTTTCTCTTCTATCCTGATCTCAAATTCCCCACTTCAATGGCAGATACTACAACACCTTCACGGAGGAATTTCTTTGAACAGATGAAGGTTGTAGCTATCAGCATTTGGAACCACTTTTCACAACCCCCACCCCCACCACCACCACCACCACCACCACTACCAGTACCACCACCACCACCACCACCAGTACCACCACCACCACCACCACCACCACCACCACCACCACCACCAGTACCACCACCACCACCACCACCACCACCACCACCACCAGTACCACCACCACCACCACCACCACCACCAGTACCACCACCACCACCACCACCACCACCACCACCACCACCACCACTACCAGTACCACCACCACCACCACCACCACCACCACCACCACCACCAGCAGCTACCTCCCTTTCCCGTCATACCCTTCTAGCCTTCACAGTTACAGTTCTGGTCGGCCTTCTACAACTCAAGTATCAAGGTAAGGAAAATTCCCCTTTTCAAACTCACCAGAAATCCATCACTCTTTCCATTTGGAGTTTGCTTCTTTACTGCTGGGCATATGATGCTCAATTGAGATGGCCGAGTTTTGCTTCCGTTGTCTCGCCTTTAATGGCGGTGTTTGGCTCACTTTTTTGGGTATCTCTGGTTTCCATTCTATTCCCCGACACATTTGGACCAGTTCTCTATTTTCCCTACTGTTTGGTCTTTGCTGCTGAGTCGCTGAAGCTATTGATACAGGTATATCAGAAAATCGCGCGCATATTTTTTAGTCAACCTCCAACTCGTGCCGTTCCAAACACTGGAGATGTATCTCTAGTGTAACTAGAACAACTGAAAAGTTACTTTTCCAACTCCAGATGCAACCTATTTCCCAGCAATCACTTGTCTTACCAATAGATATTAGAACCTTCCCCTGTACTGTATTGTATTCGGTCATTTGACAGACAATAACTGTAAAACTTTCCCTCTGTACTGTAATGTATTGTAACATCAGATGATGCATTTATGCTTATTTGAAAGTATAGTTTTGGAAATCGCAAAAGAAATTGGTATCTTCACTCTGGAAAATGGAAATAATCTTGGATCAATCAAAAATTATATAGCGGGCAAATAAATGGAACAGGGGCATTAACAATTATTGTACCTTTCTGAATTGCAATAAAGCATACCGCATAAGAAGAATCCTTTGATATTGATATTGAATTCCTGCTATTACTGTCATCCCATCCGAAAATGAAAGATCATACTATTCTTGTTCCTTTCTTGCGAGACGAAGGAAGAGAATGGCTCGTAGCTTGACCAAGGAAAGATGATTGCAGCATAATCAAAAGAAAAACTATGGTCAATTTACACTAATCCCAACAAACTACATGACAAATAACAAAAGATATTTGGACCTGCAACTAAACTCTTTTTAAGCCTTTATGGTACTTGCAGAAAATGATGAACACCTCTATCATCATGCAACTTGCAGACTTTGTGCATCTAGGGAACTAATAAATCGATTATACAACCGATGGAGTGTGTAAAAATTGGACTCTCTACAAGAGCTCCAAGTTCCCAACAGTGAAATGGAATAGCACAAAGTAGGCAGGTAGGCCTCAGGTAAAATGAAACCACTATGTAGTTGCAAAGGGAAGCCACTCCAACTCGTTCAACTCATCCTTTAGTATGTTTATGTTTTTGTTTCTATGTTACCGAACAATGTGTAAGCATGTGTAATTTAGATAATTGGGGGAAAGGTGGATAATAGATGTTCTGATTGGGAACATAAACAGCAAGAGATGTTTATGGAAGGGGCTGTCAAAACAAGAAATATAGGTTATGTTTCAACTGAATTTCATTCAAGATCTACTTTATGATTCAAAATTAACTGGACTTTGCTCCTTTAACCGGAATATCCAGTAAGTCTCGCATAGAACTTGCTCGGTCGAAGATCTTAAATACCAACTACCCTTAAAATCACGTTCCTAGCAGATGCAGCTTATGTTACCTTTCAAGAGCCATTGGAATTTCTTCCTGTTAGCATGTTGTCAAAAAATGCTGCAAAATCGTAAGATAAATATGATTTAGTATCTGATATGAGCTCCTTTTCTAGCTGATATGAGCTTCTTTTTCTTCAACATCATAACCAAATTATAAAGTGGGTCGGTGTATAGGGCACATCTCACACCCTTATCCTTGTCATATCTGCTGAAGATGTCTACTAGTGGGAGAATGGAGTCCATGTAATAGTGGCTATAAGAACAAGAAAACATTCTGACAAGGCACAGGACAAAAGAATAAAATGTAGTTCTACTTATGATACGCCATAAGAACAATTCACTGTTTTGTGAAGAAGTCGCTGTTTAGCTAGCTTCCTCTGTCTCTTCCCCGTCAAATTAGTAACCATCGTTGATATTGGAAGACGTGAGAAATCATTTGCTTTGCTTTTCTTGAATTCCTTCGAGCCAAACTTCTTCTTGCATGTTTTTCTGCAGCCTCGTAATCAGATTCTTCACAACCTCATCGTCTTCTGCTACTTCTTTGTCCTCTTCAAGCAAGGTTGTGTCTTTAACTTTTGAACCGAAATTCAGTCTGTGCAAAAGATTGTCTGTTTCAGCTGCATCCTGTTGCTCCAGACACTTCTGCTGAAGCTTATTGCGCCTTTCATTGTCAATTGGTTTCTCATCATACTTTGTTGCTATTAGATCCTTAAGTTCATCATAATCTTCAATGTCCTAATCCTCTCCGTTTTCTGGGAAGCGCATTGGATCATTGTCACTGTCATCTTCTTCCACCGCTTCATCATCAACAAAAGCTTTAACAGGGTCACCTCTTGGAGAAGAGACTCCTTTATCAGTTCTATCCGGATCAGTGTTCTCCTTGTCATTGTACTCTTCATCATTAGAACTGTGAAATTAAACAACCAACACAAGAATAATCCATTTTCGCAATAGTCAAGTTTCGTACGTGCAGAACTTTGTTCTCATAGTTATGAAGCGAGAAAACTTTTAATATGGTACAGAAAACAAAACCGAGTATGACTGATGTTGTATGCCAGTGAGGTGGGGTGAAAGATCAGTAATCTATAAACCCTTAAATAAGTAAATTCACATCCCAAGCCCAAACGATTAGAAGCACATTTAACTACTCACACGTTGTAAAGAGAAGCGGAATCACACTTCGAGTTCATTGCAAGGAAAGATGGTGCCAAGACTTCTTCAATAGGACTATTGTCTATTATAGTGGTCATTATATGCAGAATCTTTCCCTTCACTTGATTGCGAACTGCCAAACAGATCCTACAAAGAGGAATTGATGTGCAAAAACTTACGAATCTGCAATATCTTGCAGGAATAGTGATTTCCTTACAAAAATCAGAAACGTGAAAAAGAATTTGAGCATCATCAACTGGAGCTCAAAATGCATGCATTGATTGCTCATCCACAGACTGCACTTAGAAAACAGCAAAAGTTCGTTCATATAGGGAATCTTTCTCATTACAGAATGAAAGAAACTGATTCAAACTTCATTTCTTTTGATGAAGAACAATGAACACTGGAATTAAATAACAGAAGTTGAGAACCAGTCAATTTCAGAGATGTCTCTTATCACAAATCTCTCCTGCTTTGAATCTCCATATTTTATTACATCAATGAATTCAAAACAAATATAATAACTTCTACAGGGAAGCATTCAATTTCATTGAGAAAAGGCATATATGCCTTACCATTTGGAAAGGATTATTTTCATTACTTGATTGTCTTGCTGTTTCTTGAGAACCATCCACGTGAGATACATCCAAACCACATTCTGCATCAGCATGACACACGACTGTCTCCTCTTGCACCACTTGAACAGATAATTCAACTTCTTTCTCTTCGGTGAAGACTTGCTCTGAATCATAATCCATTAGGCCCTCCCTCAAATTGCCATTGTTCTCAGCAATGGTCCATATAATTTGTAGAGTAACAGTTCCGCCCACGAAAACATGAAGTAGGAATTCATAGCCCAAATCAAACTTTGAAACTACTCACTTCTTCAACACCTCAAGCTTCCTCAATCTTCTCCAACACTGATGATATTGGTTTTTGTACAACAGGTATAGGCTTAAAGGTGGCATCTCTAGTTTCTACAAAAGTAAATTGCTACACAAATATAAACACCTATACAAGCAACCTAACGCTTCACTTGGATTGATTTGGATTGCAGATGAACTGATTTGATACTATTATTCGGTGATCTAAGAAGCACGAACATATACCAGCCTCACATATCCATGTCACACAAGTGTCAGACGGACCGAACACAGACATGGACATTGACACTTGTGTCAAACACAAACACATGACACTCTCCGGACCCATGCCAAACCAACCTAATAATGTGTTCAATTTTTTTATTATATTTGCTTAGTAAGATACTTTGTGCACACCCTACGATACGTTGGGATACTTTGATCACACATTAGGAGGCTAAATGCAGTTTTTTAAGAGTTGGTCTAAAGTAAAAATTTCAACAGGTATTTAGGTGATGCATTGTTATATAATAACTGCTGATTTGTAACTTCATATCAATTAATGTCTGTATTTTAACCTCAGTTTATTAGATATGATGTTTCCACTTTTTGTTAAAGTAAGAGAATAAGTGAAAATTGTAAAGTGTGTTGAGTTGTTTAAAATGCAGTGGTGCAGTGGTTCATGCGATGTAAATGGTGCCATATCAATATCAATCCAGGTGATGATGCTGTGGTTCTGTTCCATTAGCTAAGCAAAGTTCAACTGGATTGCCAAGTTTAACATATTTCATTTTCGACATGTCCCTAACATGTCTTTGTTCTAGTTTAGAAATTACGTGCCCACGAGTCCATATCAATTGTCAAGTCGCGGTCGTGTCCCATGTCCGTATTCTGTCTTCGTATTCAATGAGATTTGTTTAAACTTGGATTCCGCATGCATTTACAATGTTTAGAGCTTTATCTTGATGGATTTTAAAGTACTATTTGATAGAAGTGACTGGAAACATATCATATTGATAGTTGCATAGAGATCCCAACAAAATTCATCTCTTGGACCTCTTACCCAACTTCCAATCTAGTTATAAATCTTGTATTTCAGACAAAAGTTTGACATTAACCTGTTCAATTGGAATCTAAAACTCTTTACAGGCAGCCTAAATGATATCACGGAGAATTTTAATCCTCTTCACAGTACCTCAAAAGAGTCTCTGAGACTCATCATGAAGCTGCTGTGGATAAATTTTTCTTTCCTGTAAATCAGAGGAACGTAAATCTGCAAAATTGGAAGAAAAAACGAAACAGGGAGCAAAAGGTACGGCCATAAATAAGCAAATTCACATCACTACCTTTTCTTCTGTTCTTCAGTGGAGGAAATATTTTGAGCTTCACACCATCACCATCGCTTTGAACACTCTTCTTCTTCTTTTTCTTCTTCCCTTTATTTTCACTTGAATCTTCTTCATTGAGACGTTTCTTCTCAGATCTCCTCGCCTTCAAATCCTCTGTTCTGTCATCCACTCCACCACTTTGATCAGACCTTTTCCCATCATATCCGTCACCAATATCATCCAAATCCAAAACCTGCTTTGTTTCCTTAGGATCTTGTCCGAATTTCAGCCCGTCAAATCCAGAACTGAGTTCATTGTCAACATCCCAATCTTCAGATTCATTTGAATCCTCTTTGTGAAACCGCTTCTTCTCAAGACTCTCCATCTTCAAATCCGCGTCATTTTCCCCTCAAATCCATCATCAAAATCCAAATTCCTGTTAGTTTCCTTAAGATCTTCGCCGAATCACAGACTATCAAAACCACAATTCAACTCATTTTCATCGCCAAAAGCATCGGATATCCGCTGCGACGCCAAATCTTTCGAATCAAAAAATTCAACTGCCGGCGTGAATAAAACGACTTCGTCTGATACCTGAATTGATTTCTTCAAGAGTTTTAGCTTTCGGTGATGGAGTGGAGGCGAGGGTTCTTGCGGAGGTGCGAAGGAACTGTAATGTCGTCGCTCTCCATTTGGTCGATTACTGAATTGGTGGAAGATCTAGGGTTTCGGAAGGTGATTGAAATCCGGGGAGTGGATCTGACGATCTGTGGATTTTGGGAGGGAAGTGGAAATAAGAAAGGCGGGGGTGGGGGAATAGCGTTTGAGCGGCAAACCTTTTAAACTTTTTGGGGAGAGGCGCTTTATAAAATTATAATCCAACCAGTAAAATCTTTTCATATTTTTTGTAACGCGATATATTCTTAAGATTACATCAAAATGAATAACACAAAAATTAGGCAATGATTAGGCAAAATTAGGCCATTTTCAAAATAAATAAATAATAATTCTAGGGCTCACCTGCTGTTACGATGTGATTTTGGATTTACGGAAATGATGTGGCAAGTTGCATCATAGGAAAAAAAAAATGATAGTAACAAATCAAAGTTTTTGAAATGTGGGCCTGTCTAAAAAATAAAAGGTACAAAATTAATTTAATGTTGTATTTCATAATTTCTTCGAAATATTCTTATTTTGGAAATCAAGAAAAATAAATAAAAACTATTTTATTAATCTCCTAATGACTTTAACAAGTATAACTAAATTATACTACCGCTTGTATGAATAAAAGTCAAAACTATAACAAAATATAAGTTGATATATGTGTCGATGTCTTGTCTAGCCGTATCTTTGCAATTATACTACCGCTCACAGCTCTTGTTATCCATGCATATTTGAAGGATCGAGTATTCAGTTCATCGTCAAGTATAAGTTAGTTAATTATTATGTGCAGGTCTTGTTGTTACTATGAGCAAATCAGTTAAATCTTGTTCTTACGAAAAGTGGGTCTTATTATTTAAAATATCAAATTAGTTAATCGTCGACTCCACGTCTAATAGTCACTCTCGTTAGTTAGCAGGTGAAAGTCAGTTAATCGTTAGGTGTAAATTTCATTATTATTAGGGGCAAGCCTGTTTATTATTTTAGAGCAGGTCTTTTATTGAAAAGGGGTAAACTTGTCAATCTCATATTCCATAACAAAATTCCTTTTCCATACAGGTTCTGTGTTTCACACCTGTTTTTACACTCAAGCACATTAATTTACAATTATTCTTTGTCCCTTCCATATATTTAAGATTTCCCTTGATGTAAGTACCATGCTTGTAATATTTCTTCATTTATTTCGAAGTTATCAATCTCGTACCGATAAGTATCTCAGTTTTGTTATTGACACAATATGTATTAATACTGGTATTTATTAATGTACCATTTTGGATTTATCGTTAAAATTAATATACACTTATCAAATAATATTTTTTTAACAAAAAATCATATTAAATATATAAAATAAAGTCTCTTAACTTAAAAATAAAATATCAAACATAAAAGATGGTGATTTTAGTATAAGTTTTTGTCTAATTATCTAAAAATTTATTAATCAAATTTTTTAAAAAAGTTTAGATCGATAGGGTATATATCAATCGTTATCGATTGGAACAGGTCAGAACAGCCCGAAACACAATGAGACAGCCCAGTACTGTAAGGGCTCGGAAATTTTCGTTAATTTATACGTATGATCAAAAGGTCATTAATCGATTCGCATTGAAGTGTATGATGTGAATTGAGTGATTAAATACATTTTCGTTAATTGTTTTGTCACAAAAGATAGATAACGGAAAAAAAAGAGGGCTGGGAGTGTACCTTGAGCGCAATTAGGAGAGAGAGAGAAATGAAAGTGAGATGTAAGAAAGAAGTAGCAGAAGAGGATGTGATATGTTGCAATCTGTATAGACGTACATATAGGTCTCAACACGGTCAATAATTCAAAAACACAAAAACACCAAAAAAAAAAAAGGGAAGGGAAGGGAAGAGAGGAGAGATCAAAAAAATTTTGCAATACGAAGTTTGCCAGACGAAGCTGAATATGGGGCCGAGCGAGAGAGGGGTTTCAACTTGGGCGGATACCAACGGTTTCAAACTGAAATTTTCCTTTCCTATGTGTCCTTTACTTTCCTTCATGCAAAGATGCCATTTTAGAAACGAAAGATGCCTTTTCCTTTCCCATTTTTGTTAAACAGTGTCGATCCAACGTGGTGTGGGACGGCTACAGCACCTGGAATTTTTCTGATAAATCATTGCAGTATATAAATAATTCATCAAGAAATCGTACGGGGCGGGCCAATAAGGAAGCCCACCAAGCCACCGTATAAGGTCTCCCCAAATTAGCCCAAAATCAGGCCCCCCACTAATTTGGAAATTTATATCTTTTTTTTGGCCCGATGGTTAGATTTAAGGACAAAACACTTTCAACAAATAAAAAAACAAAAAGAGGAGATAAAAAAATGTTTGTTTATGGGACAAAGAACTGAAGAAAGCTTTCCATTCGAACCATTTGTCAAGAGGCACTTATTGAGATCTTCGATTTTCATCTGATTATTCTTAAATCCTATTACACTTCTGTGTTCTGCTACGATTCGGATCATTATTTCATTCCCTAACTTAGGGCCGGTCCTATCCAAACTAGTAAGTGTTTTGTTCTACTCTCTCTTTCGCTCTCTCCCTCCATAACATACATATTGCCTATTTCTCAAAAAACGAAGTCAAGAATGGCCAAAAAGTTCAGGGCTGGCCCTAATTGTCTACGGTTTAATGAAAAAAAAAAAAAACATTAGGTCGAGAACACCCAAAAACAAATGGACAGTAATATAAAACCAACACTCAAGTATATTTCGAATACTCAAAATATAAAAAATAATAATAATAATACGTATGACAGACAGAAATTAACGTGAACAAATTAAAGAGAAAATACTGTATTATCTTTTAATTGAGTTCCGTTTATATAAAACATTTAGTGTCCTCTCAAAAAGACATGTTCTTTGGAAGTGAAAAGATCCATTTTGTTGAACGTCTCATTTTAAATCAAACACCTATGAATTTAAAATACTAAATGTCAAATATTTAATTTAATTTTTTTTTTTGGAACTTATAGAAACTCAACAAATGTGCACTTCCTCTCAGGACGCACACAGAAAGCGATTCGAAATAAATGTGCAATTTCTCTTAAATATAAATAGGATAAAATGTACTGATCTCAAGATTTCTGACAAATATAGATATTTTTTTTGAGATTTTGATAAATAAACTAATTTTTTTATTTTAAAAATTATTTACCAAATTCTCCATGCCGTGTACTTCCTAAAAACACTGTTATTTTTAATTAATAAAAATCAAAATACTCATCTTAAGTCTTTTTGACTATTTTTTAGTTTTTTGTAATTTATTTACGTATGTATTGAAATATATATTCTATAATTATATACATAAACGGATGAGGATAAAGTCTCCCTTCAAAAAGTTATCACCCTTGATAACTTCTATGGGTGGGCCCGAATCCCCCACCCATCTAGGTTGCAGGGTAGGCCCCACCTCCTGTTGTTAAATTGTATTTTCTATTTTTTCTTCTTCAACGTAAATTTTTTATTTTTTATTTATGAAATAAAATTAAAATTTTCTTAAATAATTAAAAAATATTTACGTTCATCACATGCTTAATGCGAGTAATTTTGAAAAAAAAATAATTGACACTGCTTATTCGAATTTCTTTCAGTGATGCTTTTCGAATTTTATTGCCAAAAAATACTAAAAAATTATCATTTACCTAAAAAAAGTTTTTGAAATTAACCGCGAGCTCCAAATATTTTGATAACGTAATATTGAATTATGGTAAGATATTTATTAATTTATATTTTATTTTTTATAAAATAATGTTAAAAATCTCTTAAATCATACAAAAATATTCACATTCATCACATGTTCTAATGCACTCAACTTTGGAGAAAAAAATAATCAACACTGCCTATTCGAATCTCTTTTAATAGTGGTTTCTAAATTTTATTGTCGAAAAAATATTAGAAAATTAATGTTTACTTAAAAATTATTTTAAAATTAACTATGAACTAGGAATATTTTGATACAGGGCTGTTGAATTATGACAAGATATTTGTTGTTGACCTTACAATAATTCCAAAATTCAACAATCTTTTATTAAAATATTCTAAGTTTATGGTTAATTCTGAAATAATTTTTTAAGTCAACGATAAATTTTTAATATTTTTCGATAACAAAATTCGGAAAGCACAACCGAAAGAGATTTGAATAAGCGGCGTCGCTCATTTTTCTTCCTTCCAAAGTTAGGCACATTAAGACATGTGATAAATGTGAATATTTTTGGATAATTTAATAGATTTTTAACTTTATTTTATAAATTAACAATAAAATATAAATCAACAAATATCTTACCACAATTTAACAACTCTTTATCAAAATATTCTGAGTTCACAGTTAATTTTAAAATAATTTTTTAAGTAAACGATAGATTTTTAGTATTTTTTCTACAATAAATTTTGAAAAGCACAACCGAAAGGGATTCAAATGAGTGGTGTCGGTCATTTTTTTTCAAAATTGGGCGCATTAGGACATGCAACGAATGTGAATATTTTTGAAGAATTTAAGAGATTTTTAACATTATTTTATAAATAAAATATAATATATAAATCAACATATACTTTACCGTAATTCCATAATCCGTTATCAAAATATTTAGAACATACAATTAATTTCGAAATAATTTTTTAAGTAAACGGTAAATTTTTAGTATTTTTTTGATAATAAAATTCAGAAAGCATTATTGAAAGGATTTCAATAAGCAGTGTCAGTCACTTTTTTAAAAAAAATTACGCGCATTAAAGCATATGATGAATGTAGATATTTTTGAATTATTTAGGATAATTTTAACTTTATTTCATAAATAAAAAGAAAAAAAATTACCTTGAAAGAGAGAGGGACAAAAAGTGTAATTTACCAACATAATAGGGGGAGGGGGCCACCTGCCACCTGGATCGTGGGGGATTTGGGCCCCAAATCTCTACTAATAGCAAATCTGTCGATTGACCTTGTCCCCTTTACCAAATAATTTGGTAAACTTAATTAACTAAATATTTATTTATTTATTTATTATTTTAATATATATAATTAAAATAATTTTTCATCCAATTAGGACCTTTTATGTGCAAAGAGGTATATATTTTATCATCTGGGTATTTTTTTTCCTATTGTTTGAAGAAGTTAATTAATTGCTTTTTTATTTATTTATTTTTTCAATTAATTAGATAACCAGAGAAACAATAGAGGAGATCAGAACTGCAGCCGACATGATGTATAAAATATAAAAATAGATCCCATAAATTTTAATATATATTCAAATTAGTGAATGCCGTGTAGGCGTGATGTGTAACTTGATATACAATGGCCCTATTTGGGCTATGGTTATTAAGTGTTTTTTTATTTATTTGTTGGGTAAACAAATAAATAAATTTGGGCTAATTTATTTGTTGGACCAAGAAAATTCTCCCACTTTGTTATTCCGCCCGCACAGTTAACGAAAAATCGAAAATACCCTTCAAATAAGACAAGGACCAAATAGGGTCCCAAATAAGACAAGGGCAATATGGTCATTTATCCTTCAAAGTCAAATCAAACAACTCAATAAATAAATTAGTCAAAATATCATCAACTGTTTTTATATTTATTCCAAACATTATAAATAAATAAATAAATAAACCAGTAAAAACCGTAGGCCAAATGGGCCCAATATAATATGTTAATAGCATTTAGGGCTACAAACGAACCGAGCTGTTCGCGAGCTCGGCTCGGCTCGGCTCGATAAGGGCTCGGTTCGGCTCGGCTCGTTCAGTTAACAAGCCGAGCTCGAGCTCAAATTTTAGGCTCGTTTCGTAAACGAGCCGAGCTCGAGTCTCGAAAGCTCGGCTCGGCTCGTAAAAACTCGGCTCGTTTTAGAGGTTCGGCTCGTTTAAAGAGGCTCGTTTAAGTAAATGAGTTTCGTGCAACTCGGCTCGGCTCGGCTCGTTTACAAACAAGCCGAGCTCGAGCTCGATTTTTTGGCTCGTTTAATTAATGAGCCGAGCTCGAGCACTCCAAGGCTCGACTCGGCTCGGCTCATTTGCAGCCCTAACATTAGCATTGCTCGCTTGCTTTTGCTTTGATATGGATCAGACTTTTCTATGGTTAGGATTTGTTTCTTAATTTGATGATTCCAATTATTTAATTTATAAATTTATGAGATAGTAAAAGATATTTAAATGAATTATATTTATTTTTTTAATTCTAAAGGATTATTGTGTACTTTTATTGAACTTGAACATGTGTTAGTAACGCGTGTCAAGGCTACAACATATAGTCCACGCTCATTTGTTAGAAGCACGTGTACATGGAAATGCATTAACGAAGGGAAATTGCTATTCATTTCTCCTTTTAAATTACAAAAATATCACTCTTCCCCCTTTCACTATTTTACATTATTTTTAAAAATATATATAATTTAAATAAGTGATAAATAAGAAGAAGAAGATGAAAATATAATTTTTTTATAACCAATTCAACTTTTTTATTTTCGTACGAATTCTTTATTTTCTTATAATAACAGCTAAAATTGGAGGTTGCAGCTAGTCTAAAATTTATCAATTAGGTAATGGCCAAAATTTTGAATTTTATTAACTAATAAATATTTTATCTTCACACTTTTTTTTTGAGAACCTATAAAATTGGAGGCCTCATTTAACCTTAGAATTTATCAAGTTATTGGACGTAATTGGTCCCATTAGTGGACCTTGTGTATTGAGTCGTGATATAGTAATTATTTATTGCGTAAATTATTTTTATTAACAAATATCTTACCATAATTTAACAATCTTTTATTAAAATATTTTGAATTTACTGTTAATTCTTAAATAATTTTTTAAGTTAAATTTTTAATATTTTTTTTAGAATAAAAATTAAAAAGAATAACCGAAAGAGTTCAAATGAGCGATGTCGGTATTTTTTTTTAAAATTGGACGCATTAGGATATGTGATAAATGTAAATATTTTTGGATACTTTAAGAGACGAATTAATAATTTTAAATATTTGACGCGAAACTAATAAAATTAACAATATAAATAAAGATAAAAAACTATTCTTAAAAAAATCACGTTTTCTTTTATTCTTTGATTGCTAACGTTTTCTTTTCTTCAATTTATGTATCACAGAAGACTCAAAAAAAATTTCAATAACCGAGCTCACGGTTGATCTTTAAATATTATTTTTAGTCAACGGTAAATTTTTAATATTTTTTCAAAATAAAACTAAAACTAAGTCTTCTCTCTAAAACCGACTCCTTAAAATAAAGATTATCAAATACAGTAAAAATAAAAAAGAGAAAAGGATTTTTTGGTCTTTTGATAGGAGCCGCCCCCACTATTTTGTCATGGGGATGAAAAGCAACTCTCTTAACGAAGGCTGCTCATTTTATTAGTACACACGTACATAGAAATGCATTAACAAAGACTTTTTATTTTTAACTGTCTCGGCAAATTATTCCAACGTTTTGATCTTTAAGAATAATTAATTTTTAGTTTAAATTTATCATGGAATGAACTTCAATTGCTAGATCAAATGAATCTCAATTGTTAAAATTTCATTTGTATTTTATTTTTTAAATTCCTCTTGCCCCGATGAACTAATAACATGCACAACATTTGACAAAACGCTAACAAAAGTAAATTTTTGTGAATAAAAATACCAAAAATAGATATATATTTTTCAAAATATTTTTATCTTTAGTATTTTTTACTTTGGTCATAAATAAATATGACCGAAATAAAAATTAACATGTATTTTTATGAAAGAATAGAGATAGTGCCACATATATGTATCTTTATTCACAAGAAGAATTAGAAAAATAAAAAAATACGAACGAAATTTCAAAAAATTTAGAAAACACATAAATAATTCAAAAAATTTATCTATTTTAAATTATTTTTATTTTTAGGGATCATAATTTTTTTTTTTTATTGAGATGAATTAACAATTTTTAATATTTAATGTAAAGTTAACAAAATTAAAAAAATATACCAAAAAAATTACATTTATTGCTAAGCGTTTGAGAGAGAAGATGATTCACTTTAACAACTCCCGTATTCACTCGACAAACGGGAGAGGGTCTTAGATTAACGTCCACATCCATGCCTGGATCCGCGGATGAACTTCCACTTTGACTCGGTGATTGAGTTTTACTGAACTGATAAGTCTCTTTTTTCAATAAGCCGTCACCATCAGCTTCCTGTTCCACGTGGCGTTCTGTCAGAGGCTCAGAGCTTCGCAATTCTGAATTTCCTAGTAGTTTCCTCTACCCGGAAAATGCTAGAGATACCGACTTGCAGGTACATATATAGATACACTGGGTAACGTGCAATAAATCTATCAAATACAGATTTCTAAAATTTGTATAACCTTCTTTATTCCCTCCCGCCTTCCCTCCGCATCTCTCAAGTCTCGTCTTATTGTGAGTTAAATGGCCGGCCCGTCGAAGAATTTCCTGAAGCAGGTGAAAGTTGCATCTATGAACTACTTTTCACCGTCGACTGTCCCTTCGCCGGCGCCAGTTCTGATTCCGGCACCGGCACCTACTCTGTCACCAGTTCCGGCTCCGGCTCCGACTGCGACTGTCCCTTTGCCGGCGCCAGTTCTGATTCCGGCACCGGCACCTACTCCGTCACCGGTTCCGATTCAGGCTCTGACTCCGACTCCACCGGCACCTACTCCGTCACCGGTTCCTATGCAGTCTCCGGGTCGGGCACTGACTCCGGTGTCGGCTCCGACTCCGGCGACGGCGCCGACTACGACTACCTCCCCTTCCCATCAAAACCTTCCAGTGTTCATTGTTCCAGTCTTGCTCGTCTATCTACAACTCAAGTACCAGGGTACCCCTGAATCCCCTTTTCAAACTGACCCCATATCCATATTTGTTTCCATCGGTAGTCTGCTTCTTTATTGCGGGGCATACGATGCCAAATTGAGATGGCCGATGATTGCTTCAGTTGCCTCGCGTTTAATGATGGTGTTTGGCTCGCTTTCTTTAGTATCCACTGCTTCCATTTTAATCCCCGACTCATTTGTACCACTTCTCTACTTATCATGCTCTTGGTTCTTTGTTATTGAGTTTCTGAATCTATTGATATGGGCATGTCAGCAAATCGTGGGCATATTCTTCAGTCAAGCCGCAACTCAGCCGGTTCCAAACACTGTAGATGGAATGGTGTAAGCAGATGAACTGAAATATGCAGAGCACAGTACATTTTTGCTTTCTTATATGTTCACACATATATCAGAAATGCTACACACACAACACACTTGCACAACACATTACACAACACAACCAAAACGACGTCGTTTTGGCTGTGTTTTTCAAAAAAAAAAAATTAAAAATCAAACCCTTCTCCTTCCCCAACAGCCGCCTCCTCCCTCCTCCTGTTGCGCCGCCGCCCACCCGCCCCCCCCCCCCCCCCCCAAAACTCCAGATCGCGCCACCGCACCACCAAATCGTTCGACGTCTTCTTCCCCAACAGCCGCTCCCCGTCCACCAGTCGAAGAGAGCAAGCGAGAGAGAGAGAGAAAGACTTCGAGACCACCAAACCCCACCACCCGCCCCTCCACCGCCGCTCCAGATCTCCAAATCGCGCACCAGATCGCCACCCGCCTTCGCGCCACAACACCACGACGGCAACCAGTCGAAGAGAGAGAGAGAGAGAGTTCGGGACCACCACTCCACGGCCACAACCCGGCGGCGACCACCACTAAGAGAGAGTGAGAGACGGCGACCACCACAACTAGACAGCGGGTGGGCGACGGCGCAACAGGAGGAGGGAGGAGGCGGCTGTTGGGGAAGGAGAAGGGTTTGATTTTTATTTTTTATTTTTGAAAAACACAGCCAAAACCACAGCCAAAACGACGTCGTTTTGGCTGTGTTGTGTAATGTGTTGTGCAAGTGTGTTGTGTGTGTAGCATTTCTGCACATATATATACACACACACATACGTAGCAAACGTTGATGAAGTTAGCCTTTTTTGTTTTGGTGTTTTTGTATTTTTTTGCGGGAGTATTGTTTGTGAATTCTGTTTGGGAAAAAGAGTTCAGAATAATATTTGGTTTGTTTGTCACAATGTTGACATCATTTTCTAATATTAAATCTGGAAACTGTAACCAAAACAAGGCAATTGTACAGAATGATTCTCCAATACAACGAATTCACTTTGAGACATTCAAAATGATTCACCAATAAGATGATGCATTTATGCTTACTTGAAAATATGTTTGGAAATCACAAAAGAAATTGGTATCTTCACCCTGCAAAATGAAAATTATCTTGGATAAACCAAAAATTATGTAGTGAGCAAAAAAATGGAACACGAGTATTAACAGTTATTGTGCCGTTTTGAATTGTGACAAAGCATAACACATTAGAATAATCCTCTAATGTTGGCGTTGAATTCCTGAAATTACTGTCATCCAATCGGAAAATAAAATATCTTAGTGTGATTGTTTCTTTCTTGTAAGTCGACAAAAGAGAATGGCTCGATGCTCGACAAAGGAAAGATTGCAGCATAATCAAAAGAAAAACTATACTAAATATTAGGCTAATCCCAGCAAGCTACATAGTGGACAAAATGGAAATAATCTTGGATTATTAAAAAATTATATTGGACAAAAATGTGGAACAAGAGTATTAACAGTTATCCTGCCTTTCTAAATTGCGATAAAGCATACCGTGTCAGAAGAATCCTCTATCATTGAAATTGAAGTCCTGCTATTACTGTGATCCCGTCTGAGAATGAAAAATTCTATTGTACTTGTTCCTTTCTTGTGAAACAACGGAAGAAAATGGCTCGTTGCTCAAACAACGGTACGTACTGATTGGTACGGTAGAGTATTTATTCCTGCTCCAAACAATTACTCACTTCTTGTCGAAATGGATCACTTCTAGGCAGAACAATTACCCTCGAAAAGATCCACATGGAGAAAGAAAAGGTAAAATAGGGCCGACACCGAAATGGATCGCTTTATCACTTCTAGTCCACCAGGTAGTACCCCAAACAATACGGCATTTCCTGCGTAAAATAGGACCCACCAAAATGATCCAATGGCTGGTGCGTCTCTTGTTCGAAACTTTTACGCTCGTCCTACACCAATAGAATTATACGTGAGTCTAACCACATTTGAATAGAAACAAAGGTTCTTTAGTTTTAATTTGAGTTGGGCAAATGATCCTTCGCAGACCCTTCCCTTCACACACTTACTCTCACCTCTCCTCTCTTCTAAGTCCTCTCACCTCACCGTTCTCACAACCGCACTGCCTCGGCTTTATATATGAGCATTTCGCCTTCTCTCATCACCTTTAATTCCTTACTGTGAATTCAATGGCAGAATCTACAACACGTTTCCGGAGGAATTTCTCTGAGCAGATAAAGGTTGCAGCTATCAGCAAATAATTGATCGATATCGCTAAAAACATATTTGGATCTTCCTTAATATAAAACGGCGTAATTTTAAATGATCTGTAAAAGTGATGTGTTAAAATAATGAATACGTAGCACTCTTGAACAATTACCCTGAAAAGATCCACATGGCATCTCCAGGGTAAAATAGGACCCACCAAAAAGATCCAATAGCTGGTGCGTCATCTTTACCTCGTCCTACACCAATAGAATTATACGTGAGTTTAACCAAATTTTAATAGAAACAAAAGTTTTTTATTTGTGAATGAGTTAGGCATGATCCTTCGTAGACCCTTCCAACGATTCCATCCCCTCGCACACTTATTCTCACCTCACCGTTATTGCAACCGCACTGCCTCGGCTTTATATATGAGCATTTCGCCTTCTCTCATCACCTGTAATTCCTTACGGTGAATTCAATGGCAGAATCTACAACACGTTTCCCAAGGAATTTCTCTGAGCAGATAAAGGCACGGGTATCCCGCTAGTATATATATATATATATATATATATATATATATATATATATATATATATAAAACTTCCAATAAGATATTCTTTATTTTATCCCGCTAGCATTTCGTCTATTTAGATTGTGGTATTTATTAAAAAAATTTATTCCTTATATAAATTATTTTTGTAATTTTTTGTTTTTGGTCAATTGTTTTAATTTGTTTATTTATCTCGACAAGAGCTTTCAGAAAAATTATAAATAATAGGCCAAATTTGAAAAAAAATTAGAAAAGACAAAAATAAATTAAAAATATAATTTTTTTAACTTATTTCGTCATCGTTGGTGATATTTTTTTTAATTTTTAGACATAATTTTATAATTTTTAAATTTCTTTTATCAAGACAAACTAATAAATCGCAAAATATTAAAGTTAAAAAATAAATATAAAATATAAAATATAAAGAAAAAAATAAATTATAATAAATTAGTTAGGATAATGGAATTAATTTATGTCAGAGTTTAACATCGTATGCATCAGAATTTAGTCCCAACTTCCGACATGACATGATGTTAACATCATTTGATATTTGACATAAAGAAAATCAAAGGGAGACGGTGAAAACGATAGAATTTCATAATATTTTCTATTCGCTTCCCAAATTTGCTATTAGTAAGGAGCAGTAACAGGAACAGGGGAAGGAAATAGCTGGCAAATCCCACAAAACGACGTCGTTTCATGGACACCTCATTAAAAAATATATGAGTCCAAAACGACGTCGTTTTGGACCCCAAAATTTAGCCCCAACTTCAGCCCTAATTCCCCCCCCCCCCAAAAAAAAAAAACCCAATTTGATTTCCCACGTTATGCAGAGAAACAGGGAGACAGAGAGAGAGGAGCAAGAAGAAGGGGGCAACGCCGACGTCTACAACCACAGCTCGCGGCAAACTCCACCACCCAACCACGCCGCGAACGACGCTATATTCGGCGGCCCGCCCCGCCCCGCCCCGCCCTACGCGGTAGCCATCTCTCTCTCTCTCAATTTTTTCGATCAATGTCAAGTTTTCTGCAGATTTGTTTTGTAGGAATAAAAGTAAGATAATGGTATTACCTTCCTTTCTGCAAATAGTTGGGGTTTTATCTTTCTTTTCTTATTTCGTTGATTTTTCTCTTCTTTCTGTATCACTAGCTTTCTTGTTTTTCCTTCCTGGTTGGGTTGTTGCTTGTGATTGCTATAATTTCTCAATTTGGAATTTTCTTAGACCTTTTAGTGAGATGCTTTAATTAGGGCTTTTGCATATAATCATGTCTTCTTCCTTTTGAGTTTCACATTCTGTGTAATGGCTAATAAAATAAATCTGCAGAAAACTTAACATTAGGGCTGTTTCCCTGTTTTTGTAATGGAATTAATTTATCAAAAATGCTAGGAACACATCAAAAAAGCACACCACTTTAACACATCACCCCAAAACGACGTCGTTTTGGGGTGAGAGAAAAAAAATTTCTGAAATCTGTTTCTCCTAAATTTAGATCAGTCTCTTGGTTTTGAGTTCCCCCCAAAATCAGAAACCAATTTCCCTCCAGCTCAGATATCAGCCGGAGGCCCCATCCCCATCCCCAAAATCAGGCCAACAACCACCGCCGCCGCCGCCGACCCCTCAACCACCGACCACCGCCGCCGCCGCCGACCCCTGCACCAAGGTCTCTCTCTCTTTTTCCCATTGAGAAAGATGGGAAAAATACAGAACCAGCATATACATATACCAATTTCATAGCAACTTCAAGTTTCTTCTAAGAATCATGCATGATTTAGAAATGATAATCCTTCATTTACTCAACCAAGTACCAACTGATACCATTCAAATACAGATTGGTATCAGAACCATTACATCAGACCAGAATTAGAATTGGAAAAATACAGATTGGTATCAGAATTGGCAAAAATACACACACCAAAAACACAGATTGCAAAAACACACACACCAGAAAGGCATTTGATCCACATAAACCAAATTGGTATCAGAATTGGCAACAGAAATGGCATCAAAACAAATTGAAGGCGTATTGAAAGCTAAATCAGATTCACTATATTGTCTAAATCAGAAATGGCATTTGATACAATATTGTCTAAATCAAATTCACTATCAAAAACCTACAGAAATTGCACTATTATGAACCCAGAAATGGTGTAATAGATTTTACCTAAAATTTTCGAATTAGGGTTCCTGAAATTGGAACCCCATTTTTTCAATTAGGGGTCGGCTCGGCGTGGTCGGCGGTTTCCATGGTGGAGGCATCTTCTACAACGGCGTCGGTGGTGGTGGTGCTCGGTCACCAGGCGGGTTAATGGTGGTATTCGTCTCCGTGGCCTGATTTGGGGGGAAAGGTGAACACACAAGATTTGGGGGAGTTTTCGACAGCGTGTTCGGCGGTGGTTGTGGCCGGTGGTGTAGGCGTATTTTCCGTTGGCTTCTTCGTCTTCGGTGGTTATGGCCGGTGGTGGAGGCGTCTTCTCCGTTGGTTTCTTCATCGGCGGTGGAAGTTGTGGTCATGGAAGTTGGGAGGGAAGAGTCGACTGATCTGAGAGAAACAGATTTCAGAATTTTTTTTTCTCTCACCCCAAAACGATGTCGTTTTGGGGTGATGTGTTAAAGTGGTGTGTTTTTTTGATGTGTTCCTAGCATTTTTGTTAATTTATGTCAGAGTTTAACATCGTATGCATCAGAATTTAGTCCCAACTTCCGACATGACATGATGTTAACATCATTTGATATTTGACATAAAGAAAATCAAAGGGAGACGGTGAAAACGATAGAATTTCAGGATATTTCCTATTCGCTTCCTAACCTTTTAACAAAATATATATATGTAAATTTTAATAAATTAATAAATCAAGAATGCTACTCTTACACCCATAAATAGCACAGCCAAGCACATCTTTGGGGGACCCACCCCCACCCTCTCCCGCCATCCACTCTCCATCTCACGCGTAAACCCCCCCCCCCCCCCTTTCGTTTTCCCTCTCTCTCCCCCTACAATCCTCTATCTCTCACACATTTTTATTTTTTAATTCTTATTCTTATTTTTTAGTTTTTTCTTTATTAGTTTTTTGTATTTATTATTTTTAAATCATTAATTTATCTTGACGAAATAAATCAACCAAGTATATTTTTTTGTTTAAAGGTAATTTTTTTTACTAGAGATAAAAAAATAAGTTTAAACGTGATCTGTTTTGACTTATTTTTTTTATGAAATTTTTTATTTTTTTAAAACATCTTGTTGAGAAGAATTAATAATTAATAAAAGATTGATAAGTTAGATAAAAAATAAGTCCAATTAAGCAAAAAATAACATATCACGTGTTGTTTTCATGTTTTCATTTGTAAAAAGACTTATTTAATATTATATTTATATTTTTCGTTTGTAAAAAAACTTATTTCTTGCATGTATATGTGATTCCCCAAATCTAATTAGTTTATCTGATTAGTTTTAGCTAATCGAACCGTATTTTTGTCTGACTTAATAATATTTTACTAATTATTACGTGGTAAAAGAAAAAAATATAAAAGAATAGTAAGGTCGATTAGGTAAAATTAATCAGACTTAATTTTTGTAACATGTAGTATAGTTTGATTAAGAAAAACAAATATAATTAGGTAAATCCTAGTGGTCATTGTTACGTATACATGTCCACGTCATGTGTATAGTTTTGTTTTTTGCAGGGCTACGTATACATGTCCACGTCATGTGTCTCAAACGAAAGGCTCTTTTCCATTTTTTTTATATAAGTAATTCCTAGTGGTCATTGTTATACATCCAGAAGTTTTGTGACCTCTTTATATTTTTCACTATACATTTTTTGAAACAAAAAAATATAAAGAAATAATTTATTTCAATCTTTTATATTGTTATTTTATCATATTTGGTTTTATTTTTAACCGTCAACCTACTTAATTAATCAAATTTAAATCGCCTAAAAGATTAGTCAATTTGTCGATTTTAAATATGAATGATTTTACAATAAGTAGAAAAAATATCAACTTGCTTACTATGAGTTGATTAAAATGTAACATCAACTCACTCAATTTGATCTAAAAATATTTCTACGATGGCAATACTGTCACTTCACAACCTAACTAATTAATAATAGTAAATACTTTGTGGTTATAGAAATCTATTTTGACCGTCATTTTAAAATTTTGATAACTTGCTCAAACACCAATTACATGGCTACTGGAAGTTTTTTTTTTTTTACCAAAGGAGTTCACCCGAGCGCTGAGGTCGCTCAAGCAACCTAACCAAAACTACTGACTTGCAATCTTGTACTCCAAATTCTTCTGAATATGCTTCCAAATCTCATCCGGAGATAGAAAACCAGAGATAGAGTTGAAGAATCCCTCTTGGGAGGGGCAGATCTAATATAGGCTATTAATAATCTGTTATGTATAAGAAAGATAAAAAAACTAAAATAAATTAATATGGCAGAAACTTACTTGTTTTCGAAACGAATTCCAGTGATCAAGCAATCTATCGAACGAGTCGGTAGAACACGAATACTTACTGATCGAGATTTATGTTTGACACAATTTCCTTAAGACAAAATACGCCCTCGCTACGGTGTTACAAGATGAATTGGCGTTTGTCTCCCATGATACAACGATCAACACTAGTAGTAGCAGCACTGCAAACTACTAGTCTGTCGAACCAGAATGTGCATTGGACTGTCTCTCAAAGAACAGAAATATAATGCGGGCATAATACTATGAATGCAAGATAAGAGGTCTCAAAAATAAGTACGAAAATTGGACTAGATTGGCCTTTATTTATAGGCTATAAAAAGGTGCAACTCTGTTTAAGAGTTGCACTGGTTCGGCCTAAAGCAAATAATAGGTGCACCGGTTCGATTAGGTAAACCGATTCGGTTAAGTTGCATTGGTTCGGCCCAAGGGACGCAGTCGTTGAACATATAAAGGGTCAGGAACTAGTCCAAGACCCAAGGTCAAATTTTGTTGGGCCACGCGAGTTAGAAACAGACCAACGGGTTAGTCGGATCTAAATAAATAAAATTCTAAAAGAAAATTAATTTAATTAAATAAATTTTCAACAAAAAAAATTATTTAAATGACTCAAACCCAGCCCGGCACGGCCGGCAGAGGCGCGCCCGCGTGTGTGGTAGTTTGGGCCAAAACTTATGCTACCCAAGTCTTTCCCCATCCACAAAAGTGGAGTGTCCCTTGGGACTCAAACCCTTAACCAATATTAAGCTATATAAGCCACTTAAAAGTTTCACATTTTTCCTACGTGGGACTAACATTATTTTCATCCAAAATTACAAATATTTAGAGCCTATTTTAGATTCAATTTTTAATTCACATATAAATGGTTTTGCCTAACCAAATATACAATATTAAGCTCTATGTATATGTAAACATATTGCCACTTAAATTCATACATAAAAATATGTGAAATTCACTTTTATTTTAGCTCAAACTTAACTAAAATTATATTTTCCAAAACCGTTTTCCAACAGGAGATTGTGCACAACCCAGAGAGAGAGTTGAAAAACCGCGTAAAAAACGTGTTTGGTCTTTTTCTTTGTATGGCTGGCCTTGTTTTCTCTATGGCCTGTCATGCTTCGGTAGCTTTGGCCTTTTGGTTGATCTCTTTGCAACGAGAAGTATTTTGTTGAACCTCTCTTTTGGGAGGTGAACATTACTATTTTTTAATTGGCTCTTCTTAAACTACGGGTCCACCTAACTCGACTATGGGTAGTTTGAGAAACAAAATCAGAACTTAAACGTTTTCTCTCTCAAAAAAAAAATTTTATTTTTAAACTCTTTTTAAAACTTTAGAAATTCAAAAAATAATATTCAAAAAAATTTCTATTTCAAATTGTTGCTTCAAATCGACAATTATAATCTTTTTTATATTATTTTTCGTCTTTATGTTAAAAAAAAATTATAATTCTTTTGTCTTGTTTCAATTTTTTTTTGTAGATTTTTAGTTCATTTCAATAAGATGTTCAAAAAATTAAACTTTATTTTATAAATCAACAAAAAATAAAAATTTTGATAAAAAAATAATTTGTATGAATTTCTTGTCAAGACGAATTAATAATCTATAAAAAATTGGCTAAAGACAAAAAATTATAATTTGTTTTTTACGTAAAGATAAAAAAATAATCCAATAAAAAGGACACTAATTGTGTATTTGAAGCAGCCATTTGAAAAAAATTGTTTTCAAAAATTGTTTTTTTTTTTTTCTATTTTAAAAGAGTTTAAAAGATGAAAAGAATATTTTTGAAGAGAAAGACACGGGTAGAGATAGAGAGATTCAGATGAATTGAGAGAGAGATAGAAAAAACACCCAGAAAATTCCTCACATGATTTAGTTACTATGGTTAAGTTAGGTGGGCCCATAAATTAAAAAGAACCTTTGATACTCACCCCATATCCATCTTTGTTTCCATTGCTAGTCTGTTTCTTTATTGCTGGGCATATGATGCTAAATTCAGATGGCCGGATATTGCTTCGGTTGCCTCGCGTTTAATGGTGGTGTTTGGCTCACTTTTTTTAGTATCTATTGCTTCCATTTTATTCCCCGACTCATTTGTACGATTCCCTCTACTTTCCCTACTTTTTGTTCCTTGCTGCTAAGTTGCTGAAGCTATTGATATGGGTATATCGGAAAATAGAGGACAATTTTTTGAGTGATCAACTCGCAACTACTCCTGCCGTTCCAAATACTGGGGATGATATAGTGTAACTAGAAAAGCTGTAATGTGTATAGCACAGTACACACGCATATGGCTAACAGGCTAAGTGTAAGTCAGTAAGTGGTATTTTTTGCTAAGTGGTATGTTCATCTTGTATATTCATAATAATAGAATTTCTTTTGACTTAAAAAAAAAAAATACACACGTTTGCTTTCCTCTTTCATCCTTTTATGTTCACATAATGTAACAAATGTTGATGAAGTTTTTTTTTTTTTTCTGTTTTTGGGGGGCTGCGGGTTTATTGGAGCAATGCTATTAGCAAGAAACACCGTAGGGAATCGTGCAGGGATCATATGTCAGGAGTAAAAAAAAAAAAATCTTTTTCAAGCAAAGAAAGATCCCCGTCATGTAATCCCTATGCGATTCTCTGTGCAGTTCTTTGCGAATAGTATTTCTCGATAAAAAATGCTATTCGTCATGAATTAGCCACAGAACCCACCACCAATCACGTGGTGGTGGGGCCTCCGATTCCCTTTGAAAATCCCTTCTTCTCTTTCTGTCTCTCAAAAACTTGGTAAGTGATTTTGTTTTTAAAAAAAATTCTCTTTATTTATTTTTTAATTTTTTTAGCTTTGCATCAAATGCTCAAAATTATTGATTCGTCTCTTAAATTATTAAAAAATATTAACAGTCATCACATGTCCTAATGTAGCCAACTTTGAAAATAATAAATTGATCGACACCGCATATTCGAACTCCTTTCAATCGTGTTTTCTAAATTTTATCCTAAAAAAAAACTAAAAATTTAGCATTGACTTAAAATATTATTTCGCGATTAACCGTGAGCTCAGAATATTTTAATAAAGAGCTGTTAAATTATAATAAAATATTTATTAATCTAAAGTATAAATCAACAAATAACAACAAAATATAAATCAACCCTATCTCAAAATATTTTTCATTTGTATTTTTTATCAAATACCTTACCATAATTCAATACTATAAAAAATAATTTTTATAAATCAACACTATATCAAAAATAACTTTTATTTAACTTCTATCATATACCTTACGCTGAACTTCGAATATTTTGAAATTATGCTAATGTATTTATATTTATCAAAATATTTTGAGATCACAATTAATTTTAAAATAATTTTTGCAGGTCAATGATAAATTTTTAGTATTTTTTTTAGAATAAAATTTAGAAAACACGATAGAAAGAGATTCGAATAAGCAGTGCCGATCACTTTTCTCTCTACAGTTGGGCGCATTAGAATGTGTAATAAACGTGAATATTTTTGGATAATTTAAGAGAATTTTAACTTTATTTTTAAATCAACAATAAAATATAAATTAACAAATATCTTACTATAATTTAACAACCTTTTATCAAAATATTTGAAGTCAATGGTAATTTTTTAGTACTTTTTCGAGAATAAAATTTAAAAAATACGATCAAAAAAAGTTTGAATAAGTGATGTCCGTCACTTTTTTATCTCTTAAAAGTTGGGCGCATTAGAACATGTAATGAATATGAATATTTTTAGATGATTTAAAAGATTTTAACTTTAGTTTATAAATCAACAAAAAAGAAAAATAATAATAAAATATAAATCAACAAATACATTACCATAACTCAACAACCATTTATCAAAATATTCTGAACTTACGGTTTATACCAAAACAATTTTTTAAATCAACAGTAAATGTTTAGTATTTTGTCGAGAATAAAATTCAGAAAGCACGACCGAAAGTGGTTCGAATTAGCAGTGTCGGTCAATTTGTTTTTTTCAAAGTCGGGCGCATTAAAACGTTTGATGAATGTAAATATTTTAGATAATTTAAAATACAAATCAATTATTTTAAGTATTTGGCCTTTCAAAAAAAAATTAGAGAGGTTTTTAAAAATTACTCTTAATTTAATTTAATTTAATTATTTGGATGAGTCGATCTAGACTGTTGTCTTTGTATTTTTAAAGAATATAATACGGTAGCGATAATAATTTTCTCACTTGTCTCTAGTTGGGTAGTTTTTAATCTATTTTATGTAAATTTACAAAATTATCATTTAATTTGTGAAAATAATGTATACAATAAAACGTTAAATTTAGAGTTTCACATATATGTTTAAACTATACACTTACAAGCATGTGTACGACACACCAAATATTTTTTTTAAACAAAAGATAACTCAAAAATCTAATTGAACTATAATATTTTTGTTCATGTTAATTCGTTGAGTCACTTCCATGAAAAAACTATGAAATTTCCTTTCTCCTTTGACAACATGGCCTGCATTCCTTGGATTGACCACAGTTTTTTTTATCTACGTTGGACTTTCAGCCACCATAATATAGGAGTGACAGAAAATGAATATTTTATAAAAAGACAAATGATAAACGTTAACCTGATCTTGTGGGAAAAGGATTTAATATTGCACGTTAGACATATCAAGTCGGGTACGTTTTTAGGTAGCGATATATTTTCTTACACGTCAACAGTCGTGCATATTTTTAGATAGCGAAATTGAACTATCGTATTCGTCTAGAAGAAAAATAAAAATTGTGTTTTCATTATGGTCTTATAGAATAACAATTACTTAAATACGTTTTTATCGATAGGAAAGCTAAGGGGTCAACTGATCAAGTTTTATTACAAGTACTTGAAATGAGTTTGGATAACATCCGTTTCGATTGGGTATCCCAACCAAAGTTTAACCCAACTTCCTCAAAGTCCCTCCATATCAAATGATATCTTTCTAGATGCAGAATATTTAAAAGGTGGAGTCGTTACTCTATTTTTAGCAATTGATGAAGAGGTATTTAGCGGTCAAATAGAAGCACCATGATTTGGTACACTTTGGACTTTCAACTAATATAGTAAAATAAATTAAGCATAGAAAATGAATATGTTAAAAAAAATGATACACATTAACCTAATCTCGTGGAAGAAGGAATATTCATAGCGTTGAGAATAAATTGAGAAACAAATTTTACCATCTTAACAATTAGGTACATATTGTAATAATTCGTAATTTTAATAAAAACTTAATATTTAATATTTAATTTTGAGTTTTAATTATTTAATTCAGAATTTCATAATTAAAAAAAGCCGCTTGCTTTACAGAAACCTCGAGAATGAAATCTTTTGAAATTTCTTCGTATTCATGGTCTTAACTCAAATTTTCTTGGCCGAATTAAGTTAAAGCCTCGGATTCTTTCAACTTAATTACAGAATAATCAGATTTTTTTTAGAGAATTTAATGTCCATAAGTAAAATGAGGATTAATTGGATATTCATGGCTATGGTTAAATTGGGCATTATGAGAATTTTCCCCTCAATCTCTATATAACCCACTTCAATTTCAGAACAATCACACATATTCGTAATCCAGAGGTTTAGTGAGTTTCGGAGAAGGTTTTCAAAGAGAGTTTTGGGATGTTATTCAAGTTCTAGAGAGAGAAAGAGGAAGTTTATGACCATGGTAAGACATATGCTGTAACGACCCGCCCTCGCCTTGTACAATACTGTCCGCTTTTGTCGCCCAAACCCTATGGACTTCCCAGTAGGTCACCCATCCCTGAATTGCTCCAGGGTGAGCATGCTTAACTGTGAAGTTCCATTTGGTGTTGGCGCCATCACGGCTTTAAAAGGCCTTGTACAAGGAAGGTTCATAATCTTATAAATACCATCGAACTTACATCCACCAAGCGATGTGGGACCCTTGACCACCCATCCGGACGTCTCACTGAGACTCCATCTCTTGGACGCCGGCCTCACAGCCAGCATTACAGCCTGGCTGAGGTGTCACAATCTCCCCCACTTAGGAACACACGTCCTCGTGTGGGGCCGAGATATCCCACATTTCCGGTTGGTGCAGGCTCTGATACCATTTGTAAAGACTCGCTCCCGCCTTGTACAATACTGTCCGCTTTTGTCGCCCAAACCACATAGACTTCCCAATAGGTCACCCATCCCAAGATTGCTCCAGGGTGAGCACGCTTAACTGTGAAGTTCCATTTGGTGTTGGCGCCATCACGACTTTAAAAGGCCTTGTACAAGGAAGGTTCATAATCTTATAAATACCATCGAACTTACATCCACCAAGCGATGTGGGACCCTTGACCACCCATCCGGACGTCTCACTGAGACTCCATCTCTTGGACGCCGGCCTCACAGCCAGCATTACAGCCTGGCTGGGGTGTCACAATCTCCCCCACTTAGGAACACACGTCCTCGTGTGGGGCCGAGATATCCCACATTTCTGGTTGGTGCAGGCTCTGATACCATTTGTAACGACCCGCCCCCGCCTTGTACAATACTGTCCGCTTTTGTCGCCCAAACCCTATGGACTTCCCAGTAGGTCACCCATCCCTGAATTGCTCCAAGGTGAGCACACTTAACTGTGAAGTTCCATTTGGTGTTGGCGCCATCACGGCTTTAAAAGGCCTTGTACAAGGAGAGTAAAATGGAGAAAACCCTTTGGTATGCAACGGTTTATTCTACCGTCTGGTCTATCTGGTTAGCTCGGAACAAGTGGGTTTTTCAAAACCAGAAGATGGAAAGGGAAGCAATTCTGGAAATGGCAAAAATTAGGGCAGCCAGTTGGGTAAAAATAAAGCTTAGGATCAAGGTGTACACAATACTCCCTCTGTCCCATTTTGTTTGCATAATTTCAGCAAGCGTGCCTTTTAAAACATTAGCTAAATTGAGTAATTAATAATATTTTAAATAATTATAAAAATATTGTCTAATAGAATTAATCGAGATCTATCAAACAAGATCCATATTGAGTATAAAATAAGTTATAAATTAAAAGATATAGATCATTTTTTGAGAGGTCTGGAATAGTGAAAACATGCAAACAAAATGGGACGGAGGGAGTACAAGATATTGTTAGGTCTTTAGAAGGGGTGAGAAAACTAAGGGGTTGACTATGTAATTTCTTTTGGTTTGTAGGTAACTTGCCTACCTTTTTTCTTTTCTGGATTCAAGGACAACTTCCTTGAATCCCTCTTAATCATTGTAATCTTGCTCTGATTAATAGTATATTTTACTTAGCAAAAACAAATACCATCGAACTTACATCTACCAAGCGATGTGGGACCCTTGACCACCCATCCGGACGTCTCACTGAGACTCCATCTCTTGGACGCCGGCCTCACAGCCAGCATTACAGCCTGGCTGGGGTGTCACATATGCGTGTGTTGATGTGTATGACATGTACGCATACCTTATAACTAATGTATGTGTATAATATATGTATACAAAATTAATACACAAATAATTATGTAAAAATAAGTTTTATTGATTTAAAATTTTTGAATTCTTATATTATACATTTTCTAAACCACTTTAATTAAGTGTTATTTACGAAACGTTGAGCAAATTTTAGATAAAAAAATTATGTACTTCCGTGTAGATCTTTAATTTGGTGTAAAAATCATGAAGGAAAATAGTTTATTCTGTTAATTTTTTGTTTATTAATTTTTGATAACCTCAACGTCGCACATAATCAGAATTATTCTATAAAAGGGTCTTTGAGAACGATATGAAATGACAAATTATTAGAATAAAAGGACCATCACAATCACATCATATAAGAATTTTGTATTCAAAGTAGCATTATCCATGTTTTAACCTAAAGTCCACGCAAATGAATACAAAAGGGTGCATTGCCACGAGGGAGGGAGAGAGAGAATGCACAAAAACAATGGTTAATTACATTTTACATCCTTCAACTATGATTTTTTTCCACACTACTCTCTTTATCTTTTTTTTGCTATAATTTACCCCCTTCAACTATAGAAAGATGATATAACATCCTACGGTTAGTTTTTTCGTCAAATACTTAACGGTAAAGGTCATTTGTTATGCAGGTGTTCATTTAAAAATACTTATTCTGATTGGAATACTCTTCATTGTAAATATAAAATTTATAATACATAATTTATGATATAGTTATTGTTTAAAAATTCATAAAAGTTGAAGAAACTTATAAAATTAAGAAAAATATATAATGGCATACAAAGATATTTTTTACCGGAAAATAAAACATATTGAGAAGCTTAAAAATGGATACATCAAAAAATAAATAGATCAAAATTTATTTTAATACTACGAATTGATGTCCAAATGTTATGAATTTAACACGTAAACAATGAAAATTACATAAAATAAAAATTAATATTAACTAATTTAATTTATAAATTATATATTAGATATAATATTGTGTGTGTAGGATATTCTACTCACAAAAATTATTTTTAAGAGCATATGTGCACAACACATAACCTTTACCGTTAAATATTAGACGGAGAAACTAACATCACAGTATTATGTTATTTTTTCAACAATGCTACAAACACAACAAATTTGCACAACAATTAGCACAACATGCCAAAACTACGTCGTTTCATTAAGAAAAAAACAAACAAACAAACTCATACTGTTTTTTTTTCTTAATGAAACTACGTAGTTTTGGCATATTGTGCAAATTTGTTGTGCTTGTAGCATTTTTGTTATTTTTTATAGTTGAAGAGAGTAAATTGTAACTAAAACAGACAAAGGAGCAAAATAAAAAAGATCATAGTTAAAGGGGGAAAAGTATAATTAACCCAAAAAAAAAAAAAAAGGCAGTCATCAATGTGATAATTGGGTGACGGATAACAGGTCTTGGAGGGTTGTGAAAGTGGGGCCCCTGCTTCTAACTGAGGAAGCAAAATCCAGTAATGATTGCTTCTGTCAACTTCTCCGATGAAAGAACATAGTTTATAGAACACTGACCTCTATGAGCATTTCCAACAGACTCTCTAAATTATTTTTTTAGCTATTTTAACTAGCAAGAATTAAAAAAAAAATTGCAACAGCCTCAACAAATACCTAGTTATAGTAATTTTGCTACAGTATCTTGCCATTTTTACCTAGGTACTGTTCATGATTCAATATTTTATTATTTTTCATTGTTACCAAGGAAATATATATTGGCTGTTGAGTTGTGTTTAAAGTGAAAGAAAATAAGAAAAAAAGAGTAATTATATTTTAATAGAATAATAGTTAAATTAGAGAGGGTTGTTGGAGTTGTGATTGAAATAAGACTAGCTAAACTAACATTTCAAAATTTTAAGTAGCTAGTTTGGCTAGATATTGTTGGACTTGCTCTAAGAGCATGTCCAAGAGGGGCTATCTATTTTCCCTACTCAAAGTGCATTTTTTAATTTAGCTAGTGTTTTTTTTCTTTCAGAACTCCAACAATGCTATCTATTTTAGCTATATCTATTAAAATATGTATTGTTTTACTTTTTTACTTTTCTTTTACTTTTTTTTTATTCTTTGAAAAAAGAGAGAGAAACTTATAAAAGAGTTAAAAACTATTAAAAAAGGTATTGCTAGTGAATAGTAGCTAGGTATATTTGCCTAGGCACTATTCACAAAACTAGAATAGCTAGCCTTTTATTGAGGCTCTTGGAGCACAATTTTTGTGTTTTGAATAGGTAAAGTAACTAAAAATTGTGTTTGGCTAGCCTCTTGGTGATGCTCTAAGGTTTCTTATAAATATGCAGAAACCTTGTTTCTTATAAATGCAGGAACCTTTTCTAATGTTTTAGAAAACACTCTCTATTTTACAAACTATTATATAAATTTTCCTTTCATGTTAACTTCTGTTAAAAAATAAACAATTTATGATGATGTGGCAAGAATAAATTTGTAAATACCTAAAATACCCTTTGGAATGTCTATTAAACACATAAATCTTATCTCTCTTCTCACCTCACCTTAAGGTATATAAGTTTTTCTATTCAATTTTTTTCTTCTCTATGAATGCATTGGTTGGTTAATTTTTTATTTATCAATATAAATTATTATTTTTATTTATAATCATGTCATCTTTTAATACAGTAAGCGTCTTTAGAATTAAGAATAAAATGTAACAGATATTATTTTTTTTCAAGATTTTTTGTTAAATTTTCTTGTGTTTTTTTATTTGTCTCGACGAGAGGATCGAAAAATTATAAAAATATGGACTAAAATTGAAAAATATTGTAATAAGATGATGCTAATACACTTAAGACGGTGCAAAATTATCTTCCAAAATACATGTAAAACAATTTAGTTCTTCAGTCAACATTCGCAATGTAAAAAAAATCAAGTACGATGAGTTAACAATGTATATGTATTTTTGGTAGATAAAATACACGTCAAAAATAAAAATTAATCAAGCAGATAAAAATAAAAGTATTTATTCTAATTACAAAAATATAATATACGAATAACATTATACAAAATCAATCATAGTTAAGTTTAAAATTTTAATAAATAAAAAATATTATGTTAGAGTTAAATTACGTTAACTTTTTTTTAACAAAACCATGAAAATTTATTTCTTGGTATAATAGATTAAGATGTACATGTGCTTCCTCTTAGATAAAATACGTATATAGGACAAAAAAATTATTGATATTTATTAAGAATAAATGATTTTATTTGTAACACTAAATAATAGTTACTAAATCTAAGATGCATGAGTAATTTTACAAAGTTAACCAATATGACCTAAATTTAATTTTATTCATCATTTAAAACTCGAATAAGAGAAAAAAAAAAGTGAAACATTAAAAAAAAAGAAATTAAATTAGAAGTCATAATAATTATTTTATGAGATAGACAAAAATGTATATGTGCTTTCAGTAGGTAAAATATACATAAAAATACACACATATATAACAAGATATATTAAGTGGTAAACATAATTTTTGTAAAAAAAATAATTATTAAAATATCACATGCACATTTGTTCGTACAAACTTGATCAATAGATAAATAAAATCTAATATAGTAAATACAATAAATATAATTATATAACACACAATTATCGTTATGTAATGTATTATACACACACATAAACAGACTAAGTATATACAAAAAGAGAGATAAAAAGACTAATGAGGACATTTTGATCTTTTATCCCTCAAAACTAATGGTGTTTGTAAGAAATTAACAAAAAGGGAGAATTTGTACAATAGTTTGTAAAATAGGAAAGAATATTGCATTTTTCAAAACCTCAGGGGAGCTCCCTGCATTTGTCAGAAGCCTCAAGAGAGAATGGAATTGGGTGTGTTGATGGCCATGGTAAGACATATATATATATATGCTGATGTGTATAACATGTATACAAATCAATAAAAAAAATAATTAATAAAAGAAATAGCTTAGGCCAGAACAAAACTGACTAGTCCAAAAAAGACACCTCCCTTGACAGTGACATGACATAAACAAGTTGCATTCTCCTAGAAATATGTAAGCACATGTGAAGAGAAAAAAAGTGGAGGATCTGCTTGGGTTCAAGTTTTTTATTCGCCTTTTTAACTCCTCCAGTCTAGCAAACTGATTGTTGCTACTTTCTTGAACCCGGAACAGTCTAACAATATCATAAAATGATTCAAAGAGTGGGACTTCAACTTCCACATTTCTTTAATGCATACCAGATTGTGCAAATCACCACATCGCTTCTCCTTAATTGCTTCCTCATCCTTTACACCTGAGACAAACACCAAGCATCAATAGCATAAAAGGAGGAAATCTTCGGACAAGCAAAACATAAAAAGTTCCATTGAATCTCTTTGCATTATGATACTTCTACTCTAGATACTGATTAAAAAGAAATCCATGAGGAAATCTTCGGACAAGCAAAACATAAAAAATTCCATCGACTCTCCACGCATTATGATACTTCTACGCTAGATACTGATTAAAAAGAAATCCATGAATCAAGAAGCTTAGGGATCTTTCTGTAACTTAAAAGGAAATGCACACAAAGATTGGTCTGGTCATTTGGTTCACACCTTTGCCATGCTGTTTGGAAGGATTTTTGGCAAGAACATGCACTTGTTTTGAGTTCTCGCCAGTAAAAAAGGGTGTATGTGGTGTGATTAGAAAAGAATAATGATGGCAAACTTCTGCCACATAGAAGAAAAAAGAAAAAAAAAAAGAGAGGAGAGAAGCACCGCAAATGCTGCTGGCTTCAGCCATACTTTACTGAACATAACATCAAATGCCAATTTATTCCAACAGACCTCACGAAGCCATCATGGCTAAGATTCCATCAAATAAGATCAAGAATAATAGAATAGCTGCTATGCTTCAACAAGCTCGTTTGCTTCATACAAAAACAATATCAGTGATCCTATTGTTTGCAGATGTGGGAAGCCATCAGGAGCAGAGCTCTCAACATATATACACAAGCTGACAGCTGTTCATGGTTCAAATATAAAGGAGAAAGAGCTCAGCATTTACCGTACACCTGTGTTTTGATATGATAAAACAAGAGACATTTTTTAAAGGACTAAATCACCCAAAATCAATTAGTTAAAACTTAAAAGTTACAAACCTTTTATGCGTGTTCTTCCTTCATCTTTGCAACTCGAATGCTCTCAGTTGACATTTCAATTTTCTTTCTCATGGGTTCAAGAGTTTATGTTGTACTACAGAGCAAGAACAACAATAACCATTATAACTAGACAGAAGGAAAAAAGAAGAGGAGCAATTTTCCATATTTTAAAAAGAAGAACCAGTTATATCAATTACCCAGCCTGCTTTTTAAAAATTTGATAAGGTCAACTAAACTTCATAAGTTTCTCATGCACCTAAACATTTTAGAAGAAAGACTTAGCACCAAGAAATCCCAAACCAAAATCGAAGCTCTCGGATCTTAATTCTGTTCTTCTCTACAGTTTTGAAACACTCAAACGCAGGGTATGCATATCCAAGAAGGGTAAAATATTTACTTCATCCCTAAACTATGCTTAGAAATTTTAAAATGTCCTTAAACTATTAATTTCATTTACTTAGTCCCTAAACTATTGATTTGAACTTTATTTAGTCCAATTACTTATATCCGTCCAAGATCCGCTAAAAATCGTTAAGAGTAGGGTTTAACTGCAATTTAAGTCCGTTAGGAGGGGGTTTAAGTGCAATTTTAGTCTCTAAAGAATTAAAAAATAAATAAAATATTTACTTTGTCCCTAAACTATACTCAAAATTTTTAAAATATCCCTAAACTATTAACTTTATTTACTTAGTCCCTAAACCTCCATATGTGCATAATTGCTACTCTAAGAAGACCTACATGCAAACCTATAAGCATGTGATGTATCCAATAAATGGCATAGACATGTGGGAGCCAGCCTCTAATTAAACCTCCATATTACACTAAAAAAATTGGAAAACCCACGAAACTTAGGAGAAAAGAACCAGATAAGCATGGCAAAGGGAAGGGTAAAGAAAAAGAACCAGAAGGCACCAACTTAAGAAGCAGATGAAACAATTGAGTTGTCGAAAATGTGGAGGAAAAGGGCAAAACGATCGAACTTGCAAAGTCACGGAAAATGGCACAACCTAAGAATTGGTGTTTTGCAAGTAATAGGGAAACATAGGGTTGTACAAAAGAAGCGAAAAAATCGCTAAATCAGACCAACCGGACCGAATCAATCTTTTTGGATTGGTTCCGTGGTTTAGTGCATTGGTTATGATTCTAAAAAAATTAGAACCGAATATTATGGTTTAGTCCATGGTTTCATAATTACAAACTGTGGTTCGAACCAAACTGGACCGGTTATAGTATATATATATATCCCAAAAAAGTTACAATACTTCTATTTCCAAAATAAAAAACTCTTTCATTCTCAATGTAGTTGTATTTTTCATAAACTTATTAAATGTATAAATTCAATTTTCAAGATTAATGAAATTGATGCAATTATTATATTATTTATTTTGTTCACAATTTTAAAAAACTAGTGTTATTCTATTCATATTTTTTAAAATTTTTTTTAATGCTAACATGGTTTGAAACCGGAACCGGAACCAAATCGGACCGATCTAATGGTTTGATTTTGGTTTGGTTTCATATGTGTAATTGTCTGGTTATGGTTCTTAATTTTTTGGATTCTTACAAAACCGGTCTAATCCGGACCATGTACACCCCTAGGGAAACAGATTATCATTTTTTGGTTCATACTCTACTTAAAGATATTTGGCATTTGGTGTATTTATATTTTGTTAAATTGAATTGATATTTTAGTCATTTGTGAACCAGTCAGATTCTATATTTTGTTATATTTTGAATGATGATTTTGGAAAAGTGTCTGAGTTATATTATTAATGTTATGAATGTTTTAATTTATATATTGAGCTTTTTGTTGAATTTCTGTTGCTACATAGTAAGACTCTAGAAAGTGGATTATTTTTCAAAATAAAAGTGATGCCTTTTGTGAGAGAGTTTTTCGTTTACACAGAAATTGAACAGATAGGACAATAGCCAATTTTTAATGTAAGCTCACTTTTTACTTGTTTTTTTTAAGTCTATTTATATGGTAGGAGACCTTATCTAATATCTATTACTTCAACAATTAGTACTGAGTTGTATTCAACTAATTACTTTTTTGTATTCAACTCGTTCCAGAAGTAATAGATTGGTTTTGTGTCTTTGCACTTAAAGACCAATCCTATGGTATATTCGGTCGAGTGTTTCTGAAATAATTTAAAAAAAAAACTTTGAGATGTTATTTGATGTAAGTATTATAGAAAAAAACTAAAAGTTAAATTTTTTCGGCGTTTTCGAGGTGTCTCTTTCTATCTCATGTTTTATAAAGAGATAAAGTTGTTTGGAAAATTTTTTCCAGAAACTTGTTTGGGAAAAATTTTCCCAAACAAGCAACCAAACACACCCCTAAATCATCAAGTTAATAGTTTAGGGACTAAGTAAATAAAATTGATAGTTTAGGGACATTTTAAAATTTTTGAGTATAGTTTAGGGACAACGTAAATATTTTATTTATTTTTTAATTCTTAGAGACTAAAATTATACTTAAACCTCCTTCTAACGGGCTGAAATTACAGTTAAACCCTCCTCTTAATGATTTTTAACGGATATTAGACGAATATAAGTAATTGGACTAAATAAAATCCAAATCGATAGTTTAGAGACTAAGTAAATAAAATTAATAGTTTAGGAATTTTTTAAAATTTTTTAGCATAGTTTAGGAATAAAGTAAATATTTTACTCTATCCAAGAACCAAACTGCCAATCGAACACATAAAAAATCAGCATTTCACTTGGTTAGTAATCCAAGAAAATTAAGTGAACAAATTAACCATTTCACTCGGTCACTAATTCAAGAAAAAAAATTGACAGTGGGACCAAAAAGGAAAGGGAAAAGCAAAAGAAAAACAAAGAATCAAACAGTGGCAAAAAAAAAAGGCTACAGAATGATGGTCGAAAACATACACAAGTCCTCTGGTGATGAATCCTCCCAACATCTTCAATCCCCTTTGCCTCAATTATGCCCCTTCAAATTCCTTAAGCATCCATTTCAATATCTATACTATCTATACTATTTCTATACTATTATATAAAGCCAACACCCAAGTTGGTGTGAACAAAATTCTGAAGCCCGCTCACATTTTTAATTTCCAAAAAACCCCATGAGCAAACTTTTTTTTTACACAGCATTAACCTTCTTTCAAAATTAACTGTAAGGGCAACATAGTAATTCAAAAAAAAAACCGCAACTGCCACAGCAGTTACCGCTATCCCATTAATCAGAGAAAACAAACTGCAGCGGTTGGAAATCATTCAAACTCTCATTCATCTGAGAAAAAAAATTGCAGAGGTCGGCAAAGACAAATTGCAGAGGTCATGGGAATCAATGATGTCAACCTCATCACCATGTACTCTCTCTGTCCTTTTATTTCCCGATTTCGTAGAACCATTGGCGCTGAAGGAAAAAAAATTTATGGAAAACCGGCTAAGAGATCACCGGACTTGAGTCATCGATCGGCCCAAATGTAGCAACTCGATTCCGCCAACTCTGCCAAATATATTGAACCCAAAAAACTTAGTTCTGTGGGAAATTTTTATTCTGAGTTATTGTGTTTTTTTTTTTTGCAGGAGTTCTTTCTTTCTTTCTGTGTGTAACTGAGGGGTCTAAGCCTTCTCCACAAGAAGATGAACATTCAAAAGCTACAATAGGCCATGATGTCCTCTCAGAATCAAAATTTGGGTAATTTCCCTCTGGATGTATGTTTTTAAGGGGTGAGAATGTTGAGTGCACCTTTACATTTTGTCTAAGTTTAAAAAAGTTTCTCATATTTTATGCGCGATTAGTGAGAATAGAGCCAGCCAATTCAAACAGTAAGATTATTTATCTTATATTTTATGTGCATTTTGTAAAATACATATTATTTTGTGTTACGTTTTTTGAGCAGTATGAATAAGTGGATTTTACTGTGCATTATTGAGTTGGAATCATACACTTATAATTTAAAAATTCCCGTTCGAAAACGATTATTCTTCTATTTATGTAGCCATAATGGGTAGAACAACGACAAGCAAAAAATAGCGTGCGCTATCACAGCCGACGAGGACCTCTAACTATGGAAGCAATTGAAATACGAAGACATCAAAATCGAGAGGCCAAGCGATTGCGTATACAAAACATGACTCCCACTGAAGCCATATCCAATTGAGCCTTATAACGTGTAACAAATTCTCTACTAAGTGGCAGAAAAGAGTTTGGAGGAGTAGACTTAGTCCATTGCATTCTCCAGGGATATCACTTACCAAAGGTGACCTTTTACTTTCCTCAATTTTTTTTGAACTTTTGAATGATTATGTCTGTTTTAATTTTTCCTTCCTATACAATTACTTTGTTGTTACAATCAAATTTCTTTTGTTTATGTCATTTTTTCAAAAAAAATGAAAAGGGAAAATGTTACATGTATAAAATTGATGTATTTTTAAATATATTTAAACAATATTTTCGTGCGCATGGCCATAGGATTCATATGTGTGCCTTGTGCCTTGATGTTTTTCTTAACGCTATCTAATTTGGGTCTCTTTACTTTTTTTATTTTGGAGATTAAATTGAAGAGAACATGTATTTGATTATGTCATATATCACTTTGGATACCAAACTTGCATATCTATGCCCGATTTAAGTTTTACGTATCGTGGCTTCAACCCCTATGAGTCACTAAGTACATACTTTCGTCTAACCTATGCGTCCACGCATTGTGTGGGCACCGGCCGCTAGTTTGATAATATGTAGATATCACACACACGCATGAATCTTGCCTAAGTTGAACAGACGAATAGATCGGAAATTGGACAAAATCAAATCAAAAATCCCAAAATCAGAAAAAGAAACCAAAGATGGTGAAGCATACCTGCTGTGGAAAGCAAAATCAAAACAAAATCCAGGAAGCCATCGCACCAATCAACTTGGGATCGGTTGCTGGAGAGAGATCAAACGCATGGAGACCCAGAAATTTGGCAGATTCAGGGGGACTACATTGGAATCGAAATTAATAAGAAATAAATTTCAACGACAATTATGTCTTTGAGTAGAAATGGAATCGCATGTGAGAGAGAGAGAGAGATGCTTGTCGTTTTCCGAAGCAATGGTGCAGAAGTTGAGGGGTGGATGGGTAGCAGAGAGACCTGAGCGGAAATTGGGCTTGGTTTTGAGTTTAGAACACGTACGATGAAAAACAATGAGAGAGAGCAAGAGTGCTACATACACATCATTTTAACACATCACTTTTACACATCAATTAAAACTACGTAGTTTTATGTTAAGAAAGATCCAATATGTTTTCAGCGATATGGGTCAAAAACAAATATGGTTTTTTTTCAACACAAAACGACATAGTTTTAAGTGATGTGCAAAAGTGGTGTGTCTCTAGCATTTTTGGAGAGAAAGCGCCTACGTAACCAGTCCCCTGCGGTAAAAGTGTAAAACAACCATATCGGACCCTATAAACTTATTTGAACTCTATTTGAGATCTAAAAATACGATATAAAAGATAAATTATGAAGTATCACTAATACTGTTCTAAAAAATAAGTCAAAAAGCCCCCTATCTTATAAGAGCTTTTTCATGCGAAAAGCATAACTTGAGATGTAACGGCCCGGATTTTTTATATTTATATATATATATATATATATATATATATATATATATATTAGATATTTTTTTATTTTAAATTAATAAATATTATTTTCTAATTGATTATCTTGAAATTTTACTCGTGTATATTTTTTTATTTTTGCTCCGACCAGGTTCGTTCAATCTTTAGGGAAAATTATCTAATTTATTTTATATATATATATATATATATATTAAATATTATATTTTTATAATTATTAAATATTTTTATTAATTATTATCCTAATGGATAATTATTATAATATTTGAATTTCATTCAAACTCTATTTCTAGTATTCAAATCTTATTTAAACTCTATCTTTATTAATTTGAATCCTAATTGAATTCAGATTCGTCCCCCTTTGTCCATTTATATAGCCATTGATTCATAAAATATTCATTTTCACCGTTTCAGAATTTTTGTGTGCGTTTTGAACATTTGTGAGATATTCTTTTGAAAATTTCGTGTTCATTTATGCGTCTGCACCTCTCCCTTTCTTTTTTTCTTTTTCTCTTCCTTTCCTTTTTCTCTCAGCCGTACTTCTCTCTTCTCTCTCTCTCTGTGTTTCTTTCTCTTTCTCTATCTTCTCTCTCTTCCCCGTGTGTACCTCTCCCTCCTCCTCTGTTTGTTTTTGGTTTTGACTTATTTTATGTATTACTCCAGTTAGTATTTTCTTATTTTATTGATTATTAATAAATAGTATACTGTTTGTTTTGTGTGTGTGTATATATATATATATGTATACATTACTTACTTATTATATTATTTATTAGTAAGCACACTATTTGTTTTTAGATTATTATTTATACTATTTTTTAGTATTATATATATATATGTATATATATATATATAATATTTGAGTAGTTACCTAAACTATTATTTTTTAATTAGTAATATACTGCTTTTATATATTTATTATATTTAATGAATGGTTTTAATTTTTTATATAGTATTGCAATAATTGGATCTTGATGCGGCGGTTGATTCATCGGATTGAGGTAGAAAATTTCGGACCGAACCCTACATATATATGTGATTTATGAGCAGATTTAGTTTATATTCGAAGATTATATAGGGAATATGAATCAAATATTTAGTAATTAATTGTTGGAGTACTTAGGTGTATTCGATTGTGTGAATTAATCAAGTTGAGAATCTAATAAATATTAGGTGTCAAATCGGAATTTGGCCTGAACCATAGGAGTGCTATATATTTATTATACGTGAAGATTCGTAATTCAATTTAATTTAGTTAATCAATTAAAGAATTATTATTTGTTGAGACCGATTTGTATGATAGGGCCCACGAACGTTGTATGTGACTTAAATTTGATCGATGTTGATGATATCGCATGATTTTAGTGATTTTTAATTTATGCTCAATGCATGTTTAATTAAAATCGCATCTTGATATCTTATTATTGCATGTTGAGCATGATGGAAGATCATTGTGCATGCATGCATGGAAATTGGAAGATTAATTGAACGGCAAGGTTAGATGATCTTATTGTTGCGATAATGGGTGATAATCAGAATATTTTGGAGTTGTGGTGGATTATGGGGGATTGCGAGACCCCGATGTTGTGATACCGATGAAGGGAATTGCGAGGTCCTGAGGTTGTAATTTGGCGGAGAGGGATTGCGAAACCTCAATGCTGCAATACCGATAAAAGGGATTGCGAGACCCTGAGGTTGTAATTTGGCTAAAGAGAATTGTGAGACTCCGATGCTGCAATATCAATGAAGGGGATTACAAGACCCTGAGGTTGTACTTTTGATTGGGGGATTGCGAGATCCCAATGGAGATAATAATAACTAAAAGATACTCAATGCGTAAAGTTTTATGCACGACATTCCATATTCATGTTTATGCACGATATGGCATATTTCATGTTGAATTATTGTTCTTAGCATATTGTGTACAATTATTATCGTATATATTTATTTGTAAGTTAGGGATAAGGTTAAATTTTTCTATTGAATGTTAATCACTCATTTGGAGCTACTTCTCGGCTCTTAGTATTTCACACCAAGTTTTGAAGAACAGGTTGATTGGAAAAATGACATGGAAGTTCAAGAGATGGAGTTAGATGAGAAGGATGTACTAGAACCATGGTTGTACCAATAACAGTCCGATGTTTGACCTAGAATGTTCCTTTAGTTGTTTTTAATTAATGATAATTTATTACTCGAGTTATTGATTTTCAAAATTATTTAATGAGTTAAATTTTGAGTCGGTTGATTTGTTGGTAATTAATAAATATTTGAAAATTGGACCCATTTTTTAAATAGGAAATTTTATTCCGCTGCTTTATTAAATGTCTTTTATTATAACGTACCATAAAAACGTGGGGCATTACATCAGATTTATTATAAAACACATGTATAGTTATTGTACCGTGTATATTTAACTAAATTAATTATTCATTATTTTTATGTATTTTTTATTTGTTATTTTTTAATAATATTTTATAGAATTTTAGTTTATCTTTATAAAAATAATCTAAAAAATATAAAATTATATTCAACAACTACAAAAAATCACTTAGGGTGTGTTCATTTGGGTATTTCACAAAAAAATTTAAAAAAAATTTGTGAACTATATTTGGCAAATCGATGGTGTGGTTTGAGGCTAGAATTGGTAGAGGAAGACGGAGGAGTTAGGTTTATGGAGAAGTAAGAGGGAGAGGAAGAAGATGGAGACAGAGCGAAGACAACTGGAAGAGCGGTGGCTGCTGCGATAGCCGTCGTGGTTGTGCCTGCCACGGACCCTGGAAATCCCATTTTGTACTTCCACTTTACAACAAGCCTACTTTCCACGCACATTAAATATAAATACAATTGCACATTATTATTTTTTTTTCTAAAAAATATCTCTCTTTATAATTTATATGTGTATTAAACTCATGAAGATTACCCTTGTATTCGTATTTTTGTTTGATGTTGTCATTCTTATTATTCTATTTGTATTCATTATAAGAAAATAAGTATAATGGTTCTTATTAGAAAAATAATATGCATCTAATTTTGCTATTTTTAGATAAAAATCAAAATCACAACTTTTATTAACTAAGTTAGGGTTAAATCAATTTAATTATTTAGTCTCCTAATAAAAATCACAAGTCCCTGTGGGTTCGACTTCGCTCTTACATCACCATATTTCGATACGATTCGTGCGCTTACGAATACATTAAAATTTTAATAATAAAGGACCTCTCATACAACCATCTCACTATAGTTCAAAACCATGGTCAAACACAAGACACCCCTTTTTGGTAAGTCTCGATATGCTACACCAATCATAGTGCTATCTTCATAATCCAATAATCCATTAACTCGATTCTATGCTCACATAACACGTCTTATGTTAATCTTCTCTCCGATCACTATACCCGATGGTGGCTAGACATGCTGTCATCTACTTGCATACTATCCCAAATAAGTTAAAATAATTGTCGTACCAAACATTACTCCCACGAAGGTTATCACCATGCATCATGCCTAGCTCACTTCCCCAAGGGGCTTGCCCATAAAGTCACATCGTCCCAAATTTGGTATATGACCCAAACCTTACCTCAATACTCACTTTTATTGTGTCAAAGGCTTATAAGATTCTCAAGTTCATAACATACATCACAAGTTCTTAACATTCCAGAAATATCATAAATGACTCCACGATGTGTGAGACGTGCATTAAATCCCATAAACATAATCTAAGACATCAAACCATGGCCCAAAACCATAATAAAATCATCTGAAGAACGATACTAAAAATCCTCAAAACAGGGCATGTAGCTCGAGTGACCTCAAGACAGTAAGAGTCCCTGGAAAATTTGCTGGAAAATTCGCTCAAGTGACTCCCAAAATGTACACTTCGCTCGAGTGACCAAGGCGATTTCTAGGTTCTGCAGAATCGCGAAGGGTCTGAACCAAAAATCTCCAAAACTACAATATACGATCTAAATGCCCAAAAACTCTACCAATAATATCTATATACGCATAAAAAAGGTTAAACATCCCTACCTCAAGCTTCAAATCCTAAGATTTGATTATGAACCAAAAACCTTATCTCCACGTAACTCCCAAGCCTCAAATCTTCTCCGCCGAGTTTTGAAAAGATGATACGCTTCTGGATATTACTCAAGTACAGCACGAGCCTTCCATATCTCTGAGAAATTCGAGATTGGTCGATTGAATCAATGAGAATCTTAGAGAAAAAGTACAACTCCAATGGGTTTAAAGAGAAAACGGGCAAGGGCAAATGTGTTGTGTTTTTGCTTTTTTCCCAAAATCAGATTTTTGATCTAAATGTAAGGGTCCCAAATGTCAAACGAACCTCATCACTTGTGCGTAACTAAATTAAACTCCTGGAGCTCGAGTCCCACAACTAAAAATCTCATAACTTATACAATTAAATCAAACGCATATTTCGCGACATATTATCCAAGTAATTATTTTAAAACGCATAAATTTTCCAAACCCTTACAGTTTTGAGGTCACTCGAGCGACTGGCACAATTTGTTGAAATGTTGATTTTGACTTGGGATTGATTGAGGATGATTTTGGGCCATATTTGAGAGCCTGATGATGCATTTATTGAATTGTTTGTTTATTTCATAAATCATGGTCTTCTTAATGAGATTTTCTAGGAAAGTTATGAATTTATAATAGCATGAATTAAATGTGTAGATCTTATGTGCATTAACACGGTATACTTGTGGACTAGCCTCTATGGGGAGAAGAGTTAGTGATATATGAATTGATGCTAGCTTCCTTGTGGAGTAGCGATAGTTATGAAAATTATCTAGCTTCCCGTGAAAATTGTGCTAATAAGATGACATATCTTATTTGACCACTTTTGGGTGATGTGCTAGTGTTGATAATCGAGATTGAACGAGATATATGAATGATGAAATGTTTTAAGAAAATGGATTAGTTGAACTATTGAATTGTGACAATAACATGTGGATATTGATATAACATGTTGCCCATGTTTATCTTCGTAATTTACTTATGTTGTTATCGATTGTTCATAGTGTCATGTCATTTCATAATCATGTAAATTTGGCATAGACATTCTTACTGGGCTATATAGCTCACCTTATCATTTTCAGGTATCGTCCTGGACGTTTAGCATGAAGTACTTGGAGTGCATGTATCGGTGCATATTTTTTAAGATGTATTGACAGGCGTTAGCCAACATCTTATGAACTAGTTTTTGAAGATATAATGTAACTTAATTATGTTCTATTTCTTTATGATCGAAAGGAATGTAAGCTTTTAACTTTAATATTACATTTTGGTATATGTATCGAGCCAAGAATTGCCCCTTTTTGTTGCAACACCTCAAAACGTGACTTTTGATATATTCGCTCATGAATAAAATGCTTTGGGATATTGAGATTATTATTGTAGATAGTGAGGTTTTATTATGATAAATTATGATTTTTAATATATTGAAAAACGAAGGCGTGACAACGGTAACAGTTAATACCAATTGAATGTAACTTGTCTATCAATAGAAGTTATAATTTAATAAAACAGTCATACTTTGTACCAGTAGAGAAGTAAGATTTTATCGATAGATGCAAATTTCACATTCGAGACAGTAAGATGTTGTATCGGTAGAGAGTATGTTTCTAACGTTGGAGGTTTTGTTTTCACTTAACCAGAAGCACGTTGTACCAGTAGTGAACAAAGTTCTACCAATAAAGAAGTCCTCTTCACTAAAGCTTTAATTTATTCAACATTGGAGCTTCATGAAACTCACAGGGGACGTGTGTAAATGTCAATTAAAGGTGTAGGGAGGGATAGTTTACCGTGACTAAAGCTTTTGAAGTTCAGTTGGATTGGACACTCTATCTATCTATCTATCTATTTATTGCGCAAATGTTGGTCTGTCTCACTCTTAAACTCCGCAAACTTGGAGAAGGAAGAGGAAAATGGTGGGAGCTTTAATAGAGGAGGAGAAGGTGGAAATGGAGGGTTAGGAGTGATCAATGGATTATGACAGCAGAGATGGTTTTACTAGTGATGGGAGTTGAGGAAGAATGTGAGGGAGTGATGGGAGTGAGGGTCCGAGGGAGATTGACAGAGGGAGAAGTTGGAAGCGGTGGCAAAAGGGTGGTTGAAGTTTTTTGCAGGAGAAGGGGGTGCAAAGGAGAAGCGATGGGGTTGGAATTTGGTCTGGTGATAACCATGATAAGGCATGTGCATATGATGATGTGTATAACTTCATTTATGCATATCGTATAAGTATGTATACAAAATCAATACACCAATAATTATTCAAAAATCTATTTTATTAATTTCAAAATTTTCGAATCCTTACATTATATATTTTCTTTGTCCCTTTGTAAATGTTGTGACGACCCAAAAAATTTTGTTTTAAATTCATGCTCGGGACATTTATTAGTGAGTATTATCGTTGTAGAATATTTAATTTAGGTTCGGATGAGTTAGGACTTTGACCTTGAAAGATTGTTTTAAGTATTTTTATGTTAAGAGTGGCATTGAGGTCTTTTTGGTGGCCCCTTATATTTTTCATCAGATTTTTATTTTAGTTGGTAGTCCATTTTGAGTGAAAGCATGGTTCTCTCTCTAAACTCTCTTCCTTCTCTTTAAACCCTAGCTTTTGGGTTCCATGATCCAACATTCAAATCACCTAAATTGATCCTAGAGTCTCCATTATCTCTCTATCCTCAGGCACACGAAATCACCCAAAGATTGACTTTTGGAGCTTTCACCATTGGAGACTTGGAGCTTTCTTTGAAAAACTTTATTTCACTTATTTCAACCTTGAGGTAAGGGGGTTTCACCTATTATATGTGTTTATAACTTGTTTTAGTTATATATTTGAGTTTTTGGTTGATTTTAGACATTTGAGAGCAAAGAGCGATTCCTGCGTTTTTGTTGTTTTTCTCAACCTATATCCGGATCTTCCGTCCGGGGACTGGACGGCTGGCCCAAACTTTTGGCCAGAGAGGGTATTTTTTTGATGTCCGAACGGGAGACTTGATGTCCGGACGAAAAGTTTGATGTCCGGATGGAGAACTGGATGGGACAAGGCGGCTGTGAGTGATTTCGAGACAAAGCGTCATATTTTTAGATGTCTGGACAAGGGTCAGGGATGTCTGGACGGGGGCCCAAAAATCCTACTTTTGTCTTCCCCATTAGATTTTAACATTTTTGCTTCACTTATAGATATTCATACTTGGTTTTTCTTACTTGATCATACTTTATTACGAGTATTTCATATGATGTTAAGCCTCAACCGCACATATCATGATTTATGTGATTATCCCGTGTATATATCTCTCGTGATCCTTGCATTAGATATTGAAATAACTTTATGTTCTGTGGCAAGCTACTTATGATATATACTTAAAGTTGATCCAAGTGGTCATGTGAAAAAGACAACGGCCCGAACTAGATTTCCTTTTAGGTATGCTAGGAAATGAAGTAGATTCGGGTATGCTAGAAAATAGACTAGATTTCCTCTCAGGTATGCTAGGAAATGTACTGGACTCCCTATCGGGAATGCTAGGGAATGAACTAGATACCTTCGGGTATGCTAGGAAAGATACGATGACACATTGAAATTAGTGAATACACATCATGGATAAATAATTGATGAATGTGATATAAATTTCTCATGCTTATCTTCTTTATATCATCTTTATTTTGTATCTTGTACATATATTTATCATTCATTGCTTTTGGAAAGGAGGTGCACATTGTCATACTGAGCATCCAGATAGTATTAGTGTAGACTTTCTACTGGATTTTTGACTCACCCCGTCTTTCATTTCAGGTAACCTCCTAAAGATATAGCAGGTAAAGCATAACATGTTTGGTGTGTTGCAACTTTTGGAAGAATTCCAGTTGGAGTTACTTAATATCTTTTGGATCAACTGTTTTTGGAGAAAGATGTAATTTAACTCACTTTAAGTTTCATGATACATAATATGGTCTTTTGGGTTTGTAACGACCTATTTTGAAAATCTGGATATTCACAAACTTTATTGACATCTATGGATAGATATTTTGGGGGATAGTGATATACCTTGTGAGGTGTATTTGGTAATCAAGCGTATAATTACTTTACGCACAATTGAGGGCGTGACAAATGTTATTTACGAAAAAGTTGTGCAAATTTTAAATCAAAAAATAAAGTACTAAAATATATAATATTTTTTTTTTAAAAAAATATGCAAGATACTAAAGAACTAATTGAGATCAATAATTCGGTGTAAAAAAAAAAGGATAGAAGAAGTATTTTATTCAAAGTTTCTATTTATCATCAATTACAATCGTTACTCCCCAAGTTGGAACTTCAAGATACCTGTGTGCAAAATCAACTCTTTACATTAAATAAATGATAGTTGACTAGGAATTTAGAGATTGGATTGGAGTGCGCCTCTTACGCCACAGCGTGTAGGACGCTAAAATAACATCATTTAGTGTTCAAATTTTAAAACAAGAATGAAGTTCAAAACAATGTTGTTTTGAGTTTAAAAAACTCGCTGAATCTTCTTGCTATTCTTCATTGAATTGAGAGAGAAAACAAAGAATAACAAGCTCTAAAAGGCCATGGCTATGCTTTTGTTTGGACAATCCAATATTTCCAAAGTTAATGTTTGAAGTGATTTATTTTATGGTTGCAAATTTTGATCACAAATCCAAACATGAACAAAGCAAAACAGTTTTCATCATCTTCAAATAATTAATTATACACATCTCAAAAGATATTTACATGAAGCATGGAGGAACGGCAAGCAAAAATTTGTCTAATTCAGGCAAAATTTCGACAAGATTTGATAAATAAGAGCACTGATTCAAGCAAACATTTCAAAAATAGAAAATAAAAAGAAATAAAACATGGTGGGATTTGAGGATCTGTGAGGCAAATCCGGCAGTGAGCGATGATTGATGATGGCGTGCGGTGGTGATTGGGGCTGAAGCATGAAAAGACGGTGAGCTTAAGGGATGAAGGGAAAAATCCTAATTGGAAGAACAAAGAAGGATCAAGGAAAAAACCCTAACAGATCGAAGAACCAAGAAGGAAACCAGGAATCAATTCTTTTAAATTTTGTTAAAAAACTCAAAACGGCGTCGATTGTAACCCAGATCCCTTGAAAAGTCCCATTTTGTGCATGGAAAAGTCCAAGTTAGTGTTTTATTTAGCTTAGGCTCTATTTGGTCAAAATTATTTAAATTAATTATTAAAAATATCAATTTTTTTTGTATTCGTTATTTTTGCATCATTTTTTTGTAGTTATTAATTCGTCTCGACAAAAAAAATCTACAAAGTATAAAATTATATTCAAAAACTAAAAAAAAATCACTAAAGATGAAAATAAATCAATACAAATGCTATTTTGAACTTATTTTTTTGTATTTTCTAAAATCTCTTATCAAGACGAACTAACGACCATCAAAAAATTAACACAAAAACAAAAAATTATAAAAAATTCAAATAATAATAAAAATAATAAACTAATAAATCAATAATTGTCATTGACCAAATTGGCTATAAGCTACGGTGTTTTGAACTTGTTTTTGGCCGACATCACAGGGCCTGATTGGATAGGGCCTTAGGTGGTGCATTAGTTAACACAAGTCTTAGTTAAGGCTGGGCCCACCTCTAACCCGTTGATTGGCAAAAAATTCTGAGGCGTGTTAGTTAGCCCGTGAGCTAATTAAAGCCCCCATTGATGTCTTAATTAGCCTCACCCCCCCCCCTAAGGCTAACTAAGGCATTGCCTTAGCCTTAACCAATTAACAAAATACCCACCCTTTTATATACACACTTATCTTTATTAAACATAATATAAGTATATATAATAGACGTATATTACATTATTATTATTATTATTATTATTATTATTATTATTATTATTATTATTATTATTATACTGATAATATTTATACACACATACATATATATGTATATAATATATAATACGTATTTATAAACATACGTATATTTTATAAATACATACATATAAACATATATATATAATACATATATATACACTATATATTATCCGTATACATTATACGTGTATATATATGTGTGTGTGTGTGTCTCTCTCTCTCTCTCTCTCTCTCTCTCTATATATATATATATATATATATATATATATATATTATATTTATATATATATTATATTTATATTATAAGTGTATATATATAAGCGTGTGTGTATTTTTTATGTATATATATGTATATTTTTAAATATATATACATATGTATAAATATCAATACATACATATAAACATATATATATAATACATATATATACACTATATATTATCCGTATATATTATACGTGTATATATATGTCTCTCTCTCTCTCTCTCTCTCTCTCTATATATATATATATATATATAAGCGTGTGTGTATTTTTTATGTATATATATGTATATTTTTAAATATATATACATATATACATATATATGTATATTTTTTAAGTATATATACATATATGTATATATTTTAAGTCTATATATATTTTTTATGTATATTTTTTAAGTATATTATACTTATATTGTAAGTATAATATAAATATAAGTATAATATATACATATATAATATAATTATAATGTATATGGATATATAAATATAACTATATGTAAGTGTGTATAGTTATGTACTTATAATATACGTATATATACATATATATGTTATTTTTGAAATAATTCATTAAATCCATAACAAGGGGCAAAAATGTCTTTTGATAGTTTAATACACATTCTCCTTTTCAAACATACTCTTCATCCAATCACTATATTATTTAACACACCCTTCTTAAAAGTCACATCAATGTGGGCCACCACATTTTATTTAACACACCAAATTATTTAACACACCCTCTTTACTTAACACAACAAAAATTAAAACGGCATCCAATCGGCCCCTTAGCTCTTTTCCAACCGCTTTAAGGGCCCGTTTGGATGGGTAATATTTTCTGGGGGATAATTTTTGGAAGGGGTATAAGATAAGAGGGGGTATTAATTTTAGAGGGAGGACCCACTTTGATGTGATGTTTATAGAGGAAGGGTAAAAAAATAGATGGTTTGGATGGGGGTTTAAATAGGGGATAAAGGGGGATAAGAGGGGGGGATAAGGAAAAAAACTGTTGCTCGTTTGGATGGGGGAAAAAAGAAGGAGGATAATTTTTGGAGGGGGTAAAAAGATCGACGTGACATGTTTAGCATGGTTTTGGAGCAAAAAATGCAGGGGGATAATTTTTCACCCCTCCAAAAATAATCACCCAGAGAGGGATAAAGGGGGATAATTTTTGGGTAGGGGGGGTGCCCAAAAATTATCCTAGAGGGGAGGTAAAAAGAGGGGAGGGGGTATTATTCTTGGATAATACCCCTTCTTCCTCATTACAAATACAAAATAACCTTATCCCCCTATTTTATGCTTCATTCAAATTAAGTACTATTTTATTCCTTTTTTTTTAATACTTCATCCAAACTATCTACTTTTTATTACCCCCTCTATAAATATCACATCAATGTGGGCCAACCCTTTAAAAATAATACCCCTCTTATCTTATCCCCCTCAATAACTTATCCCCCTTTTTTCGTCCTTATTTGAAATTTTTTTGTAATTTTTTGTTTTTCATCAATTTTTGTTGATTTGTTGATTCATCTCGACAAGAGCTTTCAGAAAAGTTATCAATCATCGGCTAAATTTGAAAAAAGTTCAGAAAAGAAAAAAATAAATCAAAAAATAGAATTTTTTGTACTTATTCGTCGTCTTTAGTGATTTTTTTAAACTTTTGGACATAATTTTATACTCATTAGATTCCTTTCATCAAGACGGACTAATAAACTATAGCCAAAAATAATCCAAATAGGGCCTATAATCCAAATGGGGACTAATAAACTATAGCCCAAATGGGACCTATAATCCCTTATCCAATCAGCCTCTCAAATGACTATTTTTGAATAATTTAAGGGTTTTTTAACTTTGTTTTACCAATTAACAAAAAAAAGAAAAAAATAACAACAAAATATAAATCAACAATAAAAAATTTAGTTAAAAAGAAAAAATATATAATTTAGCTCGCGTAAATTTAGTTAACAATAAAAAAGATATAAAGAGAAAAATTTAGTTAACAATAAAAAAGAGAAAAATATAATTTTGGAAGGGGGTGAAATATAAGAGGGGGTAATAGGGGATAAGAGGGGGTAATAGGGGAGAAGAGGGGGGAATAATTTTTGGAGGGGGAGATTTTTAGTTTCCAAACCATGCCAAATAATGGGACCCACCCCTAAGAAGGGGTAATAAGTTTTGAGGGGGATTTTAACCCCATCCAAGCAGGGCCAAAGTCAATACGATTTCCATGTCATTTGCCATATCTAAGGGTGTATTTGGCCTATGGTTATTTTTTATTTATTTATTTATTTGTTGGCTAATGAAATGGTGAGATTTGGCTTAATTTATATTTTGGACCCATATATTTTTCAGACTCCGTACGGTGAGGAAAAAACCGAAATTACCCTTCAAGCTTAACTGCCCTTTCCCATCAGACTCTATACGGACAAAGGCAATATGGTCATTTGTCCGTCAAAGTCAAACAAATTACTTAATTCATTCAGTCAAACAACACAATAAATAAATTAGTCCAAATGGTATCAACTACTTTTATATTTATTCCAAATATCATAAATAAATAAACCAATAAAAACCGTAGGTCAAATAGACCCTAAATAATGCCCTTGATTTTTGTTTCTCGTTACTCGGTGTGAACTGTCTTTCTTCACGTATCACTTAGGCTATAAATACTCTAGCCTCAGGTGTTGGGAGATTTTTGTTTTGGTTTTTGTTTGGTTAAGGTGTTGGCAGATTTTTTCGCAACATGCCTATAAAAATTCTAGTTTTGATCTCCGAACTACCCAAAAAAAAAAAAAATACTCTATTTAACTATAGCCCAAATGGTTCCTATGTTTGGTTAAGGTACATGCCTATAAATACTCTAGTTTTGATCTCCGAAGTACCAAAAAAAAAAAATACTCTATTTAACTATAGCCCAAATGGTTCATATGTTTGGTTAACCAAAAAAAAATAGATACTCTATTTAACTATAGCCCAAATGGTTCCTATGTTTGGTTAACCAAAAATAAATAGATACTCTATTTAACTATAGCCCAAATAGTTCCTATGTTTGGTTAAGGTACATGCCTATAAATACTCTAGTTTTGATCTCCGAAGTACCAAAAAAAGATAAATACTCTAGTTTCCCTTCTCTCATCATCTGTAGTTCCCTGTGTACTCTCTTCGACAGATCAAGGTCGTAGCTGACAATTCGATGGCAGATATTACAACACCTTCACAACCACCACCAGCTACCTCCCTTTCCCGTCATGCCCTTCTAGCCTTCACAGTTACAGTTCTGGTCGGCCTTCTACAACTCAAGTATCAGGGTAAGGAAAATTCCCCTTTTGAAACTCATCCTAAATCCATCACTGTTTCCCTTTGCAGTTTGCTTCTTTATTGCTGGGCATATGATGCTCAATTGAGATGGCCCATTTTCGTTTCCATTGTATCGCGTTTAATGGTGGTGTTTGGCTCAATTTTTTGGGTATCTCTGATTTCCATTTTATTCCCCGACACATTTGGACCAGTTCTCTATTTTCCCTACTGTTTGTTCTTTGCCGCTGAGTTGCTGAGGCTACTAATACAGCTATATCGGAAAATCGTGGGCATATATTTTAGTCAACCCCCAACTCATGCCGTTCCAGACACCGGAGATGTATCTCTAGTGTAACTAGAACAACTGAAAAGTTACTTTTCCAACTCCAGATGCAACCTATTTCCCAGCAATCACTTGTCTTACCAACAGATATTAGAACGTTCCTGTAACGACCCGCTCCCGCCCTGTACAATACTGTCCGCTTTTGTCGCCCAAACCCCATGGACTTCCCAGTAGGTCACCCATCCTTGGATTGCTCCAGAGTGAGCACGCTTAACTGTGAAGTTCCATTTGGTATTGGCGCCATCACGGCTTTAAAAGGCCTTGTACAAGGAAGGTTCATAATCTTATAAATACCACCGAACTTACATCCACCAAGCGATGTGGGACTCTTGACCACCCATCCGGACGTCCCACTGAGACTTTATCTCATGGACGCCAGCCTCACAGCTAGCACCATGACCTGGCTGGGGTGTCACAATCTCTCCCACTTAGGAACACACGTCCTCGTGTGGGGCCGAGATATCCCACATTTCCGGTTGGTGCAGGCTCTGATACCATTTGTAACGACCCGCTCCCGCCCTGTACAATACTGTCCGCTTTTGTCGCCCAAACCCCATGGACTTCCCAGTAGGTCACCCATCCTTGGATTGCTCCAGAGTGAGCACGCTTAACTGTGAAGTTCCATTTGGTATTGGCGCCATCACGGCTTTAAAAGGCCTTGTACAAGGAAGGTTCATAATCTTATAAATACCACCGAACTTACATCCACCAAGCGATGTGGGACTCTTGACCACCCATCCGGACGTCCCACTGAGACTTTATCTCATGGACGCCAGCCTCACAGCTAGCACCATGACCTGGCTGGGGTGTCACAGTTCCCTTGTATTGTATTGTGTTCGGTCATTTGATAGACAATAACTGTAAAACTTTCCCTCTGTATCGTAACATCAGATGATGCATTTATGCTTATTTGAAAGTATAATTTTGGAAAGCGCAAAAGAAATTGGTATCTTCACTCTGCAAAATGGAAATAATCTTGGATCATTCAAAAGTTATATAGTGGGCAAATAAATGGAACAGGGGCATTAACAATTATTGTACCTTTCTGAATTGCAATAAAGCATACCGCATAAGAAGAATCCTTTGATATTGATGTTGAATTCCTGCTATTACTGTCATCCCATCCGAAAATGAAAGATCATACCGTGCTTGTTCCTTTCTTGCGAAACAATGGAAAAGAATATGAACTGATTGCATCTGAACTGATTGCATCTGTTATGAGCTCCCTCCTTTTCTTTGGGCCTTCCCCTGAATTGAGATCCACTACTAATTTAATTCCTTGTACCTTTGATGGGTTGTTGTTTTGGAGGGAACCAGTAGGCCTATCCTCCTGCTGGGCTATAATAGCTGGGGTATAATTGTCTTGGGCTTCCTCTATTTCCTCCAAACTGTGGACTGGTTTGTTTACCTCTTCTTGATGCGACGTACTCCAAATCTGATAAATCTGAGCCCAAAACTTGTAGGGCTGGAATATGGGCCTATAGGTTTGGCCCTTTCTCTTGTTGGTTCCAGGTTTCTCTCCTATACATCCCCCAATATTAGTAGACTGGAACTAATATTGAGCTAAAGCTGTCCTCTGCTATGTGGACTGGAACAACCTGACCTCTTTCTCTGCATCTATGCCCCAAGACCTCACCAGTTTTAACACCAAAATAGCCTTGGGGCAAGCTCCTTAGAGCAAATCCAAGACTACTAGGCATTCTAGCTAGTCAAAAAAATCAAAAATGTACACTAGTCAATTTGCTTATTTATTTTTTTACCTACGGATCCAAACACCGTTCTTTATTTTAGCTATTCAACAAAACTATATTAATCATCTCATCCCACATTGAAAGTCTACATAGGTGATCTTGGGTATATAAGGAACCATATAAACTACTACTAACAACTTGTGCTTAAGCATTTTGGACCACGTGGTTGGGTTTCAACAAGTGGTTGGGTCAATGGTTTACATGGGACGTTACAAACCAATTAAACAAAAAATAAAAAATTGCACGTGTGACATCCACATTCATTGACGTGGCAGTTTTTAAACGAGCGTACAACGAATATGCTACGTCTGGTTTAGTTCTACACCAATCATGTGTGTGAGAGTATGGATAGTAGGCAGGAGTTTTTCATCAAGAACATTAGTCAATTCCATTAAAAGCAACCTGGATTTTGTTTATGCAATCAGAAAATCCGTGGCTGCATAGAAATAAGGAATACATTGATCAAATGAACCTAGTAGAAGAAGTGGATGGCAAGCTTGCAATATGATTCCTCTCAGAAGCACCAATTTCAAAGTCTCTCAATCCAACAAATTTATGCACATCAATGGAAAGAAGGGAATTTATGTTCAATGCAGGTGAGAAGAACACACGAGATGTTGCCTATTAAGCTAAAAGTCGAGATATCTGCAAATTGATTCATATGAAAGAGAAGAACACAAGAGATTAATTGTTCCAGAATGAAATGAGAAAATGAATTGGCAACAATAATCAAGTTCATAGTTCACAAAATTAAAATTCACCATTTACCATATCACTTTCCATTCACCATTCACCATTCACCATTCACCTTGGCTGTGCTTTTATATGTTCCATTCAGACCACCAAAAGGGTCTGCAAGACCATCAAAAGTTCAGGATATTGCTTCATACGCCACATCTTGTGCAGATAAGAGGCTTCCTATACCACACCATCATTTATTTGATTGCATTAACGAGAAAAGCAGACACATCAACCATGACATGAAAGTGCATTGGAACATAATCACAGGGAAGTGTTTTCAAACAGCTAACACAAGCCAGGGGACATGACCAAGGCTCAGGTTACCGAAGGGAGTGATTCTGCATATGAGTGATCCCGCAAAAATTTGTGTCCTCAATCAGCAGCTATTTACTTTTATTTTTCAGATTTCAAATTAAAGCAACTTTGTACTTCAACCCATGTCTGAGGAAGAAAACTAATGTTAATCAAAAGCGTATGACATAGAACTATCCGAACAATAGCAGCATCAACTTGCAATATGAATCTGGTCCGAACTATGGATGCAATGCAATGTTAACTATGAAGATCAAACAAAGTTATACTGAACTAAAATTTGGAACCTTGAATACATGAGAAACCTATATGAATTAGGTTACCCCAAAAAAACCCATAAATTATGACTCAAAAATTGTTTCGTCACAAAAGATAGATAACGGAAAAAAAGAGGGCTGGGAGTGTACCTTGAGCACTATTAGGGGAGAGAGAGAAATGAAAGTGAGATGTAAGAAAGAAGTAGCAGAAGAGGGTGTGTGATATGTTGCAATCTGTATAGATGAACATATATGTCTCAACACTGTCAATAATTCAAAAACACAACCAAAAAAAAAAAGGAAAGAGAAAAGAAGAGAGATCAAAAATTTTTTGCAATACAAAGGTCGCCGGACGAAGAAGCCGAATATGGGGAGAAGCGAGAGAGGGGTTTCAACTTGGGCGGATACCAACGGTTTCAAACTGAAATTTTCCTTTCGTAGGTGTCCTTCCCTTTCCTTCATGCAAGGATGCTTTTTTATATACAAAAGATGCTTTTTCCTTTCCCAGTTTATTCCAATGCTCTTTTTGAAGCCAATGAATGCTTGACAATTTCAACCGTTAGATTAAAATGATGTCAACCGTTATTATAAAAATATATTATAATTTTAACTATTGGATGAAACCAATCTTCGTCGTCGACTGGTCGGTGTAAAAATGTGTGGAATTTTCCATTCAGATAAGTTGGCTTTTTGTTGATGTTTATGCATTTAGAAATTTATGTCTATTTTTTGTGAAAGGGTGTCGATCTGGGGATTGATCCAATGGGGTGCGGGACGGCTATAGTACCTGAAAGGGGTTCGAAACAATTGTTTAAGTCAACGGAAATTTTTTAATTTTTTTCGAGAATAAAATCAAAAAACGCGATCGAAAGGGGTTCAAATAAGCTGTGTCGGTCATTTTTTCTCTCTCTAAAATTGGGCGCATTAGAACATATAATAAATGTGAATATTTTTGGATGATTTAAGAGATTTTTAAATTTATTTTATAAATCAACCAAAAAAAAAAAAGAAAAATAATGATAAAATATAAATCAACAAATACCTTACCATAATTTAACAACATTTTATTAAAATATCCCAAGTTTATTTTTTATTCCGAAATAATTTTTTAAGTCAAAGGTAAATTTTAGTATTTTTTGAGAATAAAGTTCAAAAAACACGACTGAAAGGGATTCAAATAAGTGATGTCGGTCACTTTTTTCCTCTAAAGTTGAGCGCATTAGAACATATGACAAATGTGAATATTTTTGGATAATTTAAAAGATTTTCAACTTTGTTTTATACTTCAACAAATATATATAAATTAACAAATGCCTTACCATAATTTAACAATCTTTTATTAAAATATTTTGAATTCACGGTTAATTCTTAAATAATTTTTTAAGTTAAATTTTTAGTATTTTTTTATAATAAAAATTGAAAAGAATAATCGAAAGAGTTCAAATGAGCGATGTCGGTAATTTTTTTTCAAAATTGGGCGCATTAGGACATGTGATAAATGTGAATATTTTTGGATACTTTAAGAGACGAATCAATAATTTTAAATATTTAACGCGAAGCTAATAAAATGAACAATATAAATAAAGATAAAAAACTATTCTTAAAAAATCACGTTTTCTTTTATTCTTTGATTGCTATTTTTTTCTTCAATTTATGTATCACGGAAGACTTAAAAAAAAAATTTCAATAACCGAGCTCACGGTTGATCTTTAAATATTATTTTTAGTCAACGATAAATTTTTAATATTTTTTCAAAATAAAACTAAAACTAAGTCTTCTCTCTAAAACCGACTCCTTAAAATAAGGATTATCAAATACAGTAAAAATAAAAAAGAGAAAATGATTTTTTGGTCTTTGGACAGGAGCCGCCCCCACTATTTTGTCACCGGGGATGAAAAGCAACTCTCTTAACGAAGACTGCTCATTTATTAGTGACACACGTACATAGAAATGCATTAACAAAGACTTTTTATTTTTAACTGTCTCGGCAACTTATTCCAACGTTTTGATCTTTGAGAATAATTAATTTTTAGTTTAAATTTATCATGGAATGAACTTCAATTGCTAGATCAAATGAATCTCAATTGTTAAAATTTCATTTGTATTTTTTTATTTTTTAAATTCCTCTTGCCCCGATGAACTAATAACATGCACAACATTTGACAAAACACTAACAAAAGTAAATTTTTGTGAATAAAAATACCAAAAATAGATATATATTTTTCAAAATATTTTATCTTTAGTATTTTTTACTTTGGTCATAAATAAATATGACCGAAATAAAAATTAACATGTATTTTTATGAAAGCATAGAGATAGTGCCACATATATGTATTTTTATTCACAAGAAGAATTAGAAAAATAAAAAAATACGAACGAAATTTCAAAAAATTTAGAAAACACATAAATAATTCAAAAAATTTATCTATTTTAAATTATTTTTATTTTTAGGGATCATAATTTTTTTGTTTTTATTGAGATGAATTAATAATTTTTAATATTTAATGCAAAGTTAACAAAATTAAAAAAATACCAAAAATAATTTTTAATATTTTTAGGGATCATAAATAATTTTTTTGATTTATTGATTCATCTCGACAAGAACTTTCAGAAAAGTTATCAATCATCGGCCAAATTTGAAAAAAGTTCAGAAAAGATAAAAATAAATTAAAAAAACTCTGTTTTTTTTAATTTATTCGTCGTCTTTAGTGACATTTTTTAAATTTTTGGACATAATTTTATACTCTTTAGATTCTTTTTATATCAAAACGGACTAATAAACTACAAACTATTGAGGTTTAAGCAACAAATGCAAAAAAAGATGAATAAAAACAAAAATAAAAAATAAATAAAAATGGGCGGAACCGGGGCCCTGCTTTGCACAGCGCACAGCAGGGCGTGCTGTGCGCCAAAACGGCATCGTTTTGGCGCACAAAACACTTTCCGAACAGTAAAAAACTGACCGAACAATTTTCGATCAGTGTTTTGTGCGTCAAAACGATGCTATTTTGGCGCACAATATGCCCTGCTGTGCACAGCGCACAGCAGGGCCCCCAATTCCAAAAATGGGGGCCATTGTAATTTTAGAAACTTCAAGGGACAATGGACAATGGACAATGGTCAATGGACAAGGGACCATGGTCGATGGACAATGGAACTTTCTTTCTCCCCCCACCCCATCTTTATAGGGATATATAAAATACAATAATACACATGCATTCCGCATCTCTCAAGTCTCGTCATATTGTGAGTTAAACTGTTAAATGGCCGGCCCGTTGAAGAATTTCGTGAAACATGTGAAAGTTGCATCTATGAACTACTTTTCACCGTCGACTGTCCCTTCGCCGGCGCCAGTTCTGATTCCGGCACCGGCACCTACTCTGTCACCAGTTCCGATTCCGGCTCCGGCTCCGGCTCCGGCTCCGGCTCCGGCTGTCCCTTCGCCGGCGCCAGTTCTGATTCCGGCACCGGCACCTACTCTGTCACCGGTTCCGATTCAGGCTCCGACTCCGACTCCACCGGCACCTACTCCGTCACCGGTTCCTATGCAGGCTCCGACTCCGGCGATAACTCCGGCGACAACTCCGGCGCCGGCGCCAACTATGACTACCTCCCCTTCCCATCAAAACCTTCCAGTGTTCATGGTTCCAGTCTTGCTCGTCTATCTACAACTCAAGTATCAGGGTACTCCTAAATCCCCTTTTCAAACTGACCCCATATCCATCTTTGTTTCCATCGGTAGTATGCTTCTTTATTGCGGGGCATACGATGCCAAATTGAGATGGCCGATGATTGCTTCAGTTGCCTCGCGTTTAATGGTGGTGTTTGGCTCACTTTCTTTAGTATCCACTGCTTCCATTTTAATCCCCGACTCATTTGTACCACTTCTCTACTTATCATACTCTTGGTTCTTTGTTGTTGAGTTTCTGAATCTATTGATATGGGCATGTCGGCAAATCGTGGGCATATTCTTCAGTCAAGCCGCAACTCAGCCGGTTCCAAACACTGGAGATGATCTGGTGTAAAACTGAAATATGCATACCTCCTATTTTCTGACCAAATTTTGATGATCCGAATCGTTCAATGTGTTTAAAACGTGTTTTTAAGGGTACTTGCAAGAAATCGGCTCAAAATAATATCGAGAAGAGTTTGATCTAAACAGTTTTTGATAAATGCTGACAGGAACAGTTTTATGAAAAATAAATGGATCAAGTCTTTTCGGATATTATTTTGAGCCGATTTCTTGTAGGTACCCGTAAAAACACATTTTAAACACATTGAACGGTTCAGATCATCATAATTTGATCAAGAAATAGGAAGTCCACACCGTAAGAAAATAAGGGATCCCTCATTAGAATCTCACTCTATGTATATATACGTAGCAAACGTTGATGAAGTTAGCCTTGTTTGTTTTGGTGTTTTTGTATTTTTAGGGGGATCATTGTTTGTGAATTCTGTTTGGGAAAAAGAGTTCAGAATAATATTTGGTTTGTTTGTCACAATGTTGACATCATTTTCTAATATTAAATCTGGAAACTGTAACCAAAACAAGGCAATTGTACAGAATGACTCTCCAATACAACGAATTCACTTTGAGACATACAAAATGATTCACCAATAAAACACGATAATAATCAAATGCAGCAACCACAAACTGCATGATTAGGTACAAGTTTTCCAAAACAAAAGTCATTCACCAATCAGGCTGATAATTTCTGCAGCTGAGAGGAGCCTCTTTTTCAGACTGATAATTTCTTCTTGATCTTAAGAATAATAGGCTGTCAAGTCTTAGATTTCTTGAGGTTGGATCCAAGAGGGAGTCGTAGGTATTCCACCGGTAGTTTTGCCACCCTACATCCCATAAGGTTTGTCATTTCTTGAAGTTGTTTCTGTTGCACTTTCGCACCACACATCAATGGTTTTGAGACATGAATCTTCAAGCCTGAGAGTAGCTAGAGACACCTAAGGGACCTCTAAATGTTTTGTACTTCTTCGGGGATTTTTGGACAGAAAATCAGAGTGTCGTCAACAAATTGTAGGTGAGATATGGTAGGGCCTTCCCCACCCACCCTAACACCACTGATTAGGTCTAGGGAGATCGCCCTGTCCATAAGTAAGTTTAGGCCTTGTACAACCAAGTTGAAAAGGAAGGCGGACAATGGGTCCCCATAAATGTTATTGTATTTGTGCTGAATTCATGGATGTAACAAAATATGGAGATTCCAAGCAGGAGAGATTTGTGATAAGTGATAAGTCCTTGAAACTGACTGGTTGAGAATTTGTGTTATTTAATTCCGGGGTTCACCGTTCTTCATCAAAAGATATGAAGTTTGAAATCAAATTCTTTGATTATGTAATGAGAAAGATTCACTACATGAACGAACTTTTGCCGTTTTCTAATTGCAGACTGTGGATGAGCAATCAGCGCATGCATTTCGAGCTCCAGTTGATGATACTCAGGTTGCTTTCCCCATTTCTGATTTTTGGAAGGAAATCAATATTCCTGAAAGATATAGCAGATTCATAAGTTATTGCACATCAATTCCTCTTTGTAGGATCTGTTTGGTGATTCGCAATCAAGTGAAGGGAAAGATCCCGAGTATAATGACCAGAATAATAGTCCTACTGAAGAAGTCCTGGCAGTTGGCACCATCTTTCCTTGCAGTGAACTTGCAGTTTGATTCCGTTCCTCCAGACGATAGGTGAGTAGTTAACAATGTTTCTAACCTTTTGGGCTTGGGATGTGAATTTACTTATTTTAAGGGTTTATAGATTATTGATCTTTCACCTCAACTCACTGTCACTGTCACTGTCACGCAGCATCAGTCATACTTGGTGTTGTTTTCTGTACCATATTAAAATTTTTGCCGCTTTATAAATATGAGAACAAAGTTCTCTACGTACATGCACTCTCTTGTCCTGTGCTTTTTCAGTGAGGAAGCTAGATAAACAACTACTTCTTGGCAAAACTGTGAGTTGTTCCTATGGTGTATCATAAGTCTACATTTTAATCTATTGTCCTGTGATTTTTCAGAATGTTTTCTTGTTCCTATAGCCACTACTACGTGGACTCTATTCTTCCGCTAGTAGGCATCTTCAGCAGATATAACAAGGATAAGGTTGTGAAATGTGCCCTATACCCCCACCCGGCACCCACTTTACACACTAGGACACTATAATTTGGTTATGATATTGAAGAAAAAAAAGCTCACATTAGCTAGAAAAAGACTACCATTTCAAGTGGATGGGAAAGAGAAATTTTAGATTTTTACCATTTTATTTCACGTACATTTATAAGTAGTTTGCAGCATACTACTATGTAACGATGTCATAAATGCAATGTGTAATTTAAAATGTTGCAGACTTGTCCCCATACCATTACCCTGGTGGACACATCGAAATATCCTACCCGGTAAGTTTTGGAATGTTTGGCAGTTGAACAAAACCGCACCTAGTACTCGTACCTGAGTACGGGTAATACTGTGTTAGAGCTTGTCCCGCATAGGTCAATTATAACCAACAAAACTAGTATATGAACCTTGGAAGCCTCTCCAATCATGGCCATATTGGGATGCTTTTACCGCAGCATTTTGTCACCTGCTATGTAGTTCAACAGTATTTCATGTCTGGCCTTGTCTTCGTTAGTTTGTTCTGTAAACAATTGTTGAACTTCATAAACTTGAACAGGAAGATCACGGTACCTTGTTATCCCCAGCCAAGGATGAGAGTTGTAGAGAAGTGTTTGGCCTCATTAAGAAGTTGAATCTCGTGCCTGATGCCAAGAAGAAAGCAAAAACATCATGTGAGAAGTTTGAGTATTTCACCATTATTTTAGAGTCATAATGTTTCATTGCTATTACTTAATGATATTTATCTTAATGATTTTGCAGCAATTTTTTGACAACATGCTAACAGGAAGAAATGCCAGTTCTCTTCAAAGATAACATATGTTGGCATCTGCTAGAACATGACTTTAAGGGTAGTTGGTATCTAAGATTTCTTCAACAATCAGTTCTATGCGAGACTTACTAGATATTTCGGTTTGAAGAGCAATGTCAAGTTAATTTTGAATCATAAAGTAGGTCTTGAATGAATTCAGTTGAAACATAACATATATTTCTTGTTTTGACAGCTCCTTTCAGAAACATCTCTTGCTGTATATGTTCCCAATCAAAGCATTTATTATCCACATTTTCCCCAATTATCCAAATTATACGTGCTTTACACATTGTTTGGTAACATAGAAATTTAGAAATGAAAACACAAACATACTAAAGGATGAGTTGAATGAGTTGAAGTGGCTTCCCTTTGCAACTATGTGGTGGATTCATATGGATTCCGGAGCCAGACCATAAGCATACTGTCAAGTCTGTATATCTCAAGCTGGAACAATCTAACTCTATGGAGGCCCCTACTTACGTAATTGGCAAAACTCTTGTCCTCCAAAAGGTCAAAGTTTGTGTGTTGAAGGCTGCTTAGTGCTTACAATATCCTACCTACAAGGTCCAAGGATAGAGGCATTATAGATCCCCAGCAGGTGAATCTCCATCTATGTCCCTTTTGCTCAGCCCAGTTGGAAACCACACAACATTGTTTTCTTCATTTTGACACTTATTGGCATATTGGGTCTCAAATTATCCAATGGTGGAATACTCAATGGTGCTGTCCCTTTGAAGTTGCAAGCCTACTGATGGATTGGAATAAACTCTCCAAATGGGAACTGTCCCTATGGAGAAGCACTGCACTGTCCACCATTTGGGTAATCTGGAAAGCTCGCAAATCACAATGATAGCGTCTTCAATAATAAGCATCCGACTGAGTTCTTTTCATTTTAAATAGTTCCTTATTATTACGAAATAGCAAAGATAAAATACGAGCTTGTTTTATAGCAATAGTATTTACTCGCTGCTGCCTACAATCCTTGACATAGTGGAACTCATCAAAATTTCAGTGGCTCAATGGGCAATGGCTAAATTCGCTCTTCATGGAGTTTCAATGGGAGATTTCGGTAGATGTCTACGAAGGTATAAGGAAGTTGTGTCCTTGCTGTGTGGTCTGCACTACTGGTTTATCTTCCCTTTCTTCTCTCTGCTCTATTTCTTCTTGTGGTACTTCTTGGCTCTGGGATATGGGAGGGGGGAGAGGGGGTGGTATCCAAGGGGTTGTTTCTTAGTCTTGGAATCTCCATATTTTTGTTACATCCATAACATTTATGGGGAAGGCCTTAGACAAGGGACCCTTTATCCCCATTCCTTCTCAACTTGGTTGTGGAAGGCCTAAACTTACTTATGGACAAGGCGATCTCCCTAGGCCTAATCAGTGGTGTTAGGGTGGGTGGGGAAGGCCCTAGCATATCTCACCTACAATTTGATGACAACGCTCTGATTTTCTGTCCAAACCTCCCCAGTGAAGTACAAAACATTAAGAGGTTCCTTAGGTGTCTCTAGCTACTCTCAGGCTTGAAGATTAATTTCTCAAAACCATTGATGTCTGGTGTGAAAGTGCAACAGGAACAACTTCAAGAAATGACAAACCTTATGCGATGTAGGGTGGCAAAACTACCGGTGGAATACCTAGGACTCCCTCTTGGATCCAATCTCGAGAAATCTAAGACTTGACAGCCTATTATTCTTAAGATCAAGAAGAAATTATCAGCCTGAAAAGAGGCTCCTCTCAGCTGCAGGAAGACTAACTTTGATAAAAGCCACTCTATCAGCTCTCCCAATCTACTATATGTCTATCTTCAGGATGCCTAAAGGGGTGGCAAATGAAATAGAAAAATGACAGAGATAGTTCTTTTGGGGAGATTCCATAGAGAAGGGAAGCTGCACTAACTAAATGGGCCAACATTGCAAAGAATAAAAGATTGGGAGGCCTGGGGGTCAAAAGAATATCTGAAATGAATCTTGCTGTACCATCAAAATGGGGTGGAGGTTTGGTCAAGAAAAAGAAGCACTATGGCATAGGACTATCTCGTCCAAGTATTGGATGACTTCCACCGACTGGTTCCCTAGCCTTCACAGACCAGAACAAGCATCATCTGTATGGAGAGATATGTGCTCCATCATGTCCTACAATCCTACCTTTGGCACTATTTTATCTGCAGGTTTGAGGATAAAGGTTAATGTAGGGGACTCCACTCAATTCTGGAAGCACATATGGCTGCAGGACTCCTGCCTTGAGGATACTGTTTTCTATCTCCACTCAGCAGATGGCCTTGGTTGGGGGAACCTACAATTTATGAGACCACTATATGCTTGGGATTTTACCCAACTTTCCCCTCTTACCACTGCTGTCCTCAATTTTCAATTCTTTTACAACAAAAAGGATGAACTCATATGGATTATGGAGCCGGACCATAAGCATACTGTCAAATCTGTATATCTCAAGCTGGAACAATCTACTCTATGGAGGCCCTACTTACCAGTGTAATTGGCAAAACTTTTGTCCCCCAAAGGTCAAAGCGTGTGTATGTGGAGGGCTGCTCTTAATATCCTGTCTACAAGGTCCAAGTTGGTGGATAGAGGCATTATAGATCCCCATCAGGTGAATCTCCATCTATGTACTTTTTGCTCAGCCCAGGTGGAAACCACACAACATATATTTCTTCATTGTGACACTTGATGGCATGTTGGCTCTCAAATTATCCAATAGTGGAATACTCAATGGTGCTGTCCCTTTGAAGCCTACTGATGGATTGGAAGCCAGATAAACTATCCAAATGGGAACAGTCCCTATGGAGAAGCACTGTACTGTCCACCATTTGGGTAATCTGGGAAGCTCGCAAATCGCAATGATAGCATCTTCAATAATAAGCAGCCGACTGAGTTCTTTTCATTCTAAATAGTTTCTCATTGTTATGAAAAGATAACAAAGATAAAATACGAGCTTGTTTTATAGAAATAGTAATTAATCGTTGTTGCCTATAATCCATGACATAGTGGAACTCATCTAAATTTCAGTGGCTCAATGGGCAATGGATAAATTCCCTTTTCATGGAGTTTCAATGGGAGATTTCAGTAGATGTCTACAAGGTATAAGGAAGTTGTGTCCTTGCTGAGTGGTCTGCACTACTGGTTTATCTTCCCTTTCTTCTCTCTGCTCTATTTTTCTTCTGGTACTTCTTGGCTCTGGGATATGGGAAGTGGGGAGAGGGGGTGATATCCAAGGGGTTGTTTCTTAGTCTTGGGAAACACAGGGGTGGGGGGAGTCATTTCCTTCAGTGTTTTGCTATGAAGTGTATCTCCAGTGCTCTTGGTGAGGGGTGGGGTGATGGTGAGAGGAAGCAATGCACATGAAGGGAGGCTAGGGAGATACTCTAACATGGATTTTGGTGCCCTGCATACTGGGTCTGTTTTGCTACTGAGTCTAATAAAGGAATGTTGTTATGGTAGCTGATGCTGTTATGTTGCCTATGTATTGCTATCATGTGTTGTTGCTGCTGCTGATGTCTTTCAATGCCAGAAACTATTGCCTAAGTTTTCATTGCTCAATTACTGCTGGTATAGTACTGATTAAGTTTCAGAGATTCAAGGTTGCACTTTCTCCGGAATTGGTGTTTTCCCAAGTATGCTTTATGGTTTGCTAGCAGACGATATATATAAGGAGTTCATGCAAGAATATTCATTAGGCCCTAAATAGATTGTTCTGATCTTTTTTTGGTTTACTGCCGGTTTTAATGCTTATCTGCCGCTGTTTTACTGCGTTGTCTGTTAAGCCTTGCTGATTGATCTTGTTGATTTCTCCTTGCTGATATGCTCACGCTATGGTGCAGCAAATTTCGGCTTGCGTACTGCTACTTCATGCTATTGCTCCTTACTGTTTTGGTTTAATGGGAGCCTGGAGTATTTCCTTTGGTTTCACTTGGTATCTTGCCAACTTTAGTGTGCCCCTCATTCCCATCTTGTACCTCTTGTTTCAGTATCAATATAATTTCTCTTTTGCCAATCAAACAAAAAAAGAACTTTTATGGGAAAGCATTCAATTTCATTGAGAAACGACATTTGCCTTATCATTTGGGTAGGATTATTTTCACTACTTGATTGTCTTGCTGTTTCTTGAGAACCATCCACGTGAGATACATCCAAACTACTTTCTGCATCAGCAGGACGCACAAGTGTATTAAGTGTAAACTTGTGCCTGCTTTTTAACATCTATTTTGATAGATAGTTGTATCGCTTTTGGGATTAGTTTCTAATTAATTTTTAATCTATTCTTTTGAGTATTGAGTTTTTATATGAGAGTACAAAATATTGTAATTCACTAGGCTCATCAATTGTAGTGTTACTTCGGGCAGATTTCGATTATTTTCTCGAGAAAGATAGACATGTCTCTTCAAATGGTAGCACCGTAGCAAAGACAACATATGTCTTAAGAAAATAGTGTCAAACACCGGACTTTATCATTTTGCGTGTGTTTTGTTAAGGTTTAATCTTTCCATGTTTTAATCGATTTTAATTCCGTCGTTTTTGTATTACAATAAAACAAAAGTATACATAATTTTTTTAACATGTACCATGCATACTTTTTTTGTTAAAAAGAAAAAAAATAGTATAAAGAAAGCAATAATTAGAGAGTAAAGGAGGAGGGTAGGTGACAAACCTTACCCCACCCACAAGAAAAAATTAACACTTCCCCACAACTCAAACACCCTCATAAACAGAGAGAAAGACTCCATCTGAACGAGACAAAGAGAAAGCCCCAACTATAAGCAACTGCAAACACCTACTATGGAGCCAAATCATCTTAGGGTTTCACACTAGATGATTGCCGAAGGATTATACAAGACACTGGCCAGATAGAAATTTTCCTGATTGAGCTGAAAGAGAGTGCCCTGTATCCATTTGTAAGTGATTTCCTCTTTCAATTTTGCCAGTACAAACTTAAATTATTGAATCTACACTGAATTCTCGCCACCCAAATGGAGTAGATGATCGTGGATGGAAGAGTCTGCCAAAGGATGATCGTTAATTTATTCGAAGTTTTGGAGAAACTCCAACCTGATCACCAATTGAGTAGATATGACAGTACCAAACCTGCAATCGCCCACTGGACCTTCCATGGAGAAAGAAATTTGCACTAGAGTACCCAAACCTTCAGGCATAGGAGTAAGAGTACCATAACAGTAAATTTTGCTGCCACTCTGACTGTCCCTTTCCAAGCCAACCAGTAGAAAATTTGCATCTTTGGGGGTACATAATGAAACCAAATGCACGAAGGAGGGGGGATAACCAACATAGATGGATTAGTTGGAACCGATCGTTTTGTGAGTTTTGTAAGCTACTCAAAATTCAAGTTTTTTTTTCATTTAATTCCATTAGTTGTATGAGTTGATCTAGGCTGTTGTCTTTGTAATTCACATATATTTCTACATTATATACTAAGTACGTGTCATATACTAAGTACGTGTATGACACACGAAATATCTTTTTTTTAAAGAACAAAAAATTACGCTATAATCCACATCAACTATAATTTTATACTTTCTCTCTTAATATAATGAGGTTTAGGACATATTTGTTAGGGGGTCATAGAAATGGTACATTGTTATCACGTAGTAGAATGCTTCAATGCTTATCATGTCCTCCTTGTATATACGAAACATGTGTATTTAATCCTTTAATATATACAACTTCATATCTTTCGACTCTAATCTTTTTTTTATTGGTCAATATGTGAAGTGATTTTTCAGTAATAAGAATTATAGTTCAATCAGGATGCTGATCATCTCTCTACTTATAAAAGTGATTATAGTCTTCCATCGCTTCAATTTACTATTTGGTTGGAGTTTAGAAGTGGTGTTATGTAAGAGGGGTCTATAATACCCCTCGTTGTTTAGAATAGTGTTTGGTTGACAAAATAGAATCACCGCAGGGGGGTGTTTTATTTAACAGCCCATTGAGAATGGACTAAAGTGTCCACAAATTATATTTATATCACACACACATAGTGGGGGAGAAGGAGGAGATGGAGGGTTGGGACTGGTTCAAGGAATTATGGCAGCATAAATTATTTTAGTGGTGATGGGAATTGAGGAAGAAGGTGAGGGAGTGGGACTGGGGGAGCTGCTGTGTACCAAAACGGCGTAGTTTCGTGCCGCAACGAAACGTTCTTTTGTGTGTTTTGTGCACGTAATCTGTTAAAAAAAATTATTTTAAAATTTCGAGTTCACGGTTAAATTCAAAATATTCTTTTAAGTAGACGGTGAATTTTTCAAATTTTTTTGAAAATAAAATTCAGAAAACACGACTTAAAAAAATTCAAATGAGCGGTATCAATTATTTTTTTTAATACGGCGGCGGCAAAATAGATATATTTTTATAATTTTCTTTTTACTGTTGTCACCGCCGCATTAAAAAAAATAACCGATACTGCTCATTTGAATCCTTTTAGGTTATGTTTTCTGAATTTTATTTTTTTTAAAAATTGAAAAATTCACCGTCGACTTAATAGAGTATTTTGAAATTAACCGTGAACTCGAAATTTTAAAATAATTTTTTTTTAACAGGTTACGTGCACAAAACACACAGAAGACCGTTTCGTTGCGGCACAAAACTGTACCGTTTTGGTGCACAGCACCTCCCCCCTTCCGAGGGAGTGGAGGGAGAGTGATAGAGGATGAAGTTGGAGGTGGTGGCTGTGGGGAAAAAGAAGGATAAAGGGTGGGTGAAGTTTTCTGCAATGGCGGTGGGATTGAGTGTGGTGATGGCCATGGTAAGACATATGTATATGTTGATGCGTATGAATGTATGCATACCTTATAATTAATGTATGTGTAGAATATATGTATACAAAATCAGCACACCATAATTACAGAAAAATATGTTTTATTAATTTAAAATTTTCGAATTCTTATATTATATAATTTCTATACCCATTTTTTAAGTGTTATTTACAAAAAGTTGTGCAACTTTTAAGTTTAAAAAAAAAAAAGTACTTCCAAGTTTAAGAACTAATGGAAATCTTTAATTAATTCAGATAAAAAATTATGAATAAAAATAGTTTATTCTGTTAATTTTTTGTTTATTGATTTCTGACACCCTCTTCGCAAGAGTGAAAAAGACCCCAAAAAATTGAATTGGCCAAAAAAATTTAGTAAAATAACCGATTCGGTTTTTTATGCCATCGGTTTGCTTCGATTTTTTTATTGGAAAAATCATGTTTTGGTTCGGTTTTGATTTTTATAAAACAAATTTTGGCTCAGACCGAACCAAACTAAAGTAATGAAACCAGCCCAAAATTTCAACCCAAGAACTCCTTGTCGTCTCTGGCTACTCTCACTAGTCACTACCGTTTGAATTTCAAACGCCTCCCAATCTCAGACTACCGAAGCCAGTCAAACCACTGCCTCATTTCTCTCGCCATTCGCCTCCATCTCTCCCATTGCCCCTATAAAGAATGAAATGTAACTATTATTTTTCAATTGAAGACGTCACATTAAACAAAAAAATAATCAGAATTATTGTATAAAATGGCCTTTTAGAACAATATGAAATGACAAATTATTTAGAATAAAAGGACCACAAGAATCACATGATATGAGAATTTATTGCACAAAGTCCATGCAAATGAATACAAAATGCTCAGCATTGACATGAGAGAGAGAGAGAGAGAGAGAGAGAGAGAGAAAGAGGCAGTCAAAGATTATGATACTAAAAAAGTCTTGCAGGGTTGTGGGAGTGGGGCCCCCCTGCTTCTAACTGGAGAAACAAAATCCAGTAATGATTGCTTCTGTCTACTTCTCCGATGACAGAAAATAGTTACTTGAAGATTTGAGGGTGGGATTGGGTGTGCTGATGGCCATGGTAACAGATATGTATATGCTGATGTGTATGACTGTAGTAGGCCGGAATAGTCATTAGTGGGCCCCCGGCCCATGATCATCCGAATAGTACTCTGGAGCTCGGCCCAGCCCGAACCAACCTGCCATGAAACCCCAGTATTGCGCCGAACGGCTGGTCGGCTGGTGTTTGGGCTCGGCCCTACCGAACAAGTCTTAAGCTCGGGCTTCCCGAGCTGTGGTATCAGGCTCCGCGCCGATCTTCGGCTTCTCAGTGCTCGGCATTCCTTACTCGGCCACAGGATCCCTTGTGGCAGTTTCTTGTCCAGCACGTCTAAAAACGACGTGTGGTTCGGTTCAGAACACGAACACACGTTCTCCGCCATCTGGGGGACGTGCAGGCACACCCTTCCGATCTGCTCGGGCGTGGGACACGTGGCAACATCCCCGCAGTCTTCGGACCACGTCCTACATACTGGGCCGAACACTCTGGCAAACGGTTGGACTCCTGCTCTATAAATACCCCAGCGGCACTCCTACTACAGGTAAATGCACACTCGCGCTTAGAGCTTACTTTCAAGTTATTTCTTCTCTTCCTAAAGAGCTAACTTGATCGTCGGAGTGCCCACCGGAGATCCAACTCCCCCCCGGTGTGCACTAACTTAGTGTTGAGTGTTTTGCAGATCGAAGATCCGATTCTACAACCCGAGAAGTCAAGAGTGGATTCCAGACTCCACAATGACATATATGCATGCCTTATAACGTATGTTAGTGCATAACATATGTATGCAAAATCAGTACACATAACTATGCGGAAATTTTTTTTTTTAGTCCGTATATTATACATTTTCTCTGTATATCAATAATTGTTTTACGTTGCAAATACTTTGAACCTAATGGTTCCTCCATCCAATCCGAAATTTCACAGTGGAAAAAATAACAGTTTGTTTGGACGTTTTGGGAAAAAATGGAGAACAAGGGAAATTTTTAAAAAAAATTCCTACCCTGTTTGGTTGCTAAGCATAAATAGAAACGGAAAAAATGTGGTGGAAAAACAAGAAAAAAAAAATTTTAAGAGGGAAAATGGGAGAAAAGCAAGAGAAAAATTTCATACTTGTAAATCTTTTTATCCCTCTCTCTCCTCTCTATATTTCCTTTAAAACGAAACAACAACAAATTTCTTTTTACTTTCCTTTCATTTTCTTAACAAAATCAAACAAAAGAAAATACTTTGTTTTTCTTCCACTTTCCTTCTTAATTATTTTCTCTTCCTTTTCATTTCTTTCTGATGTAGTCCTCTAGGATCCCAAACCTGACATATTGCTCGTTAAAAACTTGTTCACCCCACCTCGCTCCATTTCGATCTGGCATACCAAACTCCCAAAAAAGATCTGCTAATTGTCAAAAGATAATGATGGCCAATGCATTAAACTTCTATAAAAAGAACTTGAGTAGGAAAATTGCGAGTATGCAGATGTTCGCAGTTCCCTAAACACACAGTGTCGCAAAACAAGTCCTAACAAGAATTAGTTTGGTGGATCACAAAAGAGAATAGCGTAGGCCAAAACAAAACCAACTAGTCCACAATAGATACCTCCCTTGCCAGTGACATGGCGCACACAAGTTGCATTCTCCTAGAAATATATAAGAACATATGAAGAGAAATACTGGAGGACTTACGTAAGGAACAAAAGTGGATGAATCTGCTTGTGTTCAAGTTTTTTATTCGCCTTTTAAACTCCTCCGGTCTAGCAAACTGAGTCTTGCTACTTTCTTGAACCTGGAACATTCAACGATATCACAAAATGATTCAAAGAGAGGGACTTCGACTTCCACATTTCTTTAATGCGTACCAGATTGTTCAAATCTTCACATAGCTTCGGCTTAATTGCTTCCTCATCCTTTACAACTTTCGACGTTGCCTACCTCACCTGAGACAAACACCAAGCATCAATAGCATAAAAGGAGGAAATCTTCGGACAAGCAAAACATAAAAAGTTCCATTGAATCTCTTTGCATTGTGATACTTCTACTCCTGATAGTGATTAAAGAGAAATCATGAATCAAGATGCTTAAGGATCTTTCTGTAACTTAAAGGATATGCACACAGAGATTGGTCTGGTCATTTCTTTCACACCATACCAGTTGACCACTTCGTCAAGCTGTTTAGAAGAATTTTGACAAGAACATGCACCTGTTTTGAGTTCTCGCCAGTAAAAAACATGTATGTGGTGTGATTAGAAAAGAATAATGATGGCAAACTTCTGCCACATAAAAAAAAATGGAGGAGAGAGGCATCGCAAATGCTGCTGGCTTCAGCCATACTTTACTGAACATAAAGTCAAATGCCAATTTATTTCCATCATGGGTAAGATTCCATCTAGTAATATCGAGAATAATAGAATAGCTGCTATGCTTCAACAATAGCTGCTATTGTTTGCAGATGTGGAAAGCCCTCGGGACTCAGGGGCAGAGCTCTCAACATATACGCACAAGCTATTCACAGGTCAAATATAAAGGAGAAAGAGCTAAGCATTTACCGTACACCTGTGACCTATGCTTTGACATGATAAAACTAGAGACATTTTCACATTTGAAAGCACCAAAACACCCAAAATCAATTAGTTAAAAGTTACAAACTTTTCTTGCTTGTTCTTCCTTCATCTTTGCAACACAAATGCTCTCAGTTGACATTTCAATTTTCTTTTTCATATGTTCAAGAGCTTATGTCGTAATCACCCAAAATCAATTAGTTAAAAGTTAAAAGTTACAAACTTTTCTTGCTTGTTCTTCCTTCATCTTTGCAACTCGAATGCTCTCAGTTGACATTTCAATTTTCTTTTTCATGTGTTCAAGAGCTTATGTCGTACAACAGAGCAACAACAACAATAATCATTATAACCATACAAAAGGAAAAAGGAAGAGGAGCAATTTTCCATATTTTGAAAAGAAGAACCGGTTATATCAATTACCCAACCTGCTTTTTTTAAATTTGATAAGGTCAAGTAAACTTCATAAGTTTCTAAGTGGGGTCACTGCTCCTACGAATGCACCTAAAAATTTTAGAAAGACTTAGCACCAACAAATCGCAAACCAAATTTTCACGACTGATAAGAAAGAAGGAGAAAAGAAAGAAAATTCTTTCTATATTTTTCATAGTTGTTCAGTTTACAATGTTCAAAGAGGAAAGTTATTTATACAAGAGAATCTAACTAAACTATGGTCAGCTATACCATGGTTAACTAACTATAGGTAACAAACTAATTACTAACTGATTAACAAACTAATATAACTGTGTAACTAACTAACAACATTTCTAACTAACTAATATATGAAATTAGTATATATACGCAATACGCCCCCTCAAGATGGACTGTGCAAGGTCTTGACAGCCATCTTGGATATGAGCGGAAGAAGAACAGAAGATGGTAAAGGCTTCGTCAACAGATCAGCAAGTTGATTCTGGGTGCGAATGGGCATGAGACGGATAGTGCCAGCAGTAACCTTATCCCGTATAAAATGACAATCAAGCTCGATGTGTTTAGTACGTTCATGAAATATCGGATTTGAGGCAATATGCATGGCGGCCTGGTTATCACAAAACAGCAGAGAAGGAGGAGCAGAATGCATCTGAAAATCAGATAACAATTGTTGAAGCCAAGTAATTTCACTAGCAGCAGATGCCATGGCACGGTATTCGGCCTCAGCTGAGGAACGAGAGATAGTAGTCTGGCATTTAGATTTCCAAGAAACTAATGAATTACCAAGAAATACACAGAACCCAGTCACAGAACGGCGGGTGTCTAGACAAGCCCCCCAATCCGAATCAGAGAAGGCTCTGAGCTGATGATTGGAGGTGGCAGAGAAGAATAGACCTTGAGCTGGGCTGGACTTAATATATCTGAGAAGATGGTGAGTAGCATGTAAATGGGGAAGACGAGGCTGAGCCATGAATTGGCTAAGCTTATGAACAACAAACGTAATGTCTGGTCGAGTGATGGTAAGGTATAACAACTTGCCAATGAGGCGACGATATTGAGAAGCATCAGGGAGTATATCACCAGTATCACTAGCCAAATGGACTTTGGGATCAAATGGAATATGAGCAGGCTTACAAGCTAAAAAACCAGTATCTTTAAGAAGTTGAAGAGCATAATGGCGCTGGGAGAGAACAAGACCATGTGGAGACCGAGCAATTTCCAGACCCAGGAAGTATTTCAAAGATCCAAGGTCCTTGAGCTTGAACTGGTGGTGAAGGAATTGCTTGACAGAAGCAATAATGTGGGAATTAGGTCCAGCTATAATGATGTCATCGACATAAACCAGAAGGGCAACAAAATTCGAACCAGAGCCCTTAGTAAATAGAGAATAATCTGCCTTGGATTGAATAAATCCAAATTGGAGCAAAACATTTGCAAACTTAGAATTCCATTGGCGGGAAGCTTGCTTAAGTCCATAGATGGACTTATGTAACTTGTAAACAAGTTTACCAGCAGAAGAAGGGCGTGTGGCAGTGTCCATATAGCCAAGAGGTAGATCCATATAAACCTCTTCAAATAGATCGCCATTAAGAAATGCGTTATTAACATCTAGTTGACAAAGATGCCAATGATTACTAGAAGCAAGAGCCAAGAGGACTTTAACAGTAACAAGTTTAGCAACGGGAGAGAATGTCTCAATGAAATCCACACCCTCTTGTTGAGAGTATCCTTTAGCCACTAACCGAGCCTTGTATCGTTCAATCGAACCATCAGAATTATGTTTGAGTTTATAAATACATTTGCAACCAATTGAATGTTTATGGGGAGGTAAAGGAACCACTGACCAAGTGTTATTTGATTCCATAGCGGATAACTCAGCTTGCATAGCAGTCTGCCACTCAGGTATATCAACAGCCTGTTTATAGTGTTGGGGTTCAAATTGAGAAGAAATGTGTAAGGCCAGGTGTTTGGATGCTGGAGATATAGAATCATAGGATAAAAATTTGGATAAAGGATAAGGGGTAGTGCATGTAGGCAGTGGGTGATTGGAAAGAAGGTTGCAATGGAAGTCACGGAGGTAAGAAGGTGGATGAATGAGGCGAGAAGACCTGCGAACAGATTCGGCAGGTGGGGGATGAGATGCAGTGGCAATAGGTTCTGATGTGGAAACTGGTTCAGGGTGATCATCAGATGATAAAGGTAAGACTAAATCTGGAAATGGGTCAATGAGTGTATCAGAAGGCACAATGGAATGAAATGGAAAGATGTGTTCATGAAACACAACATCTCTGGAAATGAAAACCTGTCTGGACTGAGGGTCATATAGTTTGTAGCCTTTTATACCAGGAGGATATCCCAGAAAAATGCATAAACGAGATCTGGGAAGAAATTTGTTGCGATTAGCCTTAAGGGTTGAAGCAAAAACCAGACATCCAAAGACACGAAAGGATGCATAGTTAACAGGACGGTGGTATAAGAGGGTATAAGGGGTTTGTTGGTGTAGTAAATGGGAGGGGGTCCGGTTGATAATGTATGTGGCAGTAAGTAGGCACTCACTCCAAAATTCAATAGGAACACGGGACTGAAAAAATAAGGCACGGGCCACATTAAGTAAATGTTGGTGTTTGCGTTCAACCACGGCATTTTGCTGTGGAGTATCCACACATGTATATTGATGAAGAACACCTCTATCAGCAAAGAATTCTGAGAATGCTAACTCCGGAGCATTATCAGATCGGAACACTTTGATATTAGCATGAAATTGAGTAGTTACCATACTAAAAAATTGAGGTATAATACTCCGAACATCAGATTTATTCTTGAGTAAGAAAATCCAGGTAAACCTTGTACAATCATCAACCAATGTAAGAAAGAAACGATATCCAGTATAAGATGGTATATGGTAAGGACCCCAAGTATCACAGTGAATCAGATCAAATGGGGTTGTAGCGATGTGGTTATTAGATGGAAAAGATAGTCGTCGTTGCTTGGCTAGAGGACAAATGTAACAAGGTTCCTTATTAAAATCAGACATATCACACTGGAAGTGATCCTTTAGAGTTGCCAACTGTTTAGAGGATAAGTGTCCAAGTCGATTGTGCCAGGTATGAGAAGAAACAGTGTTGATGTAAGTGGACTAAGAAGAACCTGTAGTAGCAGTAGCAGGAAGTATGTATAAGCCTTCAATGAGCTCACCCTTGCCAATCAGTTTCTGGGTGGTAGGTTCCTGGATCAGGAAATAGGTAGGTGAAAATGTAACCATGATATTAGCATCTTTGGTGAGGGCACCAACAGATATTAGGTTGAATTTGAACTGAGGTACATATAATACATTCCGGAGAATCAGTGAAGGACTAATCCGTACAATGCCACTTTGAAGAACAGGAATTCTAGTATGATTAGGTAGGGTAACATATGAATTCTGAATAGAATGCATAGAAATGAAGCTAGCAGCACTGAAACAGATATGTTGTGTGGCTCCCGAATCCACTATCCAATGTTGAGGTGAGGAGAATATAGAATTATGAGAGACAGAAAAGCAAGTACCTGTATCATAATTGTGTGAATGAGATTCTTCAACGTTGGATGTAACATTGGCTGTTAACTGACTTGAAAGAAAGTTCACTAACTGTTGACATTGGTCATTATTGAGATTATGAAGGAAATTGCCCACATTTCCTTGCATAGTTGAGTCAGTCGAAGTCTGCACATTTGTACCAGCAGGCCCTTTATTTTGCTTGGTCTCTGAGGGAGAAGCAGAAAGTCTAGAGACTTGATTAATCACCATCTTAGTAGATTGATTAGAACCATCTTTGTTTCTGAAGACAAAACCAGGGGGATAACCATGTAGTTTGTAACATTTGTCAACTGTGTGACCTTGAATATTGCAATGAGTACAAATGGGCCTATCTTTCTTGTGAGATTTGTAACCAGTGAAGACCTGATTACCAGGATTATATCTCCTATGGTTAATGTCATTCTTGACAGCAAATGCCATACCATTTGTTGAATCTGAACCAGGAGTATGAAAAGTACCAATCTGTCTCTGATGTTCTTCTTGAGAAATCAGAGAAAACACTTTGTTTATGGGTGGGAGGGGGTCCATAAGGAGTAATTGTCCACGGATTTGAGAAAAAGATTCATGCAAACCCATAAGAAATGAGATTATATACTCCATCTGATAATGTGCATTCAGATTCTTGACTCCACCACAAGTACATGCTCCACACGAACATATAGGTCTATAATTAGTCAGTTCTTCCCATACGGTTTTCAGCTTGGTAAAATAGACACTAACAGAGTCTTGATCTTGTACTAGGTTCATCAATTGACGTCTTAATTGGAAAATCCTAGGTCCATTACTCTGTTGATACCGATCCTTAAGATCATTCCAAATCTCATATGCAGTCTCCGCATATATAACACTAGTAGATATTTCCTTTGATACAGAGTTAAGAATCCACGAAATAACAACATTGTTATTTCTATTCCAGGAATTAATAGAATTTAGGTCATTACCTTGGGGTTTCGTGATCGATCCATCTATGAACCCTAATTTGTTCTTCACAGAAAATGCAATCAGCATGGCTCGACTCCAAGAAGCATAATTGTCTCCAGTTAAGGGTTGTGAGACCAATGTGAGACCTGGACCATCAGAATGGTGAAGGTAATAAGGACTTGAGGATTCATCAATGGCGGATCTTGATGAATTGGAGTTGTTCGACGCCATGACTGAGAATATGTTCCAGGTTCAACGAAACCACAGGAAACAAGACCAGAATGGAAATGTAAAATCAGGATTGTAGAATCAGGATGAGTTGCGTTGCAGAAAGCAATTTTGCTCTGATACCATTTCACCACTGATAAGAAAGAAGGAGAAAAGAAAGAAAGTTCTTTCTATATTTTTCATAGTTGTTCAGTTTACAATGTTCAAAGAGGAAAGTTATTTATACAAGAGAATCTAACTAAACTATGGTCAGCTATACCATGGTTAACTAACTATAGGTAACAAACTAATTACTAACTGATTAACAAACTAATATAACTGTGTAACTAACTAACAACATTTCTAACTGATATATGAAATTAGTATATATACGCAATACAAATTGCCGAGCCAAAAAAAAAAAATCGCAAACCAAATTCAGTCAATTTGTTCAAGTACCACCAGATGAAGAAGATAAATAATCGAAGCTCCCGGATCTCAACTCTGTTCTTGTCTACATTTTTGAAACACTCAACGCAGGGTATGCATATCCAAGAACCAGACTGCCAATCGAACACATAAAAAATCAGCATTTCACTTGGTTAATAATCCAAGAAAATTAAGTGAGCAAATTAACCATTTCACTCAGTGAATAATTCAAGGGGGAAAAAAAGGGAAAAGCAAAAGAAGAACAGAGAATCAAACAGTGGCATAAAAAAAAAAAGGCTAAAGAATTATGGTCGAAAACATACATAAGTCCTCTGGTGATGAATTCTCCCAACATCCTCAATCCCCTTCGCCTCAATTATGCCCCTCCAAAATCCTTAAGCATCCAATTCCGTATTTGATAATATGTAGATATAACACATACATATGAGAATCTTTGCCTAAGTTGAACAGACGCATAGATCGGAAATTGAATAAAAGCAAATCAAAAATCCCAAAATCAGAAAAATAAACCAAAGATGGTGAAGCATGCCTGCGGTGGAAAGCAGAATCAAATCAAAACCCTGGAAGCCATCACACCAATCAACTCGGGATCCGTTGCTGGAGATAGATCAAACGCATGGAGACCCAGAAATCGGGCAGATTCAGCGGGACTACATTGGAATCGAAATGTGAGAGAGAGAGAGAGAGAGAGAGAGAGAGAGATACTTGCCGTTTTCCGAAGCAATGGTTGGCAGAAGTTGAGGGGAGGATGGGTCGCAAAGACATCTGAGCGGAAATTGGGCTTAGAGTTTCGAGTTTCAAACACGGACGATGTGTCGATGATTGATGGACTTCAATCAAAAGAAAAAAAAAATGCTGATTCCTAAATTTTTTGTAAATTGTATCGATATCTCTGTGTATTAATATCTATGAATATATATACATATTTGTAAAATATATATTCATATTCATATTTATTCATCTTTATATGTATATTATTTATCGTGGTTAGCAAGACCTTTATTTATTTAGAGGATTTCAATTCTTTTGATTATTGAAAAGTGTAAAATTATAATTAATAATTTTAAAAAAATTATTGAGAAAAATAACTAAAAAATGTAGATTTTTAAATTTATTTATTTTCAATTTCAACATCAATCTATGTTCTTATATTTTCTAGTTTATTTGTTGGGAGAAATGCATAATCTGTAACGTTTTGACTAAAATTTAAGTTATGATCAATAATTATAGAGTAAAATATTTATTTCATCCTAAATTATGCTCAAAAGTTTTAAAATATTCTTAAACTATCAATTTTATTTACTTAGTCCCTAAACTTTTGATTCAGATTTTATTTAGTCAAATTACTAACGTTTTCGTCTAAAATCCGTAAGGGACCATTAGGAGATAGTTCAACTATAATTTACGTCCACTCCTAACTGGAAAAGAAGAAAACACTGTGAATATCCGTTCGGAGATCGGGGATGGGAATAATAACATCTATCCCTGATCCATCCCGTTTCCATCCCTACTTGCCCATCAATCTTCATTCACAAAATTTAAATTCCATACACATGAAATTATTTTTATGTGCTCATAACAAAGGTGATGAGGATTTTTGTACAGTAATCCAAACACGTGATCCAAACACGTGAATCACGTATCATATGATGTAATACACACAAGAAGTAAATTTATCTCAAGAATGTTATGAAAATTATGTATACCTTTTGTGTTATCATGACATAAATAATAAAATCAAATATAACAAAATCATAAAAGGATAGACCCTGAAAATCACATGCAAATAATTAAGTCTAGTGTTAAACACTATGTCCTTAAGATAAATTTTGCCCTATTACGGTGCTCACGATTTGAATAGACACTTATCTCCTAGGATAAAATGATCGAAATCCCACAGCAGCACTGTAGTCAATGGGCCTAACGAACAAAATAATGTTCTCATACTCTCTTATGTGATGACTCAATATTAGAAATAATAAATGAAAAATTAATTCAAAACTCAATAAGTTGTGTCTAAAAAAAAAAAAACCATCCTCCAAATGGTAGAAACACACTTATTTATAGTAACATTCGTAACTTGACCGAATAGTCATGAAAGAAAGTGACATAACTATTTATCAAAATAAATGTCAATGACTAGATACTTAAAAAAATGACATGACTATTTATCCGAACAAATATCAACGGTTAGACACAACTTTATACTAAAAAATAACCCATTAAAATTATATAAAATTTAAAAGAAACTAATATTACATGCAAATTAATTAGAATCAATTTTTCATTCACTCCTTAATGATTTTGAACAAACAAAATATACGTTCTAAAATTATTTTCCCAACAATGTCCAATTTGGCCCCAAAACACCTATTTTTTGTCTTTATTTAAATCCTTTGGTAAAGATAAAAACATTCTAAAACAAACAAATCCATAAAAAAAAATTTGAATTTTATTGTTGCAATAGTGACTCCCTATGTTTAGGGAGCCACTGTAGTTTCCTAATTTTTTTTAAATTTCTTTTTCTTAGAATTACATATGAAAGAAAAAATATATTTCAATAAAATAGAGATAAAATAGAGAATCTGATATATAAGACATTAAAAAATAGAACTCGTTAAAGTAGAAAAGAAAAAATTTCTCCCTAATTTAGACAAAAAATAGAAAGATTAGTATGGATTCTCTCATATCTTGACAACTAACATCAAGTATACCATTTCATTAATTATTAGTTCTCATTCTTATTTTTATATAATATATAATAAAGATGACTATGATGATAATAATAATAATAATCATCATCATCTTTATCTAGAGAAGTGGTGTGTTTACTATTCATTACTTTCATCCAAGTAATTTTTTGTTTCGTCCTTCAAAATTATTTTATATCCTTAAGTTATTTTTATTTTTCTGTGGCCATGTGACAAGATAGTAAATATAAAGCTCATGTGACCATGTGCACTTTTTCCTTAAGTTGCCATTTTCTTTTGTCATTTTTGTTTTAAGAATTATTTTTATCTTTTATTGATCGGCAAATTATTTTTTCCTAAGATTTCGGAGGCCCAAAGCGAGCTCTTCAATTGCGCCCTTTGTATATTTTGCACAAAAAATATATATAATAAAAAATCTCAAAAATAAAAAATTACACAAACATTATCATTCTAAATACATGTAAATATTTAATTAATGCAAAATAAAATTAAAATGTATCATATAAATATTATCTTTCTCGCATGTTTAGATGCAAACATATAATTAAGTTCTCATAATCAAGCTTTTTCACTATAGTCTTTTCAATGAATAATTTGGCTACTCCATTTAATATCTATTGGGACATGGTTAATGGAGGATAAATTTTGATCAATTTAAACTTTGAAAAACTTTTTTTCAAACTTGTTTGGGCCTATTTTTATGTATAAGCAAGCTTAAAATTAAAAATATATATTTAATATACTAAAGAGAACTAAATATTTAGGGATCCCTACTTTCGGTATTTTTTAGGGGGTCCAAAGCGGTGGTTTCCTCGGCCTATGCCCATAATCGATTCTACGACTGATCCGTCAAAACTCAACGTCCCAACTTCCTCAAACTCATCACGGTCGCCACGTGCAGCAACATCTTCACGACAACACTGCGAGACAAGCTGTTGGTGTCCCAGCTACCACTGTCGATGGGTTAAAATTTATCCATACACTTGCAAGGATTCGACATTCTGATATTACACAAGTCAAAAATTTTACATATGATGTACACTCTACAGAGGTTATTTGGCTTTGACCAAAATATATTCCAGTTCTCTGCCTACGGCGACCACATTTACTGTCGGAGTCGGCCAGATGAGTCAAGGTGGAACCGGGTCAACGGCGATCTGAGCCACTCTCCGTCGAAATCTTCGTAAGCTTTTGATTTTGTTCTACTTCATTTTGAATGACAATCAAGTTTGTGTAAACAAAATATTATGAAATTCATATTCTAAAATCTTGTCATAGAGAACACGGCTACTGATAAGAAACAAGAGTTTGAAGCATTGAATGGTAATCTTCCATTCTCTTAATGAAATGATGTGAACAAGCTTCATAAGAGAAAAATTATAATTCTAAAAGTTTTTCTTTCAAAATAGTAATTCAATTTGAATTTTATTTCGTATTAATTTTTTAAAATTTTATTTTGTAGTAGTCTTTTGTAAAAATATAAAACTATAATATCTATAATTAGCATGAAGCCATCTATTCTTTTTTATTATTTTATTATTTATATTATCTTAAATTTGAAGAAAATTTATACAGTAAATAATTTTGTAATTGGCATCTTTACTGCAATGGTCTCTCCTAGTAGTTAATAAAGAAAAATTGGTCCAATTTCAAGCAAAAAAAAAAAAAAACGTACGGCATACCTGCATGAGATGCGTATTGTAGATTGCTAACCCTCACCCCACCCCCACCCCCCCCCCACACCAAAAGGACAAAAGTCAAACACCTCCTCAACAGATACCCAAGCCTTTTTATATAATTACAAATGTGCCACTCTCTCTTTCTTTCATTCCTAAATTGCAAAAATGCCATTCCACATCTAATTACAAGTATTTATGCCTTTCTTTCTGATCAAGACTTTGTTTGCCGTTCACACAAATACTTTTTACTTTGTTTGCACAGCTAGGATTGCGGTCACAAAAAGTAAGTATTTTAAAATTAAAAAATAAAGTTTTATCATTTTTAAAAGTAAAACAAATTAGAGAAAAATTTACAATAATTCATTAAAAAAACTTAATTAAGACCTTAAATTTGAGCAAAAATATAATATTTTGAAAAGTTAAGACCTTTAATAGCATTATTGTATGAGATGAGTTGACCACGTTGAATCTGTAACTCAAAAGTAATTAATAGTTTTGTTAGATTTTCTTTAAGTTAAATAGTAAGTCATACCACACTCTTCAAGGGTGTAAAATAGAGCAACAAATCAAACATAAATAATTTCAAAACCTCAATTTAACATAAATCTTATGGGCCCACAAACGCCCCAAAATAATATATCTGCCAAAAGTGTCAACAATTAAAATAATAAATCCTTTTTGCCCACAAACGTCCCAAAATAATAAAAGTGTAACTGAAAACAATCAATAAGTTATATAAGAATCTAACTACTGAACTTCATAAAAATCTTTCCAAGACTTTAATTTCTTGGCTTAGTTTCAGAACCTCGAATAGAAGAACGGTAGGAAACCCTAATTTTCGCAAAACTCTTTGGCCCTATTTGGGCTGTGGTTTTTATGTGTTTATTTATTGAAATTTTTTTCGTCCTTATTTGAAATTTTTTTGTAATTTTTTGTTTTTCATCAATTTTTTTTGATTTATTGGTTCATCTCGACAAGAGCTTTCAGAAAAGTTATCAATCATCGGCTAAATTTCAAAAAAGTTTAGAAAAGACAAAAATAAATCAAAAAACAGAGTTTTTTGTACTTATTCGTCGTCTTTAGTGACTTTTTTTAACTTTTGGACACAAATTTATACTCATTAGATTCCTTTCATCAAGACGGACCAATAAACTACAAAACATTGAGATTTAAACAACAAATGCAAAAAAAAATAATAATAAAGACAAAAATTTTGAATAAATATAAATCACAGCCCAAATAGAGCCAAAAATCCTTTATGTATCCATTGCAATACCTCGGGACACGTTGAAATTTATGTATAGAAAATAACAACTTGCCAAAAAGCGACCTATAAATTTTCAGCTTTTTGATTTCAGCTTCGATATATTCCGACCACCAAAATATATTCTAAGATCCCAAAAGTCTATCAAGCTATGAATATGACTTTCTAAATACCTCTATCATCAAACAAAAACAATTGAATCATAATCCTAATTAAATTCGAATTACAGTTCGATTCAAATCACAGTCTCCGTAAAAATAGTCAATTATAATTTTGGAATTTGCGTTGAAGAGTAACGAAAAAATGAGAGTAAAACAAGAAAATTTGTATCAAAATACAGAGCTCTAAAAATTGAGGCCGGGTTGCTAAGTTCACGATTGGACCAAGTTCTCACACCATATGCGTTGTACTCAAGTTTTATAATTGAAATTAAGGTTCGAGTGGATCTGTGCCATAAAAGATTTCAAAATGCAAGGAAATGGTTTGAGCATCAATTGAAGTTGCAAATTTGCAATCATGGATGCTGTTAGAATTGAACATGATATATTCTCCCCTCCTCAAAATGTTAGTAATTGTAATTTGTAATAAATTTGTACCTTTTCGATGAGTACAAAGGACTTGAAGTTTTAGGTTAATTTGAAAAGGGTGGAGAAGAGAGAGGACAGTACAAAGAGAGAGAGGGGAATAGAAAGCCATACATTCTAGAGAGAGAAAAAGTGGTCTGCAAGGTAAGATTCGAACATATGATGATTCATGGCCCATTGCAATACCTCGGGACAGGTTGAAATTTATGTATAGAAAATAACAACTTGCCAAAAAGCGAACTATAAATTTTCAGCTTCAATATATTCCGACCATCAAAATATATTTTAAGATCCCAAAAGTCTATCAAGCTACGAATTTGACTTTCTAAATACCTTTATCATCAAACAAAAACAATTGAATCATAATTCTAATTAAATTCGAATTACAGTTCGATTCAAATCACAGTCTCCGTAAAAATAGTCAATTATAATTTTAGAATTTGCATTGAAGAGTAACGAAAAAATGAGAGTAAAACAAGAATATTTGTATCAGAATATAGAGCTCGAAAATTGAGCCCGGGTTGCTTGGTTCACACTCAAACCAAGTTCTCACATCATACGCATTGTACTCAAGTTTTATTACTGAAATTAAGGTTTGAGTGGATCTGTGCCATAAAAGATTTCAAAATGCAAGGAAATGGTTTGAGCGTCAATTGAAGTTGCGATCATAGATGCCGTTAGAATTGAACATGGTATATTGTCCCGTCCTCAAAATCTTTATAATTGTAATAATTTGTAATAAAGTTGTACCTTTTCAGTGAGTATAAAGGACTTGAAGTTTTAGGTTAATTTGAAAAGGGTGGAGATGAGAGAGGACTGAAGAAAAAGAGAGGGGAATAGAAAGCCATACATTCTAGAGATAGAAAAAGAGGCGAGAGAGAAAATTGCGAGGGAGAATCATATTCATTCATATATTAGGAGAATCATATTCTTTATTTGTAAGGGAGAATCATATGTTTTATGGGAACCATCGCCTTGAAGTAAAATTTTAATATACTAAAGATTTTTTGTTTTTATCTGCAGGTTAGGGTTCGAAAATATGATGCCCATGGCATGTCTACGTGTATAACTACACGTATGCACGCAGCTTCCTGCTCGTTTCCTAAGCTCTGTGATAAAACTATAAATACAGATAGATATACGCATTGCCACATTATCTCTCATCATATCTAGTTCCCAATTGTGAATTCGATGGCCGATTCATGGAAGAATGTCTTAGGACAGATGAAGATTGCATCTATCATCATTTTGAACTATTTTTCACCCCCACCCCCACCAGGAGGTCCACCACCACCACCACCTACCTCCCCTTCCCGTCATACCCTTCTACTGTTCATGGTTCCGGTCCTGCTCGCCTATCTACAACTCAAGTATCAAGGTAACCCAAAATCCCCTTTTGAAACTCATCCGAAATCCATGCTTGTTTCCATTGGCAGTCTCCTTCTTTATTCCTGGGGATACGAAGCTACTTTGAAATGGCCGATTTTTGCTTCAGTTGTCTCGCGTTTAATGGTGGTGTTTGGGTCACTTTTGTTGGCATCTCTGGCTTCCATTTTATTCCCCGACTCGTTTGGACCAGTTCTCTACTTTTCCTACTTTTTGTTCCATGTTGTTGAGTTGCTGAAGCTATTGATATGGATATATCAGAAAATCATGGGCATATTTTCAAGACAAGTCGCAACTGATCAGGCCGTTCCGAACACTGGAGATGGGCATAACTAGAACTGCAAAGTATGTTAAGAATTAATGGTATTTTAGGAGTGCTATTTGATAGTTCTGATGCTACTTCTTTGGTTGTAACTGTTGTTGTATTGCCTATTTAAATGCTAGTATAAGATGAAATAAGACAGTTGAGACATAGCTCTTTCTTCTCAATTATTGTAAACATAGTAACTTTCCAACTCTAGACACAACCTATTGCTCAGCAATCACTTGACCTTTTTTTGGTCAGAAAAAGAAGCTTTAATACGGTGGTAGTAAATGAATAAGAAGCCAAAGACCAAGGTAAACTATAAGTTTTAAACTTTCCCTTTGTATTATAACATCAGATGATGCATTTATGCAATTATTTAAGAGTACATAGTTGTGGAAATCACAAAAAAAAAATGGTATTTTCTCTCTACAAAATGAAAAAAATCTTGGATCATTCGAAAATTATACAGCAGGCAAAAAAATGGAACAGGATTTTTCCCTTGCAGATCACCAAACAGATCCTACAAAGAGGAACTGATGTGCAATATATAACTTCAACAGATATTTCAACCTTCTCTCTCTTATACAAATGGTGTCCATTTGTTTTGTAGACTAATAGTTCTGCTGATGAAAAATAACTGCTGTGGACGCCCTAGGATATGTTGGGGATCATGTGATCCCGAATTAGGAGGCTAAATGCAATTTTCTATAGATATATTTAGATTGCGTGGTTATATAATAACTGCTGATTTGTATCTTTTTATTAGTATTATTTGTATTTTTTTTAATCTTATGTTAGATATGATGTTTCCAATTTTTATATCAATCCCTAAAATACACGTGAAATTACGAAGTAATATATTTCATGTTCGATGCGTCTGTGACATGTCTTTGTTCTACTTTCTTTGAGAAATTACGTGCCCACGAGTCTGTATTAATTGTCAAGTTGTGCTTTTTTTATAGTCGAGGTTTCCAATCGATTTTGGAATTACTTCTAATCTAATACAGACTAGTACATAAAGAACCAATTTCACTGTCCACTTGCAGAAAATTTATATAAATCCAATCATGTATGTACTAATCACATAAAATTAATAGTACCAAAAAAATTTTGAATCTAAAATTAAAAAAAAAAATACTCTGATACCGTCCCTTGACCACCAACCCTTGTAGGCATTCTTTATTCAAAGTCAGTGAGAACAAAATTAGATTCCTGATGATTGTGAGTTCAGAGCTAAAATCGTGGATTTGAAAGGACAGGAAACACTTTCGTATGGAATAGTGGAATTTGCCTTTAACGGTCTTTTCGAATAGTGCTAGTCGGTACTGTCGGGCTGTCCTTAGCTTTCTTCAAACAGGAGTGCTACATACATATTATTTTAACACATCACTTTTACACATCACTTAAAACTACGTCGTTTTATGTTAAAGAAGATCCAAATATGTTTTCAGCGATATGGGTCAAAAACAAATATAGTTTTTTTCCAACACAAAACTATATAGTTTTGAGTGATGTGTGAAAGCGATGTGCAAAAGTGGTGTGTCTCTAGCATTTTTGTTCTTCAAAACTGGTGGAAGTTTAATTTAACTCCAAATCCAAATCAAATAGTCAGAGTAATAAAAAAAATTACGTGATAAGAAAAGCAGTGCAACCCATCGGCCCAACTTATCGCAAGCTAATTTGACTTGAACTTTATTTTTATATTTTTTCTATTTTTCCAGTAAAATTGGATATTAATTTTTTAAATGTTTAAAATAGATTACACCAAAAGTCACCAAACATTAAGAATGTCTATTATTTTTAAGAAAAATTTAGTTGGAGTTTTTCTTGAAAAATAAGTTACTGGTTGCTAGTTCTTTACAGCCCCTTTGGCTACGGAGATGAGTGTAGTGAGCCGGAATAGTTATTAGTGGGCCCCCCGCCCATGATCATCCGCATCGTATTCTGGAGCTCGGCATAGCCCAAACATACCAATGAGTTTCCTGGTATTGGGCCGTACAACCTGTTGGCCGGAGTCTGAGCTTGGCCTTTCCGAACGAGTTTGATCTCGGCCTCCCGAACGGTGGAATCACGTTCCACACCGATATTCGGCTGCTCAATGCTCGGCAATCATCACTTAGCCAAGGGATCCCCTTTGGCAGTTTCTTGGCCAGGACGTCTAAAAACGCTTTGTGACTCGGTTCCTAAACACGAGTACACGTTCTCCGCTTTCTGGGGGAACGTGCAAGTACACTCTTCCGATCCGCACGGACGTGGGACACGTGGCAACGCCTCCGCAGTCTTCGGATCACGTCCTACATACTGGGCCGAAGACACCAGCAGACAGCTGGATTCCTACTCTATAAATACCCCAGCGGCACTCCTACTATAGGTACATGCACATTCGCGCTAAGAACTTACTTTCAAGTTGCTCTCATTCTTTCTAGAAAGGCTAACTTGATCGTCGGAGTGCCCACCGGAGATCCAACCCCCGGTGAGCACTAATTTAGTGTTGAGTGTTTTGCAGACTATTCGAAAAGATCCGATTCATCAACCCTAGAAGTCTAGAGTGGATTCCAGACTCCACAATGAGAAAAGAAAAACAAGAATTATAATTTTCCTTATTGATGAGAAAAAAAATGAAATGAATATGATCTCTCATTATCTCATTTAAATAGACAAAAGAGGAAAAAGAGTCATTTCTTTCTTTTTCTTACATATCTTGTTTGGCTAACCAATATAAGAGAAAAGAAAAAAATGCATCTTACTTATTTTACTAAAACACCATTTGCAGTCAATAGTACAAAAAAATGAAGGATAAAGTTGAGGATATGAATAATTAAACTCTTTTAATTTTCTTTTCTCATAAAATCTCACCAAAATTTGTAAGAATCAAATTGAGGTTTGGAAGGGTTCTCTATTCTCACCATCTCTTACCATTTCTTACCATTTCTCTCACCTTCTTATCAATCCAAACGTAGGAAAAATTATTCATTCTCTCAATTTTCTTTTTTTTTCTCTTTCAAATCTATTAATCCAAAGGGACTGTTAAGGTGCAGAGGTGTTGATTATCCACAATACTCATTAGAAATCTACGAAAGGGAGCAATGACTTGCCAATTACCATAGCTAATGTTAAGCCAAAATGTAAATAAAAATCTACGGAAGTGAACCGAGGCCAAAAGCAGTTCTCTTTCATATTGATAGTTGCGTAAAGATCCCAACAAAATTCGTCTCTTGTACCTCGTATCCAACTTCCACTCTAGTTCTAAAACCAGACAAAGTTAGAGATTAAACAATTCAATTGGAATCTATAACTCTCCAGAGGCAGCCTAAATGATTTGAAACAGAATTTTAATCCTCTTCACAATACCTCGCAAGAGTCTCTGAGACTCAGCATGAAGAACATAAATCAGCAAAAGTGAAAGAAAAAACGAAACAGGGGCAAAAGATAAGGCCATAAATAAGCAAATTCACATCACTACCTGTTCCCTTCTTCTAGTGGAGGAAGATGTTTTGTACTTCACATCTTCACCATCGCTCTCAACACTTCTTCTTTTTCTTCTTCCCTTTATTTTCACTTGAATCTTCTTCATTAACCCGTGTATTCTCACGTCTCCCCGCCTTCAAATCCTCTGTACTTTCTTCCACTCCACCACTGTGATCGGACCTTTTCCCATCATATTCGTCACCAACATCGTCAAAATCCAAAACCCGCTCCGTTTCGTTATGATCTTCTCTGAATTTCGGCCCGCCAATCCACAATTGAGCTCATTGTCATCGTCAAAATCCTCAGATTCATTTGAATCTTCTTCGTTAAACGGCTTCTTCTCATGTCTCTCCATCTTCAAATCCGCATCATTTTCTTCCACTTCACCACTTTGATCCAACATTCGCCCTTCAAATCCATCATCAAATTCCAAATTTCTGTTAGTTTCCTTACGATCTTCGCCGAATCGCAGACCATCAAAACCACAATTCAACTCATTCGCCAAAAAGCATAAGATATCCCCTACGATGCCAAATCTTGCGAATCCAATAATTCAACCGCCGGCGTGAATGAAATGACTTCGTCTTAGAGGTGAATTGATTTCTTCAAGCGTTTTAGCTTTCGGTGATGGAGTGGAGGCGAGGATGCTTGCGGAGGTGAGAAGGAACTGTAATCGTTCTCGCTCTCCATCTGGTGGATTACTGAATTGGTGGGAGAGCTAGGGTTTCGGAAGGTGATTGAAATCCGGGGAGTGGATCTGACGATCTGTGGATTTTGGGAGGGAAGTGGAAATAAGAAAGGCGGGGGGGGGGGGGGGGGGGGGGGGGGGGGGGGGGGGTGCGGGAATAGCGTTTGAGCGGCAAACTTTTTGGGGAGAGGCGCTTTTATGACACGATTATATTTTGGATAAAATGCATTGACCTCCCCTGATGTTTCTGACAAATACAGAGATCTCCCATAAAGTTTAGAAAATACAATGACTTCCCCTATTTTTGAAACTATTTGATTGTTTGCCCTGCCGTTAGTTTTCAACAGATGTCATTAGTTTTACCCTTAAATTTGACAATTTTGTCTTTCCTTCACACTCACTCCCTTAATATTTTTTCAATAATATTTTTTGATAAATTTTTTTGGATTTGACACTTTTGATTAGAAACAAATACCTCATAAAAATAATAAATATTTCGTGAAAAAATCTATAAAGTTGAAAGATTAAATGCTCCAAAATATTATATACTTGTTCGATAAGAGTATAATAGTAAAAACTTAGGAAAATTTTTACTTTAGAGATAAAATTATTTTATTTTATTTCAAAATAATCACATAAAAACATAACTATGAGAAAATTATGGATCCTGACTCTTTGCATCGTTTTCAAGTACCTCGCAAAATATAATTTTATTTTTTTAATTTTAATCAAGGTGCACGTAAATTAGTTCGAACACCCTAATTTAATGTAAATAAATAAACTTCTATCTTTGCTTGATGCGTGGATCAATTATTTTTTATCATATATTATGGTTAATTTTTTTCTATTATAAAAATTTATGCTAGTTTTTCAAATTAAAATATTAAAATATTTCCGTACATATGGTTAAACATTTATTTACACCAATTCAAAAAAGTAAGCAAGATCTTTAAATTGAAGCTAAGGTTATGTACAAAGGTATTTTATTTTTTTTAAAGTTTGACACCAATTTATATTTTTACTTACTTCTTTGAATTGATGCAAATAAATTTTTTAAAATATGAACGAAAATATCTTAATATTTTGATCTTACAAAATAACATGAATTTTCGTAATGGATAAAAGTTGATTATAAGAAAAAATATATATTTGACCCACGCATCAATAAAAAATAGATATTTATTTTATCTTAAATCATGTTTCGGGCTAATTTACGTGTATGTATAAGCTCATATACAATTTCAATCAATCGGTATTCAAATATATAATCTACAAAAAAAAAAAGTGTAGACGTCTTGCTTATTCATGCGTTAGTCTTGAAGATGGGAACTACACCTGTGATCTTTTATTTTCGTTCTCATCAAATTTATAGATTTTAACTGATCAAGTCTTTGGAATTTCTCCCTTTAATCGAGCGTGGCAAAATATGTAGTAGTAATTCATAGTAGGACAAGCCTTGCGGATGGTCAAATCCCAGCCAACTTTTTAGAGTTACTATGACAGACTAGATCATGTATCCATACAGTATGGTAGACAGTGGCGGATTCACTGTGAGGCCAGAGGTCCCCCTAAATTGTTAATTTTTTTTAAAGTATATTTTTGGAGATAGATGGGTGCTGACCTCTTGTGTGTGTACACATATCGTTAACAAAATTTTATTTTAAAATTTTGAGTTTGTGGTTAATCTCGAAATATTTCTTTAAGTCAACTGTGAACTTTTAGAATTTTTCAAAAATAAAATCTAGAAACTATGACCGAAAGGAATTTAAAAGAGCGCTGACAGTCATTTTTTAAAATTTTGCGGTAGCAAAATGGACATATTTTTTCTATTCCTTTTACTTTTGTCACCGCCGCATTAAAAAAATGATTAACACCGTTCATTTGAATTCTTTTAGGTCATGTTATCTTTGAATTTTATTTTCAAAAAAAATTAAAAAATTACCATTAACTTTAAAAAATATTTTGGAAGATGAAAATCCGTCGAGATCAAATGTAAAAACTTTTAGGGGAGAATGTTCTATTTTTTGTACTTATGTTTTTAAGCTTTTGAAATATTTAATGTTATAAGTTTTTTGCTTGATAATGAATGTTTAAGTTAAATTTATTCTCATTATATTGCATTGTAACTTGTGAGATTTTTTTTAAATTTATTCTAAATAAACGACCCTCCTGTATGAAAAATTGATAGGAAAAAAAATGATACAAATCTATGTGTTGAAATGTGACAGTAAGTAAAAAATAAAAGGTAAAAAATTAATTTAATGTTGTATTTCATAACTTTTTCGGAAATATACTTATTTTGAAATCAAGAAAAAAAAGTAATAAAAACTATTTTATTAATCTCTTAATAACTTTAACAGGTATAACTTTGTTTTAACTTGTTTGAGAGATTTTTTTTGGAATAAGTTTCTCAAATATTTTTACTTTTTTCCTAAACAACTTTATCTCTTAATAAAAAGTGTCTCTGAAACACTTTTTTTCCAGACAAGTTTCTGAAACACTTATACCAAACAACGTTTTAGAAACAAAACTCTAAAACGTTGTTTTAGAAACACTCAAAACGAACACACCCTAAATTATACTACCGCTCGTATGAATAAAAGGCAAAAGTATAACACAATATAAGTTGATATGTGTATCGATGTCTCGTCTAGCCGCATCTTCACGCATTTTATTTATACTGATAACAATTAAGTCTTTTGTTCAACAAAAACTTTGCTAACAAAAATTGCTACATTTCCCTCTTTGAGTTTCAAATTTGACGATGGTAAACCGTCCAAAAATTGTAATTCCCCCTTTTCATGTGGTCTTTTACTGACTTTCAACTGCTTTCAAATAACTGGGCTCAAAATCTTGAAATTGCAAAGTCATTGGAATTTGTAAAAAATAACACATGGAGACTAGAATGCACTTAAATTCTAGATATTCGTAGCACCAAGTCAATTAATCACAAAGTAAAAATCATATAGAGACGAGGAACAAGCATATTTGTTATTCAAAGCAAAGTGTAATCTTGTTATTAAATCAACTCTTATTATCCATGCATATTTGAAGGATCAAGTATTTAATTCATCGTCAAGCATAAGTTGGTTAATTATTATGTGCAAGTCTTACTATGAGGAAATCAATTAAGTTTTGTTATTACAAGGAGCGGGTCTTGTTATTAAAAAGAGCAAATCAGTTAATCGTCAAGTGCATATCTTACAGTCACGTCTCGTTGGTCATCAGGTGAAAATCAATTAATCCGTGAAAGTGTAAATTTCGTTATTAGGAGGAGCAAATATGTTTATTATTTTAGAGCAAGTCTTTTATTCGAAAGGAGTAAACCTGTCAATCTACATATGGATTCCATAACAAAATTATTTTTTCAGACGAATTCCGTGTTTCACACCTATGTTTACACTTAAGCTCATTAATTTACAATTATTCTTTGTCCCTTTCATATTTTTAAGATTCCCCTTGATATAAGTACCATGCTTGTAATACTTCTTCATTTCTTCTGAAGTTATCAATCTTGTATGGGCAAGTATATGTCGATTTTGTTACTAACACAATATGTACCAGTATTGGTGTACCATTTTGGATTTGCCATTAAAATTAATATACATTTATCAAATAATATTTTTTTTTACAAAAATTCATATTAGATATATAAAATAAAAGTCTCATAACTTGAAAATAAATTATCAAACATAAAAGGAGATGATTTCAGTCTTAATTTTTGTGTAATTATTCAAAAAATTATTAATTATTAAAAAAAAAGTTAAGATTGGTACGGTACATACCCGCCATTATTGATTGAAACGATCCGGAACACGACAAAATAGCCCAGTACGGTGGCTGAGATGATAAATCGGTGGTCCGATACTGCTATGAGACATATCACCTAGTACGAGATGAGCTAAACAACTATGATTTATTCATTCAATTGGAGTTTAAGATATGAACTAACACATCATATTATAAAATCATGTTTATATGATATGTTACACAACTCACATTTATAAGATGTACGGATGAATCCCATGAGTTTTATTCTATGTATTTAAATTAGCAGATCTCATAAATTGCATGACATGCTATAGAGACACGATGTAAAATTAGATGTGTAAGTAGCAAAACTCTTAAAATATTCGTTGATCAAGTATGGTTATGATCCAAAAAATAAAAAATGCAACACAAAGTTGGGCCTGCAGTCCGAAGCCACAATCCATTATGATGGGCTTATTGGATCCTCTGAGCCCAACTTTATATATAACTACTTGGACTAGCCGTATAGGCTCTGAAACCCTAATTTCATAAAACCCTTATTTATACTTCGTTCGCCGTCCCCGAACAACACGAACTTCTCTCACCGTATCGATTCTTCGGTTTGCTGATTTCTTGCTTTTCATTCTGCATATAGATGCATACACGATCCCTCTGAATATATGTATATAGCTAGGTAGTTGTTATGTACCTATATAGATATTGTATCTCGAAAAATTAAAGTATTGAGGAATTCTGTTTCTGTTTTCCTCTACGATTCGGTTTGATTTTGCTCCCGTAATATGGTTGTTTGCATTTGTTTACCCTCTCCTTGAATTGCAAATCTGAATACGCGAGGAGATATAACGGATGCAGAAATCGACAAGGTTGGCTTACCAGCCCAATGCGTGTTTCCTTTTTTATTGCCTTGTGGTCAAATGGACCCACCGACATTCAAATCTCCTGTGTTTTGGGTGATTGCTAAATTCGTTTCTTTGATTCTTTTCAACTGGGTATTCGGTAGAATTTTTAGTCATGATTTTGTCTGAGAGAAATGGCAAATGATGAACATTATCTTATCCTACACACTGAATTATCGTGTTGATTAGATCTCCGCTTATTGTCTGATGCCAATATTCTACGATTTATGGGTTTCACTTTTGAGATTTCCATCTCTAATTTTTTATTTTGTTTTTGTGTTGCTTTTGGGTTTGTTTGAATTATAAGAAACAAATCTTTTAGGTGGCTTTTTTTGTATTTTCTTTATCAATAATGGGAGTCCCCCGTGTTCTATTCCTATCTCAATCCATGAAGTTTGAATTTGAAATTGTTGGATGGCAATCAACTTCAGATAGGATTGTGCCATCACTTATGTGCTTTTGATTGCTTCTACTTGTTGCCATCATTTATTCAAAAATCAGTCAATAGGGCATAGCTAGAATTAATGACCCAACATACATACTGTTATGATTTTTACAATTGTCTTATGGTCTGACAATTCATCTGACATGTAGATTGGGATGGCAAATGATGAAAAAAAAATTATGCTTAACACTGAGTTTTTTTCAATGAAGACTAAAAACTCCGCTTATTATCTGATGCCACTCGAGTAGACAAATGATAGTTTTCCTTAACAATTCAGTTTGAGTTTTCTACTCTCTTAAGTTCTTTTGGTGGATGCAGTTTCTCTAAGCAAATGCTGTGGTTGCTTTCTATTGAATGAGAATAGTTTACTGAATTTGACAAGATTGTTCTCCAGTTTTGAATTTGTGTAAATTTTGTTTCAGTTCTGTCGATGATGAGAAAAGCAGACGGGCGGTCAGACCTGATGCCTTGGTGATTGTCTGCATTTTCCACTTCTAGTGGAATTTCTCTGAGATTCACTCTAGCAATTAACCTTCTGAGATTCACTCTAGGATTAGAGTGTATGAATCACTCTTAGTAGTTATTTTGTCATTGTTTTTAATATGCTAGATACGTAATTGGTGATATAATAAAAATTTCTCATTGCAGTGTTTTGATTGATTTTGATTTACTTACTTTCAAATATGCCTGCTATGATGAAGTAGCTAATATTATGTCTGGACATATGAATTGTCTATGATTAACTAATGCAACTCCTGAGCAGAATGTGTTTGCAAAATTTGTTTGATTGCATTGTAGTGCCTGACATCATATTTAAGAGTTTTGAAGAAATAGATAAATGAAGCAAAATGATGGAAAGCTGGCAAATGAACTTAATTCTCAGATTTGGTTACTGAATGCACTGGATTAGTTCTGTATTATTATTATGAAGGCTAGATTGACACTTGTGAATGCCATATTACATGATACTTTAACTGAGAGTATGTTACATGGATTCTTTAAGGTAATAAAGCACCTGTGTCGGACACAACTCGGGTAAAAGCATGGGTGTGACAATTTAAGTTGGACGTGTTTGGTTGGACAATTTTACTTGACAAGTTTATGGCTGAAATTTCTCACATGTTATATACATGTAACTCCTATAAAATGTTTGAAAAAGTCTAAAAACAACAGTGTAACACCATTGAAGCTAAAAGTTAGACATTTATATGTTATCTCGTCTCTTCTTCTGTGTTCGAGTCCTTGAAATGAAAATTTTGCAATTCTGAAAGACATTTGTCTGAAAATTTTGTGATTCTCATGCTAAGACAGGTATCTGCTCTGGCAATTGTACCTGAGTTAATGAATCGTATAATGCTGATTTTGAAGATTAAGATTTGCTCAGTTACTACCTGTGCTAAAAACTTATGTTCATTTATTTTTCTATTATTTCTCACAATTTGCCATCTAGGTTTACTAACTATTATAGTAGGATTCTGTCCCCTTGGGTAGGTAAGAAAGTGTTCTGCAGTATTAATAGAATCTTTGATGGTAGAACCTGACCTCACAGTCGAAAAGGAAAGGAAGGAGCTTGGACTAGTCTGGCTCTAATGGAGGTAAGGGAGAGAAGTCTACCTTAACGGATCACCCTTGTTTGTTTGCACAATTGGGAAGTGAAGTGAGGGAGGTTCTGGAACTTGTTGGGTTGCGACAAATGGAGGAAGAAAGCAATGCCGTAGTTTACTACTGTCCACGACTGAGCAGAAACGGAGGAGGAAAGATGTCCTGGTGAGCTGTGATTGGTAAGTGGAGATGTTCAAAATGTTTGAAAGAGAAGACAGTATATAGATTAGCTGTTTGGCATAATCAATCCTTTGGATTCCTTTTCTTGTGTACAATGTTTAAATCAATGTTTCAAATGGATGAAGAAGTTGATGCCTTTGGTGCATAGTTATGTGTGTTGTTTCATATTGGGCAGGACGTATTTTATCAATAATAAAATTGATAAGTTTGCTTGGACGAGATTGATGACTTTGCAATGGAATTATCATTTAATAGTTCAATGCAAAGAGATATGCAAGTATATCAAATTGTAGACCACTACTGTGCTGTTGACTTTGTCTATTGAGAGGAACTGTTTGATTAGATGTCATATCGGTTGGAAGTTGATGTAAAATTGCAACGAATTGTGAAAGGGTTTCAATAACCATTAATTCAGATAGTTTTTAATGGTGAGTTTCTTTCTCAGGAAATTGATCCAATTTCCTTGTAAATTTGTGTGGGCTACCACGGGTTCGGAGGTTGAAAAATGAGCCAACGTTTCAGAGGTTGAAAAATGAGCTAAACTTTCAGTGGTGGATTATAGGGTTGAAATTGGTCTGGTTTGGTCGAAAAATTCAGACCAAATTGATTGTTTCAGTTTGAATTTTTGTAAATTGAAATTGAACTATATTATTTCGGTTTGGTTTGATTTTGATCCAGTTCGGTTTGATTGGGCTTGGATCACAAATTTTAGAAGTTAGTGAAAAATTAAAAGACTTGTGTCAAATGGATCTAAGTCCAGATTAATTTTTTATTTTGAAATCAGTTTTCGGTTTCATTAGTTCTAAGTCCAAGTTAAAAACAACTTTTAAAAAATTAAAACCAAGTAAAATTGAATATATAAAATTCTAGAAAATTAAAGTACCGTGACAAGACAACAATGTTTGAGACTTAAAAAAATATGTATAAATTTAAACTTTTTATTTTTTATCTTTTAGTATAGGAACCAATTTGATTTGGTTCATAGGTAATTAAAATTGAAAAATCAAATCAAATATTTTGAAAATATCAAATTGAACTGATTAAATTGAAAAATCAAATTAAACCATCGATTCTATTTGATTTACCAATTTAGACTTCCAACCGCAGTGTATTGTAAGAACTTAGTTGATTCATGGTGTTTGAACTTTTACATAAAACATGCATATGTTTGCCCAAATCCCATTTTTTGTTGTGTATATTTTGAGTTAGGACGTTCCACATTTGTGTCCCAAGGGTTGTAGCACTCTTGTTTGGTTATACAAAAAGGTTAAGAACAATATTTTTTTGCGCAAATTTAAATATAAATGTGTTTAGAATCATTCGATAACGTAAATTTTATATTGTAGAGCTCTGCATTCATTTGACAATGAATACATTTGTATTTGGATCTTTGTGCAAATGGCGTGTTCTTATTTTATACTTATTATTTGTAACACCCTATGTAAACCACTGACCCAACAACTTGTTGAAGCCTAACCACATAGTCCAAAATGCTTAAACCCAAGTTGTTAAGAGTAGTTTACATAGTTCCTTATATACTCAGGATTACCCATGTAGGTTTTCGATGTGGGACGGAACATCGAAAACCCCGGGTCACACTAGAGTCACCACGGCCTAACCCCGGGTCTGTTCCCTAGTGACCAAACAAAGCCTCGGCACCACACTCGATTGTGTACACGGGTCGCTTTAATATCATTTGTAACGCCCCATGTAAATCACTGGCCCAACAACTTGTCGGAACCTAACAACGTGGCTCAAAATGCTTAAACCCAAGTTGTTAGTAATAGTTTACATGGTTCCTTATATACCCAGGATCACCCATGTAGACTTTCGATGTGAGACAAGACATCACATTATTGGCTTACGTTCATTGCTGCCATGGCATAGAATTATTGCTAGCATGAATTTGGCATTTTAAGTAATTTTTACATTTTTATATTGAGATAATTATATGATATTTATTACAAAATTATAGAAAATAACATGCTCATCGTAAAAATAACAACATCACAAATCAAGATTATTGTGTATAAAAAAGCAAATTTTTTTTTTTGATAAGAATATAAAAAAGCAAATTAGAAACACAAATAGAAATTTTTAATCGAAGTAAATGGCGAGATGAGAAATTAAAGATAACAAAGACAATGTGATGGTTCCAAGGAATTTATTTATTCTCTTCCAAATAGTTGCATCGTAGGTGCAACAATTTAATTGACAGGTAAAATCTCTTGTTTAGCTTGAAAATGGTCTAATTGTGTCCGGAAAAAGAATGGAGAAAGACTTCGCTCTGAAGGATATAACTCAGTTGATAGAGCTTCGCTCTTGCAAATGGACCGTGATTACAGATTGGATGTATTGACAATATTGGCAATATTTATACAACCTGCAAGTGATGAGCTGTAGATGGTATATAGCGACGATTTATCTAATCTTACAGCGAGAGAAGGCCAAGAATGGAAATTGACTCTTAACGTCACTTGACTCGTTTCGATTGCAAGGATTTTTTTTTAGTTCACATATCAGCAATGCAAAAAAGAGAGTTTCGCTTGTTATAGGATTTAATCAAATATCTCATGACACGAGCTACCGACAATTACGCAACACATATCGAGATTGAGTTTTATTTTACATATTGGCCGATCGTTTTCACTGAAATTGTGGAGTCTTAAACTCATTGGGTCTCTTGCTAAGTTTTTTTTGCTCGGCAATGGGTCTCTTTCTAAGTTACTCGTGTTGAATTTCTCTAGGCCTAAGCTGCAAAATGATCGATCTATTAGCGCCAACTGATCGAATGTAGCCAGAGGACACTTTAATACTAGTTCTTGAAAATGAATAATCATTAAAAACTTTGAGTGAATGATTTCACATACCTGCTTATGAATGCTCTATCAGCTTATGTACAGGATTGTCAAGGTGCATGCACCATGATGTAATCATGCATCGTGAGCTATAGTGTTTGGTACAGCTACCATGTGCACCACGTCTGGACGCCTTGGTAGTTGTGAACCACATTTGGACAATTGTCCGTCCCCCCCCCCCCCCCCCCCCACCACCACCACCACCACCACCACCACCAAATGAAGTTGTAGATAATTGTCCCTGTCGCTTACGTCATGCTCAATGCAGTGAATGCCAAGGTCTGTAACCCATACCACCGTGTCGACCATCCGTCCTTGCAAAGAGGTGCAATAAGCTGCTATACCCTAGTCATCCCAAATCACTTTGCATTTAGCTTGACCTACACACTTGTCGTGCACCTGAAAACAAACTGATTGCACAAGAAGCATGTCTTTGTGGAGCTTCCATTGTTGGAGCTGACTGGACCGAGAACTCATGATGGATAACCGAATCTCCGGTCATCTTTCACTCCGTTGATTGGAAAATCCAACCATCCCAGTACATGCCATAGCCCAACACTTCATAAGTCCGACCGCCTGATATTGTAACCCTGTGCTATTCAATGGCTAGATTTTTTAGGGAAAATTCACCACCACCATTGTCAATTTCCATTTCCAATCTCAGTGTCTGCTTTTGGTCAGCATAAATAAATACATAACCATTCTCATATCCATACAAAGAATCCCCCAAGTATTCAAATGCGAGAGGGTCAAAAGTAAGAAAACTTTACCATGAAATATGCCTTTTCCCCTGCCTTTTCTTGTAGGTGAACATGAGCATAACTCTCATAGATCAAGTATAACCTATATATCATCTTCGGACACTGCGATCCTATTATGTACAGCGCACAATAGAATGTGCAACACGTTTTGCAAAAATGCATCTTGACAGCCAGACACGCCAAAACGGTATTTTTTCAACACATTTAAGTATCACAAAGCAGGAGAACGAAAATTACCATAAAAAATGAATGGAGAAGTCACAGATTTAAACGGAACTCCGTTCCATTACCAAAAAAAGGCTCTAGAGATATATATATCGCTACACAAAATCGCTTGAACTGACTAAATTCGTGCTGCCGTTTTTGCTCTATGGCTGCAGACCAAAAAAGAAGCAATCCCAAAGTTGGAAACCATTTACAGTCAGCTCTTTAGATCAGATAGACGTATTTACAAGTAAACTGCCTTCAAACTTCCTATTCGTCAACATTCTGAATTTCCCCCATCATGATCCGGTTGCTAACAACGTTGAATCCCAGAGCTGCCGGACTCACCTTTTTCCCTTTCTTGCCTCTCTTCTTCCCTCCACCTTTAGAATCATCGGGAACCGTTGGATTATTACTACCTTGCTCAGAGTCCCTCATACCTACATTGTCAGAACTCATATCTCTGGCGCCAAATCCGGCAGCCTCACGATCATTCCGATGTTGGAAGGCGATTTCAAGGACATCTGCAGGCAACATATCTTTGTAGTTGAGGAACTTGTCAATGAACTTGTGGTCAGGATCAAATACGCCAAGGTTCTCTGAGAGCAGTATCTCAGCCTCCGATCTTGATTGCTTTACACAGAATTCCAGGAAGCTTGTATCTAATAAAGAAGAAATCAAAACAAGTCAAACATGTGCAATAATCAAACGATTTAAACCAACCAAATTTCTGATATTGCTCTTAAAATTTGAAGTAAAATCACAATACCACGTTGCATCCTAATGTCTTTGCATTGGTTATGCGTCAGATACTAAATTTCCGAAACCTTTTCTTAAAAGTAGAGCAGAAAACAAGACCATTTGACCAGAAGTGCAAAATAAACTTTCCACCCCAGCTAATAAATTTGGACAGATATTTCGTCCAACAAAAAGAGGAAGCGTAAAAGCTGAAGGATCTAACCGTTGCGAGCCCTTTGACCTTTTAAATCTATTTCCTTATCACTTTCCATACCCAAATTCAAACACAGCCATAGCAATGCATAAGAGTAGTAACAAGAAAATCAACGGAAGTGAGGAATTGAAGATCAGCGAAAAACATTCCAATACCTTTTGTCCCAATAAGCCTGATGGACTCACTCTCACACCAATCTCTGAAGCCCATGGCCTCTGAAAGGAATTAAGGTGAAAAGGTCATTCAAGCCCTTAAATTAAAAGAGAACCAACCACAGTAGCCTTTAAATTAGAACAAGAACCAAACATAATGGCTCACCTGAATGCTTAGTCATGGCATCCTTTTTCCCCTTCATCGATGATTGAGCAGACGCAGGTGATGATGAAAGAGGACGTTCAGCAGGTTTGCCAACTGTAGATTTCTGTCGACTCAATGAACCTCCAGAAGTTCCTTTCGAAGGGGGGCTTTTGTTACCCCAAATGCCATGGCTTGCAAGATTAGGAAAATCCGACCTGCTTGCAGAAAACAGTGACTATTTAACTGTGCCTTTCACCTTCTTAACCATTGTAACTGATTCTATCAACAATAGGTTAGTAAAACCAATAGCATTCTTCTTGGTGGCCTGGAGACATATAATGTCTGACGCTTCCCGATAGAGAGTATCAATCGAATATTACAATTTTTTGATAATATCAGCGCTTCTTGAACACTTTCTACCATGTCTTTAATCTCCTAATAGGAATAATGTCCAGAAATCAAGGGGAAGAACTCCCATACCTCCAATGAGCATTGAAGGTCATTGAAAAGAAAATGCAAGATGAAATATGAAGAATGCAATGGATGCAGTACAAAGGAAATTATCATCATAATCTAGATAAAATGTTGCCTAGGAAAGCAAGTAGTACTTGTGGGACCTCAAATTTCACATTTCAAATTACACAATTTCAAGTAGAATTTTAGGTAACAAATAAGTTACGTTTCGCTAACATAAATATGTGTATTGCCATGTCCAATCCCATTTTTTATAGGATTAGCGGTCAGAAAGTTTCCATATCAGGGGTATGCCAAATCTCTCTGTATTCCGGCACATAAATGAAGGGATCAAAGAGATTATGGAAGATCATGTTCACCAAGAAATGACCCAAAATTTGATCCTAGTCGATTTGAGATTGTTCCTTTTAATAGTAATCAAAGATGTTTTCTTGTCTCTCGTTTTTTTTTCTGAACAAATCAAAGAACCTGATGGATTGAACTCATCCTTGGTTGATCTACCCACTATTTGTCAAATGCCTAGACATCAATTATCTTTACAAGAATCAACACAAATTCTCACTACAATTCTAATTTTACTACAATCATAGTAAACACTAATCATTATACTTGTGGCAAGGGCATAGACACACACACGACATCTGACCACAAGGTTGAAAAGCATTGACATCAGTAGCCATTTGATTTGCCTGGTTCAGCTTTTGCACTGACATCCGCATTGCACAGAGACTTGTGGCTGGGTTCATTCACATCCTAAATGCAAGTAGAAGGATGCAAGCCCGCAAGTGATTGCCATGTCAAATCTAGCTTGCATTCTGAAACAACAATTTTAGTTTACTTTGTTTGAGGAGGAAACTAGACATCAGCCACATGGCTAATATGCACATTAGTTTGGTCGAATATTGAAACAAGTGTTATGTCATATTTTATTCTTTTAGAAGGCCAATTGTTTTGTTCTTAGTTGATTAATCACGCACTACAATAACAAATCGAGGTAAAAGTCTTTTTAAGAAATTATAGAAGATATGGGAACTAAAGACTAGCAACTAACAGCAGAGATCGTACCAGTATCGACCAAAAAGCACCACACAATACATACACTGACTCCATATCATTTTCGATATTATTCACTCTTCTGCGACATAGATAGGTATCTAACCAAAAGCATTAACATCTTGCTACCAAAACAGTTCACTCAAAATCGTAAACATTCAACAAATACAGACTAAACTTGATTGACGGAAGTGTAAATCCAAGCAAAGACAAACCAAACCTAAACGTAACTATCTACTGTGAAACCTATTAAGTTGCAAAATCTGCTTCCCAGAAAATTAGCATAAACAGGAGCAAACAACACAGAAGTTAAAGAAAGAGAGAAGATGTCATACTGCTTTACTTCTTGCTTTGGTTGATCCAAAGGACCCCAGAAGAGATCATCATCTCCTTTATGTTTCAATTGAGTAGAAGCACGGGAAACAATCTGGATAGGAGATGCAGCCTTGGGTGGAGATGATGCAGAAAGTGGCCGAGAAGAACCACTTCCACGGTACGGCTCAGTTGGCTGGGACTTCTGAGTTGGAATTGGGGCTTGGTGTGGGACTGACGAAACCTTTTTCCCCTGCTCCCTTAGAATGTCTCTCAATGATGCAGCCTTTGGAAGTTTTCCAGAGTCAGAGGACCAAGCCGGGGCAGGGGGAGGGTTTGCAGATTCCCCCTTCCAAAGAACAAAATCTCCTAAAGAAGGACCAGAAGGGAGAGCAGGTAACACTTCCTTCTCCTGTTGTAGTACTTGACGAGAGCCCTTCCGTTTCTCATTGGCACTCGATCCAACAGACACATCAACAGGAGAACTCGGCACAGAAACCTTAGCTCCGACCCCTTTAGCTTTTGCAGACTTCTTCCTATTCTTTTTGGTGTCTTTAGCCTCAATAAATTCATCATCATCGATCGAATCCAACTGAGCATTCATAAGCGGAAAAGAAATACTGTCAGGAACCTCCGTTTCTCTTTCTTTAGATTTCACTGAAACTTCTTCTGCCAAAATATCGTGTAATTGGCTCTTCTTGCTCTTCTGATACAAAGAACTTTCAGGTTTGCCCAAATTTATTTCAGCACTAGTTGCATCTGTCTTTTGGTCTGAATTGGCAACAACTCCAGCCCAAGGAGTGGAGAAACTAATGGGGTTTACGGATGTTGTCTCTGAATTTGCCATTTCTATTTGTGCCTTTCTTTGTTCCTCTTGTTGAATTTCCAGTAGTGACTTGGGCTTAAAACCAGGAGCAGGCTTCCAAGCTCGTTGTCCAGTTGATCTGAAATCACCCTTTGCATCCACAGATTCAACACCATCTTCAAATTTGCCAGCAGGAAATAAGTCTTTGACTTTTTTATTACCCGCTATTTCAATCTTATCAAGTTCAGATTTGCTTTCTGTAGTTTCTGGAAGAGATGTTCCATGAAGTATTTCTCCTGCACCAATATTGATCTCATTCTTCATGTCAGCAAGATCAGTAGCTTTGGTTCCAGATGACTTTGACTGTTGCAAAGAGGTTGCTTTAGAAACTCCCTTCGCCTGGTCAGAGGATTGTGCCTTCAAGGCCCTTTGCCTTTTGGTCTTCTTCTCAGAAACTTTCTTTACGTCACGCATTTCGACATTTTTCACTTCCTCCATCAGGGACGTCTCATCATTTTGTTGTTCTAGTTCAACTTGGGCTTCCTCAAGAGCGCCAGCAAGTGGAACAATCAGATCATTTACTTGTTCAAGCACAGGTTTACTTTCGGAAGTCGCCACAGATTTTGCTGGATGTTCCGAAGGCACAAAGTCAACACCAGCCTCGGACCTTGCAGCTGCAATAGGTTCATTGGTTCCCAAAATGTTTTGTGATATCTGCTCCTGCCGAGATTCATTAACCACCTCAGACTGGGGTAAGCTATCAACAACAGTTGATGACAATAACGAATCATTTTCTCGAACCCCATCAATTCGCTCCGGCAAAGCAGTATCCAAATTTTGTTGAATGGTGGTATTCCCAAAAATTTGATGAGGCAAATGCGTAGAGGAAGTTTTGGAACCAATGTTGTGGCTCAAATCCTGAGAAACACTGGGTTGAAAACTAGCCAAGTCAAAAATGCGTTCATCTTGCACCTTTGTAAGTGGTATCTGTGAACCCATCTGAAAAAACTCCTGCGGCGGCAATGCAGAAGCCTGCAACTGTCCATAAGATTGCTCACCAAAACGCTGGTGAGGGGTATAATCTGACACAACCTGAGAGAGCAATTGTTGTTGTTGTTGTTGTTGCCGCAACAATTGTTGCAGCTCTTCCTGTTTCTGTTGCTGCTTAAGCAACAAGAGCTTATCCAATACCGAGATTTGCTGAGACGGAAGAACTGGTGCCTGGGAATGCAACTGCAACAAGTACTGTTGTTGCAATAGACTTAACAGCTGGGGATCTTGAGCAAGACCAGAAGAGAGTAAATTTTCAGGTCTTAAATTGCCAGAAGAATTATCTATATTCTGAGCTAGTAAATCTGTTAAAGAGGGTTGGCTTTGCATGTGGAGCCTCTGTTGTTGGATCCCAAACGAAGCTGGAGGGGGGAAATTTTGGCTTTGATGTAGCTCAAGCTTTTCTTTAAGTGGATCCAGGGCCCCTTGGACTGGGAAAGTTGACCGACCACTAACTGCAGTATTGAAGCTAGAGGTAGGAGGTAACCCTTGAAGGATGGACATCAAATTCTGAGATTGAAGATTATCACCTGACGACAGACGTGTTGGATGTGGAGTTAACGAATCTTGGGATATACCCAGAGTAGGAACCATTGGTGCTAAATCCCTCCCTGGCCAATATGGATAGGTACTTGGCAGAGACCTTTGTCGTTCAAGAGTCATTCTTTTCGCCAAGAGGTAAAGGTTGTCCTCACTTCCCAATCCCAATGGGGGCGTACCACTAGAATTATTCCCCAAATATCCCTGCAGACCTGAAAAGTGTAAAAAATAGTTTTCAAGATCAGATCAAGACAGCAACATGAAATCATACTAGCTCAGTAGGGGAAGCAGGAACAGTAAAGCAGATAATTCCATCATGCTTTGGAACCAAATAAAAGGATTTCCTAATTGATAAGGAGAAAAATAAACCTTCGGAGAAAGCAAATTTCTCAAGAGGAGAATTGCTCATGTTACTCGTAGTACCAGACATCAGGGACTCCAAAAACCTATTTTCAGCTTCTGTTGTTGAGCCTTGTTTATATCTTTGCTCAACCTTCATGATATCGACGTCACTTAAACTTGCATGAAGATTCCCAAAGGTGCTGGAGTTTGACCTACTAGATCCATGTACAGGTTCGTTATCTTTTGGTGCACTAAATCCAGGTGGAGGTCGGGCTTTTGCTCGCAAATGAGGCATAACATCACCAAGTTGCAAAAATGGTGAGTCGGGCGGTGCACTTGCAAGGCGCACTTGCAAATCTATGCCAAAATATGCAGCCTCAAACCATCCTATAATATCGCTCCCAGTGAAAGGCCCTTGAACTTCACCCCGTGGATCTCTATAATAAAGAAGAAGGTCCTCTGGAGAAGTCTCTGAAAGTTTCTGGGTTTCTTGTTCCCTCTCCATGGCTGCAGATGGCTTCCTTCTAATAGTTGGATCCCCACCAACCTGCCATTTAGATTCATCCTTGGGGTAAGACAAATCAGCCAAACCACTTCCCCACTCATTGTTAAGATCTTTCCGTGAGTGTAGCCAGCCCATTTCAGAAGTTTTTGACCTGACATCAGTCGGAATCTCTCTCCAATTGTGCGAGTTCACATTTGCATGTTCTCCAATTGATGGGGATTGCCATGCTCTGCCAGGATGTAAGGAAGAATTTCCCTGCCCAATGGAGTCCCTATTCATAGCCACCTCATCTGTCCTATAATGACCACCATCTTTTCTCAAATCTGAAACCAAGAAATGAATTAGATGAACAAAGCAATCTAGAAAGAAAAAAAATGGGCATCACATAAATAGAACTCATCCAGTTAAAAAAATTCTAAATGAAGACTTGGTAAACCAGTTAAAGAGGACTCGTCCAGAGAAAACATTATGAATCAAGAACTGCTAAGACATAAAGATTGCAATTTACAACCATCAGACTATATATCCTCTCTTGAACCATTGAACTTTCGAATACAGTTCAAACGTTATGATTTATCAATCATCTAATGAATCACATTTTGATCAATAACCATTTTGGTAGAACCTATCACGAGCCATTGAATAACCATCCTGCGTAGCACTTAAGATTTACAAAAAGGATAAATAAAGACTGATCTCCATACCTCCAGGATATAATTTATTGTCAGAGTACATCTGTTGATCCTGCACGGTTTCCACTTTTCCATCTGGCCTGTAAGAGTGCACCTGCTTCTCATAGGGCAAATCTTCTGTGTGATATGAATGACCAACTTTGGAATTGCCAACACTTTCACCTTTATAATCATCAACAGTGAGTGGCAAATCTTCTCTACTACCTGCTCACAGCCACATCCAAAATGTGTTAAGCACGCAAGAAACTAAAAGAAAATACTCGAAATAGCAGAATATGGACACATTCAGTACCAAGCTTGGCTCGTCTTGCAAAATCGCTGGAGTTTCTACCAGTAGATCCATCCTTCGAAATTGGGGGTGCACCACTGCTTACAATATCCCCTTTCTCAATTCCCTCCAAAGTCACCTGGTCAAGAGATGAAACATAAATACAGCAGCAATAGAGATGCCACAAAATTGATCAAAATAAATACAAAAAAGGCTATGTACCAATTCCTCAGGAGTAGGTGCACAAAATGCAAGAGGCTCTAATGGTCCTTCCTGTGTAAGGGAAGGCACTGGCACAACCCCATCTAATATTTTCAGGCAGGAGCTGATATCAGTCATTCTGTACACGTCAAGCAATTTTGTCCTGCTATATCTCAAAGGGGAAGATTCTCCATGTGCAATTTCACCCTTTTCTGCGATGGTTCCGAACGGTTGAGAATGGATTGGAGTACGGTTCAAAGAGCTTCCACTCGGGGCAACCCTTCCACGATCGTGTAAAGAGGTTGGTACAGCATTTTCACCACGTCCTCGACCATAGGCAAACGTGGGTCCCTGTTTGTTTGGCGTTGGAGTTTGGTGATGAGGCGGCAGTTCCCCTCTTCCTCGATTCTGAGCGTTGGATCTCCATGGCCTATAATGGTCCCCCTCCCTCTCATCCTTGGCGTGATGAGTAAGTTGAGACAACCCTTTGTCAATAGGCATGTCGGTGTCCCTGCTAGGGTCCACCCACTTATCACGCAAACTATCCGACTCCTTGTCATCAGGGCCCCAACGCGTGTTCCATTTGCTCTCACGGCGCTGATCATGATTAGTTTCCTTCCAACGATCCCTACGGATGGAGGAATTGGTGTCTCTTTCCTCATCACGCCAGCGGTCGCGACGATCGGAATCCATATCAAGGACAGTTGGCCTAAACACATCCTTTTTCTTCATCACATCTGATGGACTTCCATAACCTGGAGATGGAGTAAAATTGTTTTCCTGTATACAGAGAGCGAATGACAGATTATAATTATAACCTCCAACCAAGCGTAGAGGCAATTACAAGATAATCTAATGGAAAAACGCACAGAAAGCAGAAGTGCAAGCAAACCTAGAGAGATGAATTTCTAGAATTATCAGAAATTAATTGCCACTACAAAGTTCTTTGAGAACAAAAAGACGTTATAATATTTAGTGAAAGAAATGACCAAATGAAAACCCACCCCAGTTACATTTCCAGGTTTGTTCTCCCCTGGCTTCGGAAGAAGCCATTGTGGTGAAAGCGGAAACGGATTGTCAGATCCATGCACATCTGCATATAACAAACAAAAACTGATAATGAAGTAGAATATCCTCCGCAAATACAACATGACAGGCTTCTCCAATTGGTTGGCTATTGAGGACAATGAGCCAATTATCTTTCAAAATTTGATCGAGTGAGATGGATAAAACAGACCTGACATGTTCTTCAGCATCCTCCAACCAATAATATTCTTTCAATTAAGAAACGACATGATCCAGGTCGTGACATTATTAGCAGTGAACAATAAATGAAATAGGTAGTTACTTGAAACACGAACCATTACTCTAGCGCTGCTAACTGGACGAGTTGCAAAATCCTTGAAATCTAGGAATGAAGAAGCATATGAATTGAATGCTCACCGGCAATTATATGGAAGCTTCTTTATTGATTGTGAATCATCACAATATATAAGTAGTTATTTCTAAAATTATAACTATCCAATTAGCTATTGGAAGGATATCTTAAGCTTCTCGTGGATCGAAAGTTTGAAACAAGAGAAATTAAGATGATATTTCTCAACTAATTGGATATCCTGCAGTCGCACATAGGTTTTGAAAATATTCTCATCCCAAATAATTGACATTGCAATATTAAAGGTTAAGTGGGAATTTTCCCCACAGCAAAGGACTGATTTTAGTCGGACAATTTCTAATAATTCCCCAACTGGTAGCGAGAAGAACTCCAACTGTAATTGAGGACACAAAAAGTGCCCTCTAAGGCCATGAAATATAGGAAAACCAACAAAAGCCCCTGCTGTGGAAACCGTTCCAATAGAATCTCAATATCTACTAAACAAATAAGTCTGAGCCCAGTGCAGAGACTGGTGAAATAACTGAAAGAAAACAAGGGAACCTACACACGCAAAGAAAAAAATGACAAATAATCTTGGCAACACATTAGATTACTAAAACAAGTACATAGAATTGCTGCTGCTTTCAGAATGGATTGAAAAGTGGAAAACAGTTACTACACACGTTTAAATCAAAGAGGGAGAAGAAGACATGGTCTACAAGTCCCATTTAGTGACATTTCCATTATCAGTTTTATAGGGAGAAGGAAACAGGGTCTCTAAGCCCCATTTGGCTGATATTTCCATTATCAGTTTTGTAGAATACTTTTGCTAAAATTGTTTGGTCCAATTTTTGGGAACATAGAAAGCATATATTTTCAAGTCTAAAAAAAACTATATCTGCAAAAGGTGAATGAAATTTTCACTGAGCATGTATTTTTCAGTTCTAAACTATTTCTGCTAAAGAAGAACGAAAACGACCATCGTTTTAGTTTTCCAAATAAATTTTCAATCTTTTTTATTCAAAAATATTTCGAGAAGTATCCTACAGAACTTGCTCTGAAAGACTAAAACAGCAACCAGATAGGCTCATAGGGAATGCTCATAGGGTTCCCTATAAGACATAACAAAACCCTGGTTTCGATAAATTTTCCTTCAATATCAGATAGCCTTGACTGAATTAGCTACTTCAACAAAGAAACGGGAGAAACTGAAGAAAGTTATTTAAATACTAAAGCATTATCATTTTCTTCTCCCTCTCGTAAACCAATACCAAACTAAGCATTAATCGGCAAAAAAAAAAAAAACAAAACCAACTATCTTCGTCTCGAATCAATCTGCACCACAAATTAGGGTTTTATGCAAGGCAGAAACGTTTGGTCTAGAAATCGAACCACGCAATAATTAAAAAATCAATACAATGGAAAAAAAAAGTGAACATATATATAGAGAGCGCGGAGGAGAGATGGAGGAGCAATGGACGTCAAAATGTGAAATACCTTTGGAGATCTGGTTGTTGCGAGAGTCAAAGACCGTATTGTCAGCCATAGATGATCGAGGAGAGAGAGTGCTGCGGATGGAGACGTAGAGAGATAGGGAGCTCGGAGACGCCAAAGAAACCCTTTTTCTTGCTGTTTCGATTGACTGCTTGAAGACGATGAGGGGAGTGGGAAACGCAAAATGGAAGAATATAAAGCTGAGGGCAAAAGCAGAACAAAAGAAAGGGTAAATTTCAGTTACCTCCCCTGGGTTTTGACGAAGACCGAAACCTACCTTGAGGTTTTTGAAATGACACATCTTACCCTTGCTTTTTCTAATAACTCTGTGATTTCCACTTCCTTTATCATCCCCATAAAATACTTACTTGTGATTGTGTTGGCATTCATTATTATTAACTATTTTTCACAACCTATCATTAGAATATTATTTTTAGTGAATTTTTTTCATTTTTTAGTCAAGCCTTTTTACTATTTTTTTTATATCTTCAAGTCATTTATTTTACATTGTCAACAAAATAATTAATTAAATGTACAAACGACTACAAAATACAAAATTTCTTTATAGTGGAATATTTTTATATTATACTTCGTAAGTATATACATAATAGTATCCTTGATATTCTTCTAATTCTAGATTTCTAATTATATATTTTACTTTAAAATTATTTTTTAAAAGATTAGCAAGATATTCATGTTAGAGGTTTGTTTTGGGACCACAATATCTCGAAGCATGCACCACCACAACATTTGGTCTAGTTTTAGAACTAGTTCAGTTTCGTCTTGGTCGGTTTAATTTATTTTTTAAATATTTGGTTGGATTTAAATTTGATGGTATATATTGAAAATCGGGCCGAATCGAATCAAAACTAGAATGAGCATTATATTCTTTTTTCTTTCTTTTCATTTTTTGAACTTGTGAATTTGTCCTTTTTTTTTTGTTACTTTCAAATAATTGAGATCAATTTGCTACTAAATAAACTTGTTACTAGACAATAACTTATATGTTTTCCTCAGGATACACTTGTATGCATATTAATATAATTTTTACATTGAGTTTGAGTTTGAGTTTGATTAATTCATAGCCTAATTTCCGTATTCGTGAACTAAAAACATCAATTTTTTTTGTTACATTGGATTTGACTTATTTGTGATCCACTAAATTGGAAAAACCTAACCAAAATAAAAAATTTGGACCAAATCGGTTAGACTCAAATTTGATTTTTAAATTTTCAAATAAAAAACTCCAATTCAATACGAGTTTTTAATCAAAGCAGACTGAACCAGACGAATTATATCTCTACTTGTAGACCTACACTAAAAATTAATTTAATGCTTTTGGTATTAATAGATAAGCAGAACTAAAAGGGATGATCCGCCAAGGCATTGTAAATACTCTCAACTCCATATAGGCATCAGTGCTAAAAATAATGGCGGGAATAATTGGCGGCATAACCAGTACCAGATTGTCAGCAGGCAATTCTTCTCTCTCTATAAAACCAATCTCATTCCATCTTCAATCACTCCGCTCTTTGCAAATCCCATATCCGATAGTCTCTCATCGATCTCGAGTCCTCGCAATGGCGGAGGAAAATCCACTAACCAACACTTCCAAAATCGAAGAAACCTCTCCCGAGCTTCAGAAAATTGAACAGAACGGCGTCCATGGGACCCCCAATTTGGTCTTAAGTCCGTTTTTGAAAGTGAAGAAGCTTTCTGACAAAGCTGTATTACCATCTAGAGCCTCTCCTTTGGCTGCTGGTTATGATCTTTCTAGGTAATGATCAACCCCTCAATTCATTTCGGATACATGATTTAAGATCGGTGATACGAACTACTGTAGTTTGGGGTCCGATGCCTTAGGGTTCTGTGATTTTCCTGCAAATTGCAATAATAATTCCGAAATTTTGCGTTTGACAGTTTTGATTTACGTTCGCGTTTGGGCAATTAAACGGTATAGTTAGTGATTGTGAATGTAATTACTGGATTTTCATTTACGCGCAGCGCCGGAGATGTCAAAGTACCAGCCATGGGGAAAGCCCGGTGCCGACAGATCTAAGCATTGCGATTCCGAAAGGAACATATGCTTTTACAGGTAATCTCTGTGCGTGCGTGTGCGCTCGCACATGAGTGGTGCCGGTGGTGCTTTTGAATCAGTGATGAATCTTGAGGGAGCGTACCACCTGCATTTTTTTTTGAAGAACCCTCATACCGTTCGTGTGATTATGTTTAGTCTAAAATTTGGTGGATCTTTTATTTGGATTACTTGAACCGAATATCTCTCTGCGCGAGTGAGATATTCCAAAATTTGTGTGAGTTTGTCAAGTCTTTAGTTAATTCCAAAATGACGAATGTTCAAATCTGAAATTATAATACTCCTTACAGTGGAATTGGGATCCAGTGATGAATTTTGATTTGGTGATGTTTTTGGCAGCGCCACGATCTGAGATGGCATGGAGGCACTCGATTATCGTTGGAGGGCATTCGATACTACAGGGCTCCAGTTGAGGTCACCCTCATCAACCACTCAGACGTCGATCTCGATGTGAAGGTCGGAGATCGGATTGCACAAGTGATAATTCAGGTAATCATGACTCCAGATGTGGTGGAGGTTGAGAATTTGGATTCTACTGCTAGGGGTGCAGGTGGGTTTGGATCTACTGGCATATAGAATTCCTTGATCATGATAACCATTAGATTGCTGTGGAGTTTAGGATTTCAAATTTTATGCCCTTGCTTTTTTGTGAATGGAGGTGTTATCTGGGGCTACTAGGTTCAAATGCTTGCTGAATCTTCTGTAGGTAATTCTGTCTTTAATACTTTAGTGGGCTAGAAGCTCTCTGAATAGTACTAATGAAGAAATAAAACGTGGAACTCTTTGAATGCCATAGAAAATATTGCATCGACTCTTTCTACTTTGGGCATGTAGACAATATTGCATCAATTCTTTGAATTTGTATCCCAAATTAGAGATGTTTCGGTTGAATTCAATGTGAGCATACACTACATTTTATGGAGAGTTAGAGCAACTCCAACAGCCTCTTTAAAAGAGGTCTGTTGGCTAATTTGACTAGTGATTACTATTTTTAGTGCTCCAATAGACTCTTTATATGACTAGCTATTTTAGCTTGTCCCCAAATGCCTCACTACATGTAGCTAGCCTCTCTCTCCACTCTTTATATGACTAGTGTTGGAATGGATAAGTGAAAAAGTAGATAGGCAAAGTAAAGAGTGTACTTTTTTGTCCTTTTTGCTAGCTAATTTAGTGAGTGTTGTTGGAGTTGCTCTTAGACTCAGCTTAGGATGAAAGCTATCGGCATGTTTAAAGCATGCAAGTGAAAACGGTGTTTCTAGTGCGGACAGGTGAGTAACGATTCATAGGTCGTCCTTGGGAGAGGAACAACAGTTGAAAATGATCGCTAATACCCCTAGGACGGAAGAGCAAAAGAAAGAATTCGCTTGAGTAGGAGCTATCCGAGCTAACGTCCGATTAGCTATGATAGCTCTTATTTGCTCTCCCTCGTACGAATTGTATGTGTGAATTCTCACGCATGACTCGAGTGGCAAAGACCCTTTCCTTTGTACTTGGTAAGTGCTTTGCTGAGGCTAATCCATTAATTTTAAACTATGGGATATTTTCAAGGACGAAGGAATTTTTCAATTGAACAAGTGTTTAACGATTAGTACCTCATACGAGAGTTTACGAATTCACCTTCTCAAAATAAGAGTAATTTTACCTTAGCCACCACTAAAATATAAATACTTTCACCTGAAACCCCTCTGCAAAATCCCTTACCGTAGGCCACATGGCAGCAAAGTAGAATAAACCAAAAAACAAAAGTTTTTATTTGGGCATTATAACTTTAATTCGAACTGAGTTAATTTTAAGGACATTTTCATCATTATACTCTTAGATTCAAATAAAATTCTGTATTAAACGTAATTAAAACACGTTATAAATGATTTAGTCTAAATAAATTGAACTAAATTAAATTATATTTGGGACAATATAATTTATTAATTTAATAATTGCCATATGCCATGCAAACCCAAAATTGGTACAAAGAACAAAGAACCAAAAACCCATAGGAAATGATTTTGACGCTTCCTTATTTGGTTATTGCCCCCATTTTTTTTCTTTTAGCAGACAAATTACTTAAAAACCTGCATGAATAAGAAGATAGACTTCCGTGTAACCTCGTCTACTAAAAAACAAAAAAACGTAGTGTGTTCTCTAAATAAGAGAGTGTGAATTCATTTTATATGACATCTCAATCTAGTTGTAGTGTATGCTGTGAGATTGGAGGTTTCTCAAGAAATTATCGGATGTCTAAATGAGGAGTGCTCGAGATATGAGATGATCAAGAGATTCACATAGGTTATTAAATGTAAATTTAAAAGAGTATGTGGCACTCTGAATGTAAATTTAAAAGAGTATGTGGCACTCTTTGACACATCTATTGCCAAAGAAACCACGGCCGACCATCTTGTTAGAACAAGATGAAGATCTAGTGATATGTGAAGGTTTTTCACCCTTTGTGAGCTAAGACGCTTTGGGTTAGTTGTGTGTGCTTATCCTTGAGATTTGGTTCAACCAAAGTGAATAATATTATACAACACAAATTATGTATGACGAATTATTACACGTTCCCTTTATATTGAAGATAAGGCAAATTAGCAAGACTTTTATATTAACCCAAAAGAAGCCGAGTCCACCATCTCTCAATCTATGCTCCATCATCAGTACAACTACTGAAATACACACAGAAATTAAAATCCCTTTACATAGAACAGAAGAGGGAATAACTCAAATCCCTTCTCGATGTGCCATTGCTAATCTCTCTCCTCTTCCTGTCTCACCAGATATACCTTACCTGCAAATTAGAGTACTTCCAGGGTAACTGCACTAGTCATAACCTACGCGACAAAAGATTAAGGGGATAAGAAGTATGTCAGTCTTAGGCAATGGGCAATACAATTGGTGGCACAAATAATCAAAGTAAGCCTCTACTGAAGACTATTCAAACCAACAATAAGTTACTTACAATAACGTTTTAGCACGGCTCGGTTCTCTCCGATTTATGTAATTTTACGAACCAAACCAAAGTGTTCGGCTTTATGGAAATCTAAACTGAAACCGAACTGGTTATGTTCCATTTTTGTCGGTTCAGTTTTGACTGGTTTCGACCAATTTCATTGGCATTTTTCAGTTTGCGCCAAAATATCAATTAAGCCTGGATTAGTAATGAGTAATCCAAGTCCAACCAGATAAAAATTGATACTATTTGATTTTTGGGCCAAGTTTGAACTAGTAGTGACACTACAATGATTTGATTTGATTTGATTTGATTTGGTCTGATTTGTATTTTTTTTAATCAAGAACCAAAATACAATTTTCACAAAAAGAAAACCCGAAGCAACCCAATATATCAACAAATTAAACCAAACAAATTTTTCAGGCTTCGGGTGCTCATCATATATAGCAAAGAGATATGTATCCACAGATTTTCCAGGCATCAGTGGCGTCCCTACCATCGACCTAAGGTGCGCAATCAGGTTACCGGTGTAAGCCTTGGTGTTATCCACGCTTGGACCGACCTCGTTGGTGTCCCCTTTGTATGGTCACCCCGTCTCCGCAACTATTAACCGAAATCAAAAAATTAAACCAAATCAGTTTGACTCAAATTTGATTTCTAAATTTTCGAATCTAAAACTCTAATTCGATATGAGTTTTCCATCAAATTAGATTGAACCGGACGAATTATATCTTTACTTGCAGACCTACACTAAAAATTAATTCAATGCTTTTGGTATTAAAATAGTTAAGCAGAACTATATAAAAGGGATGATCCGCCAAGGCATTGTAAATAATGGCGGGAATATTTGGCGCATAACCTGTAACAGATTGTCAGCAGGCAATTATTCTCTCTCTATAAAACCAATCTCATTCCATCTTCAATCACCCCGCTCTTTGCAAATCCCATATCCGATAGTCTCTCATCGTTCTCGAGTCCTCGCAATGGTGGAGCAAAATCCACTAACCAACAGTTCCGAAATCGAAGAACCCTCTCCCGAGTTTCAGAAGATTGAACAGAACGGCGTCCATGGGACCCCCAATTTGGTCGTAAGCCCATTTTTGAAAGTGAAGAAGCTTTCTGACAAAGCTGTTTTACCATCTAGAGCCTCTCCTTCGCTGCTGGTTATGATCTTTCTAGGTAATGAACTAATGATCAACCTTTCAATTGATTTCGAATACATGATTTAAGCTCGGTGATACGAACTACTGTAGTTTAGGGTCCGATGCCTTAGGGTTCTGTGTTTTTCCTGCAAATTGCGACCATAATTCCGAAATTTTGCGTTTGACAGTTTTGATTTACATTCGCGTTTGGGCAATTAAACGTATAGTTAGTGATTGTGATTTGTGAATGTAACTAATGGATTTTCATTTACACGCAGTGCCGGAGATGTCAAAGTACCAGCCATGGGGAAAGCCCTGGTGCCGACAGATCTAAGCATTGCAATTCCGAAAGGAACATATGCTCGTATAGGTAACCTCTGTGTGTGTGCGCGCATGAGTGGTGCTTTTGAATCTTACGGAGGCGTACCACATGCATTTTTTTTGAAGAACCTCATGGTTCGTGTGATTATGTTTAGTCTAAAATTTGGTGGATCTTTTATTTGGATTACTTGAACCGAATATCTCTCTGCGTAAGTGAGATATTCCAAAATTTTTGTGTGAGTTTGTCAAGTCTTTAGTTAATTCCAAAATTACTAATCTGAAATTATAATACTGCTTACACTGGAATTGGGATCCAGTGATGAATTTTGATTTGGGTTGATGTTTTTGGCAGCGCAACGATCTGAGATGGCATGGAGGCACTTGATTATTGTTGGAGGGGATGCGATTGATGCGGACTACAGGGCTCCAGTTGAGGTCATCCTCATCAACCACTCAGATGTCGATCTCGATGTGAAGGTCGGTGATCGGATTGCACAACTGATAATTCAGGTAATCATGACTCCAGAGGTGGTGGAGGTTGAGAATTTGGATTCTACTGCTAGGGGTGCAGGTGGGTTTGGATCTACTGGCTAGGGGTGAGAATTTGAGAATTCCTTGATCATGATAACCATTAGATTGCTGTGGAGTTTATGATTTCAAATTTTATGCCCTTGCTTTTTTGTGAATGGAGGGCTGCTGGGTTCAAATGCTTGCTGAATGTTCTGTAGGTAATTCTGTCTTAGCACTTCACTGGGCTAGAAGCCCTCTGAATAGTAATGAAGAGATAAAATGTGGAACCCTTTGAATGCCATAGAAAATATTGTATCAACTCTTTCTACTTTGGGCTTGTAGACAATATTGCATCGAGTCTTTGAATTTGTATCCCGAATTAGAGATGTTTCGGTTGAATTCAATGTGAGCACACACTACATTTTATGGAGAGTTGAGTTAGATCCTAGTTTAGGAAAAATGCCGTCGGTACGTTTAAAACATGCAAATGAAAATGGTGTTTCTAGTGTAAACGGGTATCATAAATTGTCTTTAGGAGAGGAACAACAATTGAAAATGATTGCTAATATCCTTTAGACGAAAGAGCAAAAGAAGGAATGTGATTGAGTAGGGGTTTGTGTTTGATTAGCTAGGATAACTTCTACTAGCCCAACTGGACAAGAAGCGTACGTTTGAGTTCTCCCGCATATGGCTCAAGTGGCGAAGGCCCTTTTTTTCTTGCTTGGTAAGTGTAACGACCCATATTTTTATGGTACGTTAAAATAAAATAATAATCATTTACGCTGCGGAATAAAATTTCAATTTAACATGAAAAACCCAATTCTCATAATATTTAATAATTGTTTGCAAAGAAATCGAATCAACAATTTAGCTCACTAAATAGTTTTGAAACTAACAACTTAAATCATAATTTTCATTAAATAAAAATTTATCAACTGAGAGGACACCCTAGGTTACACCACCCGACTGTTACTGGTACAGCCATGGCTCAGGTACATCCTTCTCATCCAACTCAGTCTCTTGAACTTCTGAGTCATTTTCCCCCTCAACCTGTTCCTCAAAATCTGACGTGAAATGCCAGGGGCCAAGAAGTAGCTCCAAATGAGTGATTAACACTCAGTAGAAAAAAAATCTAACCTTACTCCTAACTTACAAATAAACATACATAATCTTTCTCCTGTATAGTATGCAAAGAACATTAAACCAATAGAAAATCTACTATGTCGTGCATAAATTTCTTTTTCACATTTAGTCTCCTTTTATTTTATTATTATTATTATTTTTCTTTTTTTTTTTCTTTTTCCACACCGGGGTCTCGCAATCCCCCATATCGAAAGTACAACCTCAGGGTCTCGCGATCCCCTTCATTGGTATCGCAGCCTCGGAGTCTCGCAATCCTCCTTAGCCAAATTTTCAATCTCAGGGTCTCGCAATCCCCTTCATAATTCACCACAACTCCAAATCATTATGGTTATCACTCATTATCGCAACAATGAGCTCATCTAACCCTTCCGTTTGATTAATTTTAAATTTTCATGCATGCACAATGCTCCCCGTTATACTCAATATGCAAAAATAAAATTTCAACTTGTGATTTCAATAAATATGCACCGAACATAAATTAAATGGCAATAATTCCTACAACAATATCCACATCAATCGAATCTAAGTTACATACAACGTTCGTGGGTCCTATTATACAAAATTGGTCTCAACAAGTGTAAATCCTTTAATCAATCAGTTAGGCTAAATTAAATAATGAATCAACACATAAAATAATTATCTAACATTCCTATAGTTCAGGTCCAATCCCAACCTGACACCTAATATTTATCCAGTTCACAACATGATCAATTAATGCAACCGAATACACCTAATTATTCTAATATTTAGTCAATAACAATATTGATTTATATCCCCTACTCGAACATCGAAACAAAATCTACAATACTCGTAAATTAACATTATATATAGAGCTCGGTCCGAAGTTTTTCTACCTTGATTCGACGAAATAAAGCGCTACTGGAAACCCACGAATCAAATACCGCACTGAGATCTGATTATCGCAACACTATATACAAAAAGAAATCAAGATCATTCATTAAATAAATAACAAATAAAATAATAAAAAAAAACAGTGTACTATAACTAATAAACAATATAATAATTAAAAATGCTAAGTACTATAACTAAAATAACAAACAAACAAAATAAATATAAAAAAATTACCAACAGTGGAGGGTTTGTCCACTGCCGGAGTTAACTATAAATATATATATATATATATATATATATATATATATATATATATATTATGACTAGAAATCTAGAGGAATCAAACAAACAAACAAAAGAATCATACATAAAAAAAATACAAAACAGTGGGGGTTTTCCCACTGCCGGAGAGAGAGAGAGGGTTAATTGAGAGAAGGGAGAACAGAGAAGGAAAATGAGTGAGAGAGAAGAGAGAGGACAAAGAAAATAAAATCAAAACAGGGAACTAGAGAGAGAACAGAGAAACCCAAAAACAAACAAAACAAGGAAAACGAGGAAAACAGAGGTATTACCTGGAGAGAGAGAAAACTGCACGCAGGAGAGGAAGAGAAAATGAGAAAGAAAGAGAAAAAAATAAAATAAATAGAAGGAGAGAGAGGAAATCAGTTGGTGGATGGCTAGAAACGTGAGAGTAGGAGAGAGAGTGAGTGGGTGGAGAGGGGGAACGTGAGAGTGAGAGAGAGTTAGTGAGTAGGGATAAATTTTTGAATTTAATATAGAGATATATATAAGAGTACAATTTGAATACAAAAAAAATATTAGCAACTTATCTAAAAATTTAAAATTTATTTATTTATTCATTAAAATATCAAATAAAAATACTTCGAAAATACGGGTCGTTACAAACTATCCCCCTTAAACAAATTTCGTCCTCGAAATTCGAACGCTTACCTCACTCGACAAATAAATTTGGATAGTTAGCCCGCATTGCGTCTTCTCGTTCCCATGTTGACTCTTGCAGCCCATGATGACGCCATAGTATCTTGAGTAGTGTGATCTTATTCCCTCGAAGTTCTTTCTCTTGCCGGTCAAGAATCTGGACGGCTTGTTCTTGAAATGTTGCGTTCTCATCTAGTGTAAGCTCCCTCCAGTTAAGCGTATGTTCTGGGTGTGCCATATATCTCCTTAGCATTGACACGTGGAACACATTGTGAACTCTAGATAGTTGTGGTGGTAGAGCGATACGATATGCTACTTCTCCTACTCGTTCTAACACTTCGAATGGCCCAATGAATCTGGGTGATAGTTTTCCCTTCTTGCCAAAACGAATAAGTCCCCGTCGCGGTCGAATCTTCAAAAATACGTGATCTCCAACATTAAAGACTAGAGGTCGATTCCTTTTGTCCGCATAGCTCTTCTGTCGACTCTGAGCAGTCAAAAGTCGTTGCCTGATGAGTTGAATCTTCCCTGTTGTTTCGCGAACTAGGTCCGGTCCAATAAGGCTAGTCTCTCCAACGTCTGTCCAACATATAGGTGATCGACAAGGTCTTCCATACAAGGCTTCGAAAGGTGCCATCTCAATGCTTGCTTGGAAACTGTTGTTGTAGGCGAACTCAACTAATGGTAGGTGTCTCTCCCAACTTCCCATGAATTCCAAAACACAGGCTCTAAGCATGTCTTCCAATGTTTGAATTGTACGCTCGGACTGTCCATCGGTCTGCGGGTGAAAAGCCGTGCTAAAACATAAGGTAGTGCCCAAAGCTGATTGTAGACTCTGCCAAAATTGAGATACAAAACGGGGGTCTCGATCTGACACGATAGAGACAGGTACCCCATGCAGTCGAATGATCTCGTTGATGTAGAGACGGCTGTAAGACTCTAAGGTATCAGACACCCTTACTGGCAGAAAATGTGCGCTTTTCGTTAATCGATCAACGATAACCCAAATAGCGTCATTCTTCTTCATTGTGCGGGGTAAACCCGTCACAAAGTCCATAGTGACATGCTCCCACTTCCAACCTGGAATGGGCAAAGGTTGGAGTGTTCCTCCTGGTTTTTGGTGCTCAGCCTTGACCTGCTGACAAACAAGGCATGTAGAGACGAATTTTGCCACATCCGCTTTCATCCCACTCCACCAGTACTGACGCTTCAAATCACGGTACATCTTGTTACCTCCTGGGTGTACGGCAAAACTCGATTTGTGGAACTCCTTCAGCACTGATTCCCGTAACGTTCCAAAATCAGGAACAAACACTCTGCCTTGAAATCTCAAACTTCCATCTTCATGTATAGACCAACCTATTAGAGTGACTCCTGACGTCAGACGATGCTTGAAGAAATCCGTCTCTTGATCAAGCGTTTGCACTTTCAATATCTCTCGATGTAACGCCGGCGTAACTTTTACGGCACAAAGCAAAGCGCCCGGCTTTGATGTAGATGGCTGTAAACTAAGCTCACTAAGAGTTTCCATCATCTTCCATTCTCGAACTGCTAGAGCTGCTACCATCTCTCTAGACTTACGACTAAGAGCGTCAGCCACGACATTAGCTTTCCCTGGATGATATGACAGAGTGAAACTAAAATCCTCTAAATACTCCATCCACCTTCTCTGTCTCATATTCAAGTCTTTCTGAGTAAAAAGATACTTCAGACTCTTATGATCTGTGAAAATCTCAAAAGTCTCCCCATATAAGTAATGCCTCCAAGTTTTCAATGCAAACACCACTGCTGCTAACTCCAAATCATGAGTCGGGTAGTTCTTCTCATGTGGCTTCAACTGCCTTGATGCATAGGCAACCACTTGTCCTTTTTGCATCAAAACTCCTCCCAGACCTTCTCCCGAAGCGTCACAATACACTTCATATCCTTCATCCCTAGCCGGAATCACCAATATTGGCGCAGTAGTTAACCTTTTCTTTAATTCCTGAAAAGATCGCTCGCATGCCTCGTCCCAAACAAATTTGACCTCCTTCTGAGTCAAACGGGTCATTGGTCTCCCCAACTTAGAAAAATCTTCAATGAACCTCCGATAATAGCCTGCGAGTCCCAAGAAACTCCGAACCTCAAACACTGTTTTAGGTTGTTTCCAATTCAACACTGCATCCACCTTACTAGAATCCACAGCAATCCCTTGCTCTGAAATGACGTGTCCAAGGAACTTCACCTCCTTCAACCAAAATTCGCACTTACTCGCCTTAGCATATAGTTGGTTGTCTCGTAACACTTGCAATGTTATTCTCAGGTGCTTTTCATGCTCCTCCTCCGATGACGAGTAGATTAGTATATCATCGATAAAAACCACCACAAATTGATCTAAGTACGGTGCGAAAATTTTGTTCATGAGACTCATGAAGACTGCTGGAGCGTTAGTCAGTCCAAACGGCATCACTACGAACTCATAGTGTCCGTATCGGGTTCTAAACGCTGTCTTTGAGATATCCTCCTCTCTGACTCGTAGCTGATGATAACCTGACCGTAGGTCGATCTTCGAATAACATTCTGATCCTCGTAGCTGATCAAACAGATCATCGATTCTTGGTAAAGGGTAGCGATTCTTGATCGTAACTCTATTCAACTGTCGATAGTCGATGCATAGCCTCCAAGTTCCATCCTTCTTCTTAACGAATAATGTTGGAGCTCCCCAAGGAGAAGTACTGGGTCGAACGAAACCCTTATCCAACAGCTCTTGTAACTGAACCTTCAACTCCCTAAGCTCAGCGGGTGCCATTCGGTGCGGTGCCATCGAAATCGGACCGGTCCCGGGTTGCAACTCGATTGTAAAATCTACCTCTCGGTGTGGTGCTAAACCAGGCAATTCGTCTGGAAAAACATCAGCGTACTCGCACACGACTCTAGGCAAATCCAACTCCTTACGGTCTTCCTCATCAAGCATCACGCTTGCTATTCATCCGGTTAGGTTTTGGTGCCATCTTGATCGTCTGGTAGTAGAGGAAGGTTCTTGCCTATCCCCCTTAAACGTGAAAGAAGTACCATCTGTAGTGATTGCAGTTACCCGCTTCTGGTGGCAATCTATCAAAGCTCGGTGCGTGGACAACCAATCCATCCCAAGAATGACATCAAAATCCGACATATCAATCACTCGCAAATTGCAAGACAAACGCAAACCAGACACCTCTAATTCACAATCCTTACAAATAAGTCCTACGGAGACATGGACTCCCAAAGGTGTCGCTACACTAAACGTCTTCCTGAGTTGTTCCGTAACAAGTCCCAAAGAAGCCACACATGACGTAGAGATAAAAGAATGCGACGCACCCGAATCAAATAACACTTGTACCAAAGAATTAAATAATACAAGGTTACCTTGAATGACTGTCGGGTTCTGCTCCTCTTGTCCTTGAAGCGCAAACATTCTACCTCCAACAGTTGGTTGGTTGTTTGTCTTCACCACTCCCTGACTCTGTCCTTGGGGCACTTGTTGACGTTGACCTCCTCCTTGACCCTGTTGAACATTACCAATTGACTTCTGATAATTGCCCCCACTTGCCTGAGGGCAGTAAGGCCGAATATGACCCATCTGGCCACATCCGAAGCAAGTCCTGGTGTCTGGTCCCCTCCGTTGCTGATTCTGACTTGGGTTGTTATAAGGTTTTGGCGTATTCTGGCCCTTGTTGTTATTGCGCACAGGCCCTCCTATGCCAATCTTTTTCTGATTCCAAATCCTTTTCGAGTCCAACCATTCTCTTTCATTCACCAATGTCGCACTGACCACTTGATTAAAGGTCGGTAATTGCAGCCCAACTACCTTTCCTCGAAGTGCGGGTTCTAAACCCCACTCAAATTTTCTTGCCTTAGCTGAATCTGTTGCAATAATCTCCGGTGCATAGCGAGATAACTCCTCGAAACGCGCTACGTACTGGGCGACTGTCATAGTCCTCTGCTTCAATCCCAAAAATTCTTGTATCATGGCCTCCTTCACCGGGGCAGGAAAATACTTCTCCAAGAATAACTGCTCAAAGCGATTCCACGTCAACTCATTAGCAGGTACTGACCTTTTGGTTGTCTCCCACCAATGATCCGCCTCCCCTTCTAACTGATAAACAGCAAGAGCCACCTTATCCTCATCGTGTAACACGCCCATTACTTCAAACATCTTCTTTGTCTGCCTCAACCAACCATTGGCCGCTTGCGGATCAGGCTCTCCGTGAAATACTGGTGGTCGCTGTCTCCTGAACTCTGAAAAGATCGATGTACGATTAGCAGGTCCACGTGGTTGAGCATTCTGCATGCTCGCCGCGAAGTATTGAAACATCCGAGCAAAGTCGTTCATTCCCGGATTTGGCATGCCATCTACGTTTGTTGGTGGTGGCGGCGACACACCAGTTGCACCCACGTTGTGGTGTGGAGTAGCGGCAGGTGCATCGTTGCCGTTGACTGGTCCCGAACGTAAATTAGACACCATCTACGCGAACAACTAAGGGTCACTAACTATCTCCGAAGTACGAGTCAAACAACACAATAATTAGAAATAAATACAGAAACATGCAGTAAATCAAACCATCAGCGCAAAGGTAACAAAATGACCACATATAAATAATTAATTCCAAAATGTAACTCGATGAACATTCGGTAAACAAAAGAAAATATACTAACAACTAATCAATTAAAGAGTCTCCTACTCGATCTACGTCCTATACTCAAGACTTCCTAATCACCACTCGGTGCTATTAGCTGTAGACCTAATCGGAGAAGTACCCTCCTCCGGGTCATTTTCTTCTGGATCTTCCTCAGTTGGATCCTCCTCTGATGGATACTCATCTATGGGTTCTTCCTCTTGTGGATTTTCCTCATCTGAAGAGATATCAATCACCTCAGGAGGTGCTTGATTCTCCTGTCCCCGTCTTCTCCTCATTGTAGCTCGGATTGGCAACCAAGCTTCAGTTATAGCAAAAGTCTTTTCCACGGTCTTTTTATATAATGTATCATTTTTGCTGATCTGTAAGGCTCGACGCGCCTCTAGATACTGGTTCTGAAGACGACGTTGCACTAATCGGCGCCTATACTCTCTGGTTTTTCCAAAGGTTGCATCATGAACCCACCTCATAGCATTAGCCGCTGCCTCCTCGGCTCTCATCTGTACGCGTCTTTCTAGCACTCTCGGGTTATCATTCACGATAGCTCTCCCTCGCTGGCGATGAATACCCCAAGTGTCAAAACTAACACTGTTCGAATCTGACGACATCTACAAAAGAGAAAAATATATATATATCAAAGCTCAATCAATTCAAATATCTATAATTTTTTTTTTCAGAAAATTTAATTACGTTACGTGACAACACACTCGAAAGCCTAATTAACTATTAAGGTCACGAACAATTTCACTAAGCTACTCAACCCAAAGTCTCTAGGTTCTCAACCTAGGGCTCTGATACCAAGTGTAACGACCCATATTTTTATGGTACGTTAAAATAAAATAATAATCATTCACGCTGCGGAATAAAATTTCAATTTAACATGAAAAACCCAATTCTCATAATATTTAATAATTGTTTGCAAAGAAATCGAATCAACAATTTAGCTCACTAAATAGTTTTGAAACTAACAACTTAAATCATAATTTTCATTAAATAAAAATTTATCAACTGAGAGGACACCCTAGGTTACACCACCCGACTGTTACTGGTACAGCCATGGCTCAGGTACATCCTTCTCATCCAACTCAGTCTCTTGAACTTCTGAGTCATTTTCCCCCTCAACCTGTTCCTCAAAATCTGACGTGAAATGCCAGGGGCCAAGAAGTAGCTCCAAATGAGTGATTAACACTCAGTAGAAAAAAAATCTAACCTTACTCCTAACTTACAAATAAACATACATAATCTTTCTCCTGTATAGTATGCAAAGAACATTAAACCAATAGAAAATCTACTATGTCGTGCATAAATTTCTTTTTCACATTTAGTCTCCTTTTATTTTATTATTATTATTATTTTTCTTTTTTTTTTTTCTTTTTCCACACCGGGGTCTCGCAATCCCCCATATCGAAAGTACAACCTCAGGGTCTCGCGATCCCCTTCATTGGTATCGCAGCCTCGGAGTCTCGCAATCCTCCTTAGCCAAATTTTCAATCTCAGGGTCTCGCAATCCCCTTCATAATTCACCACAACTCCAAATCATTATGGTTATCACTCATTATCGCAACAATGAGCTCATCTAACCCTTCCGTTTGATTAATTTTAAATTTTCATGCATGCACAATGCTCCCCGTTATACTCAATATGCAAAAATAAAATTTCAACTTGTGATTTCAATAAATATGCACCGAACATAAATTAAATGGCAATAATTCCTACAACAATATCCACATCAATCGAATCTAAGTTACATACAACGTTCGTGGGTCCTATTATACAAAATTGGTCTCAACAAGTGTAAATCCTTTAATCAATCAGTTAGGCTAAATTAAATAATGAATCAACACATAAAATAATTATCTAACATTCCTATAGTTCAGGTCCAATCCCAACCTGACACCTAATATTTATCCAGTTCACAACATGATCAATTAATGCAACCGAATACACCTAATTATTCTAATATTTAGTCAATAACAATATTGATTTATATCCCCTACTCGAACATCGAAACAAAATCTACAATACTCGTAAATTAACATTATATATAGAGCTCGGTCCGAAGTTTTTCTACCTTGATTCGACGAAATAAAGCGCTACTGGAAACCCACGAATCAAATACCGCACTGAGATCTGATTATCGCAACACTATATACAAAAAGAAATCAAGATCATTCATTAAATAAATAACAAATAAAATAATAAAAAAAAACAGTGTACTATAACTAATAAACAATATAATAATTAAAAATGCTAAGTACTATAACTAAAATAACAAACAAACAAAATAAATATAAAAAAATTACCAACAGTGGAGGGTTTGTCCACTGCCGGAGTTAACTATAAATATATATATATATATATATATATATATATATATATTATGACTAGAAATCTAGAGGAATCAAACAAACAAACAAAAGAATCATACATAAAAAAAATACAAAACAGTGGGGGTTTTCCCACTGCCGGAGAGAGAGAGAGGGTTAATTGAGAGAAGGGAGAACAGAGAAGGAAAATGAGTGAGAGAGAAGAGAGAGGACAAAGAAAATAAAATCAAAACAGGGAACTAGAGAGAGAACAGAGAAACCCAAAAACAAACAAAACAAGGAAAACGAGGAAAACAGAGGTATTACCTGGAGAGAGAGAAAACTGCACGCAGGAGAGGAAGAGAAAATGAGAAAGAAAGAGAAAAAAATAAAATAAATAGAAGGAGAGAGAGGAAATCAGTTGGTGGATGGCTAGAAACGTGAGAGTAGGAGAGAGAGTGAGTGGGTGGAGAGGGGGAACGTGAGAGTGAGAGAGAGTTAGTGAGTAGGGATAAATTTTTGAATTTAATATAGAGATATATATAAGAGTACAATTTGAATACAAAAAAAATATTAGCAACTTATCTAAAAATTTAAAATTTATTTATTTATTCATTAAAATATCAAATAAAAATACTTCGAAAATACGGGTCGTTACAGTAAGTGTTCTGTTGTAGTCAAGCTCACTTCTAGCCTATCGACTAGAGCCAAGCATCAACCCCAACTGTAATTGCCCTCGAATCCATTAGTGTTCTTTTTCTCTGATAGATTCTAATCCTTGCATTGTTTGGCAGACACTTCTCCCCATCAAATATGGTAATATCGTCTGCTTCCTTCGTCTCATTCATGGAAGTTAACTTGAGCCATTTCTCTATCATTATGAGTTAGTACATTTTTGGTTAATTAAAATTGTTGACAAGCAAATCAAAATGCAGATAATCAGCTGCATTTTCACTTGCCAATTGAGATATGAACATCATCCCTCCACTGTTTGATTTTTACCAGCAATGTTACCTACATAAATATGTCTAAAATCATTCTACGTGCGTATACTGTATTCGTAGAGATCTATCTAGGCACGTGCTTAAAAATATTTTCCTATTTTTGTTTCTTAATTAACACGTGGTGCGTAAACACATTTTTTTATTTATGTCCCTTAGTAAACTCAGTGCAACGATAAACAAAATGTCCAACTTTTTAATGAGTCATCTTTTTTCTTTCAAGTAAAAGAATGGAAGAAGGAATCATAAAAATTTTAATATGTTAGGAATTAGGGAATCACATATATTTAAAAGCACAAGACATAAATAAGAATTTTACTCTACCGATATACAAACAATAAGTTGCAAAACTCTCGGAAAAGGAAGAATATCAAATCTCAACTTAACTTCTTCTCACTCTGAATATCAAACTCTCGGAAAGAGTAAGACTATAATTCTTGAAAAAGTTCTTTAAAAATATCTCCAAATTCAAAGTTAATGGATTAGATTCACTTGAATTTAGGTGCACTATACACTCAAGTAAATTTAATTCATCAATTTTAAATTTGAGAATATTTTTGTAGACGAAAGAATTTCAAATTGAACAAGTGTTTAGTGATTATATTTAGTACCTCATACGAAAGAGTTTAGCAATTCACCTTCTCAAATTACGAGTAATTTTACCTTGGCAACCACTAAAATACAAATAATTTCAGCTGAAATCCCTCGACGAAACCTCTTATTGTCGTAATACGTATCTCATCCTAAAATCACAGTTTGATATATACGAGAGATGATAGCAATTTACCTAGTTTTACCGTAACTCATGGAATAACTTTCATCCATATTTAAAAGCTTGCATACGAAAGAGACTTGCTCCTTTGATTAATTAAAGTTATGGATTTCGAAAAAGTTTCGTATTTTATGTTATTAGTTATAAATGAAAGAAGACAAGTTGGAAACTTGTTTCAACAATAGATGACTTTTTAGAACAAGATTGAAGATCTAGTGATTTGTGAAGATTTTCACCCTCCGTGAGATAAGACGTTTTGGGCTCGTCCTTAAGACTTGGTTCAACTAAAGTGAGCAATATTATACAAAGCAAATTATACTAAGGCGAGTTATTACACTTTTCCTCTATGTTGAAGATAAAGCAAATTACAGAAAGAGTAATATGACTGAACTGAAAACTTATCATTAAGATCCCACATCAGGGTGATCAAGATCGATTTATATCAACTCAAAACAAGCCAAGTCCACCAACTCCTTCTACGTGCCATTGCCAAATCTCTCTCCTCTTCTTGTCTCACCAAATATAACTTACCTAGAAATTAGATAGGTTTCCAGTTCCTCCTATGTACTTCCAGGGTAATTGCAAGCGTTATAACCTACGCGACAAAAGATTAAAGGGATAAGAAGTATATGAGTCTCAGACAATAGGGGGAATACATACTGAAAACTATTCTAACCAACAATAAGTTTGTTGGAATAACGTTTTGGCACGTTTCGGTTCGGCCCCAGTAACGCGATTTTACGAACCGAACCAAACCAAAGTGTTTGGCTTTAAGAAAATCTAAACATAAACCAAACTGGTTATGTTCGGTTTTAATTGGTTTCGACCAATTTTCATTGGTATTTTTTTAGTTTGGGCCAAAATATCAATTAAGCATCCAAGTCCAACCGGCTAAAAATTGATACTATTTGATTTGTGGGCCAAGTTCAAACTAGTTGTGACACTAAAAGGACTTGACCCAGTTTGATTCGGTCTGAATTATACGACACTAAAAGGACTCGGCTCGATTTGATTCGGTCTGAATCATACTTTTTTTTTAATCAAGAACCACACCCGAACAAAAATACAATTTTCACAAAAAGAAACCCGAACCAAACCAATATATTTGAAAATCAAACGAAACGGATTTTTTTCCCTTTTGGCCGGTTCGTTTGTTCCTGTTTTTATTAGGAAAGTGGAAACTTACTGGGATTGTTGGACGAGATTGTGGCGGTCTGAGAGAAATCACAGGTCCGTGGATCCTTGCCAGAATTTTGATAGAGCAGATTCATGGCGTAAGCAGCATGCGACGCAACAGTGTTTGGTTCAAAACAAGCTCCACCTGGTTGGATTGGACTGCAATCAATCCCTTGTTGTGCACAAGCGTAATCCAAATTTGCTTGCAATTCGGCATCGGATACACCTCCCTTTGGCACGCACCAAGCAGTTTTCTTCGTCGAAGGCGAAGGAGTGGCTGGAGTTTTCGGTGTCGATGGAGCCTGAAAACAAAACAAATGCTGTTAACCAAGTGAACGAATCCGATCACTATTGGTATGTTTAGTCGGGAGGTTAGCAGACTACGGATTGGTATAAGACTAGAATGGCTAAGCTCTTTGACTTCTCGTCCCTAATACCTTTACTTTGGATGAATTTCGAGCAAGTGAAAGATGATGAATCGGTATCGCATTAACAAGAGCAATAAAACAACGGTGTAATGCATATAGAAACAAAGTTTTTGCGTAGAATTCCTCTGCAAAATGATATGAATTTTGTTGTCCTTTCAATTTGAAGCCAGAATCCCATAACTGTGTCGGCTCAAATAATTTCTAAGTAAAGGTAACTGAAATTTCTGCAGAAAACAACAGTGTAAAACATCCTGATTGTAAAGCAATCAACTCACCTGGGTTGTCCTAGAAAGCCCACTGTCATAGGTCATGGTTAAATCGGGCTTGAATAGCCCGAACGATCGCTCAGAAGCTGGTCCCGGTTTCAAGTCCTCATCATATAGAGCAAAGAGATACGTATCCACTGATTTCCCGGGCATCAATGGCGTCCCTACCATCGACCTAAGGTGCGAGATGAGGTTACCGGTGTAAGCTTTGGCATTCTCGATGCTTGGGCCGACCTCGTTGGCATCCCCTTTGTATGGCCACCCCGTCTCGGCAACTACTATCTCAACGTCCTTGAAGCCCATTGCGTTCAATGCTGCTCGAACCGCATCCACCTGCATATCATTCAAAAGCTCCTTAGTGTGTGCAGAAATGAACATCGCAAACTAGTTTAATGTAATGTTCCTAATGCAGTGGGGCACCACCACATTATGTGTGAAAGCCTCTGCTCTGCTCGGCTCGTGAGGCGTTCCTCTCGCAGCAGAGTTCCAAACCTCGCCTCGCTCTTGTGACGTGCTATGTTTCCCCTCCTCATTTCCATGTAAAGGACAAGTCTCATGCATTAGTTTGTGGATCGCGGTCTCACAAAGTATAATCCCTACAGGTGCCGGTAGTAGTAGGTTGGTCAGAATCAATGCAGTGCTTTAAGCACACCATTTTAACCACTTTTCAGTAAAATTTCCTTAGAAACGCTAGATAGATTGGATTCGGATCCAAAATACACATAGGCCATTTTTTATGCCTGAAGTGGTGATTAGACTATGAAATATGAATACCTTTTGACGGATTAATCTAGTGTTTGATTGTATTTTTCAAGAGTCAGACTAAGAGTTTGCTCAGACTATACGTCTGTCTAAATGGGGAGATTGGTAGACCCATGGGGGTTGCCTTTCATAATCCAATCCCCCCCTTAACATAGGTTATTTCGGATATAAAGTACACAAGCCATTTTTTATGGCCGTTATAAAAGGGTGATTAGACTATAAATCTCGGTGACCCATTAATTCAGTGTTTGATTGTATTTTTTTCAAGAGTCAAACTAAGAGTCCTCCTAGATCAGGAATCTCTCCAAATGGGGGGATTGGGAGACACATGTGGTGCTTTTCATAGTCCAAAACCCCCTTAACATAGGCCATTTTGAATACGAAGTGCACACATGCCATTTTTATGCCTGTTGTAGAAGTTGATTAGACTATGTCAATTGACCCATTTATTCAGTGTTTGATTTTTTTTTTTAAGCGTCTGCTCAGGCTACGGATCTCTCATATTGGAGAAATTGGTAGCGCATGGGATTAGTCGACCCCCCTTGGCACCACGTACAATTGCATGTGACTTCGGGTATATTATAGGAATTAAACCCGCAACCTACAAGTTTAGATTAATTAATTTATTTTGTTCAAGACAATTAATATTATTTAATATATCGTAATTTTCGTATGAATTTTTTTTTTGGCGCATTTTCATTTGTATCGATGAGATGAATAAGAATATATAAAAATCTTGGTTAAAATTTTTATAAAAAAAAAAATCAAATAGAACAACGGCATCAAAAATAGTAAAAATAATTATTTTATTTTTTTTCATATTTAGTGAACTTCTTTAGGAGTTTGCTTGTCTCTCTTACTTTTGTCAATCAAATGAATAATTCAAACGATTTAATGCAAACTTCATAAAATTTAAAAAAAATTATCAAAAAAATTGACGTAATATCGAATAATTTTGACAAAAGACTTATAAAGGGGATATGATAAGTTGAAATGAAATCAAGTAAGCATCATAAAGTTTGTAGCAAACCTGGGCATCAAACATGTTAGTGTACTTGATATTGGTGCCGGAGTCGACTCGTCCTGAGTTAGGTTGAAATAGACAAAATGCGAGTGTCTCGGGCCTTGGATCGCTCTGGTATGCAAAGTAAGGGTAAGGATTGATTGGGAAAGGGGAACCGGTTGCTTTGTTGAACTCCAAAATTCCTTTCAATAAATCAGTAAAACTCGGATCGAAGCTTCCAGAAGATGGAGGCTCAGACTGCCTCAATATCGTCATTGCATGAACCGTGGTGACCTTGATCTTTCCACCTAATCAAATAAAACCAATCGGAATATTTGAGAGGGGTTCACAATTTGGAAAATCCTTTTGAACAAACAATTTTGGAATGTTTCATTCTAATAATCACACTGATAAGTACGCGTGTTCACGTGCACACAAATATATAAATATATCTGCAAGTGATATCTCGTACGATACATAAGAGAGAGAGAGAGAGAGAGAGAGAGAGAGAGAGAGAGAGAGAGAGAGGAGAAGAGCAGGAACGTTAGGACTTAGGATTACACAATTGTAAACAATTTAGAAAGGTTTCATTCCAACAAACACAAGCATGTAGACACGCGAACGCACACACATGTCTATATATAAATATATTTACACAGTACACACATATTCATCTAAATTAATTTAATCAATTTAAAAAATATAAATTGCACACTTGATATGCTTGCTAGCAGAGAGAAAATAGTCTGACCCAAGTATTTTTTAAAAGAAAAAGCGTCTGGCATGAAAAATTGAGTTTGCCAAGTTGTTCTTAAGTGGCTACAACTACAAATAGCTAGTGTCCGGTATTTTGCTGAGTGGGTTGGAGACTCAAAACACAAGATTGGTTGATATTTAATTAACATGAATGATTTGTCTAGAGGGTTGGAGATGCTCGGTATAAGCGCGTACTCGCCCTATGCATGGAAGTACGAAAAATTATTATTGAAAATTTAATTTGAATAAAGAAAATCAAATTATATTATAATTTTAAGGAAAAGACCAAACTATATTACTCAAACAATGAATGAAAGAAGAATTTAATTAGTAATAACAAAAAAAATAAATTAATACGATAATGAAGGAAGAATAATTTGAATATAATACTGAAAAATAAGACAAATTAATATAGTTAATAAAAAAAAGAGTAATTTTTATTGTAAAAAATAAGAATTTGAGACACAAGCTACTCCAAGTGCATTACATATACTAAGATAACTTGATATTTAATTAGGACACTTCAAAAAGAAATTCGCTAATTGTAGGTAAAAGTGTAATACTGCACCTAAGGATGCTGAATTGAGGGCGTTTTGGAGATTCTGCATAGCCGGCAAAAGCTGACTCATCAGATTCCGGTCGCCGGAGAGCAAGACCTCATTCCCGACGCTAATGAGAATAATCTTGCTGGCAGGATAGAAGGGAATCACGTTTGAGTTTATCCAGTTCTTTGCAAAGTTCGGATCGGAAGCCATAGCCGGAATGTCGCCGCTTGCGGCTCCAATTACAATTCCTACGCCGGTATTAGCTAATGCCTTGATCATCGCCGGATCAGCTCCGTACAGCCTGACCTTTTCGATGGAGGTAGACTGCAGTAGCTTCGCCGTCGCTTCTGGCGGCGGGAGGTTGTCGGCGACTTGGCCGTAGTTCACACCGATAAATGGATCGGATTCTGCAAGTACATAGGAGTAAGATGTAAAACAGCCCACAACACAAAAATTAAGAGAAATTCTACTTGCACAATTTTCGTGTATAGATTTCGAAACAGAAGAATCATCTTATATTTATAATTTTCTTATAAATTTAGTATGCATCAATTAATTTTGAATATATTTATATTCGAACCTATAAAGTAAAATATATACTAGACTTTTTTTTTTTTTTAGCTCAGCAAAATATATACTAGACTTTCTCAAAACTTAATCTACAAATACACATGCATGCAAGCAAGTCAATAGGAAAGTACACTAAGGAATTGTGAGTTCTTTCGAACCGTATTAGTTCTTTTAAAAAAAATTACTAATATAATTTTAGTAAACAATTACGAAATAGTTTAAATAGATATAGTAGTTATGAGAGTACATGTATATGAGTCAATAAGGAATTCCTCATTTTGCTTAAATGCGAAACTCTCATTTTTCTAATTGGATTTTGATAATCTGAATCGTTCAATGTATTTAAAACATATTTTAAAAGGTACCTGTGAGAAATCGGCTCAAACAAATATCGGTAAGGACTTGATCAAAGTAGTTTTTCATAAATGCATACATAAACTATTTTATGAAAAATTAAAAATATGTTTTAAACACATTTGAGGGTTCGGATCATTAAAATTTGATCAGAAACGAGAGGTTCGTAATTTAGCAAAATGAGTACTTATTAGAAAATTTCTGCATGTGTATACATATATTTTGTACATCGGGTCTCAAATGAGAGGATATCGACTCACCTCCGATGAATTATTTTTTTAATTTTCCCACCAAATACGATCTGATTTCAAAAAAAAAAAACTTTGAAACTCTAATCAACAAATAACGGAATAGAATAGATAAGACTGGACCGGATATAATTGTTATCTCTAATCAAGATCATTAATCATACTAAAAGTTATTTTAATGGAATATGGACCGAAAATAAATCAGAAACTATCATAATTAACATGAATTTCGATACAATTGATAGTCTAAATATTTTAACAAAATAAAAAATTTCGATCATAATTTTTTTTAAGAAAATGAACCATAAATAGACGAGTTGCTGCATAACGAGTTCCAGAAAGAACTGACAAATTTCTGAAAGACTCTTTGTTTTGATAGTCTGTGATGACAAAACACTGGCAAAGAACAAACGAAAGAGGACTAATCGAAGACGAAACGTGTTTCTGGTAGGAAAAAAAAAACAGAGGAAGCTCAAGAACAGAGGGAGATTTCGTTTCGAAATTTTGATACGATAATTGAAGACTTATTAATCGAAACATGTTGCTGGTGGAAAATACAGAGGAATCTCAACAAACAGAGGGAGATTTCGTTTCGAAATTTGGTACGATAATTGAAGACTTACTTGCCAATTGAGCTACGTGTAGGAGGAAGATAGTGAAGAAGGCTGAAGTATAACCAAGAGTCCCCATCGCTGAATCAATCGCGCTCTCTCTCTCTCTCTCTCTCTGACCAGTGCTGTGTAATTGAAGAAGGGGAAAGAGGAGAGATTTTAAAGGGGAGGTGAAGGGGTGATGGCAAAAGTGGAGAGAGTATTTTTTGTCGGCCAAACTTTACAGTAACTCTCTGTTGCTTTGATCAATAATTGATTGTCTAAAATCTAAAAGGGCAAAAGAAGAAACTTACATGAACTTTCATGTTTTTTTTTTTTTTAACAACACGATATAATAATGTCACTCACGTCGATCATTGAATGTGTAAAGGTTAAAAGAAGCAACTAGATGAACTGTTTTATTTGAATACGTCATTTTTATTTCAAACGCTCTTTTGTTTTACTCGATAAGATATCCGGACGTTAGGTCTTTGTAAACAAAATTATTTAGCATTAATTGCCACTATTTTATTTGTTATTTTTGTAATTTTTATTAAGTTTGTGTTAATTTTTTAAAATTAATTTTTTAGCTTCATCAAAGAATCTATAAAATAAATATAAGTAAAAATTCTATTAACTTGTTCCAACTTAAAAATAAGTATGTTTAAATAAAAGAAAGTGCTAAAATCATTTTTGTCGTTTTATTGTAGTAAACTGGGTCCATTTGCCTTAACTTATTTTTCTGACTTATTTTTTGTCTTTATTGAAATTTTTTTGTATTTGTTATTTTTATATCATTTTTTCGTAGCTTATTGGTTCGTATCGATGAAAGAAATCTAAAAATTATAAAATTATATTCAAAAGTTTAAAAAAAGTCACTAAAGACGAAAATAAACAAACACAGATGCTGTTTTTGCTTATTTTTTATTTTTTCTGAACTTTTTTTTAAATTTTTAACATAATTTTATATTTTTCTAAACCAACAACCATAAAAAATTGATGAAAAACAAAAAATTAAAAAAATTCAAATAAAAACAAAAAATTAAATAATAAATAATCTAATAATTATCACAGGCTAAATGGACCACTATATTCCTCAGAGAGGTTTTGTTGAAAAAGAAACCACAAAATTTGCACCCTTTGGGCCCGTTTGGATGGGGTATTATTTTCAGGGGGATAATTTTTGGAGGGGGTATAAGATAAGAGGGGGTATTATTTTTGGAGGGATGGCCCACATTGATGTGATATTTATAGAGGGGTATAAAAAAGTAGATGGTTTGGATGAGGGATTAAACAAGCGGATAAAGGGGGATAAGAGTGGTGGATAAGGAAAAAAACTGTTGATTGTTTGGATGGGAGAAAAAAAGAAGGGGGATAATTTTTGGAGGGGGTAAAAAGATCGACGTGACATGTTTAGCATGGTTTGGGAGCAAAAAATGCAGGGGGATAATTTTTCACCTCTCCAAAAATAATCCCCCGAAGAGGGATAAAGGGGGATAATTTTTTGGGAGGGGGGGGGGGGTGCCCAAAAATTATCCCCCGGAGAGGGATAAAGAGGGGAGGGGGTATTGATAATACATCTTCTTCCTCATTACAAATACAAAATAACCTTATCCCCATATTTTATCCTCCATCAAAATCAAGTACTATTTTATCCCCCTTTTTTAATACTTTATCCAAACTATCTATTTTTTATTACCCCCTCTATAAATATCACATCAAGTGGGCCAACCCGCCAACCCTTTAAAAAGAATACTCCCTCTTATCTTATCCTCCTTCAATAACTTATTCCCCTAAAAATAGGGTCCATTTGGACTGCGGTATTTATTGTGGTATTTATTGAAATTTTTTTCGTCCTTATTTGGATTTTTTTTGTAATTTTTTGTTTTTCATCAATTTTTTTTGATTTATTGATTCATCTCGACAAGAGCTTTCAGAAAAGTTATCAATCATCGGCTAAATCTAAAAAAAGTTCAGAAAAGACAAAAATAAATCAAAAAATAGAGTTTTTTGTACTTATTCGTCGTCTTTAGTGACTTTTTTTTAACTTTTGGACATAATTTTATACTTATTAGATTCCTTTCATCAAGACGGACTAATAAACTACAAAATATTGAGATTTAAACAACAAATGCAAAAAAAATGAATAAAGACAAAAATAACAAATAAATAAAAACGATAGCCCAAATGGGGCCTATAATCCCTTATCCAATCAGCTCCCCAAATGACTATTTTTGAATAATTTAAGGGTTTTTTAACTTTCTTTTACCAATTAACAAGAAAAAAGAAAAAAATAACAACAAAATATAAATCAACAATAAAAAATTTAGTTAAAAAAAAATATATTATAATTTAGCTCGCGTAAATTTAGTTAACAATAAAAAAGAAAAAAAGAAAAAAATTTAATTAACAATAAAAAAGAGAAAAATATAATTTTGGAAGGGGGTGAAAATTTAAGAGGGGGTAATAATTTTTGGAGGGGGATAAGAGGGGGTAATAGGGGATAAGAGGGGGTAATAATTTTTGGAGGGGGACTTTTTTCCCATCCAAACCATGCCAAAAAAATTAATAAGGGGTGATAATTTTTGGAGGGGGGTATATCCCCCATCCAAACGGGCCCTTTGTTTCGAAAAAAGTTTCAACTTTTTCCAAAGTACTTTAGCTGATACTTTTTCCTTCTCTATATTTTCCTTCCCTGCTAAGTAAACACTTTTTCCTCTCGCCCCCTTACCGGGAAAGAAAAGGAAATTAAAGTGAAACTATATATATAATTTTTGGTGTTTTTTATGTGTCCACTTGGGAGGAAAATTGTGGGGCTCATATCTTGAATTTTTTTTTCTATGATTAGTTTTTTTTTTAAAAGTCCGTTTTTCAAAAAAAATATTATTTTCCCAAAACTTTAATTTTACACTTTTTACTTAATTGAACTAATGGTTTTAATTTTTTCATAAGTTTATTTTATCAAATGAACACGTAAAAATAACTACCGTATTATCAACAACATTAAATTCAAGATAGAATTTTAATTCGGGTATTATTTAAGTTATTGTCATGTGCATCATGTAATATTTTTGATAGTGAACCTAAGTCATTACATTAAAATAATCTTAACTGTTGTTGTAAAAATATATTTCCAAACTCCATAAATAAGTACTATTTCTTGAAAATTGATTATTCATAAAAATTAATTAGCTTAGAAAATAGCGTGTTCAATTGAATCGATGGGCAAATACTGAGAGAGATTACAAGCATTAATGTAACTTTTTTATTATTTTTTTAAAATTTGTGGGGCTACCTAATAAAGCTAGTTAAAATTCTTGTGTGACTTTTTTGTTGACTCTCAACTATTAGATCAAGATAATTTAGTTGTTATTATGAAAATATATTTGATGGACCTCGAACCCTTATGTATTATATATATATATATATATATATATATATATATATATATATATATTTCTTTCTTTCTTTCTTTCTTTCTATTTCCTTTAGTGTACTTCACTAAACATTTTTTGACATTAATTTTTAAATAAATGAAAGGAGCCCTCGAATATAAAAAACAACTCATCGATATGAAAATCAGAAAGGCAAAACTTGAAGGGAGGGAAAGTGGATTCCATTTATTGGTTCATATTCGAAAAAGTAGAGCCATTAGCAAAATCCCCAATAATTGTAGAACAATTGTTATACTTTTGGTACAAACGCACAAGGGACCAAACACTTTAAGAAGAGCATAGAATAATTCGTTTTCACAAGTAATCTTTATATAACCATTGAAAGCAAGCTTCCGTGCTGTCATCTCCTACGCCTTGTGCAGGTTCTCGGTACTCAAGAAAGCTATTGTTTTTTTTAAATAACGTAAAGTATTCAGAAGATCAATCACATTTTTTACTAGTGAAGGCTTGTTAAAGTTGTGACAGAATTTCATATAATTGCTCTTATGAAAGGTAATACTATTTGAAAAGTTTCGAACCTGACAGCTTAAGAAAAAACTATCATTTGACTATTGTATCGAGCAAAGAAAGACCTAAATAATGACTTTGCAAGTTAGGTGGATAAACGAGTCGAACACTTTGTTGTCCAAGTTTAGTTTGCAAATTTAATGAGTTTTGAATGTATTGTCGTGCTTAGTTTGTCAGTAATGCGAGTGGATCAAACAAGTTTTAGTTGAACTAATCACGAGCTAATCACATATAACTTGTTACGAGCCAAATGAGTCGAGCTGTAAGCCAAACAAAATTTAATTTGAAAATTTAGCAAGTTATAAAAAAATATTCACTAAATTTGCTTATGTGAGAAACAAATATAACCAAACGAATGAACAAGATTTTGAATTTGAACGAAAATATTTCAAGTCATATATCAACCCTACTTGCAGGGCCACCTATCACTTGAGTGTTTAGTACACTTTATTTTTTGGAACGACTCTAATATCCTTTCTTAATATTTTGGAATTGTCAAGAATGTCCATCGCATAATCTAGAGGTCTCTTATTAAGTTTGATATTTTCCATTTGTGCTTAATAGCACACAAATTCAATTACGTTTTAGCTCCACGTGATTGAGAATTATGTGGATTATAAAAGACTATTGTACTAATTAAATACAATTAAAATTATAAGTATTTATAAAAGTTCAAAAATTATGAATTGGCATACGCTTCCATATGAATATAAATTTTATTTGCGCCGTAACAATAAAAACGCCGTCTGTGGGAATCGAACCCACGACCACGTGGTTAAAAGCCACGCGCTCTACCAGCTGAGCTAAGACGGCTTTGTGACGATTAGTTCTACAATTGATATATATCTAATGACTGTATGGCACCCAAATAGTTTGAGCTGTACCACCGAATAGGTAGCTGCAATACGGCTCATGCATGTGATATATGCGGTAGTATGGTGGTTTGTTAACAGTTCAGTTTCATCAGTTTTTAAGATAAATTTTCACTAAATTGTTTACATCGGTTTTTTTATTTTGTGAATCTAAATTTATCCGATAACTATTCTAACTGAGCAAAATCATTGTGTGAAGTGGTTCGATTCGGGTTGACATAAAAATGACATAATACCAATAGAATACCCAAATGTTTGCGTTTACATAGTCCTAAGGGAATTTCTACCGAGTATAATTGGCATGGTAAAAGAGGCAAGATAAAATATTACACAAACCAAACCAAATTGAGCCTTATGTCCCAAATCAATTGGGGTTGGCTACATAAATCCTTTTCCTCCAAAGAGTTCTGTCAAGTGCTGCTTGCTCACTTAGCCCTAGTAAACTTAAATCCTTACGCACTACCGTATCTAATGTCAATTTGGGTCTTCTCCACCCCGAAGCCTTGCTATGCAAAGCTATCCTATCCGCTTTCTTAACTATTGCATCCGTAGGTCTACGATAGACATGCCCAAACCACCTAAGCCTATTTTCCCTCAACTTCTCGTCTATAGGTGCTACGCCTACCATCTCGCGGACTGTTTCATTTCTAATCCTATCTTGTTTAGTCTTACCACACATCCATCTCACACATTCTCATTTCCGCTACACTCATCTTGGTCACCTGTTGTTTCTTCATAGGCCAGCATTTTGTCCCGTAAAGCATCGCTGGTCTTATAGCAGTTTTATAGAATTTTTCCTTCAACTTTGTGGGTACCCTCTTGTCGCACAGTACGCCAGTAGCATTTCTCCACTTGAGCCACCCCACTTGGATCCTATGGGTCACATCATCCGTAATCTCTCCATCTTGACTAATAATAGAGCCTAAATATTTAAAACGGTCACTCTTTGGAGGTAAAATAATATTTCACATCTACTTGTAAGTAATCATCAAGTATACAAAGAAGATAGTCAAATATAAATATGGATTATGTTTATGAAGGCAATTGGAAAAAAAATATTGATCGGTTGGGTTTTGTTGAGTGTACTAATATTTTAATTCGAAATCAAATCTACTTTTGATTTATTTGGTATTTTAGAACATAATGCACCGAAACTAAATCGATCGTTTGTTTGGGGGTTTTATTTGGTATGACGATTTATTTATATTTCTATGCTCCCAGCAAAAGCCAATAAGATTATTTCTGTTTTGGGCTTTCATATATACCTAGAAGATAGGGCACCTAAAATTTGGTGAAGTATGTACTGAATAACAATATTTTTTTGATCCAATAGAAGATCATAAAATAATACTGTCCAAATATTGGAAAATAAAAGAGATGTCCCAAATCAAGAATAAATTAATTGAAAAAGGCTCAAACCGGGAGAAAAGACTTTCAAATTTTTGTAATTATATGTTTAATGAGTTATTTTTATTTTTTGAGGTAAATGTGTTTTCTTCTTTATTGGAATTTGGATCGGGTCTGCAACCTGAATGGGTCGCTTATATCGGCATGACACGATAACTATTAAATAGTCTATCTTATCTTGTGGTATTGCTCCAGTGCTAGGAGGTTGTTGTAGTTCAAAGATCGAAGTTCAAAGTTTGTAATTCATTCACCCAAAACCCAGTTTGGATAAGGTTTTTTAAAGTTAACCCGATCAAGTCACTTTTGCATTCATTGTATGTGATCATTACGCTTCAATTAGGTTAAACTATATTTGCATGAAATTAAGGGCTTTAGTTTAAATTCTTTTAATTAGTTGCGCTCTTTCATCAACCAATTATTACAAAAAGTTAATCATCTAAAGTTTCCTTCTAACAAATTTGAAACAAACTTCTTTATTATATTTGTTTGACTTCCTTTGTAAGGCCTTGTTTGTTTTGGAGTTTCTAAATTTTACCAAGAAACCGGTTTCTAATCTATGAACCAAACATGCCCTAAGAGAAGTTATTTTTGTTGCATTGACTGCCGTTTTTAATCTCGCGTATTTAATTTAATTTTTTCTTATTTAGCCGGCCTCTTACATGGATTGTTTTTTTAAAAGAATTGCTGGAATAAGCCTCGTTTTTTAAGGATTTCCTCTCTGGTAAGAAAAAATATAAAGAATATATATCAGAATAAAAATCTGATATGATCGCTTAAAAGACGTTCTATAATTCTTTAGTCCCTAGCTCGTCCATCTTTGAAGCTCGTCCGTTTGTTATGGTGATCCATTCCATCACTTCTCAATTTAGTATTTCACTATTTCTATCTACTTGATCTTGTTTGTAATGGTAATTAAATTATCCATAAGGGAGTTTTGGATGTTAGTTCGACCAAGTAGATTTTTAATGGAACAAATGAACAACAGTTTAAATCGACAAATATGTGCTCTTGTGCTCGGAACATAATAATATTTGCCGATTTGAGAAAGTCAATCAAATGACAAAAAAGATAGATAACGAATAAGTAGTGAAGTCGAATGTAGGACCAATTATAAGCAAACAATAATGATAAATTTTATCTAATAGTTGAATGAAACTCTAAAAAGATAATGATTTAGAGAGTCTGAATAAGACTTATCTTATTAAGAGTATGAACAATCCTAATCCATCTCTAATGAAAAATTAAAAGAAACATCTATAAAAATGCGAGGTAGACTGTAATTTGTCATTATTGACAGTTATTAGTTGATTGAGTACTGACATGATCATTAAAGTGTTTTTTGTCGGGTATTTTGGCAATTACTTCATCTGGCTTGCAAAGATTGTGTTTTAAATAAGTAAAAATACTGGGGTGTTCGGACACAAATTGAAGAAGTTTTAAACATGTTCATCTGTTTACTTGAAGTCTATCTTATGTTTTATGGCACTAATGAAAAGAAATATTTGGATCAAATTGATCTCAATGGACAACGAATATTGATTAAAAGTATAAGAATGTCGGGCAGAATTTGCTATATTCTACAAATTGTGGTGTAGAATCAAAATTATTGCACTGTCGAGGGGGCTCAAATGCGAAAACACATATTCTTTGCTCGTGTTCCACGATAAGACACGTGGTATTCTTATCAAAGCAAATCTAGAATCTTCGCACGTAAAAATCCACGAGGGCCGGCAGATGCCTTTGCCAACCCTATTACCGCCAAAAAAGCTTCATCTACGGCTGCAATTTATCATTCCAATAACCGCTCATTCACAACCGTTGGATCGTTCAAGGCGGTGAATAAATAACGCTAAACAGCACTTTTATCAACATTATCTCCTCTTTACGTCTCTGTGTGCGTCGTCTCTCTCCTTCCGAGCCTCTTCTTGGTTCCCTTTTTGTTAGATCTATTCTTCTTTGTTTCTCATCTCTAGATCTTCTGTTTGAATTGAGATAGATCGGTCGACGATCTACGTTTTGATTATGGATTCGAGCGTTTTCTTCGAGCGATTTGATTCCGATCGTCCTTTCAGAGCTTGCCGCTGGATGGATGACGCATATTTTTCTTGGCCACGGCTTCAGATCGGTGAAGCTGGGGGCGATTCTGAAAGATTAGAGAGGTGAGCATATAAATTGGTATAACGCCATCAATTTTTTGTTTTTGACCGTATTTTGCTCTTAAAACTAAAATTACTATTTGTTTTGTAGTTCTCGATTCTTGTTCTGATCTCCTGTTCTATTCGTCTACTGATTTTGTTTTGCTCGATGCGGAAATCGTCTTTCGCCTTCGAACTTCCATAGGTAAGTGTTCAGGCTTTTTGAATTTTAGGTCTCAGTTTCTCTTTTTTCCCCCCCTCCAGGTTTGTTGAGATTTCCCGATTCCTAAAGGGTCTGCTGTTGTGCGTGGTTTTTTTTTTTTTTGGTACAAATCAAACTATAACTTTTTTAATCGATTAGATTGGGAACTCCCGATGTTTTGTCAGATCGTTTCTACCATTCAGCTCGTACTTTGATTGTTCTTTTTGGTGCTTTCTCGTGTTTTCTCTTTGGACTTTCGGTCAACGTTATGAATCCTCATCGATTGTTCTGGGAGGGCTAGATACGTGTTTTTTATTTTGTGTATATATCTTTAGATCTATTCAGGCACGTAGATACAAAGGTTCAGATATATTTTACCATTCAGCCCGTACTTTGTTATTGTCGATCCATAATCCTTTTTTCTTTTCTGAATTTCTGTCATCTCGTTACATGATTATGGCATATTTTTGATCGATTTATTTTAATTTGTTCAGATCTATAACAGAGACAGATGTGTGTTTTGCAGATCAAGTAACCTGAACGCGTTGACAGAGAATTTCCATCCTGCTTAGTTCGATTGATGCACCTAATAGAGAGCTGCTCGTGTTGTTATTCGGGAAGGATGGATGATGTCTTGCTGTCAACAAGGGAAAGGCTAGCCACTGAACGGTTTCTCTGGATGCCACTTTGTTGTTATGCTTTTTGCGTGGCGCTGCTCCTCTCATGGGCATATCATATGTGAATTCTATATGTAAGTTTGTATGCGCGTGACCGAGCAGTGCGAAAAAATTGAGATGTGTGTTAACCGGACCTTTGCCATGTCAGGTGCGCTTGCATGGCAGGTCAAAAATACTTAATAAAATTTTTCTTTTTGTGTAGGAGGGAGATGGCACGGGGTTTTTGCCCGGCTCTCCCTTCTGGTGTTCTGGGTCTTCTTTTTTTTTTTTTTGGTTCGTGCTTTACTTCTTTCCCATTCTATTCAGCAGCAGTCTTACTTGTCTCTAGGGTGGTTAATTTTAAACCATTTTGGGGCAATATGACACCAACCTTCATAATTGATGCATAGAGCAAGCGAACACGAGGATGGGATAATTCTACTCGACTACTCGTTCAGGAGGTACAAACAGCAATGCCTTTCAGTTTATTTTCCCACTTAGTATTTTCATATGCTCTCTATGATACCACTTAGAAAACTTCTTCATTTGCTTATATTTCACACCAGTTGGAGAGCTTATTGCACAACATTAGCAAGAGTCGGAGCATTTATATTTTCCATCATCGTAATATATGTATCTAGTTGGAAGAGGCTAAGAATAACTTGATTCTAATAAAAATAGTTTATATTCTTCTTTTAAAGAATTAAGCAGCGTAATTAGCCCCCTCCCCCATCGCACTTCAGCACTTCGCTTACATTCTACTGGCATTTTACTCCAACTCCAGGCATTTGACTACGCTCATTCGTGATATCTTATGGGCTCACTCTTGACATTTTCATTATATAACAATCTATTCACGAACCGCATAACAGCTAAACTCCATAAAGGTAGATTTGCATGGTGCTCTTGATGAGCTTTTGTTTTTTTTTAAATCAGGTTATGTTCATTGATTCATGTGATGCTCAACTTCTTTTACATTGTTTATGCTCTTTTTATTGGTTCGTAAGATGGGTTAGATTGAGTTCAATTGTCGTTAGCCACTAGACGTCCGTAGTGGTTGTTATGAGCTGTGGCTTTGGGTCCTGGACAGGATTGGCTTTCTAGATGTGAGCAATTGGCCAGAGGTTTTGGTCCCTTATTGGTTGTATTATACTGGATTCAGGGTGTCTTGTAATCTTTTAGGTTGCAGAGGTTTTGGTCCCTCAGTGGTGGTTTTGTACTGGATTCAAACTCGATGGTGGTTTTGTACTGGATTCAAAGTGTCTTGTAATCTCTTACAAGGTGAAGCTTGAGGTTTACTTGGAGATGCTCTGTCACTTTGTCCAATTGTAGCTGCTACAACCAAGTGGAGGTATCTAGTTCTGCTGCAGTAGCTGTTATTGCATGGTGTGCTTTTGGCTGACAGAGGGGGGTGTTGCTCAAAGCATTGCTGTTCTCTTGTCAATTTATCCAATTGCAGCTGCATCAACCAATTGGAGGTATCTAGTTTTGCTTTGGTTGCTGTTATTGCATGGTGTGATTTTGGCGAATGTATAGTGGGGCTACTTAAATCATTGCTGTGCTCTCGGTACTGGCGATTGCGGACTATTGTGACTGTACTTGCTGCGATTTTGGTAGCTGTTACTGCATGGAGATTAAGGATGTGCTATGGGTTGTCAACCGACCTTTGCCATGTCAGGTGCGCTTGCATGGCAGGTCAAAAAAAGCCTAATAAAATGTTTATTTGTTGTGGTTGAGGGAGATGGCACGGGTTTATTCCTGGCTCTTCCTTTTGGTGTTGTGCATCGTTTCATTTTCTTCCCAGCATTTCCTTCTCGTACATTCTACACGCCAACCAGTCTTTCATTGCGCGTGTTTATTTGCCTATTGAATGGTCCATTTTGAATAATTTAGAGGCAAACGTGGCACCCAATCTTTCCATCAAACAAGTACCAAAAAAGATGGGATAAGCACCAGGACTACTCAGAACTCCAGAGAGGTATGAATTACGATTCTCTTTGAACATAATTAGCCATTTAGCTTGAGCACTTCTGAATGTGTTGCTTACAAAGTAATTACAGAACGTTAGCAGGAGATCCTTACATTTGTGTTGTCGATAATCTCATTCTATAGTTTTGTTCCATTTTTTGCCAATCAGAAGCTTGGATATTTTCGTATTGTTGACTTATTATTAGCTGATATAGGTTTGAACGGGTACTATGAAAATTTAATTGATCGACTTTGTTGTTATCCAATTGCTCCCATGTACAACGCTCTCTCCCAGATGTCCAGTGATGTAACCTAGGACCTTGGGGGGATATGATATGATTTGCTTAGAATTGTACCCAGTTTGCGGGGTTTGTCCCTTTTGTAATTGATTCGAAGTCCATCTCTTGAAATTTGCGGAGGGGAGGCGAAGAGCAAGGTTTAGCTGCAGCCTTATCTCCCGTCCTCACAAGTGGGTTGTGGGCTTTGATTCAGTGCGGCGTCTGAGTGGGCATTATTGGTGCTGCTGTTTAGCTACTCGTGGGCTGTTGGCAGAGATGTATACAATCGTCATACTGGTTACTGTGCTTGGAAATTGGGATGTCTTGTGGCCCGACTTTTGCCATGTCAGGCATGCTTGCGTGGCAGATCAAATGGTACCTAACAAAAGTTCCATTTTGGGTTGGAGGGAGTTGGCACGGGCTTCTTTACCTGGCTCTCCCTTCTCCTGTCTTGGGTGCTTCAGGATCTGTGTTAGCCCTTAGATGGTTCATGAGGTCACATTGTTTCAAGGCCAAAATGACGTCTGCTGGTATAATCTGTTCATCGAGCAAGCAACCTGATGGATGGGATTAGCACGGTGACTCAATACACATAGTATAGAACTTATTGGACTGCACGAGCAATAAATGTTGCGTTTGAACTTTCGGATTAATTTCAATGCGAACCAAATAATAATTTGATTCTCTTAAGCATTATTTGCTAATCTAAATAGATTTGGTGTTCACTGTCATGAAAATAGTGTCATGTTTCTGTTGCATGTGTGCAATTTTTGAGCTCTCTAAATTGTAGGTTTATGGTTTCCTTTGTTTTAGTTGGCTTATAATCTAAAGAGCGTATGTTTAAATCTTAGGCTGTTCTCAGATGTGGCCGTTGGCCTTTGTGGATGGGTTTGGTATAGTTCTACCACATTACAACATATGCCCTCTTGGGTGGGTGAATATTAGAATCACATGGTTGTCTCTGTAATGTGCTATATGTGGTGATCTGCGAGCTTTAGTGGAGGGTACTTTGGTTTTGTTTTGGGATATCACCAATGAGTTTGCGGCTTTTCATTCAGCAGTGCACATGATCCTTGTGGAGAAGGCATGAAGGATATAGTTGCTGTGTTCTATTTTCTCCCTAGTCCTGGTTATATTTATCTTTTACCAACTTTGATTTCTCTTATATAGTTACGTTAATTTGACTGAGTGGTTTTCCCAAATGCATTGCCTTCAACTTGTTTCTTCAATACTTGCTCTTCTATTATTAAGGTATATCTTTTGTGACATTTAGCGTCAAACTCCTTTCTCTAGTTCTCTTGCCTTTTTTTTTCCTGTAATTTATTGTGTGAAAAATTTTAATGTCGAATGTGGGATGCAATGGCATTTCTTAATGCTGGTACTCTTTTGTTGAGCCCTGATATTGATGGCCTCCCTAGGTTGGGTTTAATTGGATGAATTTTGTCTAGCTCAGGCATAAGGTGGTTTTGCTTAGTACATAAGCAGATGAGACCTGCGGCATTTAATGAGCTGGTTTGGGCACTTCAGGTGGGCACCCCCGGGGCGTCAAAAAGGAGCTGGCTGGTGCACTTGGTGTGGCCCCCAATTTTGGAGCCACGCCAGGAAGCTCAGTGGATATGGAATGAACTCAATGTTCTTCTTCCCGTGTTTTAAGTTTTGATAATGCCAGTAGGCATATAATTGAGACATTGCACAATGATCCGAATACTTGCCCTGCTCTGCTCTTTGGCTGGGGTAATACTCAGTGTTAGGGGGTGTGAATTTCAGGTTTCGACTTTTTCTCCCTTGGAACCTAGTCTGCCTCCGAGTGCAAGAGGGTAGTGCATGCACTCACTTCTGGATATGTACTTGCAGTTGCCATTATGTTGTATCAGCTTCGTAAGGCATATATGGACTTTGGGCTGGAGCTTCATTTGATTCCCGTGAGTTTTGCTACCCAGACTATAATGTTCGCATGTATAGTCAACCAGCCTGCCAGGTATTTGTTTTTTTGCGTTATTTGCAGTTGTGTTCTGGAGTAGTAGATCACGTTTGCGGGCTGATTTATCAGACGTGGGGGGTTTAAAAATGAGTAGATTTTGATGAAAGCGTAAAATTTTTTGAGAGATTGTTCTGTATTGTCCTCTTGTTTTTTTTAGTATCTGTTCTACAAATTCTTATTCATTCAATTCATAATAGTGTTGTGAAGCCACAGTTAATCTCAGAATTTGACAAAGCTAAATAAAGATCACTCGTATCAATTAATCAACTCGGACATTGCATGAAGTTATTGGCTTAGTTTTTTCCTTTTTGGCTAGCATAGGAGGGAAGAAGTTAGGGTAGGTACAGCTTGAACTTGTACAGCTTGAACTTGAATTTAGATCCCATGGTTTTAGGAATGGGATATTTACTATACTCAGAGAGAAAAACTGGAGGGGATTCAAATTAAATGCCCTTTATGTTGTCCACGTACTTTTAGCAAAATCTTATTTTTAAATATTGAAAATTTTGAAAAAATTTTAAATTTGTTAAAAAAATAAAATTCAAAGAGGAGGAGGAGAAAGGGTTTAAATAAGTAGTATCGGTTATTTTTTAATGCAGTTTAGACAGAAGTAAAAAGAAAAGGATAAATGTGTATTGATTTTGTCAAGCGATTGATCATGTTTATTTAAATTAAATTTTTATTTTTCTGAAACTAAGCATTAACAGAAAAAGTAATTTAAGTTGAATTTTAAGCTTTAAAATAAAAATTTTAATGGCCAAGAGATGGTTTATTTGCAATTTAAAATTATAAATAAATATAACAGGAGAGAATTTCAAGGGGGGTAATGTGGCTGCCGATGCGCCCAAGGTATACGCATTTGGTTTGACATGTACTCTCATCCTGTACTCCCACCCTCTTCTATATGTTGCCTCCTCTCTTTGAGATTAGTGGTGGTGATCTTTGTTTGGAAAATAATGTCGCAAATATTGTTTGGTTTGTTTCTAAAGTTATTGATAATTGATATTTATTAAATCATCGTGTTTGCTAATTATTGATGTAATAAATAAATAATCAGCTTTGATGTAATAAATAATCAGCTTTGGTTTCATTTTGTCTGTGTCCGGTTGATTCTCTTTTATAGTATATTTTAAATTTTATTTTAAAATTTTTTTAAAAGTTTATTGTAAATTTAAAAGAATATTTTGAGATTAATTGTGAAGTAAAAATTTTAAAATAGTTGTTTTTGGTTAACTGTACAAAACTAAAAAAGAAGAGTGCGCGTGTTTTAAAAATGTCAAAAAAATTAATTTCGAGTTTTTTTGTAACATATGCCAAATAACATTTAAGAATTTTTTTTTTCAAAAACTATTGTGGAAAACACTGAAACAAACATAATAGCATTATTGTCTATTGGCTCTTAAATATACACCAAGGCCTCTTTGGTCCAAATATTTTTGGTATGAATACTATTAATCTTTTGTTCAGTATCTGTTGATATGATTCATATGAACTTTCACTCTTTTAATGACAAAAAGTTAGAAGTGAAATAGTAACTCGTATAACTAAGTTCAAATTCATTCTTAAAATTCTGGGACTAGAATTTTTGGATCCTCTACTGTAGTTGAAAGAAGGAATGTTCAGGGATGAGTAGAATTTCTTGAATTTTAGTGAATTTCTTCTGAAATTGAGTCAAATTTTTTTTTGGGGTTGGCAAGACGAGTAATTAATTAGAAAATAGATGTAATTTGGATAATGCTCTTGAAAGTAGCCTTATGAAGCGGTGTGGTTTTATATTTCATTTACTTTCCTCAAGCAACCAGTGGAAGATTTACGAAATTCTGGTTTACAGATTTGATGATGGATCTATAAGCTCAAAATGGTAAGAGCGCCCAAATTGGTCGTTAGACCGTTGGGAGGATAGTGGTTCGAATCCACTTGGATCCTCTAGACTTGCTAGGTTTTGCTTTTGACTCTTGGTCATTTTTCTTTGGTAGGAATTTAAAGTTAATTAAAGGTGATTGAATTGATGAATTTTGTTAAGAGTGCTAATCTTTTTTGGACTTCTGGTAATGTATGAATCCTTTAAAGGTTATTTGTTGCCGAGTGTCTTGTGTAGGCTTATTGTTCATATAAATATCAATTTATCATCAATCTTGACAAAACACTCGTTAGTAAAGAACAAAAAATAAGAGAGAGATAAGGAGAGTCATTTTTTTAGGATGATGATGTATGACTAGTTGGATTGATTAGATTATTAGATTATTATTTTGTTGTTATGCAAATTGTTTTTGTAATTTTTTTATTGTTCGTTAATTTTTTGTGAATTATTGATTCATTTCGACGAGATTTTGAAAAAAAATTATAAATAATAGATCAAATTTGAAAAAAATCATAAAAAGATAAAAATAATTTTAAAATTATATATATTTTTAATTTATTCATCGTCTTTAGTGATATTATTTTAATTTTATATTATTTAGATTTTTTTATCAGGGATCAATAATTTATAAAGTATTAAGATTAAAATAACAAATACAAAAAAAAAATTGAATTGGTATGAATTGGTATACAAAATAAACTAAATAATTTAGGGAGGCTAAATAGAGTTGTAATTTAGTTTGGCTAACAAGAGGCAAATTTTTAGGATGTTGATGATGTAATTTATATTTGCTGGATTTTAAATTAATTGTATCATAATTAATGACAATTTAATTTTTAGTGTAAAAGCAATGACATTTAATACGTGATGATATGGAGTTTTTTGCTTTTTAATGCCATTTTGTTTTTTAAATTTATTTTTAACCTTTTAATATATTACAAAAATTTGGTAATATTTTTTAAGAATTTTAATGAATGTTTAAAAAAATGTCATTTGTTTATTTTTCCTTTTAAAGTGATAAATTTCATTCGTTTAAAAAAAAGAATCTCATTAGGAAGAACATGGTAATTTAGGCTCATAGCATCCAAAACAAGCCCACTCTGAGTTTGGCTGGTGGCTCTTTTAAGCCCAAGGAGGTCGCAACTTGATTACTGGGATCCCTTCTTTGAACAAAGGGTGGAAGGATAAATTCATATTCGTTAGAGGTGATGGATGAGAGTTCAGCCTAAACGAATCCCTGTCTGAGTATCCAACAAAAGTACTTGGCAAATGGGGCGAGTTTACTCTACTGGTAGTTTTCTGCTGCTTCACCCATTGCTGAATATGCAGCGGCCTCCTATTTCTGCCCTACATTGGTAAACCTTTAATTATTATTTGCTTGTTCGCTAGACCCTGACCCGCAAAGTGAGCGTTCGCCCTACTCTTTTTTCATGTTCTCTATTTCTTTCGCTTTGAATTTTGACTCCTCCTAACTTCTCAGAGGGGTCCTCTAAGAGAAAGGTGCCGAAAAAGTGGTGTGTGGATATTGAACAGATTGAAGGGAGGGTTAGAGGAGAGTTAGAAGGCACCTGCCCAAGATACTTGATGCAATGTCACGCGATGTGGGTGAGGTTGGCCTATAAAAAGAGATTGATCAAATTAGGGGTGCTTCCACGCCCATTTTGCCTGAGAGAGAGTTTCATATTTCATCTGCCCTAGGGGCTTCGACACCAACCACCATCTAATCAGTGCTCCAAATTCAAATAGACGAAGAGCTTGTGTCGTCGACCGTCTTGCGAAAGTCCTTCGTTATTGCAGCTATGGATAAGGGGAAGACTGTCAGGAGGCTTGCATCTGATGTCTGGTTGGAGAACGATGTTCCTACGAGGGACTCGCCAACCAGTCCTACTCTTTTAGTTGACCAACCTAGCCTTGCTTTCTCTCTCTTGTAGACGCCTAGAAAATTACTGCTCGTATGACCGGTCTGACTTACCCCTTCAATTTTTTTGAGCCAATTCCTGAGATGAGTCTCTCGTTGAACCCCGAGATAGTGCATGAGCATATTCAACCATTTGTGAGAAGTGAGATAGGTCTTTTGAGCCAGGCCCCTGCCTGGTCCTTAGTTTAAGTTGGTTAGATATTATTGATCCTTAGTTTTAAGTTGGGTAGGTATTATTGATGAGCCAAGATTTGGCTAAGCACCGACTAGGCTATTGGCCTAGCCCCAAGCCAATCGTGAGACTGTCCAAGCATTGTCGACTGGTCGTTCACATGAAATCTTGACTTGACTCGAAACCTCCATGGGCCACACATAATGAAAAATGAAAGCCAAGCCGAATTTGGGATAATTACTTGTAAGATCTCAGAAGTAGCACCCATGGATTCTCTTGATGTCCTAGGAATTGCGTGCATATAATTAGAATGGAGATCACCTAGGGCGAGGTTAGGGCACCATCGACAACAACAATTAGTCAGGTAACCCTCCATCCCTGAGAGGTATTTATCGTTCCTTAATTACGAAGCAAGTCAAGCAATTACTCATACTTATTCAATTCAATTTTTACCCTTCTCCTTTACGTGGCTATAACTTGACCGTTGGAGATTCCACGACCAGATCATCACTCCCCGTTCATTGTACTTATGTGCAAGAGCCCTAGATGCCAGAAGTCGACCGGGTCGTCGTCTGTCCAATTTTCAGCATTATCATTTTGGCACCATCTGTGAGAATAATAGTTCTCTCACTAACATAAATTTAACCGATCAAACGATCAGAGATGATGGTGACAATGAGATCAACCATGAGAGGAAGGCAGTGGGGCAACACCTCCCGTAAATGGGGAGCAAGGGGGTTGATGCCCCACAAAACGCAAACCCGTTGGAGACATAGGTGTAAAATCTCACCAAACCAGTAGCAAATCTTATAGAACAAAATCAAACACTAGTGCAACAGCTAGGCTAATGTTTACTCAAAATTTTCAAAATCCAACTAGATAATTCTAGCCTCGAGGGAAGACAATGAAGTCATTGTATATATGTTTTCTCTTGAAAGTTTTTAACCTTGTGTTAGAGAATGTGCTCATGTCTTTGAAGAAAATTGATCAAGTCTTTCTTAGATTTGTAGTTTTTTCCGCAATATTCATTTTTGGCCTTCTTCTAAAGGCAGAATCAGTAAATAGAGGAACAATATAATACATGTTTACTTTTTTTTAATAGCCAAGCTACTTGATTGGCTTTGCGATTATCCCTTATCTAATGCCGATTAGTTATCGGGAGTTTGAAATTAACGACACTACTCGCAATCAACTCGACTCCAAGATGCAAAACGGCTCACGACTCTGTTGAGTATAAAATAATAGTTTGGCTCAAGCCATATCACTTCTAAAGACGTCCTAACACATCTACTATGTCAAATGCTGACCAAACATGTATCATGTTCAAGGGTTCCTAAGTCATCCATTATCTAGGTTTATGTTCTCATCACTAGTGGCCGGGGCACACGCGATGCATGTGCACGTCGGACATCTGCAATTCCTGTTGGAAATTTAACAGCTAGTGTTGCTTAGGTCAAATTTACTAACTATAATAGTTGCTAAAGCATCTTGTACTTCAGTGAACCCCATACATGTTGAATGATGTGAAAATGAAGATATTGTGTTTCTAATGCAGTAATAATGTGTAGAAATATGATTCAAGAGACCCATAAAAAGTTTCTATGCCACACTACTCTACCTAATACAAATGTAAAGCAAGGATGAGAGCTATTTTTTTATGGCTACTAACTACTAAATCAACAAAAACAACAACACTGCATATAGAAATGGAAAAAAGATATATATGTATACACACACATATATATACGTGCATTTGGATATGTTTGAAATATTTATCCTTACGTTCCTGTTAAATGTAGCGAAGAAGGACTTTTTTTCTATTTAGTTGTGACATTACATGTTTGTAATCACTTACTGTTATGTGAAGAAGACCCAAAGGATTTTTGTAGATTTTGCTTAGAATTGCGGTTGTCACCAATCAATCCTTCGGACTTCTAGCTGTTAGTAGAGTAATTGATGGCATCAATGATTTGGTAGGAGTAGAAACGGGAAAAGGGGTAAAAAAAAATAGTAGTGCATTTCGGATTTGTCACTGTTTGTAGAGTAATTGGCAACATCAACTATTTGGTAGGAGAACTAAAAGGAAAAAGGCAAGCATGGTAATGAAAATGGGCAAAGTAGTGGCAAAGGAAGTGGGGAGGTTGTGAGACAATTATTTAGATGGTGTTTTACTTTTTTACCCTGGTAGTTATATAATTACATATTTAAAATTATGTAATTCTTATTTGAAGATGAGGTCTTTGACCGGCCGGCAAAAGTGTTTGTCGTTAGGGTGCCGGCCTCGGGTCAGTGATTTAATTTCATAAAACGGGACTTCCCTCAAAATATGTAAAAACGAGTATATTGGAAAGTCCGGAGTATCGATCCACAGGGAAAAAGAACGTTGGATTTAAAGAATTCGCAAATTGGTGTTTTTCGACGTTTCGGACGTCAACCTCAAATTTGTTTGGTGGTTTGGTTAACAATTATACTACTAAAAGAGGGGAAAAACTAGATTAATGAGTGGGGTTAAGTCCTAAAGTTTGGTCTATTCAAAATTTCCGTTGGTCTATCTCTTCTTCTTATAACTCAATCTATCCCCCGGTCCCGGGTTTTAGATCGGAAAATACTTCGATGAAATCAGGATTTTATTTCACAAAATGGTTTGATGGATTCTTTCAAGTTTAAGAAAATAGGATTAAAATATGAAGGACATCGATTCAAGTATTAGATATACCAACTCTAAGGATGGCTATAACTAATCAAAAACTTAACTCTTCATTTTTAGTTCAATGAGGAAAACTTAGAAATATCTATCAATGGCATTAATACTGTGGAGTCTAGAATCCACTCTCGACTTCTCGGGTTGTAGAATCGGATCTTTGATCTGCAAAACACTCAACACTAAGTTAGTGCACACCGGGGGGAGTTGGATCTCCGGTGGGCACTCCGACGATCAAGTTAGCTCTTTAGGAAGAGGAGAAATAACTTGAAAGTAAGCTCTAAGCGCGAGTGTGCATGTACCTTTGATTGGAGTGCCGCTGGAGTATTTATAGAGGAGGAGTCCAACTGTTTGCCGGAATGTTCGGCCCAGTACGCAGCACGTGCGCCGAAGACTGCGGGAGCGTCGCCACGCGTCCCACGCCCATGCGGATCGGAAGGATGTGCCTTGCGCGTCCTCTGCCACGTGTCCCACGTCCGAGTGGGTTGGAAGGGTGTACTTGCACATCCCTTAGAAAGCGGAGAACGTGTGTTCGTGCTTTGTAGCTGGATTATAGGGTGTCCCTTAGACTTCTTGGTCGAGTGACCGCCGAAGGAGATTCCCCGGCCGAGTAATGATCGCCGAGTACTGAACGGTAGAGGATCAGTGCGGATTGCGATTACACTGTTCGTGAAGGCCGAGCCCCAAACTCGTTCGGAACGGCCGAGCAAGGCTCCGGCCGGTAAGTTGTCCGACCCAATTCCAGGGTTCCTTTGGGCCTCGCCGAGCCCCAGAATGTGATGAGGTAGATCATGGGCCGGGGGCCCGTTAATGGTTTATGCCGGCCCACTACAAATACATATGGAGAAGATATAGACCAACATGGTTTTGAACTAAACCTCACATTTAGACTTAACCCTCACTAATTTAGCTACTCATATTAACCATAAACATGATATAAGTAAAGGAAAACACGATAACACAAACTTATCTAATGACAATAAGAAGGAATTAAACAAAACTCTAATAGAATCAGATTTTAAGGTAAGAAGAACAATACTAAAATGGAAGAAAAACAAGTAAAACTTACTAACACTTAAGTGCTTCCAAGAGAATACAAGGATTCATAAGGGGAAGAACACTCAAGGATTCAAAACTTACTTAAAACTTGAAGAACAATGAAGAACAAGTATTCCAAAGCAAAAAGGGAGGCTAAAAGCTCTCAACCAAACTTTTTTCTGATAAATGGCTGAGTGTGTAATGTTGTGTGTATGAGAGACCCATTTAGCTAAAGAAACAACCTAAAATAAAATATCCTAACAAACCTAGGTGAAAGTACCATTCTACCCTCCACAATGGCAATTTAAGAAGCTTCTTATTCAGTGATTTGGCCCAAAATCGAGTAAAAGTCGACCCCACAGAATCAGACGTAATAGGTTCTCTATCGATAGGAGGATTTCTCTATCGATAGAGAAGTCCTCTGGTTTCAGTTTGGTTCAGCCCTCTATCAATAGGAAGATCTCTCTATCGATAGGGAAGTCTTCTGGTCTTCTTTGATTCAGCCTCCTATCGATAGGAAGGAACCTCTATCGATAGAGAAGTCTTCTGGTCTTCTTTGATTCAGCCTCCTATCGATAGGAAGGAACCTCTATCGATAGAGGGCTCTTTTTCCTGGTTCTTTGCTAGGGCTCTATCGATAGGGATAAACCTCTATCGATAGAGAGGCTTCAGACTTCAAATTTTTGGTTCTTCCTCGTCTCTTTGATCCGGGCTCACTTTCACTCCTCCTGAGCCTTCAATTGGTCCTCCATCAATATCACCAATGGTTCCGAGGCCTTAAGTCATGGTAGAACCTTTTGGGCATTCATTTAGCGCTCGCAAACCTGAAAGGGTAGAAAGACAACTACGCGTGCAATATTAACTAAATAAATATATTTGCCTACGCAAAATTGCCAAACTGAGTATGTTGAGCCACGTTATTATGCAATATAGTGCGCTCATCAGTCTTTAAGGGAAAACATTTTTGTGACAGAACTTCACACCCAAAAAGGGTAGCCCCTTTCTATATTAAAATAGATAGATGGTATCCTCTAAAAAATGCAACGTACATGTGTACTAGAAATTAGACAATGCATGACTACAATTCGTCATCCATTGTATAAATGGTTGATGAACTCTAGTTTAGCTACTCGAACATGCCAATGAGTCCGACTATAAGCTTGCCAAATCGACTTATGACGACAAGTCAATAGAAGGAAATTCTAATTATAACAAAATAGGTTATCTTGTTACCTAATCATGAGCAAGTTTAATCAGTATCTAATGAAAAATTAAGAGATGTATTAGGACTCATTACTTAAGGAGAACCTCTATAAATGAAGGTACATCTCATGAGAGGTACGCTTTGACTTGTCATTACAAAAATTAAATTGAGAAATTATTTTTTTCAATTAAGTATTGACTTAGTCATCAGAGTGTTCCTATTGACGATTTATCATTTTGCAAGAATTAAGTTTCCGAGCGAGTTAAAGCATAATCGTGTTCGGCCATAGATGAGATATTTAACTTTTTTGGTAAGAACAATATATTCACCCACAATAATTTTAGTCTCTGAAATATTTAATAGAAAACGAAAACCTAACATAATAAGTGAAAAACGAATTTGCTTTGGCATTTCAATACCATCTATATTCGTCCTAAAAAATAATTTATTTATCAATTTTATTGAAGAACTGAAAATCTATCTTATACGTTTTATGAGGAATTGCTTTTGCTTTCGTTTTTTCTGGTTAGGCTCTATTTGGCTTGACTAGATTATTGGATTATTTTTTTGTCCATATGTGAATTTTTTTTTTATAATCTTTTGTCTTTCGTCAACTTTTTGTGGATTATTGGTTCATCTTGACGAGAACTTTCATAAAAATTATAAATAATTGACCAAATTTTAAAAAATTCAGAAAAGACAAAAATAATATAAAAATAGAGTTTTTTAGGGTAATTTAAATCAGGGTCATTTCTACCCCTCCAAATTAGTATTTCATCCCATCCACTTTTCAAATTTATGTTTTCATCCTATAATTGTATGGATAGACGATTTTGCCATTACTTTTGAGAAATAGTTTACCATTTTATCCTGTGGTTAGTTAATATTTGAATTGTTTGGTTTAAATCTGCAGCACGTTTTTAGGCTCAAAATATGGGATCACAAATCTCTTTAGGAATATTATTCCCGAACCAATTAACACGTTTTTAGGCTTAAAATATGGGATCATCATTATCTTTAGGAATATGTATATCGAAATAGCAGTTGAGATTCTTTTCCAATCATATTCTCGGATCTATTAGATTTGGCCGAAATATTTATCATTTCGTGTTACTGGGTCGAATTGAAGTTCTTCGGCTGAAAGTGTACCATTTCGCGAGAAATGTACCATGACTTGCCTGTGATGTTGAATAACTATAAATTTATTATGATGTTTACTAATTTGACCATAACCTGCAAATTGATTGATTTTACCATAGTGTCACATAATTTACCATGCAAATTGACATATTTACCAGATGCCGTGACCTCTAAATTTACCATGACATGAGCAAATATACCATGAACGATAAGTGCTGCCATCTAGTGCGCAAAATTACCATGAAATACAAGAATATCGGATGGCATTTACTGCAATTTAGGGTTGAACAATCGGAATTATTACATTCTCGAGGGGTCCGACGCGGAAATACATATTTTTCGCTCGCGTGCCACGATTTGACACGTGGCGTTATTATCTCATTAGCGTAAAATCCACGAGAGTCGGCAGATGCCTTTGCCAACCCTATACCGCCAAAAAACTCATCTACGGCTGGAGTTTATCAATCAACAAACCGCTCATTAGCAACCGTTGGATCATCGAAGGCGGTTTATAAATAGCGATAACAATCACTTTTTTCTCCTATCTCTCTCCTCCATTACGTTTCTGTGCGCATCGCTTCTCTCTCCTCCTGAGCCTCTCCTTCGCTCCCTTTTTCGTTACGTCTACTCGTTCGTTTCTCATCTTCAGACCCTCTCTTTGGATTGAGATAGATCGAGCGACGATCTACGTTTTCATTATGGATTCGAGCGTTTTCTTTGAGCGATTCGATTTTGATCCTCCTTTCAGAGTTTGGTGGTGGATGACGCGTATTTTCTTTGGTCGTGGCTTCAGATCGGTGAAGCTGGGGGCGAATCTCGAAGATGATCGAGGTGCGTATATGAACTTCTATAACGCTATCAATTTGTTATTTATTTTGACCGAATTTTGTTTTGAGACTTTATTTTTTTGCATCCTGTTCTATTCGTCCACCGACTTTGGTTTTCTTGGTACGTAATCGTCTTTGGCCTTCCAATTTCCATAGGTGTCTGCTCAGGCTTTGAATTTTACGGCTCGGTTTCGCATTTTTTTAAAGAATTGTTTAGATCTCGCGATTCTTAAAGATCTGCTGTTGTGGGTAGTTAATTTGTTGCCTTTTTTTTGTTGCTAAAACTCCTTTTAGAACGGGAGCCCTCGATGTATTTTCAGATCTGTTGTCACGTCGTCTTTTTACTTGATTATTCTCTTTGATGATTAATCTTGTTTTCTCTTTGGACTTTTGGTCAACGTTATTATGTCATAAGATTCGTATGCTTTGTTATGTATATCTTTGATCTATTTAGTCATGTTGACGTAAAGATCTTTTTCTACCATTCAGCCCGTACTTTGTTAGTTTTTGGGATTCTTGAGATTCTCTAAGGTTCGTATGCTTTTTTATATATTATTGTGGCGTACTTATGATCGAATTGTTTTTAAATGGTCAGATCCATTAACACAGAAAAGGGTGTCTTTTTGCAGATCTAGTGACCTGAACGCGTTGACAGACTTCCCATATGCGTAGTTTGATTGATGCTACTAATGGAGAGCTGCTCGTTTTCTTCTTCGGAAAGGATGGATGATGCCTTGCGGTAAACAAGTGAAGGCCACCAAAGGGTTATTTGGGTGCCAGTTTGTCGTCATGCGTTATGCATGGTGCTGTTTCTCTCACGGGCACAGCATATGTGAATTCTATGTAAGTTTGTGTGCGCATGACGAAGTAGTGAGAAAAAATCGAGGTGTGAATGTTTAAACCGGACCTTTGCCATGTCAGGTGCGCTTGCATGGCAGGTCTAAAATACCTAATAAAGTTTTCTATTTTTTGGGTAGGAGGGAGATGGCACGGGGTTTTTGCCCGGCTCTCCCTTCTGGTGTTCTGTGTTTTTTTTGGTTTGCGCTTTACGTCTCCCCCATGCTATTCAGAAGCAGCAGTCTTGCTTGCCTCTAGAATGGTTAATTTTAAACCATTTTGAGGCAACATGACACCTTCCTTCCCAATTGATGCATAGAGCAAGCAAACTCGAGGATTGGATAATTCTACTCGTTAAAAAGGTACAAACAGCATTGCCTTCCAATTTAGTTTCCCACTTAATATTTTCATATGCCGACTTTCTGACACCAATAGAAAACTATTTTCACTTAAATGTATACACCACTTGAGCTAGAATCAGAGCGTTTATATTTTCCATCGTTGTAAAATATGTATCAAGTTGGAAGAGGCAAAGAAGAACTTGATTATCACTCAAAGGGAAAAATATACTTATTCTAAAGAAATTAATTGATTAGGAGAACACTTTTTTTTAAAGAGAAGTTGTTGCGACAAGATGGTAAAATTAAGCGGCTTAATTAGCATTTCACTATTGCGTTCTACTCACATTTTACTCGAACTCTAGGCATTTGACTATACATGTACATGAACAAGCATGTGATGTTTTATGGGCTCAATCTGACATTTTCATTATATATCAAGATATTCATGAATCAAAATACCAACTAAATTCCGTGAAGATCTATTTGCAAGCTGCTCTTGATAATTTCGTATTTGTGAGATAAGGTTATGTTTATTGATTCATGTCATGCTCAACTTCTTTGACGTTGTACATACTCCTTTTATTGATTTGTAAGATGTGCAAGATTGAGTTCAATTGTTAGCCACTAGATCGTTTTTAGGACGTGGTTGAATGTATGTAGTTGTTTTGAGTTGTGGCCTTGGGTCCTGGGCTGGATTGGCTTTGTAGATGTTGGCAATTTGCCAGAGGTTTTGGTCCCTTATTGGTTGTTTTATACTGGATTCAGAGTACCTCTTGTAATCTCCTAGGTTTACTTGAAGCTCTGTCACTTGTCCAATCACAGCTGCTACAACCAAGTGGAGGTATCTAGTTCTGCCGTGGTAGCTGTTATTGCATGGTGTGCTTTGCGGAGTGTGGCGTTACTGAAATCATTGCTGTGCTTGTCACTTTTATCCAATTGCGGCTGCAGCCCACCAATCTGAGGTATCTAGTTTTGCTTAGGGTGCTGTTATTCCATGGTATGCTCTGGGCGAATGTAGAGTGGCATTGCTGTGCTCTTGGTATTGGCGATGGTGGACTATTGTGACTATACTTGCTGTGATCTTGGTAGCTGTTACTGCATAGAGAAAAGAATGTCCTGAGGGTTGTCAACTGACCTTTGTCATGTCAGGTGCGCTTGCATGGCAGGTCAATAAAAGCCTAATAAAATGCTTTTTTGTTGTGGTTGAGGGAGATGGCATGGGGTTTTTGCCCGGCTCTCCCTTATGGTGTGCTGCGTTTTTTTCTTGTGGTTCGTGCTTTACTTCTGCCCCATTCCATTCAGAAGCAGTCTTACCTGTCCCTAGAATGGTTAATTTTAAACCATTTTGTGGCAATATGACACATGCCTTCCCAATTGATGCATAGAGCAAGCAAACAGCAATGGCTTTTAATTTATTTTCCCAATTATTTTTTTCTTGTGCTCACCGTGACACACCACTGAGAAAACTTATTACATATACACCACTTGGAGAACTTATTGCAAAACATGAACAAGAATCAGAGCATTTATATTTTCTATAATCTCAATATATACCGAAGAGGCAAAGAATAACTTGATCCCCCACCAAGGATTTATTTTGAAGTTCCTCCAATGTTTTTATAGATTCAGTATGAAGCTGCATATATTTATGCAAGTGAAACTTAAGCAATCTAATCTTGTAAATAGCAGTACTTCTGTTGCAGTGCTTTTAGATGCATAATATTGAGTGAAATCTCTACCCTGTAATTGGGTTTGAACGCGATTATTGGCCCATTCTGACATCATTCATCATATATCATAATATTCATGAATCGAAGGTGGCTAAATTCTGCAAGGATATATTTGCAAAGGTTGAATCAGATTAATTTTGTTGATTTATGGACATACCCTATTTATTGGTTCAGAAGATGTAAGATTGAGTCTAATTGCTAGCCAGTAGATGGTGTTTTAGATTTGAGTTGTGGCTTTGGGTCCTGGGCTATTGGCTTCATAGATCTCAGCAATTTACCAGAGGTTATGTTCCCTTATTGGTGGTTTTGTACTGGAGTCGGCGTGTGTGTTATCTTTTATGGAGGTGAAGCTTGAGGTCTACTTGGAGCTGTGTCAGTTTAACCATTCGCAGCTGCTGCAACCAAGTGGTGGTATCTAGTTCTGCTGTTGTGGCGGTTGTCGCATGGGGTGCTGCTGGCGAACGTTGTTACTGAAATCGTTGTGCTCTTGCCACTTGATCCAATTGCAGCTGCTGCAACCAAGTGGAGGTACCTGGTTCTGCTTTGGTAGCTGTTATTCCATGGACTGCTTTTGTTGAAGGGGTGTGGCATTACCGAAGTCATTGCTGTGCTCCTGGTATTGGCGATGTCTACTGTTGCTGTACTTGATGTGGTTTTGGTAGGTGTTACTGCAACGCGATTAAGGATGTCCTAAGGGTTTTTGAAGCTGCTGCAACCAAATGGAGGGATCTAGTTCTGCTTTGGTAGCTGTTATTCCATGGTTGTGCTTTTTGCCGGAGGTAGTGTGGCATTTCTGTAGTCATTGCTGTGCTCCTGGTACTGGTGATGTCGGATTTGCTGGGGTTTTGGTAGCTGTTACTGCATGGCAATTAAGGATGTCATACGGGTTGTCAACAGACCTTTGCCATGTCAGGTGCGCTTGCATGGCAGGTAAAAAATAAGCCTAATAACATGTTTATTTGTTGGTGTTGAGGGAGATGGCACGGGTTTTTGCCCAGCTCTCCTATTTGGTGTCGTGCATCTTCTAATATTTTCCCACCATTTATTTCTCATGCATACTGCCTTATTTTTTCATTGGGAGACTTTGCCTCTTGAACGGTGCATTTTGAATAATTTAGAGGCGAATGTGGCACCCAATTGTTCCCTTGAACATGCGTGAAAGGATGGGATAAGCACCGTCACTAAAACTCCCAAGAGGTGGTATGAACTACAGTTTCCTTGAACATATTTAGCCAGTTGAATCTTAAGATTTAGTGGAGGCTACCATGATTTTGTTTTGGACGCCATAAGTTCATGTGTCTTGATTCAGCGGTGCATGTGATTGGAGGTCTGTTGATCTGCTATGGTGGCTGTTGTTTTGTGCTGATGCCAAGGAATGAAGGCTAGTTGCTGGTTCTTGCTATTCCTGGTGATATTTTATTTTTATGAACTTTGACTGCTTCCTCATTTATCATATTTTGACCTGGAGGTTTTCTCGAATGCAGAGTTGTTTGGTTCTCTTGCTTTTTCGTCTGTAATGTATTGCTTGAGAAGATTCTAATGTTCGACTGCTGATCTAATAGCTGGTGGGGTAATCTTAGTATGGGGGAGCAAGTGTCAAAAGGGGTGTAAAATTAAGATGTATGTTTTTCCCTCTTGAAACGTATCCTTGCATTCTGAGTGCGAGAGGGAATTACTGAATGCAGGTCACTTTTGGATATGTGCTTGCATGGCTGTATGAGTGCTAAAGTTGGAGCTTCACTGCAAGAAGTTCTTCGAGTTTTGCTATTGAGATGGTATTCGCATGTTTCTTCAGTCAGTCTGCCAGGTATCTTTTTTGCATAAGCGGCATTTGTGTACTCAGGATCTCGATATGAATTATAATATTGTGTATTTTAGGGTTCTGGTGATTTGCCCAGATATTGAGGCTGGAAGTCTTAGGGTTCTGGCGATTTACCAATATTATGATTGTGTTGCTGTTGTAGATGTCGGGTTATTGGCTTATTTTTTCCCATCCACTCTTATTTTTTATTCGGTCAACCATTCACCTGGAATTTTACTGTTACTTGGTCCTCAATGATTCACTAGGTTTTTCTATGATGTGATTTCTTGCGTTCCATTTTTTGTATTGTGCGCGCTAAAACATAAAATTGAACGGGGTAACTCGAAGTGATCTTTAGAGTAATGTAAGTTGTGCAAGTCCTCAAAGTTCCTCGAGTTGGGTATATATTTCTCGTGGTGGTGACTTGGGGCGTGTTTGTAGCAATTAAATAATGGTTTATCATTTATTGTTCAGATGTGGTTATTTTGTACACGGTTATTTAGTTTGTTTGCTAGATTATGGATATGTTATTTTTTAATGTAAATATTTTTTTTATTTTTTGAATAAATATTCGAAAATATTTTTAGTTATTTATGTTTTTTCAATAAATATTCGAAAATATATAAAGTTATTTATTCGTGTATAATAAAATGTTCTTTTCTAAATTTATAGTATGTTTACCATATTTCTTTAAAATTTTGATCACTACAAAATGGACATCGAGTCTAGTATGAATGTTGCTGAAATGTAAAAGAATTTTTTTTTGAGAATGTAGTAGGAAAGCAATATAAATTGATGAGGAAGTGTGGTTTGGGGAAACTGCTTTTTCAAATCAAACTGAGATCAAGATTATTTCTTTTTACGATGTGTGCGCCTTTGTTTATCCTAATTGATTGATTTTTGAAAAATTATCACAAATTTATAGATTTTTATCATGTATTTACTGATATTTGATTGGACTAAAATTTTACAAGATTTTCATAAATTAAATATAATTTAGAACTTTGATTATCGATATGGGATTAGATATGGGATTAGGAAGAAGTATCTGAGTTAGGTCAGGCACCACTACAATATAGGGTTTTTTATTGGGAAAATGATGTTGGTTTTCCTTCAAAACGGTTCTTACTATTTGTGTATTTTATTGAGAATATTAAGTCGTGAAGTAAATACCAGTTTTTTTGTTCGGGTAATATTTAATTGAGTTGTAGGCTGTGTTCGTTAGGTTATTTTTTTAAAAATTTTAAAAAATTCTTTGAACTTGTTTAGAAGATTTTTTCTAAATATTATTTTTGAACTATTAACTCTTAAATTTTTTTTTGTAACACTTATATCAAATATCCTGTAGAGTTTTTTTAAAAATTATTTTAGAAATTCTCAACTGAATATATATTATCTTGGATTTGATTATTTATGGGAAATTTTAAAATATTCTTGCCCTGCGGAGATGTATGACCGTGGGTGAACAAAATTAGATTTTTTTTTAATCATGTATTTATTGATGTTAGGTTGTTTTTTATTCCTCAGTTTAGTTGGCGTTTATTCCACTGTAACTAGCGGAAAGAATTTGAAATTATGGTTACCAAATTATTACGAATGGATCCATAAGCTCAAAATGGTAAGAGCGCCCAAATGAGTCGTTAAGACTGTTGGGAGGATAGTGGTTCAAATCCACTTGGTTCCTGTTAGGGGTGTTTATTTAGGGCAACTGATGATCTATAATATAAACTGTTTGGGGCACATTTTTTTTACAAGAAGATCGTTTTTAATTATCATTTATTATAAAAATAATTTTAATTAGCATTTATTAGTTTATAATTTTTAAAAAGTAAAAAAAAAGTACATTAATATTTATTCCCTTTTTCAAAAAATATTTTGTGCTCAAGAGTTGGTATATATTATTATAATTTATAATATACGATGTAGAGCTCTCTAAATATATTTTTACAATTTAAATTATTTTGATCAATTTATATTATAATATATAATGTGATATGATAATAGTTTGAATAGTAATTAAATTAGATTTTTAACATTAATTTTAATTTATTAATATTGTAAGACACAAGTAATGTGTTAAATTGTAATTTATATTTGATGAAATTTGAATTACTTGTGTCTTATTAATGGCAATTTAAGTTTTCAGTGTTAAAATAATGACATTTAAGGTATGATGATATGCAAGTTTTTTTATTTTATAATGCTATTTTTCTAAAATTTAGAAATGATATTTTTAATTTTTTAATATATTATAAAATTGGATTGGATTTCTATAGTTAAAGTAGCGAAGCAAGAAGCTTCAAATCTTTGATTTGGCCAGAAAAGACTGCACTGCTTTGGACTCAAGAAGCGAAGGGAATGAGCTTGGCTGCTTCTCCTCCAAAAGGACTGGAGCTATTGGATGTTGCTCAGTGCTACTATAACTTAACAACCAAAAAAGCTCTGTATCGAACTTAAGTCTCTTCGAGTTGGCCACGGGACAACAGCCTCTGATGCCCCACACCCAGAAAATCTGTGTTAAGCATATTGTAGGTTCTTGTCTTATTTAGGCATTTGGTGCCCTCTCTGTCGGCCTGCTTAGCGACAGAGCCGCCTTCTTTGGGGTCAGTGAGGTCTTTGGTTTAACCTTCCGTAGTTGTCTTTGCTTTTAAGTAAGCGGAGCGGGGCCAATTTCTCGTATTTGCGCAGTTTGCCCCCCTTCCGTCGAGTGCCCTGCCCGGTTCAGTGGGCTATTGGCCTACCAAACACTTGCCCGCTGCTCTATTTTATAATACTATTTTTTTAAATCTAGAAATGATATTTTTAATTTTTTAATATATTATAAATTCGATAATGCTATTAGGGGTTGTCTGGACTTTTGCTCTTTTATGGGAACGGCAAGCGACGATAATAAGATTTAAGGCTGAATTTAAAGTAAGTTACTTTATTGGAAGATGGGTAGATGTTATTTGAGATTTAAGGCTGAATTTAAAGTAAGTTACTTTATTGGAAGATAGGTAGATGTTATTTGATATTTGATATTTTATTAATTTTTTTATTTGTATTGCGAGAGACTAAAAAAGTATGAAAATATAGATAAAAACAAAAAGGTCTTAGATAAGATGACATTAACTCAACAACACAAAAAAAAATTCCACCAAGGTTACGGATGGATAATTACAGAAAATTGTTTAAAAAATTTGAGCTTTGGAATTGGGATGATCTCAATTATTCAATTATGAAGGGTCATGAAATAAAAAGTCGAGGACCACATATTTTTGTGTTTAGATTTGAATATAAATGTATTCAGAATTATTAGATGTACGTAGAGCTCATATTATTTTTAGAGAACCCAACATACATCTTGATGATTTTAAATACATTTGTGTTCGAATATGTGCTCGAAGTGTATTCTTAGACTTAAAAGATCATTATTTTCATTAAACAACACGACCATCAAATCAATTAACTCTTCATACAAGGTACTCACATCATCAAAGATCATCAACCTGTTCTGTGATCTCTCCTATTATCAAAGTAATATTTGTTTTTTATTTCTATTCCATGTTGACCATGTATTATGAGATTAAGATAGTTTCATGAGCATAATTGTGATTCTAAATCTCATGGTTGAAATTCGTGAGCTAGACTCAAGTTCTATCTTCAACGACAAATATTGCGACTATTTTGACACTTGCAATTAGTCAAAACATTGCGGTTCTCACGATGACCACCACACCCCTCATACAAGAGAGATTCACTAGGAGAAAACTTTTCCTCTGCAGTGCAGTGGCCTTGTATGTATTCATACTATATTTTATCATGTTTGTGTACGCATATGCTATATTCATGTTTTGTAAATGTGGTTGTAATGATCAGGAGTCTAATTATTGATCTTAAAAAAAAATGTTGGTTTGATATTACACACATGTTTTTTTTACTACTTGGATGCTTTCTTTGCTTCTCGAACCCAATCTTTCCTATTTTAGCTTCTCTTTCTTTGACTTTTTTTGATCTCTTGTCACTTCTCTTCCTTCCTCCTCTTCCGAAGTCAGTTCCACATTGTACGAAATCTCTCTCTGTCCAGAACAACTCTCTTCTTCCTATGCCTGAGACCTAACGGTATCTAAAAAGGTCTCTTGGCCTTGGCCTAAGACCACTTGCTTCTGCTTCCCTGCTTGCTCTCCTTCGCATTGGTTCGCGTTTCCATTTCGTAAGACTCAGATCAAATGAATATATAATTAATCTCATCAGTCATCACTCTTAGTTGCTTGAGAGTTGAGACTGCATATTCCTCCACTATTGATACTGTCACACGAGGGAACCCGAATTTCTTACATTTCCTAAACAAAAAACACCAATTATGTGAAGAGCCAAGCTGAATATATCATAAGCATGAGTGGACATTCTTAAAGGCAACCACGTACTCCCCTTTGCTTTTTTGAGCCAAAGGCTCAGAAAATTCTTTTACATCAGAATGCCAAGGAACATTTTCCATTGTCAATTTTGATGTAGCAGACCTGTTAAAAATATCCCTCCAATCCTTTTAGCGAGGACTACAAATTAACAAGATAAACATAAAGAACAAGAACTTAGAAAATAAATACTTATGACCCGCAATAGGCGACACGTTTAATTTTGATAAAATCTGGACTTCCGATGGCAAACAGGCTAGAATAGGCCTCTAGCTCCTCCATATTCTGCCCTTTAACTGGTGTCAAGCGATAAACAGTTCGGTGCTGCTTCTCCCTTAGTGCTTTCAAGGAAAGTAGATATACGCCTCCGATGAAGCTCATCTACAAGTGAGTTAATCTCTGATACAAGATTGGTTCACCAACAAGCGATAGGGCACAATGCCTTGTAGAAAGTCCTTCCATTAAGTGCTCTGGTTTAACACCTATGTGCAAAATTTGCCACCCTCTATTTCACTTCGCCAAATCTAACACTGGTAAAGTACAATAATAACAGCACTCGGTTTTCTGGTAATTATCATTGTGCCCCTCGAGCTCAAGATTGCTCAAAATCCAGTCAATCTTCTAACCTTGAATTCTACCATCTAATACCTTGAACTTTTAAGAAGTCCAAAGAGTCCAACCATTAATGAAGGTGACTAGAATCTGAAAGGTTCAAGGGACCAAATGACAGTTGACATTTTGCTTCATCATTTTTTCACACAGGACTAAAGCAAAGCTTACCCACAGAATAACCCAACAATAAAAGGCCTACCTGGAACTCCTTTCATTTGCCTTATCATTTTTGTATGCAGGTCTATTGCAGAGTTCACAATATCTAAGGGATCGTCCATCTTCCACTGCCAGCTCTTTTCTACGGGATTTGCGTGATGCCTCCCAACAAAAAACGCATTTGTTGGCACATGCCAAACTTGGAGTTGTCTCCACGCACCTGATTCACAGAGAGAGGGAGAGGGAGAGGGAGAGGGAAAGGGAGAGAGAGAGTCAGATTTCTATATGCGTATGGCATAAAATGATTTCAACTATAGAGAGAAGTAGCAATGAACCCAAGTCCATGTTTCGACATCATATAATGAGTACGAGGAGTCTTAATGTGATGAAAAGTTTTAGAAGGGAGGTGCATCTCTTCACAGCAAGGCACAAAAATGAGGCTTCCCGTTTCATGATCAGACAACACCCATTTTAGTGTCTCGCCATAAAAGAAGATACAGTGGTTCAAATCAATACTATCGGGACTCCTTGCATGATATCAAAAAGACACAGTGCAGCTTTTGCCGGGTGCATGGTCAGGGTCCCATATGTGGGTCTGCCTTTTCCAGGAATTATATGATCTTTGGTCAAATAGCGTATAGGTCTGGGTGGGATGATACGAAATAGAGCAGTGCATATCAAAGACAATGAATCCAGATTTGATTAGTAAAATGTTGCTACATTTCTTTTTTGATGAGTGCTAAATAGTACATGGTATTTATACAAATCATACCCATCAATAAGAGAGATTAGACATTTACAGACTCTACCTTACTTCCAGTATCAAAGAATAGAAAGTCACCTATGACTCTCGATGCCATAAAATGAGTGCTTGTAGCAACCTCCACGCCCTCGAAGTTGTGACTTGGTCCATCTGCACAGTTTAACTCCACTATGCAAACCGATAATCTTATAGCCCTGCAAAGATAGTGCAAATGAAGACAGGAAGTTAACATGAGAAAAATGAAACTAACAGTATGATGAATAAAGTTACGCAAATCCAAACATAATCCAAGACACCAAACCATATTCGTAACCAGAAATCAGCAAGCATGAACTACTAAGTTCTCTGTTTACAAGGATATCGCAATATGACAACTCAGCCAGCACGAACTACTAAATTGTATTTCTTAATGTATTTATCCTATTTTTTAGCATAAATGCGTCAGAAAAAGCATTCTGTGCCAGTATGATGACTTTATGCATAGTTCTACGGTAAGCTTGAACAATAAAAATGTTATTGCCTAATGTCCGACATGCAATCGATTCAATTAAAATAGAAGGCCGCTAACGGCTGCTTGGCCTTCTCTGATGATTGATAGTTCCTGTGGGTGGAAAGAAAGTCTGATATTCTTCCATGTCTTGACTTCCAAACGCTCGCACTTAAAAGGCTACTTAAAACATTTAGAAGAGTCCATATAATGTGGCACTCGGTAACATCCTAAATCACAGTTCAAAGGGAAATTCCTATTTCTAACTGAAAACAGGAGTGGCAAAGACTGAACCCATCCAAAACAAGCTTTGCGTGCAAGAGGTAAATTTAAACGAAGGTGTTAAGACACACCAGAAATTTTTTACCTGTCGTGAATATTTACATATTCATCAGCCTCGTCCAATATCTCTCCTGACACAAAAGAACATATGCAAAATGAGATTGGCTGGTACGACTGAAAGACAATAAAGCCAGTGATGTTCAAGTAGCATTCCTAAAACCAAATATGCCGTTAAGCGATTTGAAGGCTCAGACGCAGTCATCATACATCAATAACCTTTTACTTTGAAATGATGCAACAATGAAAGAAGAGGCGGGTTAAGTGAAAGAACTCATGGAGAGAGGTTTAGGAAGTATCCCAATAACATCAGTAACAATAAAGATATCACAGAGTTCTCGAAAAGGTGAAAAAGAAGTGCACTGGTGTTGGAGATGATTAAAAGAACAAAGAGGCTTGAAAAGCCAAACCAAGGGTCGCCGTCAAACTGACTAAATCACATGAAATACTCACTTCCTTGAAATCAATTGTCTTAACAAGTACCAGTAAAAGATTTGAAGTCCTTGGCTTGATATCACAACACTGTCCTGGAAATGGACCTCACACATGTTGCACACGCACCATTCTGGTAGAATAACCATAAAGGTCAGGTCCACTCAGCCTGCCCTATTGACAAAAAGGGCAGACTTGAATTAAAAAAATACCCCTAGTTTAGTTCCCGTACAAGAGACTCTCGGAGCGGTAGACAGGCTATAGACTTAACTTTTTGCATATAGGCAAAGAGTGGGCGCCCTCAGGCAGATCTGGATATCATTATTATTATTCTTGGTGCATTTGTCATCAGTTTGATATCTATCTAGGCAAGGTGCAAAAAGAAACATCATATTACCAAGCAAAATAGTGGATTCAAACCACCGCATGCACGAGCGCGCGCGCACACACACACATGAACTGGGATCTTGATGTATGCATACCTGAAGAAGCTCTTCGATGACATCCTCCATCGTGATAACTCCCACAACCACTTGATTGGGAGGGAACTCAGGAATAGGAGTATTCTCCACATCTAAAAAGCAGATCGAACAACCTCTGTCCCACTTCTTATATGCATGAGTAGGTGGGGGACTTCTCATCTTCTGTTGATCACCATCACTCTTTACCCATGGCCATGTCAGCATCATGTGACTCAAATTTCATTCCCAGATTCTGAATACCAGCAGCAGGATCCGTCTCATTATTGACTGATGGATAACAAGGTAAAGCACACATATCATATGTTAGATAAGGGTGTAAAACCAAGAACACTAAAACCCAACTGCCAGCGCACACACACGGCAATGATAAAATCATCAGTAGTTAAAGCATCTATAATCCCCCAATTTCAAGAAAATACATAAAGGTAAAAGGAATTAAAACAATATGATTCATGGAAGTATCAAAGACCTCCTAAGGACAAGATACAGAAGTATAAATACCATAAACTCTTAAAAGATAAAAACAGTGATTGGCAAAACATCGCAAGACAGATTTTGTAACAAAATCTTAATGGCACAAAGAAAGTTGGGATGGACAGGATAAGCAACAAATTCAATGTCTGATTGAGGATTTTTCCTTAAATCGTAAGATGGATAACCGTATAGAGGAAAATATAGAGATTCACACCTAGAAGTAGAACTCTTTAGCAAGCTAAAAGTAGACACGGGGAACGAGGGATATGAGGATTCAAAGTGTTCACCTTCTTTAGATTTCTTTGGAGAATAATTGTCACTGTAGACAACAGCAATGTGGCTGTGACCCTTCTGAAAGTCATTCAGAATATCATAAAGAGGCATTTTCTCTGAAATCCTGAAGAATGCACAAGAGAAGGCACACACAAGGATAATAAAATAATCCCCTTTCTCCCAACATAAAATATATATCCACACAGACGGATACACATATGTGGATTCGATACCCATTTCTGAGCAGCAACTGTATCACAGAATGAATATACCCCCCGAGAGTATGATACATACAATATGCACGCAAACTACAACTAAATTTAATATCTGCCTGAAACAGCAAATGATGGACTAGGCATTACCATCTCATTGTCATCCCTACACTGACCTTCAGTTCGGAGTTCAGACTAATCTGACTAGGTACCCAGTATTGATCCCTCCTTTTTTCATCAAAAGTCACTGGATTTACACTGATCCGGTATCAGTCGTCCTCGCCGCATAAAGAAAGTATCCATTGGGCAGTAAACTAATTTTATCTGAGACGACTACTACTACTAAACAAGGAAAATTACACTCGCAAATTACTTGAACTATGCACCTCATTTTAAAAGCCAAAAACTTCAAATACGGCACAATTGGGTCCTTTGCATATTGGTGAAACCAAAATAGAAATAGATAGGCATGATAAGGTCCTATACCTGAATGTGCAATTCTCAACTAAAAAAATAATGCTATAAGCTATCTGACCTAGACAGGTCAAGAAACCAGATCTCTGCCCCTGATCTCTAAAGAACCATATAAATCATGTTTAATGAAAAGCAAGAGTGACTACACTCACATAATTAAAAAAATGCATGAGAAATGAGATTCATCCTTACCAAGGAATTTTCCATATTAACATTTTCCTGAGAGGAAGCTCACCTTTTGGGCCCACTGCTAAGAGATTTTTAATCTAAAGATGTGAGACGATAAATTTAGCCCACTCATAACCCATAAAAACCAAAACGGATCGTCTATAACCCATAGGTAAGAGAGGGGAATTACGAAAATGAGGTCTAAATCTGACGAGAGAAATACAATGACTAACCATGCTGTTGTATATAAAACAGAGATGCATGATCAGAACTTCGATCTACTGCTTGAGAGTATCAATCGGTTAAGTCCATTATACATTTACACGAGAATTCTCTCAATTCATTTGAACAGAGCATACCAAAGCAGGATCATGCAAACAAGTCTAAATAGAGGCAAAGTGATTCCTACATTTTTTCCTCCGGTGTGCGTTAATAATGCCTACATGAGATCAAAGATATACATTTTTGGTCATCTAAGGTTAAGTTATATTGACTGATGCAACTGTTTTGCATAAATCTTCATGGGTGACTAAGAATAAATGATAAGTCCCTAAATCACATGCTCAGAATCAGTATATTCACTTGATATAAAGTACAATTCACAACTTGGATCATGAACATCTAGATGCAAGCATGGACACATCTAGCAGCCTCACGTATTCGTGTTCAACATGTTTCGGACAGACGCAACACTCTACTCTCCGGAAATGGATAGGACATACCTTAATAGGTGTCTGGGTTTTTATAGGGTTGTTTAGTTGGACACTATACAATGTCTTGGGTACACTCAAATGACATGTTGTACACACATGGAAAGGCACAACGCCTCTTCAGTCATCTTTCCTTGGTCGAGCATCGAGCCATTCTCTTTTCTCTGTCTCACAAGAAAGGAACAATCACAGTACGATATTTTATTTTCCAACGAGATGACAGTAGTAGCAGGAATTCAGCATCAATATCAAAGTATTCTTCTGATGCAGTATGATTTGTCACAATTCAAAAAGGCACAAGAACTGTTAATACTCGTTTTCCATTTTTTTGCCCACTATATAATTTTCGGATTATCCAAGATTATTTCCATTTTGCAGGGTGAAGATACCAATTTCTTTTGTGATTTCCAAACATACTTTCAAATAAGCATATGCATCATCTGATGCTACAATACAGAGGGAAAGTTAAAGTTATCGTCTATCAAATGACGGAATACTATTAATACAGATGAAAATTTTCAATATCTATTGGGCTTGAGATTCTTATTCATTTACAAGTGTATTAAAGCTCCCTCCCTTTTCTCCTCTGCTTAAGCCCATTAGTAATGTCCTGAACCTATATTTTTCTCAAAAAATGCAGATTCCAAGAGAAAATCGACCAGCAAGGAGTACAACGACCAAGTTCAATAGCTCACAATCCAAAGTGAGCAGCAGAAAGGGGGATATTTGCTGAAGACGGCTGCGGTACAAGGATTTGTAATTATATTGAATAATACAGAATTACACCATGATTTAGAGACGCGGAATTTATGTTGACAAGATACCAAACTATGCCCAACAAGTAGCCTGCTAAGCTAAACCAAATCCCTTTTGAAACTCAAACCAAATCCATCGTAATAATACAGAATTACACTATGATTTAGAGACGCGCCATCTATGTTGACAAGATACCAAACTATGCCCCAGTAGCCTGCTAAGGTAAACCAAATCCCCTTTTGAAACTCACCCCAAATCCATAGTATTCCCAGCAATAAAGAAGCAAAGATGGATGTGGGGTGAATTTCAAAAGGGGATTTAGGGTTACCCTGATACTTGAGTTGTAGATAACCATGAAGACTGGAAGGGTTTGATGGGAAGGGGAGGTAGGCGGTGGCTGCGGTGGTGGTGAAAAGTAGGTCGAAATGGTGATAGATGCAACTTTCACCTGTTTCGAGAAACAGAAAAGCTATTTGTAGGAAATCCCCACCAAACCCTACTGAGGGTCGATTTGACCAAAATTTATTTTTTGGCTAATTTTTTGTCTTTATTCAAATTTTTTTTGTATTTGTTATTTTTATGTCATTTTTTCGTGAATTATTGGTTCGTATCGACGAAAAGAATCTAAAAAATATAAAATTATGTCCAAAAGTTGAAAAAAAAGTCACTAAAGACGAAAATAAGCCAACACGGACGCTGTTTTTCGCTTATTTTTTGTCTTTTCTAAACTTTTTTCAAATTTAGCCGATGATTGATAACTTTTCTGAAAGCTCTTGTCGAGACGAACCAACAATCATCAAAAAATTGATGAAAAATAAAAAATTTAAAAAAAATTTAAATAAGGACAAAAAACTAAACAGTGAATAATCCAATAATAACCACAGGTCAAATGGACCCTGATTGTTTATTAAAATTACACAATCCCCCCCTCTCAATTCTTTTTCTCTCTCTTTGAGACAGCAATCAAAGAAAAAAATATATAATCCCTCCGTTCTAATTTCATAGTCCTTATTTGGAATTCTAACTTTTAAAAAATATATAATAATTGCTCTAAAAAATATTTAAAGATACAGCTGCGGTACAGGGATTTGTAATTATATTGAATAATACAAAACTACACCATGATTTAGAGACGCAGCATTTATGTTGACAAGATACCCAACTATCCCCAACAAGTAGCCTGCTAAGCTAAACCAAATCTCATTTTGAAACTCACCCCAAATCATATTTGGGGTGAGTTTCAAAAGAAGATTTGGGGTTACCCTGATCCTTGAGTTGTAAAGAGACGAGCAGGACTGGAACCATGAACACTGAAGGGTTTGATGGGAAGGGGGAGGTAGGTGGCGGTTGTGATGGTGAAAAGTAGTTCCAAATGCTGATAGATGTAACTTTCAAACTATTTCGAATTCAAAATCAAAGGTCATAATTCACTTAAAATTATACGATACACAAATTCACTTAAATTATGGCCTTTAATTTTAAATTCGGAAGAATTTCAGAGGCTTTTTTCTAGGAGCCTAACACTCCTCTTAAAAACTTAGCAAGTACTTTTTTAATATTTATTTTTAATAAAATTTAGCATTGCTTTAAATAGATTTATCTTTTAAATTATTTAAAAATATTTATATTCATCATATATTTTAATACGCCCAATTTTAGAAAAAAAAGTGATGAATACAGCTCATTTGAATCTCTTTGCGGTAGTGTTTTCAAAATTTTATTCTCAAAAAAATATTAAAAATTTACTATTGAATTAAAAATAATTTTAACATTAACCGTAAGCTCGAAATATTTTGATAATTTTTTTTTTAAATTATGATAATGTATTTGTTGATTTATATTTTGTTGTTATTTTAATTAATTTATAAAATAAAGTTAAAAATCTATTAAATCATAAAAAAATATTTACGTTCATCACAAATCCTAATAAAAATTATTTTTGATATATAAAAATTATTTTGTTATATAGTTGAATTATGGTAGACATTTGATAAAAAATACAAATAGAAAATATGTTTATATAAGGTTGATTTATTTTGTTGTTATTTGTTGATTTATTTTTAGATTAATAAACACCTTATCATAATTCAACAAGCCTTTATCAAAATATCCCGAACTTACAGATAATCTCAAAATATTTTTTTAAGTCAATGGTAAATTTTTAATATTTTTTCTAGAATAAAATTGAAAAAAGTGCAGTCGTAAAGAGTTTGAATGAGCGATGTCGGTCAATTTATTTTTCTTTAAAATTGAGTGCATTTAGGATAGTAATGAATGTGAATATTTTTTGATAATTTAAGAGATTTTTAATTTTATTTTATAAATTAAATAAATACATTATCATAATTTAACAACTCTTTATCAAAATATTCTGAGCTAAAAGTTAATCTCAAAATAATTTTTTAAGTCAACGTTAAATTTTTAATATTTTTTTAAGAATAAAATTTGAAAAACACAACCAAAAGGAGCTCGAATAAGCGGTATCAATTAATTTATTTTCCTCAAAAATTGGGTGCATTAGGATATGGAATGTATGTGAATATTTTTAGATGATTTAAGAAATTTTTAAAATAATTTTATAAATTAACAAAAAATAATAAAATGTAAATAAACAAATATATTACCATAATTTAATAACCCTTTGTCAAAATATTTTGAGTTCACAATTAATCCCAAAATAATTTTTATGTCAACGGTAAATTTTTAGTATTTTTTTAGAATAAAATTCTAAAAACATAACCGAAAAAGATTTGAATGGGCGGTGTCGATCACTTATTTTTCCTTTAAAATTGGGTGTATTAAGACGTGTAATAAATGTAAATATTTTTGAATGATTTAAAAGACGAATCAATAATTCTAAATATTTAAAACAAAGCTAACAAAATTTAAAAATAAATAAAGATAAAAAATATTTATAAAAAAACTTGCTCAGCTTTTGAGAGCTAAAGAGAGAAGAATGGGTGGGGCTCGAAATTTTGAAAGCCCAAAGGGAGGCCCCACCTTGGCACATGATGAGTGGGTGGTTCGGTGGAGACTTCGTTACTTTTACACATCATTTTTACACATCACTTAAAACTACGTCGTTTTATGTTGAGAAAGACTCAAATATATTTTGAGCGATATGGGTCAAATACAAATACGATTTTTTACGACGTAATTTTAAGTGATGTGTAAAAGCAATGTGTAAAAGTAATGTGTGTGTATCATTTTTGATTACTATCAGCAAAATTGCCAACCTACTCTAAAAAAAAGATCGAAATCGAATTGCAAGAAATATGTGTTTTCACTTCGAACCCTTCAAGAGTGCAATAATTTCAATTCTTCACCACAAATTGTAAAATATAGCAAATGCCACCCGATATTCTTGTATTTTTAATCCTATTTATTCTTCACCCCAAACTACTTAACAAACCGAAACATTTTAGTAACCAGAGAAAAAAAAAAGAGAAAGCAAAAGTAATTCCTCATAAAACGTATAAGATAGATTTTCAGTTCTTTAATAAAATTGATTAATAAATTATTTTTTAGAACTAGTATAAAATATAAATGGTATTGAAATACCCTTCACAAATTCGTTTTACACTCTTCACGTTAAGTTTTTTCTCTAGACAAATTTCAGAGACTAAAATTATTGTGGATAAGTAAAATTTTACTAAAAAAGTTAAATAGCTCAACTATGGGAGAATACAATTGCACTTTAACTCGATAGAAAACTTAATTCTTACAAAATAATAAACCGTGAGAAGACGTTCGATGTACCTCGGTCTTATCCCTGCAAGCGGAATAGGCTGTTTCCGTGACTCAAACCTATGATCTAATCTTGGTGAACAAAAATGAGGGTACTCAAACCGTATTTTCTAACGGTAATCAAAATTCAAAACACACGGTTGTTCGCACATTAAACCGGTGCATATGAGCTGTGTTGCTTAGCTGCCGTTAGGGAACTTGGTAGAAGCGATTTGCCACACGGCACACCCCTCCCTCCATTTGCTTGCCTCAGTCAATGACTTGATTTGTGATGCCGCTCCTTTCTATAACGAGATTGCCCCGGATCGAAGCCACCTTCCTCTGCTCCATAAACAGCCCAAGATGGTGTGGCAGCCATGTAATCCTTGCTGTCAAAAGGACTTCCACTAGCCACCTGAATTAGACGCGACAAAAAAGGAAGCGAAAATGATAAATGTATTTTTGCAACTAAAATGGGTATGAGAGCATAGACTGGAATATAGCATGATGGGATGGAGTTATCAACCAGATTATGAAACTTTTCATAGTCAATCCTTGTGAACCATTGGCCGTTGATCTTAAACGTATTGACGTTTGCTAAGAGGACGCCGCATGAGTGGATCAATGTATAGAGGAAAATATAGAGATTCAGGCCTAGAAGCAGAACTCTTCAGCAAGCTAAAAGTAGACATGGGGACCCAGGGATATGAGGATTCAAAGTGTTCACTTTCTTTAGATTTCTTTGGAGAATAATTGTCAGTGTAGACAACAGCAATGTGGCTGTGACCCTTCTGAGATTCATTCAGAATATCATAAAGAGGCATTTTCTCTGAAATCCTGAAAAATGCACAAGAGAAGGCACACACAAGGATAATAAAATAAGCCCTTTTCTCCCAACATAAAATTTATATACACAGAGACAGATACGCATTTGTGGACTCGATACCCATTTCTGTGCAGCAACTGTATCACAGAATGAATATACGCCCACGAATATGATACAATCAATATGCACGCAATCTACAACAAAATGTAATAGCTGCCTGAAACAACAAATGATGGACTAGGCATTACCATCTCATTGTCATCCCTACACTGACCTTCAGTTCAGAGTTCAGACTAATCTGACTAGGTACCCAGTATTAATCCCTCCTTTTTCCATCAACAGTCATTGGATTTACACTGATATTTGGTATCGGTCTTCCTCGCCGCATAAAGAAAGTATCCATTGCGCAGTAAACTAATTTCATTGGAGATGACTACTACTATTTTACAGTACTTCACCTAGGTGATTCAAGATACTAATTAAGGAATATTACACTTGCACATTACTTGAACTATGCACCTCATTTTGAAAGCCAAAAACTTCAAATAAGGCACAATTGGCTCCTTTGAAGATTGGTGAACCCAAAAGAGAAATAGATAGGCATGATAAAGTCCTAACCTGAATGTGCAATTCTCAACTCAAAAAACAATGCTATAAGCCATCTGAACTAGACAGGTCAAGAAACCAGATCTCTGCCCCTGATCTCTAAAGAACTATATAAATCACGTTTAATGAAAAGCAAGAGTGACTACTGACTACGATCACATAATATAAAAAAATGCATGAGAAATGAGATTCATCCTCATCAAGGAATTTTTTGTATTAACATTTTCCTGAGAGGAAGCACACCTTTTGGGCCCACTGCTAAGAGATTTTTAATCTACAGATGTTAGAGACGATAAATTTAGTCCACTCATAACCCATAAAAACAGAATGGATCATCTATAACCCATAGGTAAGAGAGGGAAATTACGAAAATGATGTCTAAATCTGACGATAGACATACAATGACTAACCATGCTGTTGTGATCAGAACTTCAACCTACCACTTAAGAGTATCAATCAGTTAAGTGTATTATGCATTTAGACTAGAATTCTCTTGATTCATTTAAACAGAGCATAGAAAAACAGGATTGCGCGAACAAGTCTAAATAGAGGCAAAGTGAATCCTACATTTTTTCCTTCGTTATGCGTTAATAATGCCTACACGAGATCAAAGATATACAGTTTTTGGTCACCTAAGCTTAAGGTATATCAACTGATGCAACTGCTTTGCATAAATCTTCATGGGTGAGTAAGAATAAATGATAAGGCCCTAAACCACGTGCTCAGTGTCAGTATATTCACTTGATATAAAGTACAATTCACAACTTAGATCATAAACATCTAGATGCAAGCATGGACACATCTAGCAGCCTCACGTATTCGTGTTTAACATGTTTCACACATGGACGCAAGACTCTACTCTCCGGGAATGGATAGGACATACCATAATAGGTGTCTGGGTTTTTATAGGATTGTTTAGTCGGACACTAAACAATGTCCTGAAGTGACATGTTGGAGACACATGCAAAGGCACAATTCGATCATCTTTCCTTGGTCGAGCATCGAGCCATTCTCTTTTGTCGTCTCACAAGAAAGGAACAATCACTCATTTATGTTCCGACAGGATGATAGTAATAGCAGGAATTCAGCATAAATATCAAAGGATTCTTCTGATGCGGTGTGCTTTGTTGCAATTCAAAAAGGCACAATAACTGTTAATACTTGCGTTCCATTTTTTTGCCCACTATATAATTTTCGGATTATCCAAGATTATTGCCATTTTGCAGGGTGAAGATACCAATTTCTTTTGTGATTTCCAAACATACTTTCAAATAAGCATAAATGCATCATCTGATGTTACAATACAGAGGGAAAGTTTTTAAAGTTATCGTCTATCAATGACTGAATATTACAATACAATACAGAGGGAAATATTTTCAATATCTATTGGTCTTGAGCTTCTTATTCATTTACTAGTGTATTAAAGCTCCCTTTCTCCTCTGCTTAAGCCCATTAGTAATACCATGAACCCTATTTTTTTCTCAAAAAATGCAGATTCCAAGAGAAAATCGAACAGCAAGGAGTGACCAAGTTCAATAGCTCACAATCCGAAGTGAGCAGCTAAAAAGGGGATATTTGCTTCCCCAGACATTTAAGTTGCAGAAACGGCCGAGGTAGAGGGATTTGTAACTATATTGAATAATACAGAATTACACCATGATTTAGAGACGCGACATTTATGTTGACAAGATACCAAACATGCCCAACAAGTAGCCTGCTAAGCTAAATCAAATCCCCTTTTGAAACTCACCCCAAATCCATCGTAATAATACAGAATTACAACGTGCTTTAGAGACGCGCCATTTATGTTGACAAGGTACCAAACTATGCCCAACAAGAGCCTGCTAAGGTAAACCAAATCCCCTTTTGAAACTCACCCCAAATCCATAGTATTCCCAGCAAAAAGAAGCAAAGATGGATTTGGGGTGAATTTCAAAAGGGGATTTAGGGTTACCCTGATACTTGAGTTGTAGATAGACGAGCAGGACTGGAACTGGAAGGGTTTGATGGGAAGGGGAGGTAGGCGGCGGCTGTGGTGGTGGTGAAAAGTAGGTCGAAATGGTGATAGATGCAACTTTCACCTGTTTCGGGAAACAGAAAAGCTATTTGTAGGAAATCCCACCAAACCCTAATGATTGTTTATTAAAATTACACAATCCACCCTCTCAATTCTTTTTCTCTCCGTTTGAGACAGCAATCAAAAAAAGATATATATAATCTCTCCGTTGCAATTTTGAAATTCTAATTTTTTAAAAGAACATAATAATTACTCTAAAAAGTATTTTTTAAATATATTATTGATTTGATTAATGTGCGATACAAGTTTTATTTAAATAAAGAGAAAAAAAAATTTAACCAAGTTTTAATTGTTATTTTTGAAAAGTGAACTTTTATTTTGGGACGTCCCAAATTAGAATAATGGACTATGAAAATGGAAAAATATTTACATTCATCGCATGTCTTAGTGCTCTTAACTTTAGAGAAAAATGACTGACACTGCTCATTCAAACACCTTTCGATCGTGCTTTTTGAATTTTATTCTTTAAAAAATATTAAAAAATTAGACTTAAAAAATTATTCGAAAATTAACTGTAAATTCAAAATATTTTAATAAAATATTGTTAATTTATTATAATGTATTTGTTGATTTATATTTTACTGTTATTTTTTTTGTTAACTTGTAAAATCAAGTTAAAAATTTCTTAAATCATCTAATATTCACATTTATGATATGTGCTAATACGTCCAACTATGGAGCGAAAAAATGACAGATATTGCTTATTCGAAAACCTTTCGTTCGTGGTTTTAAAATTTTATTGTCAAAAAATGCTAAAAATTTACTGATTACTTAAAAAATTATTCGGGGATTAACCGTAAGCTCAGAAAATCTTAATAAATAGTTGTTAAATTATGGTAAGACATTTGTTGATTTATATTTTTTTGTTATTTTTTGTTGATTTATAAAATAAAGTTAAAAATATCTTAAAATATCAAACAATATTCACATTTATGATATGTGCTAGTGCGCTCAAATATGGAGAGAAAAAAAGTGACCAACGTCATTCATTTGAATTTCTTTCGTTTGTGTTTTTTTAATTTTATTGTTGAAAAAATACTAAAAAATTACCGGTTACTTAAAAAATTATTAATTAACTGTGAGCTCAAATACCTAATTAAAGAGTTATTAAATTATAGTAAGAATTTGTTGATTTATATTTTGTTGTTATTTTTTTATTTTTTATATTCACACACATATTTTAGTGCTCCAGATTTTATAGTTAAAAAAAATGCTAAAAATTTATTGTTTATTTTAAAAAAATATTTTGAAAATAACAATGACCTCGGAATACCTTTGACAAATTTATTTTCAAGGATGACAATCTTCTTAGCTTTTATAGCTGCTAGAGTTATTGACATATTTGCACTTATTGCTGAAACTAGTGTTGGTGCTTAGTCCATTTGGCGTAACTAGATTATGGGATTGTTGGATTATGTTGGGTGCCGGACGGAATAATCTAGCTCAAAGTGTTTGGACTAAATTATTTTTTATATGTTGGTTATGTTGTGTTTGGAGCTAGATTAATCCAGATTATTTGGGTAAATAATTTAGCCCAAATGGGCTAGATTAAAACCCCAAATAATCTAGATAATCCGGATAATCTAGTTTGGCCAAATCAGCCCATAGTCTGTTTTTAAAAGCATTCATTAATTAATAAGCTCTTGAGAGAGAGAGAGAGAGAGAAGGGTGGGAAGGTGGGTTTTGCCTAATTTTCAATAAGAGTGCTACATACACATCATTTTGAACACATCACTTTTACACATCACTTAAAACTATGTCGTTTTATGTTAAGGAAGATCCAAATATGTTTTCAGCGATATGGGTAAAAAACAAATATGGTTTTTTTTCAATACAAAACTACATAGTTTTAAGTGATGTGTGAAAGCGATGTGCAAAAGTGGTGTGTCTTTAGCATTTTTTAATTTTCAAAGGTTAAAAAGGGTGGGCCCCCACCTTGCCACTGAATTTGTGGGGTTCTATGTATATAACATTTGATTCCGTTCAGATAAAAAAATTTATACTAAAAAATTATTCTCGAGAGAAGTGAAGTAAAAAAAATCATTCTCTTCTGTGTATTCTTTTGACAAAATAATTTTACAGGAAAACAAAAATTTATTTGTTCATTTGCTAAAAAAAAACAATGGAAATTTTTTTTCCTGGGTTCAATGTCTAATTGTGAATAAAATTAATTTTGAGAGTATAGCAATTAGTCATTATTGTTCAAAATTTGTCATTTTAACAATCATGAAACTCCTTTATATAAATTAAAATGCCGTCATGCAAACTTATTGTAAAAAAAACACGTACTTAAATTCGACAAAGTTAAGTAAATAACAAAATAAACATATATACTTTCATTCTACTAACAAAACTAAAAGTGGTTCTGTCTTCTAGTAGGAGCTAAGAGTCTTCTCACGATTTATTATTTTGTAAGAATTAAATTTTCAATCGAGTTAAAGTGCAAGTGTCTCCCATATTTGAGCTATTTAATTTTTTGGGTAAAACTTTTTCACCCATCCACAATAATTTTAGTCTTTGAAATTTGTTTAGAAAAAAAACTTAACGTGAAGAGTGAAAAACAAAGAAGCTTATTTCAATACCAATTTATACTAGTTTAAAAAATTAATTTATTTATCAATTTTATTAAAGAACTGAAAATCTATCTTATACGTTTTATGAGGAATTACTTTTGCTTTCTTTTTTCCTGGTTACTAAGATGTTTCGGTTTGTTCAGTAGTTTGTGGTGAAGAATAAAAATACAAGAATATTGGGTGGCAATTGCTATATTCTACAATTTGTGATGAAGAATCGAAATTATTACATTCTCGAGGGGTCCGATGCGAAAACACATTTTTTCGCTCGTCTGCCAGGATATGACACGTGGCATTATTATCTCTTTAGCGTAAAATCTACGAGAGTCGGCAGATGCCTTTGCCAACCCTAATACAGCCTTTTATCCCAAGAAACCCTATCACCGCCAAAAAACTCATATACGGCTGGAGTTTATCAATCGACAAACCGCTCATTCCCAACCGTTGGATCATCGAAGGCGGTTCATAAATAACGCTAACCATCACTTTAATTGCACTTTTTAATCACTCTCTCTCCTCCATCCCGAGCCTCTCCTTCGCTCCCTTTTTCGTTAGTTCTACTACTCTCGTTCGTTTCTCGTCTCTGGATCCTCTATTCGGATTGAGATCGACGATCTACGTTTTGATTATGGATCGGAGCGTTTTATTTGATCGATTCAATTGCGATCCTCCTTTCATAGTTTGCTGGTGGATGACACATATTTTCGTGGTCATGGCTTCAGATCGGTGAAGCTGGGGACGAATCTGGAAGATGATCGAGGTGCGTATATGAACTTCTATTACGCAACCAATTTGTTTCTTTTGACCGAATTTTGTTTTAAAAAAAGGATTACTGTATTTCATTTATATCCTGTTCTATTCGTCTACCGACTTTGGTTTGCTTGGTGCGTAATCGTCTTTCGCCTTCCAATTTTCATAGGGGTGTGTTCAGGCTTTGAATTTTATGGCTCAGTTTCGTATTCTTTTTCCAAGATTTGTTGAGATTTCGCGATTCTTAAAGATCTGTTGTTGCGGGTAGTTAATATTTTTGCTAAAACTATTACCTTTTAGAACAGGAACTCTCGATGTTTTTCTACCATTCAGCAAGCACTTTGATTATTCTATTTGATGCTTAATCTTGTTTTCTCTCTGGACTCTGTGTCAACGTTATGAAGTATAACATAAGATTTGTATGATTTGTTTTATGTATCTTTGATCTATTTAGGCATCTCGACGTAAAGGTTCAGATTTTTTTTATACCATTCAGCCGTTTGTTAGTTTTGGGGATCCTTAATCATGTTTTCTCTTTGAAAATTTCCGTCAACTCGTTATATAATTGTGGCATAATTTTGATCGACTTGTTTTTATTTGTTAAGATCTATTAACATAGAAAAAGGTGTCTTTTGCAGATCTAGTGACCTGGACTCGTTGACAGAGACTTCCCATATGGTTAGTTTGATCGATGCAACTAATGGAGAGCTGATCCTTTTCTTATTCGGAAAGGATGGATGATGCCTTGCGATGAACAAGTGAATTCTAAAGGGTTATCTGGATGCTAGTTTGTCCTGCTTTATGCATGTTGCTGTTTCTCTCATGGGCATAGCATATGTGAATTCTATATGTAAGTTTGTATGCGCGTGACGAAGTAGTGAGAAAAAATTGAGGTGTGAATGTTTAAACAGGACCTTTGCCATGTCAGGTGCGCTTGCATGGCAGGTCTAAAATACCTAATAAAATTTTCCTTTTTTGGGGTAGGAGGGAGATGGCACGGGGTTTTTGGCCGGCTCTCCCTTCTGGTGTTCTGCGTCTTTTTTGGTTCGTGCTTTACTTCGCCCCCATTCTATTCAGAAGCAGTCTTACTTGCCTCTAGAATGGTTAATTTTAAACCATTTTGAGGTAATATGACACCTGCCTTTCCATATGATGCATAGAGCAAGCAAACACAAGGATGGGACATCCACTTGACTACTCATTCAGGAGGTACAAACAGCATTGCCTTTAAATTATTTTCCCAATTAATATTTTCATATGCTCACCACTTAGAGAACACAACTTACAGAACTCGTTGCAAACATGAACAAGAATCAGATCAATTATATTTTCTATCATCCTAATACAACTGAAGAGGCGAAGAATAACTTGATTCCATTTGGGATTTATTTTGAAGTTTCTCCAATGTTTTTTAACAAAATTTTCAGTATGAAGCTCCTATTTATGAAAGTGACACTTGAGCAATCTAATCTTGTAAAGAGCAGTGCTTTTAGATGCATAATACTAAGTTCAATCTCAATCCCGTAATTGGTTTTAAACACGATTATCGGCACATATGGCATCTTCATTATATATCATGAATCGAAAAATGACTAAATTCGATAAGGATCTATTTGCAAAGTGCTCTCGATAAGTTCATATAATTTAAATCAGGTTATGTTCAAATGATTTATATATTACTCCTTGCGAACATTGTACATGCTCTTTTTATTGGTTCATTAGATGTGTAGGATTGAGATTAATTGTTGTTGGCCAGTAGATTGCGTTTTAGTTTTGAGTTGTGGCTTTGGGTCCTGGGCTATATGGCTTTGTAGAAGTCAGCAATTTGCCAGAGGTTTTGGTCGGTTTTGTTCTGGATTCAGCGTCTCTGTTGTAATCTTTTATGTGGCGAAGGTCGAGTCTACTTGGGGTTCTCGCTTCTACCAATCGCAGCTGCTGCAACCAAGTGGTGGTATCTAGTTCTGCTGTGGCAGCTGTTATCTCATGGTGTGCTTCTGGCGAACGTTGGTGTTACTCAAATTGTTGTGGTGCTTTTGCCACTCGATCCAATTGCAGCTGCTGCAACCAGCTGGAGGTATTTAGTTCGGCTTTGGTAGCTGTTATTACAGGGTGTGCTTCTAGCGAACCTTGAGTGGCATTACTCAGAGTCATTGCTGTGCTCCTGCTACTGGCGATGGCAGACTACTGTTGCTGTACTTTGCTGTGGTTTGGTAGCTGTTACTGCATCACGATTAAGGATGTCCAATGGGTTGTCAACCGACCTTTGCCATGTCAGGTGCGCTTGCATGGCAGGTCAACAGTAAGCCTAATAAAATGTTCACTTGTGGTGGTTGAGGGAGATGGTACGGGTTTTTGCCCGGCTCTCCCATTTGGTGTCGTGCATCATTTGTATTTTCCCATCATTTCCTTTATACGTTCTGCTCTCCAATTATTTTTTCATCGGGCGACTTTATTTGCCTCTTGAGCGGTCCATTTTGAATAATTTAGGGGTAAATGTGGCACCCAATCTTTTCCATTGAACAAACATGAAAAAGGGCGGGATAAGCACCATGACTGCTCGAACTCCAAGAGGTATAAACTTCTTTTTCTTTGAACATATGTAGCCAGTTACCTTATGCACTTGCTGAATATATTGCTTACCAATTAATTACACGTTGGCAGGAAGTCCTTGCATTTGTGTTGTTTATCATTCATCCTACAGTTATGTCAAGATGAATGTGAAAAAAGATCAACTTGATTCTGGTTGCTTCCATCTGCAAAGTGCTGGTTCTTAATGTGTTCTGAATTTGGAAATGGGTTGCGTTACGTTCTTTGCGAATCAGAAACTTGAGTATTTCCATGTTGTTGATTGATTAGCTGATATTGGTTTGATCTGGTACTTTAAAAATTGAATGCTTAAATTTTTATTATCCAATTGCATGAACTCTGTATGTTCTGGATGTTTCTGTGATGTAACCCAGGACCTTGGGGTGATGGAATTTGTTTAGAATTCTCAGTTTGTGGGGCTTGGTCTCTTTGATAATTGATTTTGAGTAGTACTTCTCGGCTCTTGTAATGTGCTATGGGTGGCGAAGATCAAGATTTAGCTGCAGCCGTATCTCCCGTTCTCACCCTTGGTCCGTGGGCTTAGATTCAGTGGGGTTCTGATTGGGCATTATTGGTTCTGACGTGGTGGCTTCTATTACTCCAACCTTCGCCAAGTCAGGTGTGCTTGTGTGGCAGGTCAAATTGTACCTAATAGAAGTTAGATTTTGTGTGGGAGGGAGATGGCATGGGCTTTTTTACCTGGCTCTCCCTTCTCATGTCTCGGATGCTTCAGGATCTATATTTTTCCGCTGGACCGTTCATCAGTTTAATGTGGTTCAAGGCAAAAGTGACACCTGCAAGCATAATCTTCGTATTGAGCAAGAAACTCAATGGATGGGATTAGCACGATATTCACTCCAATGTGTACTTTCAACAATGGCATTCAATTCATTCTGCTGCGACTGCGCGCGTTTCTGACGATATATAACTTGCTGGACAATATAAGCAAGAAGTTTGTTGACTATGAACTTATTTAGTATGAGTCAGCAAGAAGTGTGAACCAAATAATAATTTGATTCTCCAAGCTTGAATTTGCAAATTTATAATAATTTGATTTCTATGCATCCATTTGCTAGTCTAGCTTAATTTGGTCACTGTTCTGAAAAGTAGTTCGTAAAGTGTTGGTTATGGCAATTTTATGGTTTCAATAGTTGCTTTGGCTGTTTTCTAAATCTGAGGCCTTGTGTATATCTTAGGCTAATCTCATCCGATGTGGCCTTGGCCATGTATAGAGACCTAGTTGAGTACTAGGTTACAACATATGTCCTCTTGGGTAGTTGAATATTGCAATCACATGGTTAAATCTAGAGATTTAGTGGAGGCTACTATGACTTTGTTTTGTACACCATTGGATCTAGAGATTTTGTACACAGATTCAGTGGATTCAGCTGTTGTGCACCTTATTGGAGATTTGTTGTTCTGCTAGTAGCTGCTGTTTTGTGCTGATGCCAAGGCATGAAGATATGCCATTTTATCGCAATTCCTGGTGATATTTTATTTTTACCAACTTTGATTCCCTCCTCATCTATCTTATTTTGACCAGGCGGTTTTCTCGAATGCATTGCATTTTATCTGTTTCTTCATTACATCTCTTTTATTTTCTGTGGAAGTTCAACCTGTTATCTCCAGTAGTTTTTATCAGTTGAGCGACAGCTTGCCCACTGTTGGTTCACCAGGGCCGATTTTTATCCCTGCTTGGTGGGTGGGTCTTGTAGTCAGGCTCCTTGTGCCTTTACACTCAGAGGCCAATCTTTGTCCGTGTCTGTGTCTGGCCTGGAGGTACCTCACACCTCTTCCTAGCAAGTTTTGTCGTAATTTGACTTCAAGCCCCACTTTGATTTTTCTCCCTGCTGTCGTATTTCTATTTACATCAAACTCCTTTCTTTGTAATGTATTGTCATATTGTGTGAAAAAATTCTAATGTTGACTGCGGATCTAATAGCTGCTGGGATAATCTTCACATGAGCGAGCAAATGTCAGATTTGTAAAATTGGAGCTTCATTTTGGATATCAGCTTCTCATGGCATGCTATACGAAGGCTAAAGTTGCAGCTTCATTTGATCGTCTCCTGCAAGAAATTCTTCGAGTTTTGCTACTGATAGAATATTCGCATGTTTCTTCAAACAGAATTCCAGGTATCTTATTTGCACGGGTATGAATTATATTACATATTTTTACCCAGATATTGAAGCTCGAAGTCAGTTTGAGGGTTCTGGTGATTTGCCACTATTATGATTGTGTTGCTATTGTAGATGTGAGGTTATTGTCTTATTTTTTCCCCTTTTTGCTTGGAGCTTTGAGAAGGTTTGTGAAGCATCCATTCTTATTAGAGGAAGGTGGAAGAGGGGGGATGTGTTAAACCTTCCATCTTATTTTTTATTCGGTCACTAGTTCATCTGGAAATTTACACTTGGTTGGTCCTCGAAGATGCTCTTAGTTTCCTGTGAAGATATTGGCGAACAATTCCCCGTATATATTATATGGTAATAATTTAAGGTAGTGTTTGTTAGAGTCAAATATTGCATATTATTTGGGTAATTGTTTATTTTTTTGGATTTTGAATATGATATTCGAGTTGTTTTCTTATCCGTATGGAGTTTGATAAAAATATTTTATTTTCTCCCAATTCATATCATATTTTTAATATATTATTTTTAGTTATGTAAAAATTATTATTAATTATGAAAATATTTTTTATTTATTCATATGTATCATATTTTTTTTTCAATATATACTAACTGTCATATCTTTTTTCAATAAATACTCCAAATTATTTATAACAATTTACTCTAATAATCTTTCTTGAATTCTCATTATCTTCACCATATTTTTTTAATATTTTGACCGTTAACAAATGGACTCTCAAGTATAGAATATAAGAGCTATAGTATGTAAGAGCTATTGAAATGTTAGAGCATAAGTTTTAAGATGTAGATTATGAACTTAATATTGTTGATGGAGAGAGTTCGGTTTGGGGAGATTGTTTTTTCGAATTCAATTCTCTCCAGAATATTTTCCGCGACCTTTGATTTCCTCAACTGATCGCAACAACCTTCTGTCTGCCTGATCTATAATGCTGATTAAAATTATTCATCAACTGTCCAGTTTTGTTTATCTTCACTGTTATTCTGATTAAATTATTAATTTTGTTCAAGTAATTTCTTAGTTTATCACTAAAAATTTCAATTGGTAGGTGATTGAACTAAAAGCTGGTTTTTTGGTCTTCAATATTTGATTGGTTTGGAATCTTACGGGGTTTCCATAAATTAAATATAATACAATATTTTGATTATTGACGTGAGATTTTAGGAGTGGTTTTACATTGCCGAGTTTTGAGAATAAAATTTCACAGAGCCGAGTTAGAACAAATAAAATTGGGCACAAAAGATTCCCATGTTGAGAAAGTAATGGAGAAGGTAATGGAAACAACTGGATTTGTTTAGGGCAGGCGCCCCGGTTGGGAAAATAATGTTGTGTTCTCATTCAAAGCATTTCTTAGCTGGGCAAGTGTTTAACTTAAAAATGTAATCTAAATTGGAAGTTATGAAGTAGAAATTTTATTTTTAGCTCGAGTATTTGTTAATATTCGATTCAGTTGATAGACAATTGTGATTATTTATGTGAGATTTTGAAATTCTCTTGCACTACCTCCCTTATTATAAATAATTTTAATGTTATAAAGGTGGGTGAACAAAATTGGATTCTGGAAGGCCTTAGGATATGTTGGGGAGGAACCAAAATCTTTTGTAGAGAGTAAAATAATATAGTTTTATTTGCGGTGTTTTTGGAAATATAGTTATGATTTATGACATGGATTGTTATTAAAATAAAAATTATATAATTTTAAAGACAAAACGAGTAAAATTATATTGTTTTGTTTGTACGCGCACTATAAGGACTCTTCTAAATTCTCTCCGATTTCATTTATTTTCTTTGGTTAGTATCCAGTGGAAAGTCTCTTGAAATTCTGGTTCCTGAATTCTTGCGAATGGATCCATAAGCTCAAAATGGTAAGAGCGCCCAAATTGGTCGTCAGACCGTTGGGAGGATAGTGGTTCAAATCCACTTGGTTCCTCAAGTGGTTTTCTGACTTCTGCTCTTTTGTTTCTGTTGTTTTTTATTGCCTTAGTGCAAGACTTTTTGTTAAAAATAAGAAGCGACAACATTGCAAGGCTGAATTTTGATTATGTTATTTTTTTTAAAGATAGGTGAAGTTATTTGATTTTTTATAGTATTTTGTATAATTTTAATGATATTTAATATATTTTTTATTCCTCAGACATTAAAAAAGTATAAAAATACAAATAAAAAGGTTCAAATATATTATTTATTTACAAAATTGGTTTTTACTGAATTATTTGAGATTTTTTTTCAATATTTTTTCTCTCTTCAATTTTTTACCAAGACAAATAATCAGTTTAAAGTTTTAATGTAAATTTAATAAAAGTTGAAAAATAAAATAAAATATTGAATAATCTTGGTCAGAAGGGACTTAGAGAACATGTATATTTTTTAAGGAGCATAGCTTTCAAATAATTATTTCATAACTTAAGAAATTAGAAACCGAAAGGTTATATGAAATTAGAAGATATTATTTTGCAATTTTTGTTCATTTTAGTAAAATATTATTTGCTATAATTGGAAGATTTTTTTTTATAATGATGACAGTATTTTAAGATAGGGTTAATTGAAGTACCCTCTTGGTTTGAATTACCTTGTAAGTTCTCATTTTTTGAGATACTAGATTTAAATTTGACGACTTTGTCGTACATAGAGGAGAACAGTTCTTGATTTGTGTGATTTGATTTTTTTCATATTATTATTATTATCATTTTCATAAAATTAGGAGGATTCCCATTCAATTATGGACGGAAAATTACAAAAATTAATAGTTTAACAAAACTGAGCTTTGAAAATGGGATGACGATCTCAATAATTGAATTATGGAGGGTTACGAGAAACAAAAAGTCTAAAAATATATTTTTTTGTGTTTCAAAAGACTTTTTTGTGTTTCAAAAGACTTTGTTCGTAGACTTGATTAGAAAAGTTCATTACTTCTATTAAATAACACGAACATTAAATCAGTTAATTCATCATAGATGCCGCAAGACACCTAGGCCTCGTTTGATAAACTTCTTAGTAGGTTGGGATTCATAAGACGGTGGGATTATGATGGGATTCGTAATACCAAAGGATTATTAAAAACTGTGTTGTATGTTTGTTTATATTCGGGATAGGATTAATAATGCTGGGTTGGTGTTTGTTTGCAAAAGGAAGGCATGGGATTAAATTACATAATTTCCCAAATTGCCCTCATCTAAATTGTTTAATTATTTATGTTACTCATTCCAAAAGAATTATAAAATAAAGTTTATGGTCCAAATAATAAAAAATGAGTAATCTCTTAGTTTTATTTATATATTTATCTCTTAGGAAATAAATAAAATTAAAATATGAGCAATTTTATTTGTTTTATTTATCTTCTTTACACTTGGAAGAGAGAAGTTTTACAGTTGGAAAAGCAATTCATAAACTGTAGGCAGCTTACATTTAAAGACCCCGTGAAAAAAAAATCAAGTATATTCAAATGCTCTCTCTCTCTATCAAGTATATTAACAGGAAAAAATACGCTTCAGGTGGAGAGTTTCTCACTGTTCTACTGGTCTGATTCAGTCGACTAGGGCCAAATGGGTAACTCCGATGTCTTCAACGGTGGATGGGTTTCGTAATACCTGGTCTAACACGGTATTAGTAATACGGGCTATTCACCGCCTTGTTCATCCCATCGCCTTGTTAATCCCAGTCTTTCTGGTTTACCAAACAGAGGCATACATGTCCCATGGGACTAATAATCCCATCCCAGGTTCTTAACACGTTTAACAAACGGGGCCCTAGTGTGTAATCTCTCCATCTTTTTTCCATTACGAAATATTAGCAAAGTAATACCTGATTTTTCTTGTTTCTTGTTTTTATTCCATGTTAACCATGTATAATGAGATTAAGATAGTTTCGTGAGTGCGATTATGATTTTATATCTCATGGTTGAGATTCGCGAGCAAAACCCAAGTTCCATCTTTAACGGTAGATATTGCGACTATTTCGATGTCTACGATTAACCAAAATTTCCGGTTCTCAAGATGGCAACACACCTCATACAAGAGGAATTCACCGGGAGAAAGCTTTTCTTATGCAGTGGCCTCATGCAATAAAACCCTCTTCGGTCGGTCGGTTGTCGTTATATAGTAATCCCCACTGAGCTTTCAAAAAGAGAGGAGTCCGAATAGCCTTGTAAGTTTTCATACTACATTTCTCAAGTTTGTGTGCACTTATGCTATGAGTTGTTTTATTAATTCATACTATATTCGTGTTTTGTAAATGTGATTGTACATATTCATATTACATGACGAAGATAATTTTAACCCTTCTCTGCAGTAAAGGTTGGAATTGTTGCTTGCTCCTACTTATCGAGAGAAGGATCAACATGCAATTCACTTATCTCCTCCATTGCAACATGGGATGTTCCAATCCTCACTGATTAAAATCTTCCAAAACAAGGGTCGAGAAAAAACATCAAATTACAAGGCTTGGGACTATACTATGTTATATTTGGCTCCTTTTGACCGCTATCAAACAGACCCCAAAGTATGACAGTCTCAAATGCTAAATATTTTGGATGGCTAATGAGAGAATGCGAGAATCCCATGATTAACACTTAAGCTACATCCAGAGTCATTCCTACATCACATTGCTCCCAATAGTCCCTTTTCACAATTGTTTTTGCACTGTTAACGTGAGGTAGTCTCTAGAGTTGCTGGCTAACTCATACCAACTACACGTGGAACAGGGATCAGCTATCGCGTGAAAAACTCTGCAAAAGCAGTGGAGTGTGAAGTTTAGTTCAATACAACACCCAAAACCTTACCAGCTCTTAACATATGAACAACATATCATGCTTTTGCCGGATTCATTTGACATTTCAGTACAAAACTGTCCGTCCTTATTCAACCTTCCCCTAATCTTACTAAAGGCGCCCCGACAGAGGAAGAGCTATATATTTGGAAGGCTATAAGCGCCTCCCAAACTCAAAAGAAAAGATAAAGAGACCAAGACAATAAAAATCACTAAGCAAGTAACACAATTATCTTGTTCAGAGGTGGTATCTTTTGACTCTTGTTAGAGTCATCATTAGTTTAATGAAAGAGCCCGTTTTCTAATCGGATGTAAGCATTCAATTGAACTATATATCTAAAAAGAATAGAGTGAAGGCCGAAACATTTCCTTTGAATAGATGCAGTTCTCCCCACTTCCCCTATGCTATGCTCCCCCGGCGTAGGCCTACCACGCTTCGTGCCTACGGCGTAATATTCGTCCTCCTTAACTACGGTAATGCTAGAGGAAAGGTATGCTACATATGGAACTGCTCTGGCCACCTATGTTCTTGTTTACAACTCGGATGTTTTCTTTGCTTTTCAATCCCGATCTTTCCTATTTAGTTTCTCCTTCATTGGCTTTATTTTGATCCCTTGTCGCTTCTCTCCCTTGCTCCTCTCTGGAAGCCAATTCTGTGTTGTACAAAATCTTTCTCCGTCGGGGGGAAGAACTCTTTTCTTCCTATGTCCAAGACCTTACGGTATCTAAAAGGGTCTCTTGGCCTTGGCCTAAGACCTCTTGCTTCTACTTCCCTTCGTACTCTCCTTCGGACCCTCTGTTTATTTACTGGTTCGCGTTTCTATTACTTCACTCGGATTATGTACATATAATCTCAAGGAGTGTGGTATTATTAATCTCATCAGTCATCACTATTAGTTGCTTGAGAGTTGAGACTGCATATTCCTTCAATATTGATACTGTCACACAAACAAACCCGAATTTCTTACATTTCCTAAACAAAAAACACCAATTATTTGAAGAACCAATCAGAAGCTAATCTAATTCAAATTACTTGTACAGGACTTCAAAATCTGACACTGCGCGAAGCACATGCACTACCAAGCATCATATCTGCAAGGGTTCGTGTTCTATTGTGGTGAACGGGTGTAGGAAGAGGTTGGATGTGCCTCGGTCTTATCCCTGCAAGCGGAACAGGCTGTTTCCATGAATCGAACCTATGACCTAATCTTGGTGAAAAAAAATGAAGGTACTCAAACCATAGAAATCAAAATTCTACACACACCTGCTGGACTGTTCGCCCATTAAAGAGTTACACGAGCTGTCTTGCTTAGCTGCTGTTGGGGAACTCGGTAGAATCAATTTGCCGCACAGCGCACCCGTAATGCCTCCCTTCATTTGCTTGCCTCGGTCAATGACTTGATTTGTGATGCTGCTCCTTTCTATACCGAGATTGGCCCCGATTAAACCCACCTTCCTCCGCTCCATAAACAGCCCAATATGGTGTGGCAGCCATGTAATCCTGTCAAAAGGCCTTCCACTAGCCACCTGAATTAGACGTGACAAAAAGAGAAGAGAAAATGACAAATGTATTTTTGCAACTAAAATGGGTATGGGGGAGCATAGAGTTATCAACCAGATTATGAAACTTTTCATAGTCAATCCAGGTGGACCATTGGCCGTCAATCTTAAAACTTATTGACGTTTGCTAAGAGGACGCAGCATGAGTGGACATGCTCACAGGCAACCTCGTACTCCCCTTTGCTTTTTTGAGCCAAAGCCTCAGAAAATTCTTTCACGTCAGAATGCCACGGAATATTTTCCATTGTCAATTTTGATGTAGCAGACCTATCAAAAATATCCCTTTGAGCCTTTTAGCGAGGGCCGTAAATTAACAAGATAAACAAAAAGAACAAGAACTTTGAAAAGAAATACTTACGACCCGCAATAGGTGACACCTCTAATTTCGATAAAATCCGGACTTCGGATGGCGAATAGGCTAAAATAGGCCTCTAGTTCCTCTGTATTCCACCCTTTGACTAGTGTCAAGCGATAAACAGTTCGCTGCTGCTTGTCCCTTAGTGCTTTCAAGGAATCCTGGCATTTAATTTTTACGATATTCAAAATTAGTAGAGCCCTGGGTGAGAGAAAAGCTAAGGTGAAAGATTATTCAAGTCACCCAAACTACACACCTGTTACCTCCCTCACAAAACGCAAGTCCCTGAGCCCCGAAATCTCATTGATCAGATATAGAACTTAATTGTGCTAACATGAAACATAAACATTTGAAGTGGTTGACATGGACAAGCAAGCAATTAATACTTAATTGCACCAAGAGATTACAAAGATAATAACAGGCTTCTTCAAATCTACTAGTATTTGGCTTCTAAGAAAAGTGCTTATAACAAAACGCTCCCAGAAGTCCCCAAAAAGTGGCCTATCAATAGCCTTCCAGCTCTCCTTTGTTGCAGCATCGACACTAACATATAGCTGCACAAGCCAAAAATGGCTTGCATAAGAACCCAAGCTCCAATCCAAAGAATACGAAAGCCCCAGAGAATTGAATAGAAGAAGGGTTCAAACCTGGGTAACAGGTTTCAGCATCTGAATCTTTTCGGGGAACTGCGCATTTGTCACAAGAAAAGTAGAAATAAGCATCCGATGAAGCTCATCTACAAGTGAGTTAATCTCTGGATAAATGATTGGCTCACCAACAAGTGATAGGGCACAATGCCTTGGCGAAAGTCCTTCCTTTAAGAGCTCTGGTTTAACACCTGCATGCAAAATTTGCCATCCTCTATTTCACTTCGCCAAACTGGTAAAGTACAATACTAACAGCACTAGGCTTTCTGGTAGTTATCATTGTGCCCCTCAAAGATTACTCAAAATCCAGTCAATCCTCTAACCTTCAATTCTACTATCATTTTTCTAAGACCTTGAACTTTTAACAAGTCCAAAGAGTCCAACCACCAATGAAGGTGACTAGAATCTGAAGTAAGGTTCAAGGGACAGAACGATAGTTGACATTTTGACAGAATGATAGTTAACATTTTGCTTCATCATTTTTTTACACAGGACGAAAGCAAACCTTAACCACAGAATAACCCAACAATAAAAGGCCTACCTGGAACTCCTTTCATTTGCCTCATCATTTTTGTATGCAGGTCTATTGCAGAGTTCACAATATCTGAAGGATCATCCATCTTCCACTGCCAGCTCTTTCCTACCGGATTTGTGTGATGCCTCCAACAAAAAACAAATTTGTTGGCACATGCCAAACTTGGAGTTGTCTCCATGAACCTGATTCAGATAGAGGGGGAGGGAGGGAGAGGGAGAGAGAGACAGGAGGAGGGAGGGAGAGAAGGAGAGAGAGAGAGAGGAGTCAGATTTTCAGTCAGCAAGACTATCGCTGCTATATGTGTATGGCATAAAATGATTTCAACTATAGAGAGAAGTAGCAATGAACCTAGAAGTCCATGTTTCGACATCATATAACGACTAGGAGAAGTCTTAATGCGATCAAAAGTTAAGACGAAATGATAATATTATGATAACAATGATCCTCACAAACAAGAGGTGGTGTTCTTAGTGGATTTCCCCCATCAAAGTGTAGGAAGGGAAGTGCATCTCTTCACAGCAAGGCACAAAAATGAGGTTTCCTGTTTCATGATCAGACAACACCCATTTTAGTGTCTCACCATAAAGAAGATACAGTGGTTCAAATGCAGAAAGTACATATCAAAGACAATGAATCCAGATTTGATTAGTAAAATGTTGCTAATCAATAAGAGATACTACATTTACAGAACCTACCTCCTTATCAAAGAATAGAAAGTCACCTATGACTCTCGATGCCATAAAATGAGTGCTTGTAGCAACCTCCACGCCCTCGAAGCTGTGACTTGGTCCATCTGCACATTTAACTCCACTATGCGAACCGATGATCTTATAGCCCTGCAAAGATAGTGCAAATGAAGACAGGAATTTAACATGCGAAAAATGAAACTAACAGTGATGATGAATAAAGTGACGCAAATCCAAACATAATCCAAGACACCAAACCATATTTGTAACCAAAAATCAGCAAGCATGAACTACTAAGTTCTCTGTTAACAAGGGTATCGCAATATGACAACTCAGCAAGCACGAACTACTAAATTTCGTATTTCTTAATGTATTTATCCTATTTTTTAGCATAAATGCGTCAGAAAAAGCATTCTGTGCCAGTATGATGACTTTATGCATAGTTCTACAGTAAGCTTGAACAATAAAAATGTTTTTGCCTAATGCCCAATATGCAATCGATTCAATTAAAATAGAAGGCCGCTAATGGCTGCTTGGCCTTCTCTGATGACTGATAGTTCCTGTGGGTGGAAAGAAAGTCCGATATTCTTCCTTGTCTTGACTTCCAAACACTCGCACTTAAAAGGGTACTTTAAACATTTAGAAGAGTGCATATAATGTAGCACTCGGTAACATCCCAAATCACAGTTCAAAGGGAAATTCCTATGTCTAACTGAAAACTAGAGTGGCAGAGACTGAACGCATCCAAAACAAGCTTTGTGTGCAAGAGGTTAATTTAAATGAAGGTGTTAAGACACACCAGAAATTTTTTACCTGTTGTGAATATTTACATATTCATCGGCCTTGTCCAATATCTCCTCCTGAAACAAAAGAACATATGCAAAATGAGATTGGTTGGTACGACTGAAACACAATAAAGCAAGTGATGTTCAAGTAGCATTCCTAAAACCAAATATGCTGTTAAGCGATTAGAAGGCTCAGACGCAGTCATCATACATCAATAACCTTTTACTTCGAAATGATACAATGATGAAAGAAGAGGCGGGCTAAGTGAAAAAACTCATGGAAAGAGGTTTAGGAAGTATCCCAACATCGGTAACAATAAAGATATCACAGAGTTCTCGAAAAGGTGAAAAAGAAGTGCACTGGTGTTGGAGAAGATTAAAAGAACAAAGAGGCTTAAAAAGTCAAACCAAGGAGCGCTGTCAAATTGATCAAATCACATGAAATACTCACTTCCTCTAAATCAACTGTCTTAACAAGTACCAGTAAAAGATTTGAAGTCCTTGGTTTGATATCTGCAAAACTGTCCTCAAAATGGAGCTCACACGTGTTGCACATGCACCACTCTGGTAGAATAACCATAAAGGTCAGGTCCACTCAGCCTGCCCTATTGACAAAAAGGGCAGACTTGAATTAAAAAAATACCCCCAGTTTAGTCCCCGTATAAGAGACTCTTGGAGGGGTAGACAGGCTATAGACCTAACCTTTTGCATATAGGTAAAGAGTGGCCGCCCTCAGGCAGATCTGGACATCATTATTATTATTCTTGTTGCATTTGTCATCAGTTCGATATCTATCTAGGCAAGGTGCAAAAAGAAACATCATATTACCAAACATTATAGTGGATTCAAACCACCGCATGCATACATACATACAGACATATATAAACACACACATGAACTGGGATCTTGATGTATGTGTGCCTGAAGAAGTTCTTCGATGACATCCTCCATCGTGATAACTCCCACAACCAATTGATTGGGAGGGAACTCAGGAATAAGAGTATTCTCCACATCTAAAATGCAGAATGAACAACCTCTGTGCCGCTTCTTATATGCAGGAGTAGGTGGGGGACTTCTCATCTTCTGTTGATCACCATCACTCTTGCCCATGGCCATTGCCATGTCAGCATCATGTGACTCAAATTTCATTCCCAGATTCTGAATACCCGCAGCAGAATCCGTCTCATTATCTACTGATGTGTAACAAGGTAAAGCACACGCGTCATATATTAGATAGGGGGGTAAAACCAAGGACACAAAAACCCAACAGCAACCGCGCACACACGGAAATGATAAAATCATCAGTCGTTAAAGCATCAATAATCCCCCAATTTGAAGAAAATATATGAAAAGGTAAAAGGATTTAAAACGATATGATTCAAGGAAGTATCAAAGACGACCTAAGGACAAGATACAGAAGTATAAATACTATAAACTTTTAAAGATAAAAACAGTGATTGGCCAAAAATTGCAAGACAGATTTTGTAACAAAATTTTAATGGCACAAAGAATAAGCAACACATTCAATGTCTGATTGAGGATTTTTCCTTAAATCGTATGATGGATAACTGTATAGAGGAAAATATAGAGATTCAGGGCAAGAAGCAGAACTCTTTAGCAAGCTAAAAGTAGACATGGGGAACCAGGGATATGAGATAAAGAAGCTAAAAGTAGACATGGGGAACCAGGGATATGAGGATTCAAAGTGTTCACTTTCTTTAGATTTCTTTGGAGAATAATTGTCACTGTAGACAGCAGCAATGTGGCTGTGACCCTTCTGAAATTCATTCAGAATATCATAAAGAGGCATTTTCTCTGAAATCCTGAAGAATGCACAAGAAAAGGCACGCACAAGGATAATAAAATAAGCCCCTTTCTCCCAACATAAAATTTATATACACACAGACGGATACACATTTGTGGACTCGATACCCATTTCTGAGCAGCAACTGTATCAAAGAATGAATATACCCCCCGAGAGTATGATACATACAACATGCACGCAAACTACAACTAAATGTAATATTTGCCTGAAACAGCAAATGATGGACTAGGCATTACCACCTCATTATCATCCCTACACTGACTTTGGGTTCAGAGTTCAGACTAATCTGAATAGGTACCCATTATTAATCCCTCCTTTTTCCATCAACAGTCACTGGATTTACACTGACATCTGGCATCAGTCTTCCTTGCCGCATAAAGGAAGTATCCATTTTGCATTAAACTAATTTTATCGGAGATGACTACTAATATTTCATGGTACTTCACCTAAGTGATTCAAGATACTAAACAAGGAATATTACACTTGCAAATTACTTGAACTATGCACCTCATTCTAAAAGCCTAAAACTTCAAGTACGGTACAATTAGCTCCTTTGCAGATTGGTGAACCCGAAATAGAAATAGATAGGCATGATAAAGTCCTAAACCCGAATGTGCAGTTCTTAACTAAAAAAACAATGCTATAAGCTATCTGACCTAGAGAGGTCAAGAAACCAGATCTCTGCCCCTGATCTCTAAAGAACCATATAAACCATGTTTAATGAAAAGCAAGAGTGACTACTCTTCCATAATAAAAAAATGCACGAGAAATGAGTTTCATCATTACCGAGGAACATTTTGGATTAGCATTTTCCTGAGAGGAAGCGCATCTTTTGGGCCCACTGCTAAGAGATTTTTAATCTACAAATGTTAGAGACGATAAATTTAGTCCACTCATAACCCATAAAGAACAGAACAGATTGCCTAAAACCCATAGGTAAGAGAGGTGAATTACAAAAATGATGGCTAAATCTAACGAGAGACGTACAATGACTAACCATGCCGTTGTATATAAAACAGAGATGCATGATCAGAACTCAACCTACCACTTAAGAGTGTCAATCAGTTAAGTCTATTATGCATTTATGCCAGAATTCTCTCGATTTATATAAACAGACCATACCAAAGCAGGATCATGCAAACAAGTCTACATAGAGGCAAAGTGATTCCTACAGTTTTTCCTTCGGTTTGTGTTAATGATATTGATGTGTACACGAGATCAAATATATACAGTTATTAGTTACCTATTTAAGGTATATCGATTGATGAAACTGTTTTGCATAAATCTTCATGGGTGACTAAGAATAAATGATAAAGTCCTAAACCACATGCTCAGAGTCAGTATATTCACTTGATATAAAGTATAAATTCACAACTTAGATCATAAACATCTAGATGCAAGCATGGACGCATCTAGCAGCCTCACGTGTTCGTGTTCAACACGTTTCGGACACGGACGCAACACTCTACTCTCTGGAAATGGATAGGACATACCTTAATAGGTGTCTGGGTTTTCATAGGATTGTTTAGTCCGACGCTATACAATGACTTGGGTACACTCAAATGAGATGTTGGGGACACATTAAAAGGCACGACGCTTCTCTTTTGTCGTCTCACAAGAAATGAACAATCACACTACAATCTTTTATTTTCTGACAGGATGACAGCAATAGCAGGAATTCAGCGCCAATATCAAAGGATTCTTCTGATGCGGTATGCTTTGTCGCAATTCAAAAAGGCACAATAACTGTTAATACTCATGTTCCATTTTTTTGCCCACCATATAATTTTCAGATTATCCAAGATTATTTCCATTTTGCAGGGTGAGAATACCAATTTCTTTTGTGATTTCCAAACATACTTTCGAATAAGCATAAATGCATCATCTGATGTTACAATACAGAGTGAAAGTTTTAAAGTTACCGTCTATCAAATGACTGAATACAATACAATACAATACAGAAGGAAATTTTCAATATCTACAGGTCTTGAGCTTTTTATTCATTTACTAATGTATTATAGCTCCCTTTTCTCCTCTGCTTAAGCCCATTAGTAATATCATGAACCCTATTTTTTCTCAAAAAATGCAGATTCCAAGAAAAAATTGACCAGCAAGGAGTACAACGACCAAGTTCAATAGCTCACAATCCAAAGTGAGTAGCAGAAAGGGGGATAGTTGCTCCCCCAAACATTTAAGTTGCAGAAGGCAGCCGCGGTACAAGGATTTGTAATTATATTGAACAGTATAGAAATACACCATGCTTTAGAGATGCGGCACTTATGTTGACAAGATACCAAACTATGCCCCGAATCGAACCCCAAATCCTAGACTCGAAAACAAACAATACAATCCCATATCACTCTACTATCCTAGTCTAGGCCCAAAACCAACCGAAAAGGACAAAAGAAATAGGAAACTACAAACACCAACAAGTAGCCTGCAAAGCTAAAACAAATCAATAAAAGCACAAACCCCCAAAAAATACACATATAAAATTAACTTCATCAACATTTGCTACGTATTGTGCTCTGTATATTTCAGTTCTTCCAGTTATACCAGATCATCTCCAGTGTTTGGAACCGCCTGAGTTGCGACTTGACTGAAGAATACGCCCACGATTTTTCGATATGCCCACACCAATAGCTTCAGCAACTCGGCAGCAAGGAACAAAAAGTAGGGAAAGTAAAGGAATCGTCCAAATGAGTCGGGGAATAAAATGGAAACAACAGATACCAAAAAAAGGGAGCCAAAGACCACCATTAAACGTGAGACAACCGAAGCCATAATCGGCCTTCTCAATTTAGCATAATCTGCCCCGCAATAAAGAAGCAGACTAGCAATGGAAACAAATATGGATTTGGGATGAGTTTCGAAAGGAGATTTAGGGTTGCCCTGATACTTGAGTTGTAGATAGACGAGCAGGACTGGAACCATGAGCACTAGAAGGGTTTGATGGGAAGGAGAGGTAGGTAGTATTGGTGGTGGGGCTTGGGGTGAGGGTTGTGAAAAGTAGTTCACAATGCTGATAAATACGACTTTCACATGTTTCAGGAAATTGTTCCACGGACCTGTTGTAGTATTGGCCATTTCTTACACAACAAGATGAGAGAGGAGAGATGAGAGATGAGAGATGTGAAAGTGCCCGTGTAATCTTCCATGGACGTGTGATATATATAGGCGTATTTTTCCAGATCAAGCGGGAAACGACTAGGAAGCTTCCCTGTGTGTAATGAAAGATAAAAGTTCGTTTTCGTGCAAACGCAACACGTGGCATGCATATACACATAACTCATTTTATTTGTAATGGAAAAAGCTTAATTATAATATATAATAAAAAATATTGATCCACATATTATTAAAAAATAGAAGTTTGTTTATTTCCGTTACATCAGAATGTTCAGACTAATTTACGAACATCTCAATTAAAATTAAAAATAAAATTGAATTTTTAGGAGATACTTCAAAAAGACATTAAAGGGACATAACCTATAATACTCCTAGAATTGTGTTTTAACATAATTATTTTAAAGAAAAATAAAATAAATTTATTTCTAACCTAAATATTCCCCTAATTTTTCACTATTATATCCTTATTGAATAAACGCACAATATTTTAAAGCATTTAGCCTTTCAACGTTATATATATTTTTATGATATATTTATAATTTTTACGATATATTTGTTTTATTGTCAAAAATATTAAATCTCAAAAAAAAAAATAACTACAAAAATATTAAAGGAATAAATATGAAAGAAAGACAAAATAATTAAATTTAACCACAAAACTAACAGCATCTACAGAAAATAACGGAAACAATCAAATAGTAAGTCACATAATCATTTCGAAGTTCAAACCATTCATATAATTAAGTGAAAGCAGGGGTGGAGAAACCGGTGAGAGAAAAGGATCGATGAGGGCGAACGAAAGTGGTGAGAAAAAGAGGTGATGGTGAGAGGAAGACCCCAAGCAAAATTATCATCTCTCCGACTCTCCCTCTCTCTATTCTCACGCAGGACAAAAGCATATATAATATACCCAATTTAAAAGATGTGTGTTTTTTCACCCACGAAAGGATACATGAAAAATGTCAAAATATACAATTTCATTTGAGCATTTACAATTAACTCGAATTGGCTGAAAAACTATAATTTTTAACTCGCATTTGTCGTAAACGTTCAAACAAATTAAAAGATATCATTTTTTTTACTTCATCTTCTATATAGGAATAGCAATTCCGTCCGCTTCGTTTCAACCCGTTCGGATTGGAGTTTTGAGAATTTTTTTGAGCAACAAGTTGGATTTAGAGGCGAAAAAAAGAAAAGAAAAGGGAAACGGATCGGAAGCGGAGCTTGATACCTCCGCCAAGTTTCCCGCCCCGTTTTAAATAATTATTATTTTATTTTCTAACACTTTTATTTATAACTATTTACAATAATTTTTATAAACTCCTTTAATATTTTTTTTCCTAATCGTCGTAAAATTGCCCATGTATGTAGATGTATATTAGTTTATTGCTCATGTATAGATGTATATACGTATATAAAATTGAGGTTATATATGTATATAGATATATATACGATCCTATATAGTTAAAATTCAGTTTGTCTTAAAATGATTAGTCTAGGATATAATCTTGAAAATTTTAATTTGTCTTGATGAATTAAATTTTTTTAATTTAAAAAAATGAAGAGGGGAGGGGCGGGGATACCCGGTTCTCATTTGGGACGGGAATAGAAGGTGGGGTTCGTTCCCCGACCGGAAAACGGGATGAGAATAGAGGTAGAGTTCAAATTTGGAGATCGGAAGCGGGGATGAGCAAATTCAGCCTCGATCCGTCCCGTTGCCATCTCTAATTCTATATTAGTTCGTCTTGGCGAAAAATTTCAGAAAAGTGAAAAAAAATTCAAACGATACATGAGATATTATAACATTTTTAAATTTAATTTAATATCTTTTTTTTTTTCCGGAGAAAAATAAAACTTCAATACACTCTAATATTCTTGTCCAGTTAAGAGGATATGTGTAGATATAGAAGATGAAGTAGAAAACAGAAGATGATCTTGCAGTTGAGGTTTGCAGTATGCTTTTGTCCTACGTAAGAATAGAGAGGTTTGCAGTATGCTCTTGTCCTGCGTAAGCATAGAGAGGACAGATGATAATTTTGCTTGGGGTTCTTCCTTTTGTTTTTTTTTGAAAAGTCAAAGTACATTGAATAAATGCGGTTAGTGGACCCTAGTATTTACAAATATCCACCTACTCTAAACTTGTATATGTTGTTTAACCTTTTATTCACAACATATTGAGAATAAAATACACAATCTAATTCATATTGAGATTAAACTACACAATCTAATTCATATTGAGAATAAAATACACAATCTAATTCATATTGAGATTAAACTACCCAATCTAATTCATATTGAGAATAAAATACACAATCTAATTCATATTGAGATTAAACTACCCAATCTAATTCATATTGAGATTAAACTACACAATCTAATTCATATTGAGAACAACAAATCTCCAATCATGTGCACCACTGAATCAAAGCCCGCGAGGCGTCAACTCAATGGTGTCCAAAACAAAGTCATATTGAGAATAAAATACACAATCTAATTCATATTGAGAATAAAATACACAATCTAATTCATATTGAGAATAAAATACACAATCTAATTCATAGATCTTGAGTACACAAATGCCGTTTATGCCAAAAAGATACCTGGCAGACTGTCTGAAGATATATGCGAATATTATATCATAGCAAAACTCGAAGAACTTCTTGCAGTAGACAATCAAATGAAGCCATGCCATGCGAAGTTGATACAATATAATGGCAACTGCAATTACATATCCAAAAGTGACCTGCATGCGCTAATTCCTCTTGCACTCAGAAGGTAAGGATAGGTTCTATATGGTTTGGGGGAGGGGGGGTGGAGCACATACTAGGGGTGAAATCGGTTCGGTCCGGTCGGTTTTTCCAGCCACAACGGACCGAACCGATCGGTTTGGGAAGGATTCCGGTAGAACCGACCCGACCGAAAAAATAATAAACCGAAGTCGGTTCGGGGCTGTTCGGTCCGGTCGGTTTTTTCGGGTTTTTCGATTTTTTCGGTTTTTCCAGTTGGGCTTGAATTTGGGCCTATAATAATTTTGGGCCATAAAAAATCAATAAAAATAAAATTTTGGCCATAAAAATACTGTGTAACCCTTAAACTTTTAGGGTTAGAACGGTTCGGTCCACAACAATACTAGTTTTTGGTTCGGTCAACGCCGGTTCATTCGGTTCGGTTCGGTCTTCTACTTGGTTTCAGTTCGGTTCGGTTCGGTCCAGCCGGAATATGAGATAACCGACCCCGAACCGAAAACCGAATATTTTTTACGAGGAGAACCGAAACCGACCGAACAGAGTGCTGGACCGACCGAGGACCGAAAATTCCGGTCGGTTTTTTTCGGTTTTTTCGGTTCGTCGGTTTTTTGTTTCACCCCTAGCACATACAGCTTAATTTTACACCCCTCTTGACATTAGCTTCCCCATGCTAAGATTACCCCGCCAGCTATTAGATCCGCAGTCAACATTAGAATCTTTTCATGCAAATACATTACAGACAAAAAGGCAAGAGAACCAAAGAAAGGAGTTTGAAGTTGATAAAAGTGTGATAGCAGGAGTTTGAAGTCAAATTACGATAGCTAGACGAGGAGGGAACAAAGTAAATAAAAATATGATGACGCCAGTAAGAGGGGTGCCAAGGTTTCCTCAGTCTGGAAACGGACACAGATTGCCTCCGAGTGTAAAGGCAGAAGGATCCTGACTGCAAGACCCACCCGTCAAGCAGGGATAAAAATTGGACTTAGTAATCCGATGCCGCTCAACTGATAAAATTACTCAAGATAACAGGCTGATCTTCCCCAGTAAATAATAGACAAGCATGTAATGAAGAAACAGATAAAAAGCAATGCATTCGAGAAAACCACCTGGTCAAAACTCAAAGTTGGTAAAAATAAAATATCACCAGGAATAGTGAGAAAATGGCATCCAGCAACTATCGTTCATGCCTTGGGATCAGCACAAAACAGCAGCTACCATAGCAGAACAACAAATCTCCAATCATGTGCACCACTGAATCAAAGCCCGCGAGGCCTCAACTCAATGGTGTCCAAAACAAAGTCATGGTAGCCTCCACTAAATCTCAAGATTCACAGCGTATAGCACATTACAGGAGACAACCATGTGATTGCAATATTCAACTACCCATGAGGGCATATGTTGTAACCTAGTACACAACTAGGTCAAACCAATCTACACATGGCCAAGGCCATGTCTGATGACACTAGCCTAAGATATACATACACAAGTCCTTAGATTTAGAAAACAGCTGAAGCAACTGAAACCATAAAATCGCCAGAACCAACACTTTAAGAACTCAAAAGTTCCAAAAGCAATAAATATAACTTCCTTTTTCAGGACGGTGAAAACCAAATTAAGCTAGATTAGCAAATGGACGCGTAGAAATCAAATTATTATAAATTTGCAAATTGAAGCATAGAGAATCAAATTATTATTTGCTTCACCTTCTTGTTGACTAATACTAAATAAGTTCATAGTCAACAAACTTCTTGACTATGTTGTCGAGTAAGTTTTATATCATGTCCATAGAAGTGAAGAGTTGCAGCACAAGGAATAGAATGCCATTGTTGAAAGTACACATTGGAGCGAATAGTCATGGTGCTAATCCCATCCATTGGGTTGCTTGCTCAATGCAAACTCCTGCTATCAGGTGTCAATTTTGCCTTGAACCACATTAAACTGATGAACCATCCAGCGGCAAAATATAATCCAGAAGCAGCCAAGACATGAGAGAAGGGAGAGTCAGGTAAAAAAGCCCGTGCCAACTCCCTCCAACACAAAATAGAACTTCTATTAGGTGCGATTTCACCTGCAACACAAGCACAACTGACATGGCAAAGGTCTGGTCACAACAAGTAGGACATCAAAGATCTCCAAGCACAGTATCCTGTATGATAGTTGTCTCCAGGTCTGCTGGTAGAAGCTAGTATCCTGTATGACAATTGTCTCCAGGTCTGCCGACAGCACGCAGTAGAAGCTTCCACAGCAGAACCAATAATGCCCAATCAGAACTCGCACTGAATCAAAGCCCACAAACCCCCGGGTGAGAACAGGAGATAGGGCTGCAGCTAAACCTTGATCTTCCCTACCCTTCGCAGATTACAAGAGCCAGGGACTTCAAATCAATTATACAAGGAACCAAGCCCCAGAAAATGAGAGAATCCTAAACAATTCCATCGCCTGTCCTAGGTTACTTCACAAAAACATCTACAAAACACACAGCTCTACATGGGTGCAATTGGATAATAAGAACTTAAGCATTCCATTTTTATAGTAATAGTTCAAACAAATATCAGCTAATCAATCAATAACATGGAAATACTCAAGTTTCTGATTCGCAAAAATCATAACTTATTAACAAATTGTCAGAACACATTAAGAACCAGCAATTTGCAAATGGATGCTACCAGAATCAAATTAATCTTTTTTCGCTTTCATCTTGACATAACTATAGAACGAGATGATACTACCATGAGCCAGAGTGAAGTGCCAGACCACCAAGATGCTTCAAGCCAGGTGCTTTTTAGCCACCAACAGCTATAGACAACACAAATGCAAGGATTTCCTGCCGACGTCGTGTAGTTAATTTGTAAGGAATATATTCAGCAAGTGCATAAGGTGACTGGCTAAATATGTTCAAAGAAACTGTACCACTTGGAGTTTGAGTAGTCATGGTGCTTATCCTGTCCTTTTTCATGCTTGCTCGACAGAAAGATTATGTGCCATATTTGCCTCTAACTTATTCAAAATGGACCGTTCAAGAGGCAAATAAAGTCGCCCAATGAAAAAATAATTGGAGGGCAGAATGTATGAGAAGGAAATGGTGGGAGAATATAAAGAGATGCACGACACCAAATGGGAGAGCCAGGCAAAAAACCATGCCATCTCCCTCAACCACAACAAATAAACATTTTATTAGGCTTATTTTTGACCTGCCATGCAAGCACACCTGACATGGCAAAGGTCAATTGACAACCCACAGAACATCCTTAATCGCAATGCAGTAACAGCTACAAAAACCACAGCAAGTACAGCAGCAGTAGTCTGATATTGCCACTACCAGGAGCACAGCAATGACTTGAGTAATGCCACACTACGTTTGCCAAAAGCACGCCATGGAATAACAATATTACAGCTATCAAAGCAGAACTAGATACCTCCACTTGGTTGCAGCAGCTGCAATTGGATAAAGTTCGATTTGAGTAACGCCAACGTTCGCCGGAAGCACACCATGCGGTAACAGCTACCACAGCAAAACTAGATACAACTACTTGGTTGCAGCAGCTGCAATTGGTTGAAGTGACAAGCTCCAAGTAGACCTTGAGCTTCACCTCGTAAAAGATTACAAGAGGGACACACTGAATCCAGTACGAAACCACCAATGAGGGACCAAAACCTCTGGCAAATTGCTGACATCTACAAAGCCAATACAGCCCAGGACCCAAAGCCACAACTCAAAACTAAAACACAATCTACGGGCTAACAATTAAACTCAATCTTACACATCTTATGAACCAATAAAAAATAGTATGTAAAATGTTCACGATTACATAAATCAATAAACATAACCCGAAATATACGAACTTATCGAGAGCACCTTGCAAATAGATCCTTACGGAATTTAGTCGTTCTTCGATTCATGAATATCGTGATATATAAATAAAGATGTCAGAATGTGCCGATAATCATATTTCAACCCAATTACGGGATTGCAATTAACTTAATATTATACATCTAGAAGATTAGATTGCTCAAGTTTCACTTGCATAAATATAGGCAGCTTCATACTGAAAATTTATAAAAACAATGGAGGAACTTCAAAATAAACCCTTAGTGGAATAAAGTTATTCATTTGCTCTGATTCTTGTTCATGTTTTGCAATAAGTTCTCCAAGTAGTGTATGGTATATGTAATAAGTTCTCTAAGTGGTGTGTCAATTGTCATGGTGAGCATATGAAAATATTAATTGGGAAATCGAGTTATTTTTTGTGATTGTCTGACCTCCTATGTGCTGGATGATCTCATTCTAATGGTACTCATTTTTCATTGTTCAACTTATCATGATATCTAAATGAAGAATTTAAAAATGGTGTCTCAACTCATAGAAACTCGACCATAACTGACATCACAGCCGGCCGGGCTATTAAGGGCAATTCCTACAATACTTATCAGTCTGAATCTCCATCCCCGTGGAAGGGTGGCGGTTTACTTTCCTGTTTTAGCTGTTTGAGTAAAGCTGTTCTGCCAGATTCTCATATACTAAACTCTCCTCCATAGGCTCCGAGTTCTTTTTGGGTGAGATGGACTAATTTTCAGTTTTATCATGAAGCCATCTTTAGAGGGTAATTTATCTCCGTGAATGGTCCTGTAAAGGCAAGGGCATGGTTGAACATTCAATAGGAGGCATAAGGTTTTTCTCAGTACCTAACTTTCCTCAATAGTAATACGGAGAGAATAAACATACGAGTTTGCAGCAGTTTCTTCCTCTTTCCTAATATCTTCAAGTGTCATGTCATACATTTCCACATGTCATATAATATGCTTCTAAATTTTTACCATGAAAACTTTCTAAACACAAACAAATCAAACTGCATTGCTAAAAAATATATAGAGAATTTCAGCATACCTTCACAGTAACCTTGGAGCTTTGAAAGGCCTCCCAGCACCCCATATGATCAAACAAAACACAGTGAACAACACAACAAAGCTCAACAAAGCCGGGAAATGTTGCGTAAACCCAAACTCAAAACAAAAGATAAAGAGACCAAGACAATAAAAATGCCTAAGCAAGGAACACAATTATCTTGTTCAGAGGTGGTATCTTTTGACTCTTGTTAGAATCATCATTGGTTTAATGAAAGGCCCTTTTTCCAATCGGATATAAGCATTGAATTGAGTGAAAGCCGAAACATTTCATTTGAATAGATGCAGTTCTCCCCACTTCCCATATGGTATGCCCCCCTAGCGTAGGCCTACTCGTCCTCCTTACTGCGGTAATGCTGGCAGAAGTTATGCTACATATGGAACTGCTCCAGCCACCTATGCATTTTTTACTACTCGGATGCTCTCTTTGCTTCTCAATCCCAATCTTTCCTATTTTAGCTTCTGCTTCTTTGGCTTTCTTTTGATCTCTCGTCGCTTCTCTTCCTTCCTCCTCCCGAAGTCAATTCCGAATTGTACGAAATCTCTCTCTATCGGGAACAACTCTTTTCTTCCTATGTCAGAAACCTTACGGTATCTAAAAGGGTCCCTTGGCTTGGCCTAAGACCTCTTGCTTCTGCTTCCATGCTTACACTCCTTCACACCATCTGTTTATTTCATTTATTGGTTCGAGTTTCTATTTCTTAAGACTCGGATCAAATGAATACATAATTAATCTCATCAGTCATCACTATTAGTTGCTTGAGAGTTGAGACTGCATATTCCTTCAATACTGATACTATCACACGAAGGAACCCGAATTCCTTACATTTCCTAAACAAAAAACACCAATTATGGGAAGAACCAAACTGAAGATATCGGAAGCTAATCTAATTCAAATTACTCGTACAGTACTTGAAAATTTGACACTTATGCGAAGCACAATGGGTGTACAAAAAAAACTGAAAAAACCGCTAAACCGGACCAACCGGACCAAACCGGTCTTTTTGGATTGGTTCCGTGGTTTAGTGGATTGGTTATGGTTCTAAAAAAATGAGAACCGAATATTATGGTTCGGTCCATGGTTTCACAATTACGAACCATGGTTCGAACCGGACCGAACTGATTATATTTGTATATATAATTATATAATTATATACTTATACACACACAACTCTTCCACTCCCCAAAAAGGTGACAAGTCATAACTCTTCCACTTTCCAAAATTAAAAATTTATGTTTCCCATAATTTTATTAAATGTATACAGAGGGTTGGATTTCGGAGAAACGTATGGAATATATAGAGGGTTTAGCATTACTGTTAAATTAGGAGTGGTAAGAGTTTTCAACCAAAAAAATCAAACTCTAGTTTTTCTTTGTAATCATTGCCAGAGATAATGGAAAAGGTAAAATTCTCCTATTTGTCTCCTTTCTTCCTGTATACTGGAAGAGATTAAATTTTTACCATGCAGCTCTCTCTCTCTCTCTCTCTTAATCTGCTATTATTAAACAAAAATTTGTAATCTGATTTTTTTTGTACTTTATTAAACAAAAATTCACGACTCTGTATAAGGTCATCCAACGGCGGCAATGGTTTTCTCTGCTTCTCCTTTCCTCTTACACTATAATAATTAGGTACATTAATCTCCAATTTCCTCCTCGTATACGTGTCTCTTTTTGTATTTGTCAGTGTTAATGGAGGAATTTATAATTCGGGCGCAAAATTTTGGGTTTGCGATTTGTATAAAAACCTATTTATTTGTTGTTTAGTCATTACACTGGGAAAATTCTATTGGAAAACCCTAGGTTTTTGGAGTATTGGACAGAGGAGCTGTGGGTTTCATGCACAGTTGATGGTTACAAATTGTAGGATTGCGATTCTTAGGTTTTTAAAAGCTGACAAACCTGATATTCTTAGAACATAGGATTTGAGAGAGTGGCAAAGGGACCGTGGTTGCATGGAATTAATGTTGTTTTTGATATCTTAATAATCTTCAACAAGGGTAGAGTAAGAATTTTTCCGTTGTTTGACGACAGAATTGGGTTTGTATTCATTTTGTGAGAGACCAACCCCTTTCTGCAGTGTGCTATTTTAGGTTTTTGATATTGCTGTCTCCGGTTTGCGGTTGATTTTAGTGGGCTGGTTCTGGTGCAATCTCTTGTGGTGTACTTCTGATTAATTGCTTATAAGTTTGTTAGTCAGCAATGGATGAAGCTGCATCTATAACTATGAAATTTTGCTTTTTAATCTCCCATAGATCCGCCGTTGTTCAATGCATGCATGATTAACCTACTTTCAAAATGTTTTTCCAGTTTATCTTTTCGACGGATGCAATTTTCACTTATCTGTTTTTGGTTGCATGGCTGAATTGTTATCTAATTATTGATTCAAATCGGTCACCTTGCTGAGTTAGAAATTATTATTGAGATTCCTTTCTTTAGCTACTGAAGGTTGTGGAGATGGAAGAGGTAATGGATTATCTTATAGTAATTATTAATCTGATTTTTTTTGTACTTTATTTTTTTTAGATGTCTCTAATCAGGGGAACCAACACTTTTGAGAAAGAGCCCATTGTTGTTGGTCCTTCTATCTCGGAGCTTATTGTTGTTGATGCTTCAATGGAGGAACCTATTGATATTGATGCTTCATTTAAATAATATATAAAGATAACAAAATTGAAAAAATTATTCTCTATGTCCCATTTTCATAGTTTATTATTCTAATTTAGCACATCCCAAAATAAAATCACTTTTCAAAAATAACAATTGAAACTTGGTTACATTTTTTTGTATTTTTATTTAAATAAAATTTATACTGTACACATCAATTAAATTAAAAATATATTTAAAAATAATAATTTTTAGGGTAATTATTATATTATTACAAAAAGTCAGAATCCCAAATAGGGATTATGAAATTGGAACGGTGAGATTATATATTTTTTTCTTTGATTGCTATCTCAAAGAGAGAGAAAAAGAATCGAGAGGGTGGATTGTGTAATTTTAATAAAGAATCAGTAGGGTTTGGTGGGGATTTCCTACAAATAGCTTTTCTGTTTCTCGAAACAGGTGAGAGTTGCATCTATCACCATTTCGACCTACTTTTCACCACCACCACAGCCACCGCCTACCTCCCCTTCCCATCAAACCCTTCCAGTTTTCATGGTTCCAGTCCTGCTCGTCTATCTACAACTAAAGTATCAGGGTAACCCTAAATCCCCTTTTGAAATTCACCCCACATCCATCTTTGCTTCTTTATTGCTGGGAATACTATGGATTTGGGGTGATTTTCAAAAGGGGATTTGGTTTACCTTAGCAGGCTAGTTGTTGAGCATAGTTTGGTATCTTGTCAACATAAATGGTGCGTATCTAAATCATGGTGTAATTCTGTATTATTACGATGGATTTGGGGCGAGTTTCAAAAGGGGATGTGGTTTAGGTTAGCAGGCTACTTGTTGGGCATAGTTTGGTATCTTGTCAACATAAGTGCCGCATCTCTAAATCATGGTGTAATTCTGTATTATTCAATATAATTACAAATCCTTGTACCGCGGCCGTCTTCTGCAACTTAAATGTTTGGGGAAGCAAATATCCCCCTTTCTGCTGCTACTTTGGATTGTGAGCTATTGAACTTGGTCGTCGTACTCCTTGCTGGTCGATTTTCTCTTGGAATCTGCATTTTTGACAAAAAATAGGGTTCATGATATTACTAATGGGCTTAAGCAGAGGAGAAAAGGGAGCTTTAATACACTAGTAAATGAATAAGAAGCTCAAGACCAATAGATATTGAAAATTTCCCTCTGTATTGTATTGTATTCAGTCATTGATAGACGATAACTTAAAAAACTGTCCCTCTGTATTGTAACATCAGATGATGCATTTATGCTTATTTGAAAGTATGTTTGGAAATCACAAAAGAAATTGGTATCTTCACCCTGCAAAATGGTAATAATCTTGGATAATCCGAAAATTATATAGTGGGCAAAAAAATGGAACACAAGTATTAACAGTTATTGTGCCTTTTTGAATTGCGACAAAGCATACCGCATCAGAAGAATCCTTTGATATTTATTCTGAATTCCTGCTATTACTATCATTGCGTCGGAACATAAAAGAGTGATTGTTCCTTTCTTGTGAGATGACAAAAGACAATGGCTCGATGCTCGACCAAGGAAAGATGATCGAAGAGGCATTGTGCCTTTGCATGTGTCCCCAACATGCCACTTCAGTGTACCCAAGACATTGTTTAGTGTCCGACTAAACAATCCTATGAAAACCCAGACACCTATTAATGTATGTCCTATCCATTTCCGGAGAGACTAGAGTCTTGCTTCTGTGTCTGAAACATGTTGAACACGAATACGTGAGACTGCTAGATGTGCCATGCTTGCATCTAGATGTTTATGATCTAAGTTGTGAATTGTACTTTATATCAAGTGAATATACTGACTCTGAGCATGTGGTTTAGGACCTTATCATTTATTCTTAGTCACCCATGAAGATTTATGCAAAACAGTTGCATCAGTTGATATACCTTAACCTTAGGTGACCAAAAACTGTATATCTTTGATCTCGTGTAGGCATTATTAATGCATACAGAAGGAAAAAATGTAGGATTCACTTTGCCTCTATTTAGACTTGTTTGAGCGATCCTGCTTTTGTATGCTCTGTTTAAACGAATCAAGAGAATTCTAGTCTAAATGCATAATAGACTTAAATGATTGATACTCTAAAGTGGTAGGTTGAAGTTCTGATCTTGCATTTCTGTTCTATATACAACAGCATGGTTAGTCATTGTATGTCTCTCATCGGATTTAGACATCATTTTCGTAATGCCCCTCTCTTACCTATGGTTTATAGACGATCCGTTCTGTTTTTATGGGTTATGAGTGGACTAGATTTATCGTCTCTAACATCTGTAGATTAAAAATCTCTTAGCAGTGGGCCCAACAGGTGCGCTTCCTCTCAGGAAAATGTTAATACGAAAAATTCCTCAATAAGGATGAATCTCATTTCTCATGCATTTTTTTATTATGTGTGAGCAGTCACTCTTGCTTTTCATTTTTTTTGAAAACAGAAACGCATTACTTGAATTAATAAGGGTATCGTTGAAATACATCAGCGAGGACTACATATCACCAACAGCCATCATCTACATATAATAGTAATCCACATTAAATTTTCCCCACAAAAACCACCTCAAAAGAACCCTAGCCCAAACCCTAACCGCCAAACCCGTACAGAGTTCGCCCTTGCCTCTTTAGCGCGTAGACCACATCCATGGCCGTTACCGTCTTCCTCCTCGCATGCTCAGTATATGTCACAGCATCACGAATGACATTCTCCAAGAAGATCTTCAGCACCCCTCGAGTCTCTTCGTAGATCAGACCGCTTATTCTCTTCACTCCTCCTCTCCTCGCCAGCCGCCGAATCGCCGGCTTTGTGATCCCCTGGATGTTGTCCCGGAGCACTTTTCTGTGCCTCTTGGCTCCGCCCTTTCCCAAACCCTTGCCTCCCTTTCCACGACCAGACATTGTTAGAGAGAGAGAGATACAACTTGCAGAGAGAGAAGAGAATTGGTTGATCAGGGGCAGAGATCTGGTTTCTTGACCTGTCTAGGTCAGATAACTTATAGGAGTAGCATTGTTTTTTGAGTTGAGAATTGCACATTCAGGTATAGGACTTTATCATGCCTATCTATTTCTATTTTGGGTTCACCAATCTGCATAGGAGCCAATTGTGCCGTATTTGAAGTTTTTGGCTTTCAAAATGAGGTGCATAGTTCAAGTAATTTGCAAGTGTAATATTCCTGATTAGTATCTTGAATCACCTAGGTGAAGTAATGTAAAATAGTAGTAGTCATCTCCGATAAAATTAGTTTACTGTGCAATGGATACTTTCTTTATGCGGCGAGGAAGACTGATACCGAATATCAGTGTAAATCCAGTGACTGTTGATGGAAAAAGGAGGGATTAATAATGGGTACCTAGTCAGATTAGTCTGAACTCTGAACTCAAGGTCAGTGTAGGGATGACAATGAGATGGTAATGCCTAGTCCATCATTTGTTGTTTCAGGCAGATATTAAATTTTGTTGTAGTTTGCGTGCATATTGATTGTATCATCTTCTTGGGGCGTATATTCATTCTGTGATACAGTCGCTGCTCAGAAATGGGTATCGAGTCCACAAATGTGTATTTGTCTGTGTGTCTATATATTTTATGTTGGGAGTAAGGGGCTTATTTTATTATCCTTGTGTGTGCCTTATCTTGTGCATTCTTCAGGATTTCAGAGAAAATGCCTCTTTATGATATTCTCAATGAATTTAGAAGGGTCATAGCCACATTGTTGTTGTCTAAGTGACAATTATTCTCCAAAGAAATCTAAAGAAGGGGAACATTTTGAATCTTCATATCCCTGGTTCCCCATGTCTACTTTTAGCTTGCCAAAGAGTTCTGCTTCTAGGCCTGAATCTCTATATTTTCCTCTATACAGTGATCCATCATGCGAGTTAAGGAAAATCCTCGATCAGACATTGAATGTGTTGCTTATCCTATCCATCCCAACTTCCTTTGTGCCATTGAGATTTTGTTACAAAATCTGTCTTGCAATTTTTTGCTACTCACTGTTTTTATCTTTAAAAGTTTATAGTATTTATACTTCTGTATGTTGTCCTGGGGACTGTTGCAGATATCAAGCCAATGACTTCAAATCTTTTACTGGTGCTTGTTAAGACAGTTCATTTAAGAAAGTGAGTATATCATGTGATTTGGTTAGTTTGACGGTGCTCCTTGGTTTGGCTTTTTAAGCCTCTTTGTTCTTTTAATCTTCTCCAACACCAGTTCACTTCTTTTTCACCTTTTCGAGAACTCTGTTATATCTTTATTGTTACCGATGTTGTTGGGATACTTCCTAAATCTCTTTCCATGAGTTCTTTCACTTAACCCGCCTCTTCTTTCATCATTGTATCATTTCGAAGTAAAAGGTTATTGATGTATGATGATTGCGTCTGAGCCTTCCAATCGCTTAACAGCATATTTGGTTTTAGGAAAGCTACTTGAACATCACTTGCTTTATTGTCTTTCAGTCGTACCAGCCAATCTCATTTTGCATATGTTCTGTTGTGTCAGGAGGAGATATTGAACGAGACTGATCAATATGTAAATATTCAAAACAGGTAAAAAATTTCTGGTGTGTCTTAACACCTTCATTTAAATTTACCTCTTGTACACGAAGCTTGTTTTGGATGTGTTCAGTCTCTGCCACTCCTGTTTTCAGTTAGACATAGGAATTTCCCTTTGAACTGTGATTTGGGATGTTACCGAGTGCTACATTATATGCACTCTTCTAAATGTTTAAAGTACCCTTTTAAGTGCGAGTGTTTGGAAGTCAAGACAAGGAAGAATATCGGACTTTCTTTCCACCCACAGGAACTATCAGTCATCAGAGAAGGCCAAGCAGCCATTAGCGGCCTTCTATTTTAATTGAATCGATTGCATATTGGACATTAGGTAATTAACATTTTTACTGTTCAAGCTTACTGTAGAACTATGCATAACGTCATCATACTAGCACAAAATGTTTTTTCTGACATATTTATGCCAAAAAAATAGGATAAATACATTCAGAAATACGAAATTTAGTAGTTCGTGCTTGCTGAGTTGTCATATTGCGATATCCTTATTAACAGGGAACGCAGTAGTTCGTGCTTGCTGATTTTTGGTTAAAATATGGTTTGGTATTCTGGATTATGTTTGGATTTGCATAACTTACTCATCATACTGTTAGTTTCATTTTTCTCATGTTAACTTCCTGTCTTTATTTGCACTATCTTTGGGGGGCTATAAGATTATGGTTTGGTGATTAAGTCACAGCTTGGAGGGCGTGGAGGTTGCTACAAGCACTGATTTTATGGCATTGAGAGTCATAGGTGACTTTCTATTCTTTGATATGGAAGTAGGGTAGAGTCCGTAAGTGTTTAGTATCTCTTATTGATAGGTATGGTTTGTATAGATCCCATGTACTATTTAGTATTTACCACTCCACAAAGAAATGTGGCCACATTTTACTAATCAAATCTGGATTCATTGTCTTTGATATGTACTTTATCATTTGAACCACTGTATCTTCTTTATGGGGAGACACTAAAATGGATGTTGTCTGAGCAATGAAACACGAAGCCTCATTTTTGTGCCCTGCTGTGAAGAGATGCACCTCCCTTCTAACACTTTGATGGGGGAAATCCACTAAGAACACCATCTCTTGTTTGTGTTAGGATCATTATTATGATAATATTTTCATTTCGTCTTAACTTTTGATCACATTAAGACTCCTCGTGGTCATTATATTATGTCGAAACATGGACTTTTAGGTTCATTGCTACTTCTCCCTATAGTTGAAATCATTTTATGCCATACACATATAGCAGCGATAGTCTTGCTGACTGAAAATCTGACTTCCCTCTCCCTCTCCCTCTCTCTAAATCAGGTGCGTGGAGACAACTCCAAGTTTGACATGTGCCAACAAATGTGTTTTTTGTTGGAGGCATCACACAAATCCCTTAGGAAAGAGCTGGCAGTGGAAGATGGACGATCCCTTAGATATTATGAACTCTGCAATAGACCTGCATACAAAAATGATAAGGCAAATGAAAGGAGTTCCAGGTAAGCCTTTTATTGTTGGGTTATTCTGTGGGTAAGCTTTGCTTTAGTCCTGTGTACAAAAATGATGAAGCAAAAGGTTAACTATCATTCTGTCCCTTGAGCCTTACTTCAGATTCTAGTCACCTTCATTAATGGTTGGACTCTTTGGACTTCTTAAAATTTCAATGTCTTAAGATAGTAGAATTGAAGGTTAGAAGATTGACTGGATTTTGATTGTTCAGCGATCTTTGAGCTTGAGGAGCACAATGATGAATGCAAGAAAACCGAGTGCTGTTAAATTTGGCGATGTGAAATAGAGGATGGCAAATTTTGCATATAGGTGTTAAACCAGAGCGCTTAATGGAAGGACTTTCTCCAAGACATTCTGCCCTATCGCTTGTTGGTGAACTGATCATGTATGCAGAGATTAACTCACTTGTAGATGAGCTTCATCGGAGGCGTATTTCTACTTCTCTTGAAAGCACCAAGGGAGAAGCAGCAACGAACTGTCTTATTGCTTGACACTAGTTAAAGGGTGGAATAGGAGGAACTAGAGGCCTATTCTAGCCTGTTTACCATCGGAAATCCGGATTTTATCGAAATTAAAGGTGTCACCTTTTGCGGGTCGTAAGTATTTCTTTTCTAAGTTCTTGTTCTTTATGTTTATCTTGTTAATTTACAGTCCTCGCTAAAAGGATCAAAGGGATATTTGTAATAGGTCTGCTACATCAAAATTGACAATGGAAAATGTTCCCTGGCATTCTGACGCAAAAGAAATTTCTGAGGCTTTGTCTAAAAAAAGCAAAGGGGAGTATGAGGTTGCCTGTAAGCATGTCCACTCATGCTGCGTCCTCTCAGCTAACGTCAGTAAGTTTACAGCGGCCAATGGTTCACATGGATTGACTATGTAAAGTTTCACAATCTGGTTGATATCTCCATCCTATCATGCTATTCCAGTCTATGCTCTCATACCCACTTTAGTTGCAAAAATACATTTATCATTTTCTCTTCTTTTTTTTGGCCGCATTTAATTCAGGTGGCTATGGAAGCCCTTTTGACAGCAAGGATTACATGGCTGGCACACCATCTTGGGCTGTTTATGGAGCGGAGGAAGGTGACTTCGATCCAAGCCAATCTAGGTATTGAAAGGAGCGGCATCACAAATCAAGTCATTGACTGAGGCAAGCAAATGAAGGGAGGCATTACGGGTGCGCCGTGTGGCAAATTGTCGCTCATGTACCGCTTTAATGGGCAAATGGCCTGGCAGGTGTGTTTTGAATTTTGATTACCGATAGAAAATAGCGTTTGAGTACCTTCATTTTTGTTCACCAAGATTATGTCATAGGTTCGATTCGCGGAAACCGCCTCTCCCGCTTACATGGATAAGACCAGGGTACATCCAACCTCTTCCTATACCCTACAGTTCACAATAGAACACGAATCCTTGCAGATATGATGCTTGGTAGAATGGTAGTGCATGTGCTTTAAGGGTGTACATGGTCCGGATTGGACCGGTTTTGTAAAAATTCAAAAACCAAACCATATCTAACGGTTTCAAAGAATTGAGAACCATAACCAGACCGTTATACATATGAAACCAAACCAGAACCAAACCATTAGATCGGTCCGGTTTGGTTCCGGTTTCGGTTCTAAACCATGTTAGCATTTAAAAATTATCAAGAAAAATATGAATAGTGCACTAGTTTTTTAAACTTGCGAACAAAATAAAACATAAGAATTGCATCAACTTTATTAATCTTTAAAATCAAATTTGTCCACGAAATACAACAATTAAACCATCGGTAAATTGATCATCAAATAAACAAAATAACAAAACAACTAATAAAATACTGCAATGCAAAACCTTGAATAACAATCAGAATATAAAATAGTAGTTATAAGAAAACAATAGCAAACTTGAGCCCCAAATAGTAGCAAAATATTTGAGTCCCAAACAGCAGCAACAAACTTCCCTTTTCGATATTGAAAATACTAGTCCGAATTTACTCGAGAGTCACGCTAAGAGGAATATTGTCCAAACCTGCAAATTTCAAATCAATGAAAACATATCATATTTCAAACAAAACACAACAGAAAATAAAAAATAATTGTTTTTTTTTTACCTAATTCAAGTTCTTCCAATTATGCCATATTTTCTTCCACTTCAAATGGAAATGGAGTAGCGTGAAACCAATCTTGCATACAAATCAAGCACTCCACAAGCTTCGGAGTAAGAGAACTTCGAAACTGGTCTATCACACGACCTCCGGTACTAAAGGCAGCCTCAGAGGAAACGGTAGATACCGGAATAGCTAAAACATCCCGAGCAACTTCAGAAAGAATCCTGTACTTCGAAGAATTCATTTTCCACCAATTCAAAATATGAATAGAAGCATCTTTCTCATAAGTTTCTTCTAAGTACTTGTCGACCTCTGATTTTCCTCCATCAATTTCTTTTTCTTCCAAATGTTTTTGAAATTTCGATTGCAAAGATACTATTTGCTCACTTCCTAAACTTGGCTGCTCAACTCCCACGTTAAAAGATGTTTGGCTCGATGGAGAATGCCCCTTACTGAACTTATGATACTCATCATAAACCCGATTCAATGCATCTCTCACCTTTGTTGTAAGAGCATTAGCCATGGTAGATCCACAAAGTTCAGAATAACAAAAGTGCTCATATCTCATCTTCAAATGTGGGTCCAACACAACAGCAATCCGTAGCAACATATTCATCTTTTCTATTTTCCCCCCAATATTTATCGAATTTATCCTTCATTTTTGTAGCCATACCACCAATGGACACAAATACATCAATCAATGATTTTGCAGCATTTTTCTATTCAGCTAAGAAGTTCTCAATCGCACAAACTTCGGAAAAGTACATGTTAGAGGTGACATATCTGGAACCAGATAGGTGGACTGTCGCAGTATAAAATTTCTCTAAAAAATCAGCAAAATAGCAGGCATCATCCCAATCTCCTATGGTAGGACATCCATCACTAAGTTCTAAAGGGTAATGCGGATCCTCATCCTCAAGTCTTTCAAATGCTTTTTGAAATTTTATGGCAGTACGTAGCATGAGAAAAGTAGAGTTCCACCTAGTTGGAACATCGAGACACAATAAACTTTTACATGTTATCCTCTCCTTCTCCACACAAGCCTTGAAACGTTGCTCTCTTTGGGGAGAGCTCCTAACATACTTCACAGCACTCCGAATTCGATTGATCGAATTTTTTATTTCACTCAACCCATCTTTAACAATTAAATTAATGATATGTGAACAACATCTGACATGCAAATGTTCACCTCCTAAAATGAATGTGTCACTCTTCTTTGAAAACTTCCTCCTCAAATATGATATAGCAACATCATTAACACTTGCATTATCCACAGTTATTGTGCACAATCTGTCAACACCCCATTCAATCAAACATGCCTCCAATGCCTTACCAATGGCCTCACCTTTATGATTTGAAATCACACAAAAGTTTATAATTCTTTTGTGCAATTGCCAATCCTTGTCAATGAAATGAGCTGTGAGGCACATGTAGGAAACATTTTGAATGGAGGTCCACGTATCAGTGGTAAGACAAACTCTTTGATTTGATTTCTTCAACATGTTCCTCAATTTTTTTTTCTCACTGGCATAAAGTGCAACACAATCTCTCGCCATCGTATTTCGTGACACTTGTTTAAAGTTGGGTTGCATTACACTATAAAAATTACGAAAACCTTCACGTTCAACAATCATAAAAGGCAACTCATCTTTGATTATCATCCTCACCAATGCATCTCTACACCCATTTTGGTCAAATTTGCATAGCCCAAGTCCATTTTCAGAAACTCCTTTTGTTGATCCATACGAAGTTAAAGTCTTTTGCTTTTTGACATCTTTATTGCAAGGATTTTTATTACACTTAAGCAAATGTTTTCTCAAAGTGCTTGTCCCATTCTCACTCACCCATGCATAAAATTTGTCACAGTGGTTACATGTAGCCCTTTTAACTATTTATGTCCCTACCTCATAAACTTTAGAAAAATGTTCCCACACAGCAGAAGTAGGCTTTCTACCCTTTTGTTTAGTAACACAAAAAAATGTAACCAAGTTTCAATTGTTATTTTTGAAAAGTGATTTTATTTTGGGATGTGCTAAATTAGAATAATAAACTATGAAAATGGGACATAGAGAATAATTTTTTCAATTTTGTTATCTTTATATATTATTTTTTATTTTGCATCAAATATTTAAAATAATTAATTTGTTTTGAGTAGAGTAAAAGAACTTATGATCAAAAGCTTCAAAATTTAAGAGAGAGAGAGATAGAAAAGGAAACATGATTTTTTTTATATTTATTTTTTTAATTTTATTAGCTTTGCGTCCATTCATCTATTAAATTATTCAAAAAATATTCACGTTTATCACATGTGCTAGTATGCTTAACTTTAGAGGAAAAAAATTAACGGCACCGCTTATTCGAACCCCTTTCAATCGTACTTTCTTAATTTTATTCCTAAAAAAATATAAAAAATTTACCGTTGACTTAAAAAATTATTTTGAAGTTAACCGTAAACTCGAAATATTTTAATAAAGGGTCGTTGAATTACGATAACGTATTTATTGATTTATATTTTACTTTTTTTTCCTTTGTGTTAACTTGTAAAACAAAGTTAAAAATCTCTTAAATCATCCAATATTCACATATATGATATGTGCTAATGTGCCAAACTATGCAGAAAAAAATGATTGACACCGCTCATTCGATTACCTTTTATTTGTGTTTTTTGAATTTTATTGTCGAAAGAATGCTAAAAATTTATTGATTACTTAAAAAATTATTTTAGAATTAACCGTGAACTCAAAAGACCTTAATAAATAGTTATTAAATTATGATAAAGTATTTGTTGATTTATATTTTGTTTTTATTTTTTATTTTTTTGTTGATTTATAAAACAAAGTTAAAAATATCTTAAAACATCTAAAAATATTCACATTTATGATATGTGCCAGTGCGCCCAATTATGGAGAGAAAAAAGCGACCAATGTTGCTCATTCGAATTCCTTTCATTTGTGCTTTTTAAATTTTATTGTCAAAAAAACTAAAAATTATCTGTTACTTGAAAAATAATTTTTGAATTAACCGTGAGCTTAGAATACCCAAATAAAGAGTTATTAAATTATGGTAAGATATTAGTTGATTTATATTTTATTGTTATTTTTTTTATTTTTTCATATTCACATTTATCACATATTGTGGTGCGTCCAATAATGAAAAAAAATAACCAACACTGCTCATTCCAATACTTTTGGATTGTGTTTTTTGAATTTTATAAATACTAAAAATTTACCGTTTACTTAAAAAAAATATTTCAAAAATAACAGTGACCTCGGAATACCTTTGACAAATTTATTTTCACTCCAAAGGATGACATGCTTCTTAGCTTTTATAGCTGTTAAGAGTTATTAACATATTTGAACTTATTGCAGAAACTAGTGTGGGTGCTCATAGTCTGTTTTTAAAAGCATTCATTAATTAGTAAGCCCGAGAGAGAGAGAGAGAGAGATAACGAAGGGAGGGTTTTGCCTCATTTTCGAAGGTTAAAAAAGGTGGGCCCCCACCTTGTCACCTGGATTGGTGGGGTTCTATGTATATAACTAGGGGTGAAAATAAAAATCGGGAAATCGGACTGGACCGAAAAACCGAACCAGACCGACGGTTTGATGATTGAAAAATTCGGTCCGGTCCGGTTTCGGTTTGGGAGTTTGGAGAAACCGGTTTTTCGGTCCGGTTTCGGTTTGGAAGAATACAAAACCGGTTCAAACCGGACCGAATCGGATGGGGGTTATAAATAAAAATATATTATATTTTTAGGTTTATGTGTTATAACTTATAACCCATTACTCCATTAGTTATTTAATCTATTAGGATTTAGGACTATTACCGTGTTTTAGAAATGAAAAATCACTATTTACAAAGAGCAAATGAAAATAGAAAACCACTAATCTGGGTATAAAAAATAAGAGTAATTTGAAATTGTTCAATCTTTCAGAGTAGTGTTCAATGTATTTCTATTGTTGAAAATTTCACTATAAATTGTTAATTTTTTTCCTTTTTTTTGTGATTGGTCCGAAATATTGTCCAAAAAATCAAAAAGTCCAAACCGGACCGAAACCGGACCGAGGCCGGCTCAAACCGATTGAAACCGGACCGGTGAAATCGGTCCGATTTCGGTTTACAAAATTTTCAAACCGGACAACCGGTCCGGTCCCAGAAATTCTATCAAACCGGACCAAACCGGACCGGTTGCACCCCTATATATAACATTTGATTCCGTTCGGGAAAGGTATGAGAAAAAGTTATTTTTTAGAAAGTAAAATTAAAAAAAAAATTGTGTGTGTTTATTTGACAAAGCAATCTTAAAGGAAAATAAAAATTCATTTGTTCATTTATAAAAAAAAACAATGGAAAGTTTTTTTCCTGAGTTCAATGTCTAGTTGTGAATAAAATTTATTTTAAGAGTATAATAACTAGTCATTATTGTTCAAAATTTGTCATTTCAACAATAATGAAACTCTTTTATATAAATTAAAATATCGTCATACAAGTTTATTGTAAAAAACACGTGTACTTAAATTTGACAAAGATAAATATATATACTTTTATTCTACTAACAAAAATAACACATAAAAACAAGATAATAAATACTTCTAAGAAATGAACCACTTATAAGTTTAAATGTATGACAAGCAATAGCAGCAGCAAAAATTTCATATAATAAGGTAATTTATTTAGAATATATTTTAAAAAATTAAAAGTCACACTGCAATATAATGAGAGCAAATTTAGTTTAAACTTAAATTTAGGTTGCATGTGAAAATATGGGAATGTGGTATGTGTTGTGCTGCGAGCACAATCCATATATTGTGTGAGAAAAATTGTACCATTTTCAATTTTAAATAAAGCACCTCTTGTGTGTTGTGCACACAAATCGCTAACAAAAGTTATTTTTAAAATTTTGAGTTTGTAGTTAATCTAAAAATATTTTTTTTTGAGTAAAAGATAAATTTCTAGAATTTTTTTGAAAATAAAATTTAGAAAACACGACGGAAAAATGTGCAAATAAATAGTTTCAGTCACTCTTTTTAATGTATCGATGACAAAAAGTAAAAACAAAAAAATTCTCATTGGGGATTTTTATTTATGTTCACGTAGAGGGAGGGAGAGAATATTTGTAATGATGTTATTTTTTATTTATTTTGGCGTCACTTTATGGCGCATTTTTAGGTTTTTTTTTCTAATATTTTTCACGACACATATTTTTCTTGCTTCTCTTACTTGATTATGGCTTATTATTGGTGTATGATGTATTTGCCCCTTGTGCCAAGAGTTTGGTATGCTTGAGTGTGTGTAGGGTGTGTTTTGCTTGAAAGTGCTTACCATGAATGGGCTAGATATTATGTTTGTTGCTTGAAAGAATTGTCGAATCACACTCTTAATAGAAGTGATGTATCGTATCATTTGATATCAATTCAAAATCGATACATTGAAGTAATGGTAGCAATTACGGTTCATGGGTTAAACTAGACTTCCGGGTGTGAAGGCTAGGTGTATTGTGGACTAGACTTCCGGACGCGAAAGCTAGGTGTATTGGGTACTAGACTCCCGAATGGGATTGGTAGGAATTGGGACTATAATTTCATGGGAATGCTAGGCAAGAGATATCGTTAATGCAGATTCGAAAGTATCACTTGATAATGAGAACAACTATGTGAGACAAACCTCTGATGAGTAGATTTCGAATTGGGAGTGATTCGATCGAAATTAAATTTATCTAATTATATTATATTGAAGTTACACATTTGTTGTTATCTTCTATGTCATCACACTTCATGTTCACGTAAGATTTACATAGAATTTCTCTACTGGGCTCGTCACCTTATTTGTTTTCAGGTCCAGTTTTTGGCGTTTAGCTTGAAGTTGGCATGGATTGCTTGGAATGTTTTGCATGACATTCTATAACTTGCATCCGTGGAGTTATCTAACATCTTTTTATCCGTTTTTTGAAAAAGATGTATCATAACTCAATTCTTAATTTGAATGTTTTTCTTTGTTTCAATGTAATCTTGACGTGACTTTGTAAACCGATAAGACTTGAAACTTTTGGGTTATCGATTAATGACTTATGGGGTGGTTAATGTCATATTTGTGAGGATTTTGGTTAATCAAGAGCTTTATTTATGTTAAATTTTGAAGACGTGACAAAGTGCAAGTATCTCCAATATTTGAGCTATTTAACTTTTTTGGTAAAATTTTTTCACCCATCCACAATAATTTTTGTTTATGAAATTTGTTTAGAAAAAAACCTAACGTGAAGAGTGGGAAACGAAGAAGGTTATTTCAATACCATTTATACTAGTTCTAAAAAATAATTTATTTATCAATTTTATTAAAGAACTGAAAAGAATTGAAAATCTATAAAACTTTTGCTTTATTTTTTTCTGGTTACTAAGATGTTTCAGTTTGTTAAGTAGTCTGTGGTGAAGAATAAATAGGGTTAAAAATACAAGAATATCGGGTGGCATTTGCTATATTCTATAATTTATGGTGAAGAATCGGAATTATTACATTCTCGAGGGGTCCGATGCGAAACACATTTTTTCGCTCGTGTGCCAGGATATGACACGTGGCGTTATTATCTCTTTAGCTTAAAATCCAGGAGAGTCGGCAGACGCCTTTGCCAACCCTAATACCGCCTTTTATCCAAAGAAACCCTATTACCGCCAAGAAACTCATCTACGGCTGAGTTTATCAACCAACAAACCGCTCATTCCCAACCGTTGGATCATCGAAGGCGGTTCATAAATAACGCTAACCATCACTTTTTAAGCACTCTCTATCCTCCACTACGCTTCCGTGCGCATCGTTTCTCTATCCTCCTGAGCATCTCCGTTGCTCCAGACGATCTACGTTTTGATTATGGATCCGAGCATTTTATTGAGCGATTCAATTGCGGTCCTCCTTTCAGAGTTTGCTGTTGGATGTATTTTCGTTGTCATGGCCTCAGATCGGTGAAGCTAGGGACGAATCTGGAAGATGATCGAGGTGCGTACATGAACTTTTATAACGCAATCAATTTGTTGTTTCTTTTGATCGAATTTTGTTTAAAAAGCAGGATTAGTATATATATATTTTTTGTATCCTGTTCTATTCGTCTACCGACTTTAGTTTGCTTGGTGCGTGATCGTCTTTCGCCTTCCAATTTCCAGAGGTGTGTTCTGGCTTTGAATTTTATGGCTCAGTTTCGTTTTTTTCACCCCAGATTTGTTGAGATTTCAAGATTCTTAAAGATCTGCTGTTGTGGGTAGTTAATTTCTTTGCTAAAACTATAACTTTTAGAACGGGAACTCTCGATGTTTTTCTACCATTCAGCCCGCACTTTGATTATTCTACTTGATGCTTAATCGTGTTTTCTCTTTGGACTTCGTGCCAGCGTTATGAAGTATGACATAAGATTTGTATGATTTGTTTTATATATCTTTGATCTATTTAGGCATCTCGACGTAAAGGTTTAGATATTTTTTCTACCATTCAGCCCGCACTTTGTTAGTTTTGGGGATCCTAAATCATGTTCTCTCTTTGAAATTTTCTTACAACTCGTTATATAATTGTGGCATAGTTTTGATCGACTTGTTTTTATTTGTTAAGATCTATTAACATAGAAAAAGGTGTCTTTTGCAGATCTAGTGACCTTAACGCGTTGACAGAGACTTCCCATATGGTTAGTTTGATCGATGCAACCAATGGAGAGCTGCTCCTTTTCTTATTCGGAAAGGATGGATGATGCCTTGCGGTAAACAAGTGAAGGCCACTAAATTGTTATCTGGATGCCAGTTTGTCATGCTTTATGCATGTTGCTGTTTCTCTCATGGGCATAGCATATGTGAATTCTATATGTAAGTTTGTATGCGCGTGACGAAGTAGTGAAAAAAAATTGAGGTGTGTTTAAACAGGACCTTTGCCATGTCAGGTGCGCTTGCATGGCAGGTCTAAAATACCTAATAAAAATTTTCCTTTTTTGGGTAGGAGGGAGATGGCACGGTGTTTTTGCCCGGCTCTCCCTTCTGGTGTTCTGCGTCTTTTTTGGTTCGTGCTTTACTTCTCCCCAATTCTATTCTGAAGCAGTCTTACTTGCCTCTAGAATGGTTAACTATGATACCTGCCTTCCCATATGATGCATAGAGCAAGCAAACACAAGGATGGGACATCCACTTGACTACTCATTCAGGAGGTACAAACAGCAATGCCTTTAAATTATTTTTCCAATTAATATTTTCATATGCTCACCACTTACAAAACACAACTTGCAGATCTTATTGCAAACATGAACAAGAATCAGATCAATTATATTTTCTATCATTCTAATAATACTGAAGAGGCAAAGAATAACTTGATTCCATTTGGGATTAATTATTTTGAAGTTTCTCCAGTGGTTTTTAACGATATTCAGTATGAAGCTGCTACTTATGCAAGTGACACTTGAGCAATCTAATCTTGTAAATAGCAGTGCTTTTAGATGTATAATACTCCCGTTCTGGTTTGTTTGTCCACTTTTTGACTTCTAAATGTCTCAAAATGTTAGTCCAATTTTGAAATTGACTTCTGAAAATTATCTTAATGCCCTCCTCCTTTTTAAAAACTTACATTTTGAAAAATGTACGCAATGCTAAAAAGTCGAGGGGATTATGGAAAAGTTAAAACTTGAAAGAGCTTCTCTTAATAAGTTGAAATTTCGAGAATGGAAAAATAAATTGGGACAGAAGGAGTGTTAGTTCAATCTCAATCCCGTAATTGGTTTTAAACAAGATTATCGGCACATATGACATCTTTCATTATATATCACTCCATGAATGGATCGAATATTGACTAAATTCCATAAGGATCTGTTTGCTAAGTGCTCTCGATAAGTTCATTTCATTTAAATCAGGTTATGTTTATTGAATTATATATTACTTCTTGAGAACATTGTACATGCTCATTTTATTGGTTCATGATGTGTAAGATTGAGGTCAATTGTTGTTGGCTAGTAGATTGCGTTTTAGTTTTGAGTTGTGGCTTTGGGTCCTGGGCTATATGGCTTTGTGGAAGTCATCAATTTGCCAGAGGTTATGGTTGGTTTTGTGCTGGATTCAGCATCTCTCTCGTAATCTTCTACGAGGTGATGGTTGAGGTCTACTTGGTGTTCTCACTTCAACCAATCGCAGCTGCTGCAACCAAGTGGTGGTATCTAGTTCTGCTGTGGCAGCTGTTATCGCATGGTGCTTCTGGCGAACGTTGGCGTTACTCAAATTGTTGTTGTGCCACTTGATCCAATTGCAGCTGCTGCAGCCAACTGGAGGTATTTAGTTCTGCTTTGGTAGCTGCTATTCCAGGGTGTGCTTTTGGCGAACGTAGAGTGGCATTGCTCAAGTCATTGCTGTGCTGCTGCTGCTGCTACTGCTACTGGCGATAGCAGACTACTGTTGCTGTACTTGCTGTGGTTTGGTAGCTGTCACTGCATCAAGATTAAGGACGTCCTATAGGTTGTCAACCGACCTTTGCCATGTCAGGTGCGCTTGCATGGCAGGTCAACAATAAGCTTAATAAAATGTTCACTTGTGGTGGTTGAGGGTGATGGCACGGGTTTTTGCCCGGCTCTCCCATTAGGTGTCGTGCATCTTCTATATTTGCCCACCATTTCCTTCATACATTCTGCTCTCCAATTATTTTTTTGTCAGGCGACTTTATTTGCCTCTTGAGCGGTCCATTTTGAATAATTTAGAGGTAAATGCGGCACTCGATATTTTCTGTTGAACAAATATGAAAAAGGGAGAGATAAGCACCATGACTGCTCAAACTCCAAGAGGTATGAACTACAGTTTCTTTGAACATATGTAGCCAGTTACCTTATGCACTTGCTGAATATATTGCTTACCAATTAATTACACGTTGGCAAAAAGTCCTTGCATTTGTGTTGTCTATCATCTCATTCTACTGTTATGTCAAGATGAATGCGAAAAAGATCAACTTGATTCTGGTTGCTTCCATTTGCAAATTGTTGGTTCTTAATGTGTTCTGAATTTGGAAATAAGTTGCATTACGTTCTTCGCGAATCAGAAACTTGAGTATTTCCATGTTGTTGATTGATTAGCTGATATTGGTTTGATCTGTTACTTTAAAAATTGAATGCTTAAATTTTTATTATCCAATTGCACGAAATCTGTGTATGTTCTGGATGTTTCTGTGATGTAACCTAGGACCTTGGGGTGATGGAATTTGTTTAGAATTCTCAGTTTGTGGGGCTTGGTCTCTTGGATAATTGATTTTGATTACTCCTCGGCTCTTGTAATCTGCTATGCGTGGCAAAGATCAAGATTTAGCTGCAGTGTATCTCCCGTCTTACCCTTGGTTCGTGGGATTAGATTCAGTGCGGTTCTGATCGGGCGTTATTGGTTCTGTTGTGGTATCTTCTACTGCTTGCTGTTGGCAGACCTGGAGACAATTGTCATACTGGATACTGTGCTGGGAGATCTTTGATGTCCTGTTTGTTGTCACCTGGCCTTTGCCACTTCAGGTGTGCTTGTGTGGCAGGTCAAATTGTACCTAATAGAAGTTAGATTTTGTGTGGGAGGGAGATGGCACGGGCTTTCTTACCTGGCTCTCCCTTTTCATGTCTTGGCTGCTTCAGGATCTATGTTTTCTTGCTGGACGGTTCATCAGTTTAATGTGGTTCAAGGCAAAAGTGACACCTGCAAGCATAATCTTTGTATTGAGCAAGAAACTCAGTGGATGGGATTGGCACCATATTCACTTCAATGTGTACTTTCTGGACATGATATATAACTTGCTGGACAATATAAGCAAGAAGTTTGTTGACTATGAACTTATTTAATATTAGTCAGCAAGAAGTGTGAACCAAAGAGTAATTTGATTCTCTAAGCTTCAATTTGCAAATGTATAATAATTTGATTTCTACGCATCCATTTGCTAGTCTAGCTTAATTTGGTTTTCACAGTCCTGAAAAATTAGTTCTAGCTTGTGGAGCTTTGAGTTCTTAAAGTGTTGGTTATGGTGATTTTCAGCAGTTGCTTCAGCTGTTTTCTAAATCTGAGGCCTTGTGTATATCTGAGGCTAATCTCATCCGATGTGGCCTGGGCCATGTGTAGATTGGTTTGACCTAGTTGTGTACTAGGTTACAACATATGTCCTCTTGGGTAGCTGAATATTGCAATCACATGGTTGAATCTATAGAGATTTAGTGGAGGGTACTATGACTTTGTTTTGTACACCATTGAATCCAGAGATTTTGTACACAGATTCAGTGGATCCAGCTGTGCACCTTATTGGAGATCTGTTGTAGCTGTTATTTTGTGCTGATGCCAAGGTATGAAGATATGCCATTCTCGCAATTCCTGGTGATATTTTATTTTTACCAACTTTGGTTCCCTCCTCCTCTTATCTTATTTTAACCAGTCGGTTTTCTCGAAGGCATTGCATTTGATCTGTTTCTTCATTACATGCTTGTCTGTTATTTACTGTGGAATATCACCCGTTATCTCGAGTAATTTTTATCAGTGGAGCGACAGCTTGCCCACTGTTGGTTAACCAAGGGCCAATTTTTATCCCTGCTTGGCGGGTGGGTCCTGCGGTCAGGCTCCTTGTGCCTTTACACTCGGGCCAATCTGTGTCCATGTCCGGCCTGGAGGGAACCTTGGCACACCTCTTATATCTGAATTTTGTCGTAATTGGACTTCAAACACCTGCTGCTCTGATTTTTCTCCCTGCTATCGTATTTTTATTAACTTCAAACTCCTTCCTTTGTAATGTATTGTGTGAAAAAATTCTAATGTTGGCTGCGGATCTAATAGCTGGTGGAGTAATCTTTGCATGGGGGAGCAAATGTCAGATGTGTGTAAAATTGGAGCTTCATTTTGGATATCAAGTTCACATAACATGGCTATATGGAGACTAAAGTTGGAGCTTCATTTGATTGTCTCCTGCAAGGTGGTCTTCGAGTTTTGCTACTCTGAGAATATTAGCATGTATCTTCAAACAGTCTGCCAGGTATCTTTTTTGCATAGACGGCATTTACATACCCACGTTCTTGATGTGAATTATATTTACGTATTTTTACCCAGATATTGAGGCTCGAAGTCAGTTTTAGGGTTCTGGCGATTCGCCACTATTATGATTGTGTTGCTATTGTAGCTGTCAGCTTATTTTTTGCCCCGTTTTGCTTGGAGCTTTGAGGAGGTTTGTGAAGCATCCATTCTTTAGGAAGGTGGAAGAGGTGGGGAGATGTTGAACCTCCCATCCTCTTATTTTTTATTCGGTCACCAGTTCATATGAAAATTTACACTTGGTTGGTCCTCGAAGATGCTCTTAGTTTCCTATGATGAGATTGGCGAACAATTCCCTGTATATATTTATATGGTAATAATTTAAGGTGGTGTTTGTTAGAGTCAAATATTGCATATCATTTTGGGAATTGTTTATTTTTTTTGGATTTTGAATATAGTATTCGAGTTGTTATTTTATCCGTATGGAGTGTGATAAAAATATTTTATTCTTCTCCCAATTTATATCCTATTTCTAATATTTTATTTTATTTTTACTTAATGTAAAAATTATTATTAATTACGAAAATATTTTTTATGTATTCATATCTATCAATTTTTTTTCACTAAATACTCCAAATTATTTATAACAGTTCACCCTCTATTTAATCTTTCTTGAATTCTCGTTATCTTCACCATATTTTTTAAATATTTTGACAGTTAACAAATAGACCGTTTTAAGTACAATATATAAGAGCTATAGTATGTAAGAGCTATTGAAAGGTTAAAGCAAAAGTTTTGAGGTGTAGATTAGGAACTTAATATTGTTGATAGTGGGGTTTCGGTTTGGGGAGATCTTCTTTTTCACATTGAATTCTCTCCTGAGTATTCTCTGCCACTTTTGGTTTACTTATAACTGATTGGCTCGCAACAACATTCTATCTGCCTGATCTATAACGTTGATTAAAATTATTCACCGACTGTCCAGTTTTGTTTATATTTACTGTTATTCTAATTAAAATTATTAATTTTGTTCGAGTAATTTCTTAGTTTATCACTAAAATTTTCAATTGGTAGGTGACTGAACTAAGAGTTGGTTATTCGATTGGTTTGGGATTTTACAGGGTTTTCATGAATTAAATATAATACAATATTTTGATTATCGATGTGAGATTTTAAAGTGGTTTTACATTGCTGAGTTTTGAGAATAAATTCACACAACCGAGTTGGAACAAATAAAATTGGGCACAAAAGCTGGCTGCATTCCTGAGTTTAGAACATAGTAAATTTTGGAGTAGGTAATGGAAACAAATGGATTTGTTTATGTAATTTTTTAATCTAAATTGGAAGTTATGAAGTAGAAATTTTGTTTTTAGCTAGAGTATTTGTTAATAGACAATTTTGATTATTTATATGAGATTTTGAAATTCTCTTACCCTTATTATAAATAATTTTAATTTAATGTTATAAAGGTGGGTGAATAAAATTGGATTCTGGAAGCCCTTAGGATATGTTGGGGAGGAACCAAAATCTTGTGTAGCGAGTAAAATAATGTAGTTTTATTTGCGGCATTCTTAAAAATATATTGTTTTGATTTATGATGTAGGCTATGTTTGGTTAGGTGTTTGGGAGATTTTCTCCCAAATATGTTTCTGGAACAATTTTCTGAAACATTTTCTCTTTATAAAAAGTGTCTCTGAAACATTTTTCTCCCAGACAAGTTTCTGAGACACTTATAACCAAACGTCTTAGAGTTCTGTTTGTAAAAATTGTTTTAGAAACACTCAAAACGAATACACCTGTAAATTGTTATTAAAATTAAAATTATATAATTTTGTTATAACGTTTTGTTTGTACGTGCACTACAAGGATTGTACTAAAATCTCTCGGAATTCATTTGCTTTGGTTAGTAACCAGTGGAAAGTCTTGAAATTCTGGTTTCCGAATTCTTGTGAATGGATCCATAAGCTCAAAATGGTAAGAGCGCCCAAATTGGTCGCCAGACCGTTTGGGAGGATGGTGGTTCAAATCCACTTGGTTCCTCAAGTTCTGGACTTCTGTTCTTTTATTTCTGTTGTTTTTTATTGTCTTAGTGCAAGACTTTTTGTTAAAAACAACAAGCGACAACAATGCAAGGCTGAATTTTGATTAAGTTATTTTTTTTAAAGATAGGTGAAGTTATTTGATTTTTTATAATATTCTGTATAATTTTAATGATATTTAATATATTTTTTATTCCTCTAAAATTAAAAAAGTATAAAAATAAAAATAAAAATAAAAAGGTTCAAATATGTTTATTTTTTTGCAAAATTGGTTTTTACTGAATTATTTGAGATTTTTTTTCATATTTTTTCTCTCTTCAATTTTTTACTGAGACAAATAATTAGTTTAAATTTTAATGTAAATTTAACTATATTTTTTAAGGAGCATAGCTTTCAAATAATTATTCCATAACTTAAGAAATTAAAAACCGAAAGGTTATATGAAATTAGAAGATATTATTTTGTAATTTTTGTTCATTTTAGTAAAATATTATTTGCTATAATTAGAAGATTTTTTTTTTATAATGATGACAGTATTTTAAGATGGGGTTAATTGAAGTACCCTCTTGATTTGAATTACCTTTAATAGATGCAGTTCTCCCCACTTCCCCTATGCTATGCTCCCCCGGCGTAGGCCTACCATGCTTCGTGCCTACGGCGTAATATTCGTCCTCCTTAACTACGGTAATGCTAGCGGAAAGGTATGCTACATATGGAACTGCTCCGGCCACCTATGTTCTTGTTTACAACTCGGATGTTTTCTTTGCTTTTCAATCCCGATCTTTCCTATTTAGTTTCTCCTTCATTGGCTTTATTTTGATCCCTTGTCGCTTCTCTCCCTTGCTCCTCTCTGGAAGCCAATTCCGCATTGTACAAAATCTTTCTCCATCGGGGGGAAGAACTCTTTTTTTCCTATGTCTAAGACCTTCAGTATCTAAAAAGGGTCTCTTGGCCTTGGCCTAAGACCTCTTGCTTCTACTTCCTTTCTTACTCTCCTTCGGACCCTCTGTTTATTTACGGGTTCGCGATTCTATTACTTCACTCGGATTATGTATATATAATCTCATCAGTCATCTCTTTTAGTTGCTTGAGAGTTGATACTGCATATTCCTAGAACGACCCGAATTTCTTACATTTCCTAAACAAAAAAAACCAATTATTTGAAGAACCAATCAGAAGCTAATCTAATTCAAATTACAATTTTGCTACACGCACAACACAAATGCACAACACAAGGCACAACACCTCAAGACGACGTCGTTTAAGGTAAAAAATCCAAAATCAAAACACAACTCTCTCCTCTCTTCTGCCCCCTCTCTCTCTCTCTCATGCATCATCTTCTTCCCCAAACCCTTCTCTCCCCTTCCCCCCGCACCAGTCGAAATAGAGAGAGAAAGAGAGAGAGAGCGACCAGTTGCTGTCGTGGTGGTGGATTTGGCGGCGAACCCAGTGGCTATCGTTGTGGTGGTCGTCGTGGGTTTGGCGGTGAACCCAGTGGTTGTCGCTGTGGTGGTCGCGTGGTTGCCGATCTGTGGTGGTTGGTTTCTCTCTCTCTATTTCGACTGGTGCGCGGCGGGGCGGGGGGCGGAGGAGGAGGGTTGGGGAAGAAGAAGATGCGTTAGACACAGAGAGATCAACGTGAGAAGAGAGAGAGTTGTGTTTTGATTTTTGAATTTTTTAGCTTAAACGACGTCGTTTTGAGGTTTTTGTACATTGTGTTGTACATTTGTGTTGTGCTTGTAGCAAAACTCTTCAAATTACTTGTACAGGACTTCAAAATCTGACACTGCACGAAGCACACGCACTACCAAGCATCATATCTGCAAGGATTCGTGTTCTATTGTGGTGAACGGGTGTAGGAAGAGGTTGGATGTACCTCGGTCTTATCCCTGCAAGCGGAACAAGCTGTTTCCGCGAATCGAACCTATGACCTAATCTTGGTGAACAAAAATGAAGGTACTCAAACCCTATTTTCTAACGCTAATCAAAATTCTAAACACACCTGCTGGACTGTTGGCCCATTATTAAAGAGGTACATGAGCTGTGTTGCTTAGCTGCTGTTGGGAAACTCGGTAGAAGCAATTTGCCGCACAGCGCACCCATAATGCCTCCCTCCATTTGCTTGCCTCGGTCATTGACTTGATTTGTGATGCCGCTCCTTTCTATATCGAGATTGGCCCGGATCAAAGCCACCTTCCTCTGCTCCATAAATAGCCCAAGATGGTGTGGCAGCCATGTAATCCTTGCTGTCAAAAGGCCTTCCACTAGCCACCTGAATTAGACGCGACAAAAAAAGAAGAGAAAATGATAAATGTATTCTTGCAACTAAAATGGGTATGCGAATAACATGATGGGATGGAGTTATCAACCAGATTATGAAACTTTTCATAGTCAATCCATGTGAACCATTGGCCGTCAATCTTAAACTTATTGACATTTGCTAAGAGGATGCAGCATGAGTGAACATGCTCACAGGCAACCTCGTACTCCCCTTTGCTTTTTTGAGCCAAAGCCTCAGAAAATTCTTTCACGTCAGAATGCCAGGGAACATTTTCCATTGTCAATTTTGATGTAGCAGACCTATCAAAAATATCCCTTTGATCCTTTTAGCGAGGACTGTAAATTAACAAGATAAACATAAAGAACAAGAACTTAGAAAAGAAATACTTACGACCCGCAATAGGTGACACCTTTAATTTCGATAAAATCCGGACTTCCGATGGCGAATAGGCTAGAATAGGCCTCTAGTTCCTCCGTATTCCACCCTTTAACTAGTGTCAAGCGATAAACAGTTCGCTGCTGCTTCTCCCTTAGTGCTTTCAAGGAATCCTGGCATTTAATTTTTACGATATTCAACATAAGTAGAGCCCTGGGTGCGAGAAAAGCTAAGGTGGAAGATTATTCAAGTCACCCAAACTACACATCTGTTGCCTCCCTCACAAAATGCAAGTCACTGAGACCCGAAATCTCATTGGTCAGATATAGAACTTAATTGTGCTAATATGGAACATAAACATTTGAAGTGGTTGACACGGACAAGCAAGCAATTAATACTTAATTGCACCAAGAGATTACAAAGATAATAACAGGCTTCTTTAAATCAAGTATTTGGCTTCTAAGAAAAGTGCTTACAACAAAACGCTCCCAGAAGTCCCCAAAAAGTGGCCTATCAATAGCCTTCAAGCTCTCCTTTGTTGCAGCATCCACACTAACATATAGCTGCACAAGCCAAAAATGGCTTACATAAGAATCCAAGCTCCAATCTAAAGAATACGAATAAAGATCAAGCCCCAGAGAATTGAATAGAAGAAGGCTTCAAACCTGGGTAACAGGTTTCAGCATCTGAATCTTTTCAGGGAACTGCGCATTTGTCACAAGAAAAGTAGAAATACGCCTCCGATGAAGCTCATCTACAAGTGAGTTAATCTCTGGATACATGATTGGCTCACCAACAAGCGATAGGGCACAATGCCTTGGAGAAAGTCCTTCCTTTAAGAGCTCTGGTTTAACACCTGTATGCAAAATTTGCCATCCTCTATTTCACTTCGCCAAACTGGTAAATTACAATACTAACGGCTTTCTGGTAGTTATCATTGTGCCCCTCAAAGATTACTAAAAATCCAGTCAATCCTCTAACCATCAATTCTACTATCATTTTCAAAGACCTTGAACTTTTAAGAAGTCCAAAGAGTCCAACCATTAATGAAGTTATGAAGGTGACTAGAATCTGAAGTAAGGTTCAAGGGACAGAATGATAGTTGACATTTTGCTTCATCATTTTTGTACACAGGACTAAAGCAAAGCTTACCCCCAGAATAACCCAACAATAAAAGTCCTACCTGGAACTCCTTTCATTTGCCTTATCATTTTTGTATGCAAGTCTATTGCAGAGTTCACAATATCTAAAGGATCATCCATCTTCCACTGCCAACTCTTTCCTACGGGATTTGTGTGATGCCTCCAACAAAAAACACATTTGTTGGCACATGCCAAACTTGGAGTTGTCTCCATGCACCTGATTAATTGAGTCAGATTTTCAGTCAGCAAGACTATCGCTGCTATATGTGGACAGCATGAAATGATTTCAACTATAGAGAAAAGTAGCAATGAACCTAAAAGTCCACGTTTCGACATCACATTATGACTACAAGGAGTTTTAAGGTGATCAAAAGTTAAGACGAAATGATAATATTATCATAATAATGATCCTCACGCAAACAAGAGATGGTGTTCTTCATGGATTTCCCCCATCAAAGTGTTAGAAGGGAGGTGCATCTCTTCACAGCAAGGCACAAAAATGAGGCTTCCCGTATCATTGTTCAAAAAACACCCATTTTAGTGTCTCGCCATAAAGAAGATACAGTGGTTCAAATGATAAAGTATATATCAAAGACAATGAATCCAGATTTGATTAGTAAAATGTTGCTACATTTCTTTGACGAGTGGTAAATAGTACATGGTATTATACAAATCATACCTATCAATAAGAGATACTAAACATTTACCGACTCTACCCTACTTTCTTATCAAAGAATAGAGACAGTCACCTATGACTCTCGATGCCATAAAATGAGTGCTTGTAGCAACCTCCACGCCCTCTAAGCTGTGACTTGGTCCATCTACACAATTTAACTCCACTATGCGAACCAATAATCTTATAGCCCTGCAAAGATAGAGCAAATGAAAAATGAAACTAACAGTACGATGAATAAGTTATGCAAATCCAAACATAATCCAAGACACCAAACCGTATTTGTAACCAAAAATCAGCAAGCACGAACTACTAAGTTCTCTGTATAAAGGATATGGCAATATGACAACTCATTTTGTGATTATGAATTTCCTTCAGAGAAGAGTAAAACATTTTGCTTTTTTAGCGGAAGCAATAAAAGTTTCCACTAGGCTAATAGATCATTACCGCACTCAAGCTAAAAGCAGCTAATCTGCGGCACCCATTTACACATAAATGCCGGTGAGCTTGCTCGTAGTAATTATTTTTCTTCCACCAAATAAACAACCGACTACTGAAAGCAGAAAAAAATGTAAGAAGCATTACAATAGAAAGCTGGAAACACTGACAAGAAATCTTCACAATTTAAAAGACAGCTAAATTGGAAAATAAATCTACAACAAATTGGTTGGAAATGCTGGGGAAATTTGTAAGGTAAACTGCAAATTCAGACAGAAAGGCCCAAGAATCTTCGAAAAAGCATCCAATACTGAGTGAAAGTAATTTAAATAAGGTTACCTGCTTCTCCAAGCTAGCTCTAATCACAGGAGTCACCATTTCCTTTTCGCCATTCAATTTCCCATTAGATTTGACCAATGCTGTAGATTTTCTTGAAGGAGCTTTTCCCGCAATGTCTTCAAGATCGACAACACCCAATTCCGGCCCATTCTCTTCCCCATCCTCCTCATCCGTGTCGCTAATCATCTCGTAGTCACTCTCATCCTTACCTTCATACCCACCAATAAGCTCACTATCCAAATTACCCCCGTTCAAAATCCTAATTAACTTTTCACTCCAAGCATCAAACACTTGATCCAAATCACCACAATCAACATCCCCTTCCAACACAGGCAAAACCTCCGCAGCCCCCAATGCTCTCATTCGGTTCGAAAACTCCTTCGCCACAGCATTGAAGTTCTCTCCATAAGCTCGGCTTCCGACGCCGAACACAGCAAATCTACACTTACTAAGTAACAGAGAGCCGACTCTGAAATCCTCAGCGCTCTCAGCCAACCAATTGACCAAAAATCCGCCGTTTGGGGACGGCTTTCCATCTTCCCAAGTGGAAGCGACGATCAAAACTAGAGTTTCTTTATACAAGTCCTCGGGCTCGTAGTCCTTCGGATCGACGAGATCGAATGGGAGATTATTGGAAGTTAGGAGATCGAAGAGGCGTTGAGCTAGGGTTTTGGAAGTACCGGTTTGGGAGACGAAGAAGAGCTTGCCTCTGGGAGGAGAGAGGTTAGGGTTAGGGTCTTTTGTGGAGGGGAGGTTTTTGAGAAGTTTGAGGCGGCGGGATTTGTAGAAACAGTAGAAGGTGGTGGCGGAGAGGACGGCGAGGAGGGCGAGATGAGCGGCGGCGGAGGGAGAGGACACGGTGGTCATTTCGTTCAGTGGTTTTGGCGTTTCGCGCGTCAATGGGGTGGGGAGTTGATAGCTCAGTTTTATTTGCAGTGAAGTGTCGACGGCGGAAATGGATGAAACTAGCAGTGCCAATAGAGCGGATCGGAGCGAATATTAGGATATCCGTATCCGATATCCGAATGTTAGTTGATAACTATATCCGCTCCGATATCCGTTGGAGATTAAAATTGGTGCACCGTAACCATATCCAATGGATATCGGTTAATCTCTGAACCTAATGGATATCCGTAATTTTTTTCGAATCCGCTCAGATTTCATCCCAACCCAATCCGAATGCGATTTAAAAATAAATAAATTTCTATTCATATTTTACCAACAAATAAAACTCATAAAATAAAGGTTACCACTTGCCTATTAAGGCTTAAAAGTTAAAAACTTAGAGCATAAAATAATAGAAATAGTACTCAGGTAGTGGCCAGTGGACTACTGGACTTAGCTGCTTATGTCTTATGCTACTGGGCTAACAAAAAATGGTTTGTTTAAGATTTTATATTATGTATATATTATATTATATATTAAGAGTTTTAGTTTTTTTATATTTTATATATATATATATATATATATATATATATATATATATATATATAATGTTCGGTTTGGTTCGGTTTTGGTTCAGTTCGAATATCCGTTCAGTTAATTTTAGATATTTAACAATAATCATATCCAAACCATATCCGATCGGATATTGACTTGCTTCCTCCATAACCGCATCCATGGAGAAAATTTTGGTTACGGTTCGGGGAAAAAAATCGATTACGGTTCGGATATCCGTCGGATCAGAGCAAAATGCCATTCCTAGATGAAACAGAGACTCGGGTAACGAACAGGTTCGGAGCTTCGGATTCGGTTAGGATCTGTTTTTTTATTTTTTATTTTTTTAAAGGAAATCACTCTAAATTATTTATAGAGAAAATATACGAAAAACAGACTTTTTGTGTACATATCGGAAAGCACATGTGTTCGAAATGATCTAATATACACAAAATTTACAAAACAATAGTAGATTATATGTACATCGGACGATTTTAAATATATTTATGTGCGAGTCTGTACATAAAAATTGTAGTTATAGATTTGCACTTGTATTTATGAAAAATAATTATGGCAAAACAATAAATAATATCAAATACAAAAGTACAAGAATATCCAAAGGTCCAAATAACCATCTAAATTATTTATAGAGAAATCACTCTTAATTATTTATAGAGAAAGTCTACAAATAGAGACATTTATATCCAGATCAGGGCTCACATGTGTTCGTAATTGTTTAATGCATATGAATTTTCAAAATAATAATAGATCACATGTGCATTAGACAATTCTGAATACATATGTATACGAATCTATGAATAAAAATTGTGTTTGTAGACTTCTACTTATATTTATGGAAAATAATTACTACGACAAAACAATAAACAATATCAAATACTAAAATACAAGAATATTCGAAGGTCCAAATAACGTTCGAGACAAAAGGTTGCAATGAGTGAGCTAATTTTAGAAACCCTTTTTTTTTTGTTTAGATTGCAGGTTGCAACTCATCTCCATGAAGCCAAAATTTTGATTTTGATTGTTCTTCGACAACATCGTCGATGCAGATAAAAAAATAACTGCTAAATATTGTAAGAATAGAGGGAAAGGAGATAAAAAAATTTAAAAACAAACATTTAATGTATATAAATTTCAGGTAAGCTCGGCTTATTATCAAAGTAGATATTTGTTTTTGATAGTTCAAGTTACCTTATTGAGCGATCGATAATCAATGCCCAAGGCTCTCGCTTCTTTTGGAATAAAACAAAAGTTCCTCAACCTTTTTCCCAACAGAGAGAGGGGAAAAAAGGGTCAAACTCTCGAGAGTGATCAACCAACTTACAAACTCCTTATTTACTTTTCTTTATCTTCTCTTCTTTCTCTAGTTTCCAAACAGAGAATTCACAATCACAATCACAACCACAACCGTCTTACCCATATGCAGTCTCTGAAGGAGCAGCAAGAATCAGGGGGCAGAAGGGAGTACAACACAACACCAGCTACCCATAAGAGAAAACCCTAAAAATACATCACCGGGGTGGAAACTTTAATTACAAAATATTCCAGGTACAGTGTGTACATCCACCTTCTTTGTAATGTACTGAAGTATAACTTCACTAGAACTGCATCCTTGGCTTCTTTTTCTATAAATCAATTTAGGGTTGCTTGTCATACAAGGAACTAATAGCATTACAAGTCCATTAACAAGCCTCCTTTGGAAACTTTAGGGTTTGCGAAAGATGAAACCATTATTATGAACTGTCGGTGGAAACTTTATGAGTAGAAAGAGGAGCGGCTTGAGCTTCGGGGAGAGACGCGACAGGAGAATGCTGTGGCGAGCTTGAATCGGGAGCCTTTTCCTGAGATGCATGCATGTTGACCTTTATCCTGCATTATAAAGCAATGTCAAGTCATTTTATGCCTGTATTTTATTTGTTTCTTTACCAGGTTTCATGCCCTGATCCCTGTTTCGATAGCTATTAACCTATGTTATATGGACTCTGGCATGCGCGTTGGGTGAGTATGTATCTAGCTATTGGATTCATCTAATGTCTATGCTGTCAAGGACAGAGAGGAACAAAATTTCGTATTTCTTAATGCATTTATCCTTTTTTTTAGCATAAATGCGTCTGAAAAAGCATTCTGTGCCAGTATGATGTCGTCGTTATGCATAGTTCTACAGTAAGCTTGAACAATAAAAATTTTATTGCTTAATGTCCAATATGCAATCGATTCGATTAAAATGGAAGGCCGCTGAGGACTGCTTGGCCATCTGATGATTGATAGTTCCTGTGGATGGAAAGGAAGTCTGCTACTCTTCCGTGTCTTAACTTCCAGACACTCGCACTTAAAAGGGTACTTAAAACATTTAGAAGAATCCATATAATGTAGCACTCAGTAACATCCCAAATCACAGTTCAAAGGTACATTCCTATGTCTAACTGAAAACAGAAGTGGTAGAGACTCGGCCCATCCAAAACAAGCTTGTGTGCAAGAGGTAAATTTAAATGAGATTTACCTGTTGTGAATATTTACATATTCATCGGTCTCGTCCAATATCTCCTCCTGACACAAAAAAACATATGCAAAATGAAATTGCCTGGTATGACTGAAAGACAATAAAGCAAGTGATGTTCAAGTAGCATTCCTAAAACCAAATATGTTGTTAAGCGATTGGAAGGCGCAGATACAGTCCATCATACATCAATAACTGTTTACTTCGAAATGACACAACGATGAAATAAGAGGCGGGCTAAGTGAAAGAACTCATGGAAAGAGGTTTAGGACGTATCCCAATAACATCGGTAACAATAAAGACATCAGAGTTCTTGGAAAGGTGATGGAAGTGAACTGGTGTTGGAGAAGATTAAAAGTAAAAAGAGGCTTAAAAAGCCAAACCAAGGAGCAGTTCCCTATTTCACGGTCAAAGCAGACCAAATCACATGAAATATTCACTTCCTCTAAATGAAATGTCTTAACAAGCACCCGTAAAAGATTTGAAGTCCTTGGCTTGTTTTCTGCAACACTGTCCTCAAAATGGAGCTCACACATGTTGCACATGCACCATTCTGGTAAAATAACTGAATAACCATAAAAGGTCAGGACCACTCAGCCTGCCCTATTGACAAAAAGGACAGACTTTAATAAAAAAAAACCCCAGTTCAGTCCTCGTAGACGAGACTCCTAGAGGGGTAGACATGCCATAGACCTAACCTTTTGCATACAGGCAAAAAGTGGCCCCTCAGGCAGATCTGGACATCATCATTATTATTATTGTTGCATTTGTCATCAGTGTGATATCTATCTAGGGAAGGTGCAAAAAGAAACATCATATTACCAAGCAAAGTAGTGGATTCAAACAACTGCATGCATCCATACATATATATAGATACGTGTGTGTGTGTGTGTGTGTACTGGGATCTTGCTGTATGCATACCTGAAGAAGCTCTTCGATGACATCCTCCATCGTTATAACTCCCACAACCACTTGATTGGGAGGGAACTCGGGAATAGGAGTATTCTCCACATCTAAAATGCAGAATGAACAACCTCTGTGCCGCTTCTTATATGCAGGAGTAGGTGGGGGACTTCTCATCTTCTGTTGATCGCCATCACTCTTACCCATGCCCATGTCAGCATCATGTGACTCAAATTTCATTCCCAGATTCTGAATACCAGCAGCAGGATCTGTCTCATTATTGACTGATGTGTAAAAAGGTAACGCAGACATGTATCAGATATTAGATAAGGGGGAAAAACCAAGAACACAAAAACCCAACTGCAAGTGCGCACACACGGAAATGATAAAAGCATAAAGGATCACTAAACCCCCAATTTCAAGAAAATATATGAAGAGGTAAAAGGATTTAAAACAATATGATTAACGAAGTATCAAAGACCTCCTAAGGACAACATACAGAAGTATAAATACTATAAACTTTCAAAGATAAAAACAGTGATTGGCAAAAAATTGTGACAAAATCTTAATGGCACAAAGAAAGTTGGGATGGATAGGACAAGAAACACATTGAATGTCTGATTGAGGATTTTTCCTTAAATGGTACAACGGACCACTGTATAGCCTAGAAGTAGAACTCTTTAGCAAGCAAAAGTACACATGGGGAACCAGGGATATAACTTATAAGGATTCAAAGTGTTCACCTTCTTTAGATTTATTCGGAGAATCATTGTCACTGTAGACAACAGCAATGTGGCTGTGACCCTTCTGAAATTCATTCAGAATATCATAAAGAGGCATTTTCTCTGAAATCCTGAAGAATGCATAAGATAAGGCACACACAAGGATAATAAAATAAGCCCCTTTCTCCCAACATAAAATATATATACACACAGATGGATACACATTTGTGGACTCGATACCCATTTCTGAGCACAACTGTATCACAGAATGAATATACCCCCCGAGAAAATGACACATACAACATACACGCAAACTACAACTAAATGTAATATCTGCCTGAAACAGCAAATTATGGACTAGGCATTACCATCTCATTGTCATCCCCACACTGACCTTGAGTTCAGAGTTCAGACTAATCTGACCAGGTACCCAGTATTAATCCCTCCTTTATCCATCAACAGTCACCGGATTTACACTGATATCCGGTATCAGTCTTCCTCGCCACAGAAGAAAGTATCCATTGCGCAGTAAACTAATTTTATCGGGGATGACTACTACTATTTTACAGTACTTCACCTAGGTGATTCAAGATAGTAGCCAAGGAATATTACACTTGCAAATTACTTGAACTATGCACCTCATTCTAAAAGCCTAAAACTTCAAATACGGCACAATTGGCTCCTTTGCAGATTGGTGAACCCAAAATGGAAATAGATAGGCATGATAAAGTCCTATACCTGAATGTGCAATTCTCAACTCAAAAAACAATGCTATAAGCTACCTGACCTAGACAGCTCAACAAACCAGATCTCTGCCCCTGATCTCTAAAGAACCATATAAATCATGTTTAATGAAAAGCAAGAGTGACTACTCTCACATAATCAAAAATTGCATGAGAAATGAGATTCATCCTTACCGGGGAATTTTTCGTATTAACATTTTCCTGAGAGGAAGTGCACCTTTTGGGCCCACTGCTAAGAGATTTTTAATCTACAGATGTTAGAGACAATAAATTTAGTCCACTCATAACCCATAAAAAACAGAACGGCTCATCTATAAGACTATAACCCATAGGTAAGAAAGGGTAATTACGAAAATGATGTCTAAATCTGATGAGAGACATGCAATGACTAACCATGCTGTTGTATGTAAAACAGAGATGCATGATCCGAACTTCAATCTAACACTTAAGAGTATCGACCAGTTAAGTCTATTATGCATTTACACAAGAACTCTGTCGATTCATTTAAACAGAGCATACCGAAGCAGGATCATGCAAACAAGTCTAATTAGAGGCAAAGTGATTTCCTACATTTTGTCCTTCGGTGTGCGCGTTAATGATGCCTACATGAGATCAAAGATACGCAGTTTTTGGTCACCTAAGGTTAAGGTATATCGACTGATGCAACTGTTTTGCATAAATCTTCATGGGTGACTAGATTAAATGATAAGGCCCTAAACAACATGCTCAGAGTCGGTTTATTCACTCGATATAAAGTACGATTCACAACTTAGATCATAAACATCTAGATGCAAGCATGGACACATCTAGCAGCCTCACGTATTAATGTCCAGCATGTTTCAGACACAGACGCAACACTCTACTCTCCGGAAATCAGAGTTTTTATAGGATTGTTTAGTCGGACACTATACAATGTCTTGGGGACAGTCAAATGACATGTTCAGGACACAAGGAAAGGCACACGTGCAATTTTTAAAAGTTGGCCCAAAGTACAAATTTCTTTGGATTTTTATTTTATGCACAGTTATATAATAACAGTAGATCCATTACGGGAATACAATTTCTGGTTTAATTTGAACAGTCTATCTATCAAACTAATATGTTTTGTGTTCGACGTGTCCCTAAAATGTCTGAGTCCTAGTTTTTGGAGAAATGACTTGTCCATGTCTGCATCAGTGCTTCTTGGCTGGTATGATATTGTCCAGGTCGAACAGTAATAAGACCCCTATTGAATGAAGGAAGTTTCAGAAACAAAGAAGCTAAAACCTTATCTAAGCACAACATAAGCTTGCTTCAGTCTTAGCCATGTATACATGTGATTTGGAAAATCCGATGCTATTACCAAAAGCAGAATCTAACATCCATAATCAAGGATATCACACCCTCCAAAAAAACTCCCAGGTTTTAATCTGAGGAAATGAACAATATATGTAGATCTAACTGCACAATATCAGATGTAACATGCAGAAGAAAAAGAATTACCAGAACAACACCAACAATATTAGTTGGATTTCCAGCATAAACAGGAACTCTACTATGACCCATTGTCATTATTGCATTCAGTGTCTCCCTAATTAGATAGACAAAGAGAGGTTAGAACACAAGAGTAATGTGCAAGATGTGATGGTGGATTCAACGAGCAGCCATAACCCACAAATTAAGAGTTGCATCCAGATCAAGGGAAAATGCCTTCGATATGGGGGTCATGGCATCTTTTGCTGTCTTTTCAGTCAATTCAAGTGCACCAGCGATGATAGTAGTCTCATCATGTGTTAAGTCTCCACCTTTCCCAGCCTAATAAGTGAAAAGAATATGCATCAGAATTCACCTTTTTATCAGAACTACAAGTCATAAGGATGATGATCTGTTTACAAAACAGATGAAACAGAAAAAAATATAAAAGGAACACTGTTAATGAGAATCAAAGTAAAAGACAGAACCTCATTGCCATGAAAATTCACAAATGTCTTAAGCTCTGCTCTGCGTAGAAGAACAGCATGTCCCTTACCCAGCATCCAATCCAAAACCTAAGTATAAGGTTAACCGACAGAGTATGATGAGAGGAAGACTTGCTAGCTCAACCAAGAAAAAAATATAAACAAGAATGGTTTCGTCTCAAATTAACAGTCATGGAATGAGGAAGAACAAGAAAAATATAACTCATGTGCACTACACATTCCAGATTCCAGATTACACGGGGAAAAAAAAAGGAAGAAAAAGATTAGAACCAAAAGAAAAAATGCTCAGCTCCACTCAAACAAATATTTTACTGCAACCTCTGATACATGAAAGTTTTAATTTCTACCTTTTTTCCTAATTTCCCAATAATCAAAAATAGAAAATAAGAAATTCAACTTCGCATTCAATTCATATGAAAAGACTCCACACCCATGCCGAAGCAAACGCAGATATAGAAGTTCTAACTCATAAACATATTAGGCATATCAATTATTCGTTACTGGTTTAAGCATCTATACCTTACTAATAGGATAAGCAACAGGGAAGAATGCCCAGAGTAGAGCATGGACGAAAGGTGCCAAAGTGGACCCAACTTTCAAGCCATAACGTGTACAAATTGCTTGAGGCAAGATCTACGATCAGAAATAAACGAAGATCAGCAGACAGGCTTGGAAACAAAACCATGGCCAAATTATTTTCATGATAGATCACCTCTCCAAACATGAGGATGAGAGTAACTGATATCAAGACTGCTGCCCACGAAGGCACAAGCCTATCCAAGAATATGGGAAGAGACTACATGGGACAAAAGAGAGAGTCAAGCAATAACATTTCAAGAGCATGAAACAACTACTAGAAACTATCAGTCAGCTGAATGAATTTTCACAAACCTCCATTGCCAAAGAGTTTCCAATCAATAATGTACACAGCAAAAGGTGCTGGTTCTTCACGACTGAAAATATCTTGGCTGCAGACAATGAAGCAGATTACTTCAGATCACTGATAAAAGAGAGAATGTAAATATTTCTTGGGTTTTCAGGTTTCTCTAATGCAAACTTTTCTTCTTCCTTTTTTAAGTGAGTAAATAAGAGTCTCTAATAAAAGGACACAGCTGAATATACACATACATGTACACCAACAAAAAAGGGGAATGTATATACAAAAACTACTACTTATAAACCCTCCCAAAGTGTCTGAAAAAATTCTGGCTTAGTTTCTGCAGATTCAATGTCATGTCCGGAGGGAGAGCCACCAGCAAGTTATGGATCGAGTCGGCATTCCTTAGTTGAACACATCGCAAACTGATTGGATCTATCTACTAATTCAATCTTATGCAACTTCTCTAATGCATCCTTGGGACAGCTCCAGCCCTTACCTTCTACCCATATCTAATTTAAATCTGTGTCCCTCTTCACTACTTTACTCGAGCACATCTCAAAATTAATTTTACTTATTTTTTAAATCAAGGGAAATTTCATATATTCTTCAAAGAAGTCAAGGGCGATGATCTGACCCCTAAATTTTCAAGACTATTTTACCATTTGTCAAATTATAGCTTTTCCTTTAACCAAGTGTTCCCTTCCAATCGGTTTCACTTAGTCTACCCAAGGCCCCTGAAAAAAGATGGGGAACTGGCAACTCCAACCCTCTGATCTCAACCTGGTTCCATTTTTTTTCCCATCAAGCTTGGTGTCAAGTCTGCAAAAAACAAAAGGTCAAACTAATTTCCTATATAAAGAAAGATATGGGGGTGTCGGGTTTGGATCGAAATGGAATCCCCGAAAACCAGGGCTGGAGCATTAGACTTGTTCTGTTGCAAGGATGCTAAAATCCGAGTAGATTCATTGGAGTGTGCTTGACCGACTGGGTAACTGAAAATTAAGACTAAAAACACGTCCCAAGCGCAGGACTCAAATGTCAGTGTAGCAAGATAATCCGGAAGTACCGGAGTCGAACCACAGAGACGACTGACGGTGATAGACTCAAACCTAGTGAATTCTAATTTAAATAGCTCTTAGGTAGCAACCCCTTTGGTTTGATTTGATTAATTTAACGAACTAAATTAATTGAGTTTACTATGAATTAAAGGAGAGCACAGCCGTGGGGACTTGGCGTCCGGTATTCATCTAATTAACATTTACTCGGGTCACAAGTAATGGTTTAGTTGATTTTAGATTTTGAGAAATCAGATTCTAACAAATGCGCACCGCTTGTTACCAATCCCTTGCGCATTCGGAATCCGGCAATGCCTGGGTTTTGTTTGTTAGAAAAGCGTTTCTTTTACCTAAAATTGCGTCAAACGAAATTAGTTCGACCCGAGGTAAACACCAATTAAATTAACCACGGATTTCAACGCCCCGCGGCCATGCTCAAGAAGACTACTCACTCATTTTGGAAGAAAACGCCATAATGGAATAAACCCTAGATCTAGACATACTCATGTGAAATAGAAGTAAAAACAAAGATTAAATATGTTACCAATAACTTTGCAAGCGGAATTAACACGAGAGTTGCAAGGAACACTTACCCCGATGCTCGAAAACCAAAGAACTTGATGAAAGAAATTGAACTTGACAACTTTAATGAAGGCGAAAAATAGCATAAACGTTACCGAAGTGCGATTAAATTAACTTGAAAGCTGGAATAATGGAAGAACAAAGTCTGGAAAAGCAAATCTGAAATAGAGAGGCAGCTGCTAAAGAAAAAATAAAACCTAATTAATCCCCAGTTTTTCCCTAAAACGCCTAAACAACATATTTATACTAAAACCCTAGTTTATTTTAATTAAAACGTAAGAAATTAAAATAATAAAACGCGGAAGTGTGAGACGACGACGTTCAATGGCCATGATAAGCTCTCGGTAGCGCTACACCAAAAATGGGGTAGCCCTCCCGAATGGGTTAAGTATGATAAGCTCTAGGTAGCGCTACACCAAAAATGGGGTAGCCCTCCCGAATGGGTTAAGTATGATAAGCTCTAGGTAGCGCTACACCCAAAATGGGGTAGCGCTCCCTAATGGGTTAAGTCGCCCCTTTGAACCTTGGCCGGCGTTGACCTGTTGACCTTCTAATGCTTCTGTAGCGCTACAAGTGTTTGTGGGTATCGCTCCTCGACATTCTGGACGTTTTTGGGACCTTTTGTAACAGTTTTTGGAGCGCTCCGAGACTTTATGTGTAGCGCTCCCGATGCTTTTAAATCTTTCCTTCGAGTAACTTGGCCACCACGTCTCTGTTCCACATCTCTTCTCCTTCGCGGGCCCACACAATCATCAAATAGCTCCAAAATTATCCCATTTTTCCTGCAAAATTACCATAAACACCAACACCAACCACGTGCACGAATTAACAGGAAAATAAGAATTAAACCGCTCATCTAATGCGCTAAAACCCCTACTTAGGCGCTAAAACACATGTATTTGACGCGCCTATCACATCCCCCAACTTAAACGTTGCTAGTCCCTAGCAACAAAAAGGATAAAACAAATAAAAACGGATAGATCTTTTAAACCCCCGGGCGGCCCCGGTAGGACGAGTGAAGTCTCGTGAGGGTTTTCAGCAGTGGTTACCCACAAAACACCACGAATCTTTTTCACGTGAAACCCAAAAATCTGTAAGACAGCTCAATGATATCTCAAGTAAATAATATAAAGCCATTGCAATAAGATAATGGACATAAGCAGTTCTAGATACTATCAAGTCAAAAAAATAAGTCATGGCATCTTAACTCAGCGTGTGTGAACATGGGCTTTGGTCACAAGTGAAAAACAATCAAAAATTCTCTCCGGACCGAGTCTCGACTTCAAATCTCACCGTGTCATGCACTCAACAAATGAAATCACTCAAAACAAGGTGCATATTACTCTCAATATGTGCAGGCAGAAATTATGTAAATGAAAGCGAAGTACCCTGCACAAGTTGACACAAAAAGAAAGCCTTTTATATGGTGGACACAAGATCTCATGAACGAAACACAAGTGTTGAAATTCTCTTCATATCCATCAATCCGCGCCCCATCACCCCTAGGATCAAATAGGTCTTTACTTTTGGTTATAACGTTAGGTAGGGGAGCAATATCTCAAGGCTAGGTAAAAATAACTTCAAGTGTCCGAGAATGGGCAATCAACAATCTAGGGCTAATGTTAAAATGTGTGCCCTCTACTCATTATCACTACCGCATCTCATCTTCCCTAACTTCTCAACATACTCCACATTAGAAACCTCCATCCCTTCTCAAAAAGTGATTTAGTAACTTCCCCCTTTTCATTCAAATTGCACCCAATTTTTTTTTTTTTTTTTTTTTTTTTTTTTTTTTTTGGTACAACCATTTTTTTAACGATGAGGGGAAATCACAACAAGCACGCATAATTTTCATTCACACTTCCCTTCAATCAATATGTCACAAGTCCATCCTTTTCGTTTAGTTTGCCATTCTCGAGACACAATATGGAAGGTGAAGTTCAACAAGAAAAAGGCATTGTGTATAAGGTGCAAATGGGCTTGCAAGGGATAAGTGAGTAAAAGAAAGGAACGAACAGGCTCAAAAATAGCAAAAAAAAAAAAATGCCTATAATCCTTTCCTAGGGGTGAAACAACCATGTGTCAATCCAAACCCAAAGAGACAATACATCATACACGCAATTTCAACACTTGACAACAAGAATAATGAGATCACACAACGAATATGCTTCTTTTTTTTTTTTTTTTTTTTTGACAAACAGGAGTTCATGTGACACCACTCCAAGAAATAGATAAGGCTCTAAACTCACGTGGGCATAAGTCTCCACTAAACTAGCCATCGAGAACAATCAAGTCATAACTCACAAATAACCAACGCCCAAAGAAATGTGTAGTGCAAAAGTGCTAATAATAAATGCCATGACAAATTTTTCGCAACAAACTAGCAAAAAGAACTATAATGCCACTATATGCAATATCATATCTCAAACTCAATCAATCATGAGTCAATCTCATAGCCTTCAAGTCTCATGCAAAAAGATTTCCACCATTTTTTTTTTTTTTTTACAAAATAAGGAACAAAGTGATCCCTCCCCCAACTTGAGATATGCTCTGTCCTCAGAGCTAGAGAACAGGAAAAAAAAATAGGGAGAACAAGGGAAAAGAGTGGACCGATGGGTGGCAGCCAACCACCTATGACCTCGGCCGATGTTTGAGGAATTTGTCGCCTTTCCATTTCTCGTCATTGCAGCTGCTCCAGGGCTTGCTCCTTCGGCCCCAAATATGGGGGCCACAGCTAGTCACACAAAGCCGCGCTGGGGGCTTCGGGCTTACAACCGCCACACATAATGGCACTCATGACTTAGAGCTCCTGAATGCCTCCATCTCCCCAGCGGTGAGGCCTAATCTACCAAGGCTGGTGTGGTAGCATGCTTACCCTGCCAAAAGACTGAAACCACAACTACCGAAAATATGCAAATGGCATTAGTCCTGCCCGGCTCGTGTTATCCGGGCTCCACAAAAACAAAATAAAAATACTCCACCACGCATTCACGCAGCCTCACGTGTCATACTTTTCTCCCCACGCCTTCCCTGAACGTGAAGGTAGGTGTGGGTGGCTATACAAGACCATCAAGAAAATTTTTTTTTTTTTTTTTTTTTGAACAAAATAAAGAACAACCGAAATAAATGACAGAAAGAAATAACATGAATGAAAAGATACACGATTTTTCTTCCTAATCGGGACCCTTATACAAAAAATTGTCAAAATGCTCGTGTACTTGTGCCCCTATCAAACTTACCTCCTCTACCTCCTCATCATCCTCCTCAAGAGTATTGACACTATACACATCCACCTCTAACTTCTCCTCGCCAACAGATAACTGAACCCTGCCAGTCTTGCAATTCATAACGGCATTGGAGGTGGCTAAGAAAGGACGACCTAGAATTATAGGAGTTTTCTCTAACACATCAGGATTCAGGCAAGTGTCTAACACAATGAAATCAGCAGGGAATCGGAACTCACCTACCTGAATTAAGACATCCTCAACTACCCCTTTGGGCACTCTCACACTCCTGTCCGCCAACTGCAGTGTGACAGGAGTAGGTTTCAAATCGCCTAGGCCTAGTTTTTGATAAACCGAATAGGGGAGCAAATTAACACTTGCTCCTAAATCCAGCAATGCCTTGTCGAATGTTTGGCCTGCTATATCTATGGTGATGGTGGGACACCCAGGATCCTTACACTTGGCAGGAATCTTGGTCTCAAAGATGGAGCTCACCAGCTCTGTTAACACCACCTTCTTCCTATCCTTAGGCTTTTTCGTGCAAAGGTCCTTCAATACCTTAGCGCACTGTGGAAAAGACTCAATTGCCTCCATCAAGGTGATAGGAAACTGCACTCTCTTAAAAAGTTCTAGCATGTTAAAGTGCTCTTTTTGTTTATGTTTCACCGCCAACTTTTGGGGAAAAGGCGCTGCAGGCACAGCTGGCGGTGTCAGAGTTGTGGGGGCCGCAACTACAGGTTTCACCACATCAGATGACTCCTTCCCTACTTCCACATTCTCACTCAAGTACTTACCACTATCAGGATTCGCTTGTGGTGCAACAACCAACTCCGGGGGTGGTGTTGGTTTTTGCTTAGGAATTATGGTCTTGTCGATCTCTTTCCCGCTCCTAAGAACGGTGACCGACTTAGCTTCTTCCTGATACAGGTTCTGAACATTAGGACCTAAAGAGTTACCCAAATATTGGCCCCCCGCCGTACTACCCTGAGATGGAAACCTACCCCTTTCCTGACTCAATTGACTAACTACCGCAGTGAGTTGTGACATTTGTGTTGTCAGGGCTCCTATCTGTTGTCTGGTCTCAGTCTGAAAGGTCATTTGGGACTGCATAAGAGAATTTACTGTGTCCTCTAGCTTATGGTCGCGAGCAGTCATCTGATTATAACCTGGGGGCGGACCACGGATGGATGGACCTACCCCCTTACCGGGCTGTAGTTGATACTGATAAGGAATAACTTGGCCTTGAGGGGGCCTGGTCGACTGGGCTTGTTGATATTGCTGTGGCGGAGGTAGCGCAGGGGGGTGTGCTTGACCTCCACTCACAGGTCTAGGTTCGGACCACCCAAAGTTAGGGTGAGAAGAGGTTCCTGCATTATAAGTATTACTATAAGGATCCCACACCCTGACTGCATTCACCTCTTCCTGGTTATATTGACTCGCCCCCTTGGCGGCTATAAAACCAGGACAAGCAGTCGCTAAATGTCCTTTACACTCACACCACACGCACACTTCCTCTACGGTCACCTCATGTACAGGTCTGGTCTGCTTAACCTCTAATTCCTCTAACCTCTGCGCCATCTTCTCAACCTGAGCCTGAAGTTGCTGGTCACGAATTGTGACTGGAATAACAGTGGACCCAGAAGGTCTAGATCGCTCAAACTCGGATGGTTCTAACGCCCTCTGCCTGTCGGCTTGGTCATCATAGAAATCCCAAGCCTCTTCCGCTCCTTTAGACAAAAAGTCATCCCCTTTACAAGAATATTCTAAGTGTTGGACAGTCTCAGGGGTAAGGCCCAGGTGGAAGAAACTGACTAGCTGAATTCTCTCAAAACCGTGTTGAGGTACCTTTAAGAGCAATTCCTTGAATCGCTCCCATGCTCTTAGAAAAGACTCATCCCGCCCCTGTCTAAACCCTTGAATTTGACGCCTAAAACTTTTGGTTTTACCCTCAGAAAAGTATTTCTTATAAAAGGCATCACGCACTTGTGCCCAAGTGGTAAGGGAACGAGGTTTAAGAATTCGAAACCAGGTAAGAGCACTATCTTTTAAAGTGGCCTCAAACAGCTTGAGGCAGGCAGTCTCATATTGGGTACTAGTGGCGAGGTTGCGAACTAATCCCTCAAATGTACGCACATGCTCGTAGGGGTCGTCACACTCTCTCCCATAAAAAGTGGGAAGGCTATTTAAAACACCAGGTTTCACCGTGTAGGCATTTCGTGCCTCAGCTGTTTCTGGAGGGAATACTATGGGTCCGGGGAGAGTAGTCCTCTCAGGGTGCAAGTACTGCCGTAAGGACTGAGTCGGAATCACTGGCTGGTCACCCATTACTTCTGACTCAGTTTCTAACTGGAAAAGCGGGTTATATACTGACTCAAAGGTTAATTCTATATTAAGACTATTAATTTGGATAGACTCTGACTGATATACAACTGACTCTGACTCTGAACTTAAAGATGATGAGCTATCAAACTCAGGTTGACTCGGTCCAATGTCTCTACGGACCAAACGATTTGTAGGGTCCCGATAATATAAGGGATCCTGAATTGACGGCACTCTCCTTCGACTACCTATGACTACTAATTTAAGACTCACTAAATTTGATCACACGTCGCCGTCCCCGGCAACGGCGCCAAAAATGCTTGACCGACTGGGTAACTGAAAATTAAGACTAAAAACACGTCCCAAGCGCAGGACTCAAATGTCAGTGTAGCAAGATAATCCGGAAGTACCGGAGTCGAACCACAGAGACGACTGACGGTGATAGACTCAAACCTAGTGAATTCTAATTTAAATAGCTCTTAGGTAGCAACCCCTTTGGTTTGATTTGATTAATTTAACGAACTAAATTAATTGAGTTTACTATGAATTAAAGGAGAGCACAGCCGTGGGGACTTGGCGTCCGGTATTCATCTAATTAACATTTACTCGGGTCACAAGTAATGGTTTAGTTGATTTTAGATTTTGAGAAATCAGATTCTAACAAATGCGCACCGCTTGTTACCAATCCCTTGCGCATTCGGAATCCGGCAATGCCTGGGTTTTGTTTGTTAGAAAAGCGTTTCTTTTACCTAAAATTGCGTCAAACGAAATTAGTTCGACCCGAGGTAAACACCAATTAAATTAACCACGGATTTCAACGCCCCGCGGCCATGCTCAAGAAGACTACTCACTCATTTTGGAAGAAAACGCCATAATGGAATAAACCCTAGATCTAGACATACTCATGTGAAATAGAAGTAAAAACAAAGATTAAATATGTTACCAATAACTTTGCAAGCGGAATTAACACGAGAGTTGCAAGGAACACTTACCCCGATGCTCGAAAACCAAAGAACTTGATGAAAGAAATTGAACTTGACAACTTTAATGAAGGCGAAAAATAGCATAAACGTTACCGAAGTGCGATTAAATTAACTTGAAAGCTGGAATAATGGAAGAACAAAGTCTGGAAAAGCAAATCTGAAATAGAGAGGCAGCTGCTAAAGAAAAAATAAAACCTAATTGCCAAAAATGCTTGACCGACTGGGTAACTGAAAATTAAGACTAAAAACACGTCCCAAGCGCAGGACTCAAATGTCAGTGTAGCAAGATAATCCGGAAGTACCGGAGTCGAACCACAGAGACGACTGACGGTGATAGACTCAAACCTAGTGAATTCTAATTTAAATAGCTCTTAGGTAGCAACCCCTTTGGTTTGATTTGATTAATTTAACGAACTAAATTAATTGAGTTTACTATGAATTAAAGGAGAGCACAGCCGTGGGGACTTGGCGTCCGGTATTCATCTAATTAACATTTACTCGGGTCACAAGTAATGGTTTAGTTGATTTTAGATTTTGAGAAATCAGATTCTAACAAATGCGCACCGCTTGTTACCAATCCCTTGCGCATTCGGAATCCGGCAATGCCTGGGTTTTGTTTGTTAGAAAAGCGTTTCTTTTACCTAAAATTGCGTCAAACGAAATTAGTTCGACCCGAGGTAAACACCAATTAAATTAACCACGGATTTCAACGCCCCGCGGCCATGCTCAAGAAGACTACTCACTCATTTTGGAAGAAAACGCCATAATGGAATAAACCCTAGATCTAGACATACTCATGTGAAATAGAAGTAAAAACAAAGATTAAATATGTTACCAATAACTTTGCAAGCGGAATTAACACGAGAGTTGCAAGGAACACTTACCCCGATGCTCGAAAACCAAAGAACTTGATGAAAGAAATTGAACTTGACAACTTTAATGAAGGCGAAAAATAGCATAAACGTTACCGAAGTGCGATTAAATTAACTTGAAAGCTGGAATAATGGAAGAACAAAGTCTGGAAAAGCAAATCTGAAATAGAGAGGCAGCTGCTAAAGAAAAAATAAAACCTAATTAATCCCCAGTTTTTCCCTAAAACGCCTAAACAACATATTTATACTAAAACCCTAGTTTATTTTAATTAAAACGTAAGAAATTAAAATAATAAAACGCGGAAGTGTGAGACGACGACGTTCAATGGCCATGATAAGCTCTCGGTAGCGCTACACCAAAAATGGGGTAGCCCTCCCGAATGGGTTAAGTATGATAAGCTCTAGGTAGCGCTACACCAAAAATGGGGTAGCCCTCCCGAATGGGTTAAGTATGATAAGCTCTAGGTAGCGCTACACCCAAAATGGGGTAGCGCTCCCTAATGGGTTAAGTCGCCCCTTTGAACCTTGGCCGGCGTTGACCTGTTGACCTTCTAATGCTTCTGTAGCGCTACAAGTGTTTGTGGGTATCGCTCCTCGACATTCTGGACGTTTTTGGGACCTTTTGTAACAGTTTTTGGAGCGCTCCGAGACTTTATGTGTAGCGCTCCCGATGCTTTTAAATCTTTCCTTCGAGTAACTTGGCCACCACGTCTCTGTTCCACATCTCTTCTCCTTCGCGGGCCCACACAATCATCAAATAGCTCCAAAATTATCCCATTTTTCCTGCAAAATTACCATAAACACCAACACCAACCACGTGCACGAATTAACAGGAAAATAAGAATTAAACCGCTCATCTAATGCGCTAAAACCCCTACTTAGGCGCTAAAACACATGTATTTGACGCGCCTATCAGAGTGCTTCATTTTTACTCAAAGTACAGTATGAAGTCAACGAGTAACCTAAACTGGGATAGCTCAAAGCTGGTTCAGAACTCAGTTTGGGTCAGTCCCGGAATCAGCACAAGTTAGGGCCCAAAAACATCATCACTCCTTGTTGGAACTTATGGCTCATATGGAGCGGGTCAGAAGCTGAGCGTAGTGGAGCGAAGCGAGAGAAGTGAAGCAACCGAGCAGAGCGGAGTGAAGCTTCTGGCCCAATGAGTTCAACTGGTGTAATTGGGCCTTTTGGCCCAATGGATTGGGGGGTGCGGAGGAAAAGGCCCGCGGTACAGTACAACCTAATTAGAGTTGGATTACCTAATTAGAGTTGGAGTCTAATTAGAGTTGTATTCTAATTAGAGTTGGTTTACCTAATTAGAATCAGATTAGGATTGAAATAGAGTATGTCTATAAATACTCTCTATTGTAAAATCCTAGATATGAGCTCAAATAACAAATCTCGCACCGCTCCTGTGGACGTACCCGGTTTTGGAAAATCACGTAAATCTTGTGTTGATCTCTTTATAGTTTCGTATTCGACATTGTGTGTGTGATTGAGTGATTGCGCTAACAAGTGGTATCAGAGCTCAAGTTAATTCAATCACATGAAGAACAATGGTGAAGAATAAACTGTTTCTCAAGCAAAAGTTATTTGGGCTGAAGATGGTTGAGGGTTCTGACCTAATTTAACATATCAATACGTTCAATCAGATTGTTAGTGATTTGTTACGTATTGAAGTGAAAGTCGAAGAGGAGGATCAGGCTTTAATGTTGCTGTCCTCTTTACCGGGTTCCATGGATAATCTCGTTACTACCCTACTTTGGGGGAAAGAAACCCTAGAACTAGAGGAAGTTACCGCAGCCCTTCTAGCAAATAATCAACGAAGGTTACAAACTGAATCAATTCAGGGTGAGGGACTTGTGGTCAAGCACGAGGAACGGGGCAGGAAGACGGACAAAGGAAAATCTGTTGAGCGTGGAAAATCAACAGGAAAGGACCGTTCTGAGTTGAAGTGTTTTAGGTGCCATGAAACGGGTCATTTAAAGAAGAACTATCCAAATAGAGGGTAAAGGATTGAAGCTGAGCGTAGTGGAGCGGAGCAAGAGAAGTGAAGCGACCGAGCAGAGCGGAGTGAAGCTTCTGGCCCAATGAGTTCAACTGGTGTAATTGGGCCTTTTGGCCCAATGGATTGGGGGGTGCGGAGGAAAAGGCCCCGCGGTACAGTACAACCTAATTAGAGTTGAATTACCTAATTAGAGTTGGACTGTATGATCTAATTAGAGTTGGAGTCTAATTAGAGTTATATTCTAATTAGAGTTGGATTACCTAATTAGAATCAGATTAGGATTGGAATAGAGTATGTCTATAATACTCTCTATTGTAAAATCCTAGATATGAGCTCAAATAACAAATCTCGCTCCGCTCCCGTGGACGTACCCGGTTTTGGGAAACCACGTAAATCTTGTGTTGATTTCTTTACAGTTTCGTATTCGACATTGTGTGTGTGATTGAGTGATTGCGCTAACAAGTGGTATCAGAGCTCAGGTTAATTCAATCACACGAAAAACAATGGTGAAGAATACATCTATGTCGAAGTTCGATGTGATAAAATTCGATGGAACTGGGAATTTCGAACTGTGGCAACAGAGGGTAAAGGATTAGCTAGTGCAACAAGATTTGTCAAAGGCGCTGGGCGGGAGGTCCAAGAAACCAGAGCAGAGGACCAACGATGTTTGGGAAGATCTGCAAGCGAAGGTTGTGAGTACGATTCTTTTGTGTCTCACAGATGAAGTTGTGTACCAAGTAATCGGGAATGATTCGCTGGATGAAATTTGGACACAATTGGAGAGCAGGTATATGTCAACAAAGACTGTGACTGCGGACAAGTTTGAGCATTGCTTGGACTTGGTAAACGTCTCTAGGTGATAGAGATGAGGCATCCCCCCAAGCCAGTTGGATCAAGATAAGTTGTCTTCTGAAAGGGCGAGGATATTCGCCAAGGTGGAGATTGTTGGAACTTATGGCTCATATGGAGCGGGTCAGAAGCTAAGCGTAGTGGAGCGGAGCGAGAGAAGTGAAGCGACCGAGCAGAGCGGAATGAGGCTTCTGGCCAATGAGTTCAACTGGTGTAATTGGGCCTTTTGGCCCAATGGATTGGGGGCTGCGGAGGAAAAGGCCCTACGGTACAGTACAACCTAATTAGAGTTGGATTACCTAATTAGAGTTGGACTGTATGATCTAATTAGAGTTGGAGTCTAATTAGAGTTATATTCTAATTAGAGTTGGTTTATCTAATTAGAATCAGATTAGGATTGGAATAGAGTATGTTTATAAATACTCTCTATTGTAAAATCCTAGATATGAGCTCAAATAACAAATCTCGCTCCGCTCCCGTGGACGTACCCGGTTTTGGGAAACCACGTAAATCTTGTGTTGATTTCTTTACAGTTTCGTATTCGACATTGTGGGTGTGATTGAGTGATTGCGCTAACACTCCTTAATTTAGACTTCCTTCTACCAACTCTCAAAACGTAAACCATTAAGGTCAGCTGCAACTGTAATTCATAACTCAGCGAGTTTTCCCAACCCTGAACCCAGTGAGTTTTTCACGTAATTGACACTTTATAGGTTTTGTTCTCTACAACAATTTCACCCCTAAATACCAAATTCTCTGTACAACCGAACTGAAGCCAGTTTGAACCCCAAATCAGAATTGCTATATAATTAGTACGTATAGCTACAGTCATGCATATATATTCACATATACACATATACATGTGTGTGTATGTGTGTGTGTGTATATATATATATATATAGAGAGAGAGAGAGAGAGAGAGAGAGTACAGGCGTGCAGTCGATCTTTGGGACGTCCGGCCTTCATGAGGACTTCGAGGTCGACGAGGCCAAGAGACATGAGACCGAGGGTTAGACCAGCCATGAGACCGGCGAAGGCCACCAGACATATGATTGCCCCTACATAGAACACGAACGTCACCCCGCAGCACGCCACGTGCGCTGCCATCTCTCGCTAAGCTGTAATCTCTCTCTCTCTCCCTCTCTCTCTCCAAATTGGAGGTTTTGGAGGTGGAAGGAAGGTTCCTCTGTCACTTTTGTGTTAATCTTTGACCTCTGTTTTTCTTTTTATTTTTATTTCAATTTTACTACACGCACAACACAAATGCACAACACAAGGCACAACACCTCAAGACGACGTCGTTTAAGGTAAAAAATCCAAAATCAAAACACAACTCTCTCTCCTCTCTTCTGCTGGATTTGGCGGCGAACCCAGTGGCTATCGTTGTGGTGGTCGTCGTGGGTTTGGCGGTGAACCCAGTGGTTGTCGCTGTGGTGGTCGCGTGGTTGCCGATCTGTGGTGGTTGGTTTCTCTCTCTCTATTTCGACTGGTGCGCGGCGGGGCGGGGGGCGGAGGAGGAGGGTTGGGGAAGAAGAAGATGCGTTAGACACAGAGAGATCAACGTGAGGAGAGAGAGAGTTGTGTTTTGATTTTTGATTTTTTTAGCTTAAACGACGTCGTTTTGAGGTTATTGTGCATTGTGTTGTACATTTGTGTTGTGCATGTAGCAAAACTCTTTTTATTTTTGTCCCAGTTCAGTAGCCTTGATTCGACCAGAACTCGAATCTGCCACTGAATTGCCAGTAGCCCAGCATGTTGAGAGGGATTTTTATAGTGTGCATCTCTTTGGTAGCAACCAGTTTCTTACTAAGTGAATCTCCACCGTTCAATTTGAACATACATTTTGATTTTTTTTTTTGTGTTTGGCTCGATGTAATTTTTTTTAATTTTTTGATCACGTAGGGAAAAAATTATTTATGACAATTTTTAAAAAATGATACGTAGGGAGATACGATACAATACGAATATAATAATGCGAGAAAATTTTAAAAATTAAAATCCAACTAAACTTATTTAATTGTTAAAATAAAAAAATTTAAAAATCACGTGTCACTATTTGTTCCCTAAATTGTCCACCGATACGAATAACACGTCACATTAATTGGTAGATTCACATACACAATTAGAAAGCTTGAGAATAACAAAGCGGCATCGTTCGATATTCCATGGCAATTATTTAACTGTTAACAGTCTCATATCAAAAGAGACAACATTTGACTTATTTAACTGCTAAGTATTTCCATCCACTAAGGAGTGGAACAAGAAGGGGAGTGACAATGAGTAGTTGCATAAAATAGAGGGAATCTGGACAAACAATTGCGCATACACAACCATGCTTCCAAGGTGAAGAAGTTGGTCATATTAACTTCCTTTAGAGAAAAAACAATATAGTACAAACTCAACATAAATGTGCTTGGCATATGCCGTGGTGGGTCACCCTAATAAAATCAGGCGGCTTTTATGGACCACAAATGGAAGAGAAATGAACGCAACTACCTCATGATGGCATACAGAATAATTTAAAAGGTCTGGCTTTTTGCCCCAGGTACTTTCCCATACTCAAGTTAAGTTTTTTTTTTAATTATATAATTTAAAATATTTAGATTAATTTATCCGCACTTCGATTAATTCGTAAAGGATTATTTTTACTGTTACTGGCCTCATAAAAATTAATAACACCTCAAAGTTTTCGAACCTGAAACATTAAAAAAAATAAAAAAGTATTGACCACCAGACCAATTCATTAGGGTTATCGAAGTTGAGATTGGGTTGTAAAATCATTAGGGTTATCAATTGTATCGCGCGACATTAGAAATAATATTTTATATTGGTTTTTTTTATTTGCTGTAAAATTGCCGCTATAGATATATATACATGCATACAAAGTTCAAGTTGGTCTACCTATATTTTATCTCTCCTTAATACATATTCAATTTCTATTATTCAGTCAATACTTAAATATTAAGATTAAGAGTCATAATTTTGAATAAAATTTCTTATGGTATGATGGGTCATGACGTGTGAACCGAGCCGGTTGGTATTCTGGTCGGTCGGCAAGCAGTTCAGCCCAGCCATCCTCTGGCGTGCTCAGCTCAGCCATGATCTGGTCTGCTCGGCTCAGCCATGGTCTCGCCTGCTCTGCTCGGCCATTCGCTGTACATATTGAGATCTCCTTACCTTAAATGGATCACTCCACAAGGAAAGGAAGTTCCAATCAAGATGCCACAGATTTCTCCACATGCTACGCGCCATCTCCATCAGATCCCCCTATTTAGGGCAAGGATGATCATAGGAGATGCAGTTACCTAATTAAGGGCAACTGCCCTTGATTTGCGCCACTAAATCGGGGAATGATCTTATCCTTCCCTGATTTCTCGCCAAGAAATCTCTATATAAAGGAGGCAACTCTATGGTACAAGGTACGGACATTCTTCCCAACTTTATCCTAATAGTCTTTCTATACTATTCATCCATCCTCAAGCTAACTTAAGCATCGGAGAGGTGTTGGCAAGATACCACACCGGTGTCAAGTTCCTTTTTGCAGGTCAGCCGAGGAGACGATCATAAATCCGCATCATCATGGTATATATTTACGACGTGTAATTAAATAAAATTAAAAAAACATGTTCTACGGCAATTTCCCCTTCGGTCAATTTTATTCAACTTAATGAATGACCTAAATAAAATTTTAATAAATAATAAATTGCGTGAACTTAGTTCAATCAAATAATAATATTTTGATGCAAGAATTTAAATACGCCGGATCAATTTGTCCATTTTGATTATAGTGGAATAATAATAAAGAAAAAGGAGAGAAGAATTTACAAAAAGAAAATGGGAGTTTTAATGGGAGCCCAATCACCAAGCCCAAAAGAATTTTGGACGGCCCAAGCCCAGTCTCTTGTTTTCAAAACGGAGAGTACCACTTCATATCATGTGTTCTCTGAGCACACGACATCAAAGGCTCTTTCTCGTCAAAGAGCATAGAGAATGGACGCCGGGTGCCAACTACAAAATTATTAATCTCGTATCGACAAGTATATCGATTTTGTCGTTAGTATGATGTGTATTAGTGTACCGTTTTAAATCTCTTAAATAATATTTTTTAATAAAAATTATATTAAACATATATTATAAAACATCACAACTTAAAAATAAATCACCAGACATAAAAAATAATAATTTTAACCTCAATTTATGTCTAATTATCTAAAAAAATATTAACTGAATTTAAAAAAAAATACGAACTACTACGATACTAGCTAGTATTGGTCAGAATAGGTCTTAACAGGCCGAATTGGTAAGCCGGTGGTCCAATACCGTAACGAGGCCAATATGAGTTGTACCGGCCAGTACGAGACGGGATAAATAACATTTGTGCCAACATGTACTTCACTATAGAACGTAAGCTTATGTTTTTCCGGGCACATGGTGCCGAGGCTGCTGCTCGTCACGCCACATGAGTAAATTGCCCATCTCTTGCCTTCGTGAATTAGGAGTAACTATTTAGCCCTATTGGGATATTGTCACGTAAAATCTCAGATTCTACCATTACCACACATTAATATGAAGTTTAAGACCAAGTTTATAAACTCCACATCAATAGGTGGTGGTGGAGTGGCACGAAGCACTACGTGACGAAGCTTATCAAATAATTTTCCATGAATCAGTGTACAAATCGAGGAATGTGCAGACAAAGCAAGAGCTGCTTCCTGCAACCAGGAAAACAGAGAGTACTTTTGTCATCGTCCTCATGGACTAAGTAATAACACTTCCAGTTTCAAGTTTTCAACACTATTTCGACCATTAATTAATCAGCCTCCGCTCACACGACCCCCCAGGATCTCTAATTATTACACAATCATGAGCAGTACATACACTGAATCACGAACCTTGCATAATTGTGTGATAATCAGGCCTTGGGGCACCAGGTGGGCATGCCCCAAGATCTCCAATTACCATACAAATATGATCGTTATATACACTTAATCAAGTACCTCGTATAATTGTCTGATAATTAAGAGCTTCGGGTGCCAGGTGGGCATCCCCGAGATCTCTAATTACCACACAATCACGAGCAGTACATAAACTTAATCATAAGAGTAATGCTAGGGATACAGATGTGCCCGGAGCAGTTAGATGCGGGGCCACGTGCATCTAACGGTTCCGGACATATCTGTGTTCGGATGTGTCCGGACACATCTGTGCCTTTAGACTTTTTCTAATCATAAACCTTACACAATGCGTGATGATTAGAGGCCTCAGAGCTCCAGGCGGACATGCCCCAAGATCTCTAATTACCACACAATCATGAGCATTACATACACTTAATCATGTACCTCGCATAACTGTGTGATGATTAGGGGCCTCGGGCCGCCAAGACGGCATGCCCTAAGACATCTAATTACCACACAATCATGAGCAATACGTACACTTAATCATGAACCTTACATAATTGTGCGATGATCAGGGGCCTCGGGGAGACGGGTGGGCATGACCCAAGAGCACCCCATAATTGTCCATATTAGGACTTAGATGGGAACCACATCTTGTAATAGGCCATTTCAAGTGGGATCCATCACTGGTCACTTTTTCCACCTACAGAGACACGACAGAGAGGGAAATATAAAGCACATGAATTATGATAGTCGTGGACTCCTCATTACCTTCCCTTTCACTAAGGCAAAGTAGAAGCTTGGATACGGTTTGAGCTCCTCTCTCAAACGTTGGTTTTGTGTGTGGTTCTCTTTCGTTATCCCCCCAAACACCCTTTCTTCTCTATATAATGCAGCCACAGTGTCTTCTCCTATCTTCTCTCCTCTATTAGCCTTTCAGTAACCTGTGGTGAAAAAATCAACAACAATGTCAGAACACAAAACATGGCCACAAGAACTAGAGCTACCCGGCTTACTATTTACCGACCCGGTCCGGAAAATCCACGCGGATGTCGAGAACGAGTGGGACCCTCTCCGGACATCAGCATGTCAGACGGCCGCCGGAAGGGCCTTGTGGAAGCACGCTGTGAAGGATCCGCTTGCGGAGTTACTTGCGGGAGAAGTTTACCTGAGGGGTTTTTATGAGAAAGTGAAGAAGGATAGGCTCAGCAATGCCAGGGAAGTGTCTGGAGTGATTCTTGCTGTTAGGACCATGTGGTTTGACGCGAAGATTGAAGCGGCGATCGATTCATTTTATGGGACTGGAGGGTCGCAGGTTGTTCTTCTTGGTGCAGGTTTGTGAATCTTATTCCACTTGTTCTTCCGTTTCTGTAACTTGAATGTTTAGAACTAATGCAGACAAAATAAATGGTGTCAAAAGAGTGTGCTATTTTTGGCAGAGTGAGCAATCACCTAGGTGTTTCACCCTCTATGCCCTGACACAAGGAAGGTCACCTTCAGGTGGATCTTTGTGTGGTCTCTTTCCTTTGTTCCGAGGCTCAGGAATCTCCTTTTCCAAGACTGATGTGCCCGGTTATGCTTCCTCTTGGTTAACAGCCTCCTTACTTCCCATGTGGGAAGTAAGTAAGGATGCTATTTATGGGTCCTCTCCTCTGGCCGAGTTGCACTGATAATGGCCGGTCTTTTCCTCAAAGGTAAAGGGTGGATAGTGTTCTGAGTAGCAGGCTAATAGAACCGAGGCAAAAAGCACAAAACCACTCGTGATAGCTCATAAACAGATACCATTTCCACCAGCACAAACTTAAAGATCATCTAGTGTAATTTTCAGCAAAGCACGTAGAAACTATTACTAAGTATAAAGTTATGTTGCTATTTTACTACTCCAAAAGGACAAGTCATGTATATTAACAAACAAATGGAAGGAGAAGAATTTTAAAGCATGCATAGAGATTACATCCATCTGATGAGAAAATACATTAGTCTTGGACTTCTCATTTTCAAATTGTTACACACTGCTCCCTCCTGCCGAGACAGAATTTATCACTTGCTATCCTTTTGCTTAACAAACAAAGATTTACCTCGTGGAAAGGAGTAGCTATCAATCAACCCCTAGTTCAGTTTTTAGCTCTCCATTGGCCACTTCGAGTTGCATTTTGTTCGAGTTTTCTTTGTTTTGGAAGTCTATGCCCCTACTAGACAGTTGTATGTTCTCCACAATAATATAGACAATCACCAAACAAAATGATAAAACAATCCTTGTTTTTAGGCAACATGATCGTGTCATCTCAGTGAAACTGCAAAAGGTAGTTGTCCCACAACATGGGCATTTACGTGAAGCAGAAATATGCACAATAAAACATAGAGAGAAATTCTTTCACGCATGTGCACAATCGAAACTCGGTATTGTTTAACCAGTGCAAATTTTAGGCTGGTGGACTGTCAAAAAGGGTTCGAGTTTCAATGAATATGTTTTCCTCCACGAAGATGCGCTACCCTTCCCCATTTTGGAAAATAATAAAGAGAACATCTATGATTTAAAATCCTAAGTAACATTCTGAGTGCAAACCCAAATTTGAGCAATTAAACTTTCTTATACTGCAGGAATGGATGCAAGGGCGTACCGATTGAGCTGCTTGAAAGAAAGCGATGTTTTTGAGGTAGACTTTCCAGAAGTCTTGCAAATGAAAGCCACAATTCTACAAGCAGCAGCAGAATCAACTAATTATCGCCAGCACGCCACAACGACAGCAAAATCTCTAAGTAGAGTGGCTGCTGATATCACAGATAACAACTGGGTCCAAAAGCTTCAGAAATCAGGATTTGAAACAGAGAAGAATACAGTGTGGGTTTTGGAAGGCATCCTTTACTACCTCTCCCACTCACATGCCATGGGAGTACTGAAGACCATAGCTGAAAATTGCACTATTGCCCATACAGTCCTCTTAGCAGATTTCATGAACAAGCCATCAATCACTCTCTCTAGCTCTATGTTCCATTTCTATAGTGATTGGCCTGACCATCTCCTTCCATCCCTGGGGTTTTCTGATGTTAAGCTTTCGCAAATTGGTGATCCGGATGCTCATTTTGGGCTGTTGCATGATCCGCTTAACCTATTCAACAAGCTTCGCGGGTTGCCCAGATCACTTCAAACCCACCCGGATGATGGAACACCATGTTGTCGGTTGTATTTGGTGAAGGCTTCTGGTTCACCCGATTCAACCAGTCCGTAAAGAGCCAATTCCCTATACATTTATAGATATTATACATGTCTAACTCCGGACCATAGTTTTTAGGCATCATTCTTTGTTAGTGTTGCCACAGTAATACAAATTTGCATTTGCAACAAAACTGCAATATGTCCTTGTTCGGTGATTTCCAAAGCAAGTCATAAAGTGAGATATGTTGTACTTGTGTACAAAACATTTCTCATATCATTTTCCTAATGTACCTTCCATCCTTTTGAACAATCTTAGGATGGAAAAACTACCCATTAATCCTCAATAACTTCTTATTTCATCTGTTTTTCAAGTTAAAAAAAATGTGGACGATCACTTTGACTTCCAGAAGAAACAATATCAGCATTAAAGTTTTCCATCTAAAGGAGGCTTTCTTTCCATTACAAATCTAGAGGCCAAGTATAGCTAGCCAACAAGAAGGAAAGAACAACAGAGACCACATACAGGATGTTCAGGCCTTACATATGGTTATAATATGGGGTCTCCCCCTCCGGCGGGATAAAAAAAAAGAAGAAGACATCTTTGATTATTTTTTGCTCAATGGGGGCCACCTATCTAATCAATAGGACCATGCGATAGCGAGCAAATAGAGATCGATAGCCACACTCTTGCGAACTGCGTCTCTCACAACCCAAAAGAAGAAAGGGAGAAAGTCAGTAAGGAGAGGAAATTTGTCAACATTAGAGGAAGGGATATGTGCGTAGAAAAGCACATATTGCAAAGAATCAGTCAGATTTTTAGGGAATAAAATCTGAAATTACTATTTCAGATTCTAGGAATTTCTATTTCCTGTTTTCTCTGATTTAATTTGGTAATTTTATGGCCTTCCTGATTTGGTGGCCTTCCTAATTTGGTGGCTTTCCTCTACTATTTATTTTATAATCATCTCTCTTGAAATAATAATAAGAACAATTATTCTTCTTATAAAAAATCTTCATGGTATCAGAGCCTAGTGCTCTTTTTTTTATTTTTCTGATGATGTCGTATAAGTCAGCGATGACCGGCGCCTACCAAGCCACTACTGAAGAGACTCAAACTCGGATGCCGTCCCTTTTACAAAGGAGCAATTAGAGCACCTGTACCAGTTGTTTCAATCTCCAAAACTGTCCGTAACTTCGTCTTGTTCTTTGGTGCAGAAGGATAATTCTCTTGCCACTCTGTTTTTAGGTGTTATCCCTAACTCTGTTTATTCTTGGATAATTGATTCTGGCCCAACTAATCACATGTGACTGGTTGCTCCAAATTGTTCACATCCTATCGTCCGCGGTGCAGGCAATAAAAAGATCAAAATTGCAGATGGTTCACTCTCGGTAATTACTGGGATAGGAACTATCAAACTCACTTCGTTGTTAACCCTCCATGTTGTGCTCCACGTCCTAATTTGTCTTGCAATTTGTTGTCTATAAGTAAAATTATCTCTGATCATCAACGTCAAGCTAATTTCTACTCTTCTTATTGTAAGTTTCAGGAATTGACCACGGGACGGATGATTGGCATTGCTAGGTAAAAAGATAGACTCTATTATTTTGACGATGGACCTAACTCGGGTAGACAATGTCAAAGTACTTGCCATCCTAGTTTTCAATATTTAAAGTACTTGTTTCCTACTTTATTTTGGAACAAAAGTCCATCTTCTTTTCAATGTGAAGTTTGTTAGTTTGCTAAACATCAGCGTGCATCCTTTCCCATCCAACCCTACAAACCAACTGCACAATTTATTGTGATTGACATTTGGGGCCCATGTAGACATGTATGTATTCTGGCAAAAAATGGTTTGTAACCTTTATTGATGATCACACGAGATTAAGTTGAGTTTATTTCATGAAGGAAAAATCTGAGGTGGAAATAGTTTTCAAAAAATTTTACACCATGGTACAAACACAATTTCAAAAAAATATTCAAATATTGAGAAGTGATAATGATCGAGAATATTTCAAAAATATTTTGGGCCAATTTTTTCTTGAAAAATGAATTGTTCATCAAAGTTCTTGTGTCGACACTCTGCAATAAAATGGTTTGGCTTAAAGAAAAAATCAACACTTATTAGCAGTGGCTCAGGCATTGCCTTTTACCAATTAGGTACCTAAATAACTTTAGAGTGACGCGTTCTTACTGCTACATATCTCACAAACAAAACGCCTATTAAGGTTTTAAGTTTTGAAACACCTTTTGATATTTTTCATAAGTTTTATCCAACCAATCGGCTTTCTTCTGCTTTACCACTAAAGATATTTTGTTGTGCCGCTTTTGTTCTTATTCATAGTCATAATCGAGGAAAACTTGAACCCCGAGCCACAAAATATGTGTTTGTTGGCTATGCTCCCACTCAAAAGGGATAAATGTTTGACTCCATTTCTAAAAAAATGTTTGTTAACATGTACGTTACATTTTTTGAACTCCATCCCTATTTCACGCCTCATCTTCACGGGGGGAACCAAAACAAAGATTCGACTGTGTTTCATGATTTTTTTCCAAAGTGAAGACTCGCAAAATGATTATTCTCCAACGTTGGTTATTCAACTTGAAAACCAAGCTTTATTATACCAAGAGAAAGTGAGTCGAGTTTTTTAGATACTGAAAAGGCAGGTCTTCCTACAGTGCCACCTCAAGATGTTCATGATCCTATAATGACTAACCAAGGAGAAATAGGAAAAAACAAAAATGCATTGGTACCATTTGACATTGTCTACTCGTGACAGAGGACAACTCAAAAGAAAGGGTCTTCCAATTCTTCGCACTGCCCAGAATCCGTGAACCTTCCAGGTAATGTCCTCACTGAGCCTTTACCTCATGTTCAATACATTTCATCTTCGAGTTTTGAGTCCTCTAGTTTTGAACCCGAGTCTAGTTTCGATCCTGAGTCCGATGATTCTAAACTTCCCATTGCTGTCCGGAAGGGTGTGAGGTCATGCACCCAGCATCCATTGTCCAATTAAATGTCATATGAAAATCTCTCACCCGTTTTTCGTGCTTTTTACCTCTCAATTGTCTTGTATGGAGATTCCTAATACTGTGCAGGATGCTCTAATAGTTCCTGAGTGGAAGGAGGCTGTCTTCGAGGAGATGAATGCCCTTGAAAAAAATGGCACATGGGAGTCTGTTGATCTACCAAGAGGGAAGACAACTGTAGGTTGCAAATGGGTGTTTACAGTCAAGTATAAATTTGACAGCTCTCTAGAACGGTATAAAGCTCAACTACTTGCCAAGGGATTCACCCAGACCTATGGCATTAATTACTTGGAGACATTTGCCCCAGTCGCAAAGCTAAACTTTGAAAGAGTTCTTTTGTCACTTGCAGTTAATCGTGACCGACCTCTGCAACAGTTAGACGTAAAAATTGCATTTCTCAATGGAGACCTGTAAGAAGAAGTGTACATGGATGCACCTACAAGATTTTGTGACAAGGTTGGCCCAAAGGTGTGTAAACTGAAGAAATCCTTGTATGGATTAAGACAGTCATCAAGAGATTGGTTTGAGAAATTCACTCAGTTTGTTAAAATTCAGGGGTGTACTCAAGGGCTACGTGATCATACGATGTTTATAAGACTTCACAAGATGGGAAGATAGCGATTCTGATTGTGTATTTTAGACGATATAATTCTCATTGAAGATGACATACTTGAGATGAACCAATTGAAGGCTTCACTCTTATCAACATTTGGGATCAAAGACTTAGGATTCTCTGAGGTATTTCCCTGGAATGGAGAAGATTGATAGTGTAGCTGTTTACATGCTTTTTGTTCCTACTACTCAACAAATAGCCGATATCTTCACCAGAGGACTTCTCAAACCTATTTTTGAGCTCTTTGTAAGCAAGTTGGGCATGATAGATATTTACACTCCAACTTGAGGGAGGTGTTGGATTTTAGGGAATAAATTAAGGAATAAAATCTAAAATTACTATTTCAGATTCTAGGAGTTTCTATTTCCTGTTTTCTAGCAAATCAATATGGCCTTCCTGATTTGGTTGCTGATTTTGTGGCCTTCCTAATTTGGTGGCATTCCTCTACTATTTATCTTGTAATCGTCTCTCTTGAAATAATAATAAGAACAATTATTATTCTTCTAAAAACCTTCAAATAGCAATCAATCCTCGAAACCTAGGGAAATACCGAATAATCTGAGGTAGTATCTCTCTTACCAGGAAAAGAAGTCACATAGATTAGACGATCCAAAGTGGATAGATGGAAAAGGGGAGGGCCTTCGACGGTCAAGGCGTGTCAAACAGAGGATAGGGCTTCAGTTGGTCTATAAAGTCCAAAAAAGGCTAATAGAGTTGCAAATAAAGGGGAAAGGAGGGCAAACAAGATCAATAACAAGAAAAAAGTAGCAAACTATACGACCATACGGATTGCTATATTATCAAAGTTTCGATTAAGAGCTCAGCGACAAACTCAAAACGCATGTTTTCCTTCCCCCTCTCACTATTTCAAAAAAAAATTTACAAGGAAACACAGAGTCAAGGAGTGGCTAATTATGAGTTGACCAATGCACCATTCGAGATCAAATAAGTTGCAAAGTTCCACCAAGAGCCACTCAAATTCTGATGCATCCAAATGCAGGAAAAATATGACACTACAAAGCTTGGCTAGAAGTACTACCATAAACTCTTAACCAGCATAAAGTAAAACAAACTGATCTACTACCCATGACTTGGTTCATAATATATCTTGGATACAAAGATGTACAGACATTGGGCCATTCCGTATAGAAAATATATCTTACAATTGCTACAGCCATTTTTCCTTCAGGTATCAGCACTTACCTTATCTAAAATATGTGATTCCAGAATGGAATTTTAGAATTCATTCAGAATATAGAAGCAAGACATCAATGTAAGCGAAAGCATTACCTTGTGCAAGCAATGCTGTCAGAGTTTACATGAAAGAAATACAACAATCTTAAAAGTCACCAAAAGGGCAAAAATGTAGCATGCTAAGACTATTTGACCCTCTTAAGAAGACAGTTAAAGTGGCAGACTCCTTGTATTATTGATTGGTTCGGCTTCCATCTCACGGAGAGATAATAAACAGTATACAAAACAGTATTTAACTTTGTAAAATCATCATAACTTAAGACAACAGTAGACCAGGCAATAACTGATCTCAGGCCAAGTGGCCATTCTTATAGTAAATGATTAGTAGTTGGAATCATAGTAAGTATGCAGCACAAGGCCAGCAGTTTCAACATTCCAAAATGAATCAAATAGCCTTCATGGATTAAAAAAGGCTACAGCAGTTATTTGAATTATTGATACAGCATCGACTGTATCCTCCATTGAATGGCATCACAACTTATCCAAAGTCATCCTTACCATTTTCATTAATACCACATTTCCCGAAAGGGTATAGTTCAGCAATATTATTTCAGACTTTCCCATCTTTTCACAAGGAACAAAATAATAGACACCTTTAAGGCTTGATCATCAACCAGAAGTGTAAGTGTGTGTGTGTGTGTGTGTGTGTGAGAGAGAGAGAGAGAGAGAGAGAGAGAGAGAGAGATTTACAGAACAGCTGGCAAAAACTTCAAAAGACTTGATAAAATGTGCAGAACTGCATAAGAATAACTATTCATAGCAAATAGGGAAGGGAGCACAAATAACACCCACTTTTATGCCCATGTCAAGGAAAAGAGGGGCAGAAATGACTTGTATATGGAGAAAGTTTAATGTTAAGAAGTGAAAATTAACTGCAGATTATGTGGGTTGACAAGGCAAACTAAATATGAAAACCATGAGGGGCATTACATCAATAACTCGGCTGAGAGAAAGCAAGTGGAGACCAAAGGCCGTAGCCTTAGCATAGCCGCATACATTATATAGACAATGTGCGTATAGAAAAACAGACTATCTACTGAGAAAACCAAAACTGGCTAGGAAAGAAAATAGGTTTTACACAAGTTAGGATGCGCAGATAAGTTGAAGAGGTCAGTATAGGGGCCTACTTGAACAAATGCAATCTTCAACTCTGCGGAATAAGAACCAGAACTCTCAGCTCTGAAGAATCAAAACAGCTAAATTTCAAGGCAATCCTTGATACCCTGCTCGAGTTTGTTTAGAGAAGATATTGAGTCCAAGAGTGCATCTGCCACCTTCTGCCTGCATCGAAGGGGAACAAAAGGCTTGGTCTTGGCGAAGAGCGGTACGTGGGAACATTTGAAAGGCTTCATGGAATCATTTAAACTTTATTTATATGACAGATTTAACTACAACTTAATTCAACTTCACAATGCGCCTCAATAAAGTCTGCCATATTACAAGGGTTAAGAAAGTTGCTTATCAAACATAATTCTAATTTTGACATAGTTTAACTGGAGAGTATTAATAATGTCAACTATGAATTCCAACCTGTTCATGGTTTATCAGCATTGCATTAGGTGTCTTGAGATTGTCAACTTGGTCCAGAAAGTATGTCCTTGAGGGTAGACAAGGAATTTCCATTGAAAAATGTAAAAGATACAAATAAGCCCATAAAAATGGCGTTGGTTGCATGATCAATCGATGGCTCCGGCAATCTCCACCTAAACAATTAGCCCGTTTGGCCCAGCTTTACAAGAAAGCAAGGAATTCTTTTAGATGGAGTTTCTAAGAAGTCCTTCAAAAAAAGACCATCTAGAATGAACTATATCTGGTATTTGTAAGCCTTAAAAGTGCTCTATGATTTTATAAGAAGTAAGTTCTGAGCTCTGAAACCTTTTCTAAATAAAGAAGGCTACAACAAAGAGAGAGGAAAGGCCACGGCCTCTTGAAACATCCTTTGGTTGGTAACATTCATACAACTCCTTTTGTCCATATTATCTATGTATGCAAGAAGAAAACATTAAAATTTTGAATATGAAAGGTTTAAGCTAATAGTAGGCACACAGATAAGTGATCAATGATCAAAGATCAAAGGAATATGGTTTTTGCAGTCCCTGCAAAAATTGCTGGACCTTAGAACTCTATAGGAGAAGGGGCCGGAGCAACTCTTATAGAGCTTCACCTTCTTGTTATCTTGTTTATACTCTGGAATCGGTCTCAAGCAAAGAAAAATCTCTTCTAAAACCAGCCACGGACACTTCTTCATCTCAAAAACTACTTATTTATTCAGATCAAGAGATAAAAGAGAGGGACATGATCCCATCACGGATAACAAGCTGCAATTCAATCTTGGCAACCACTATGGTTTTCTAGGATCGATTGCAGTGAAATCTCATCTTGGGTTTGCAAATACAGCGACAAATGAGGACAAGGTAGGCATAAATGAATATATTTCAGGAATAACATCTTCTTCAAAGAGGAAATTGCTGGAACTTATGGCTCATATGAGTGGGCCAGAAGCCAAGCGTAGTGGAGCGGAGCGAGGCTTCTAGCCCATCACGGGTTCAACTATTGAGGTTGGGCTGAAGGTGGTTTGGGGGGTGTGGGGGGCAAAGCCCCCCGCGGTACGGTACAACCTAATTGTATTAGAGTTGGACTGTACGACCTAATTAAATTTGTATTCTAATTAGAGTTGGTTTACCTAATTAAATTTGTATTCTAATTAGAGTTGGTTTACCTAATTAGAATCAGACTAGGATTGGAATAGAGTATATTTATAAGTACTCTTTATTGTATAATCCTAGAGATCAAGATCAAATAACAAATCTCGCTTCGCTCCCGTGGACGTACCCGGTTTTGGGGAACCACGTAAATCTTGTATTGATTTCTTTACAGTTTCGTATTCGACATTGTGTGTGTGATTGAGTGATTGTGTTAACAGAAACAAACTTCACGCTAAGTTGATTGAGAATCCACTCGAGCTGATTTTTGGAAAACGGACTTCCACAGGAACACCTTTTGTTGTGTAATCTTACGGTAGTCAGGGCTTTATGTAATGTTGGATGCACTCCATATATTTATGATTTGTGTATTAGGGTTAAATTAATTAACCTAATACACCTTTTTGCTCTAATAAACCTTTGTTTAGAAAGCCTGTTTCTTGAGTCCACCAAACATGCAGAAAAACTATAGAAGCTGATTGAGATTCCACTTCAGCTCATTTCCAGAAAATGGAATTCCACGTGAATACCTTTTAGAAAGCCTGTTTCTTGAGTCCACTAAACATGATGAAAAACTTTAGAAGCTGGGGCCAGGAAGCCCGTTTCTGACAGCCAACCAAATGTTGACATATGCTACTAGGCAAAACCTATATTTGCACATCTCAGAAGGTCTTTCCTAAAGTAAACCAACAATTAGCTGATAATTGCTATGTAATTCACCAGCTCATTTTAACGCCACAATCCATCTTTGATTCCAACTAAGCCCCAACCTCTTTACTAACTTTAATATAGTTGATTTCCATCAGCTAACAAGTAAAATGGGGGATTGAATCCACCATTCCAGTTATTTCTTTATCAGATCACCAATCGCCAATCTAGAATAAACTTTTCTTATATCAGCTAGTCTGATAAAATGTGGCAAAAACTACTGCGACACTTTCTGAATTTTGTAGATACATACCTGCTGGAAGGGATTTGAATATCAGTTTCATTTGCCAGCGCATTTAGAGAGGTAAAGGACCTGCAATCATGTTTAGATAAAGAAAACAAAATCGTGAACATTCACAAAAAAACTAGAAGATTCTAGTACCAAAATACACAAGGTGAAACTGAATACGTGGATTATTGTGATGCAGATTGATGATTTGAAAAGAGAATGGTTCTTCCATGAAACTCGTATTAACGATTTACGCCACCAAAAGGGTTATGTGTCCACAGGAATTAAAAGAAACCAACTCACGAGAACCATAACAGTAATCAAATTAACCATGATTATTTATGACAATATGCTTTATTATGTGCTGATGCCTGCAGAAGATGCAGAACACCAAACGAAAGCCTGGATTCAAACATATTTAGCACAAATGTTATGCAACTCAATCCAAACCGAACAAATCCTTAGTCCTGTTAACACGTAAGTGACATGCCACTGATTTCCATTAGATAGTTATTGTTTAACAGAAACTCCAACCAACACTCAAATATTGAAAGTACTAGAGGAAACTTAAAAGCCCACTAGGATGACCTGTGCATCAAGGACAAGGAAAATAAGAGAAATCACTAAAATACCTTACAAGATCCCTAAGGCTAGCTTCAGCTTCCAACTTTAGGGGATCATTATCATCAAGTAATGAAGCCGCATTCTTCACAATCAACTGGAATGTGCAAACCTGTGAATTCCACAAATAAAACCAATAATTCAGGTTGAGACTACAGATTTGCATTTGGCTCCTCATTTGTCTCTGAGTTACTTGTTTATTTCTTTTGATAACTAAGTGTCCGGGACAGCTTACGCGCACCGATTAATCTCCGACAAACCAATCCCACTGTCCACTAGCGGGGCTCCAATTAAAGTCAAAACAAAGCTCTATATAGACTGGCCCTATAAGAGTTGATACCGCTAAGTCCTTTGGGTTTTTTGAGTTACTTGTTTATGCTCCCCTAAACTACACACGTGATTAAGTGTGTTTATAACCCAATCCTGTTACCGTCTCTTCTATTTCGGTAATCGTCCATGACCTAGTTGATGCATTTGAAGCATAGATAAACATGGAACTCTCTGACAACCTCATTAAGTTCATAGACAATAACCTAGACAATCACGAGACCATAAATTTCTCCCCGTTACGTGTCATGCGACTCATTCCTAACACCATGTTTGAAGCCTCAACTGTGAAGGGATTTATCAACAGAAAGGAAAATAGCATAGAACCTTGCCTTTTCCTTTCCTTCCATAAACCCACCACACATCATTGTGACGAGGACCAAAAGAATGCCTACATATGCATCTAACATTACTTTTTTAAACCACCAAAAAACCAATAAGGACGCAACCAAAGAGGAAAAGCCAAACCTCGACTCCAGTTTTAGCTTGGAAGGTAACAAAAGAATTCCTCTCTTTCGGAACGCAATCCCTAGAAGCGGACCTGAGCATCCCCTGAACTTCCTCCACGTCCTTCTCTCCATATTCAGAATCGCCTTTCGCTGTCAGTTCCAATCCGAATAAATCAAATCACGCACTCAAAACTATACCATACATTTACCTGTGCGTATATAGAGAGAGAAGTACTTAGTAAGAGATAAGCAGCGCGGAGAATGTTGCGGGAGCCATCAATGGGAGCCAAGAGGAAATTAACAGACTTCTTCTTCTGCTCTCTTAGCCAATCTTTTGGTCCTGCTGAAAGAATCGACACGCATAATTACAGAATTAGGGTTCCAGAGAAACACAAATGGAAATGCAGTGTTGCCGAAGAAGTGCGTACAGATGCCGATGGAGAAGGCAGTGGCGGGGGCAGGTTGGTGGAGGGAAAGGAGGACAGAGAGGAGTGAGAGTGCAAAAGCGTCTCTCCGGGAGAGGTTGATTCTAGTGCGACGGAGGTGGTGGATCGAAGGGAGTGGTTGTGGCAGCGGCGGTGGAATGAGGGGTTTTGGTGGGAATGTCGTGGCGATGGGGGGAGAAGATGGGATAAGGCAGGCTCTTGGTTGTGACATGGCGGGTAGCGTTTTGATTGGCCGCGGTTTGCGCTCGGTGGCTCATAATAACGTTTGAGAAATTCGAAAAAAAACAGTACCACAATAAATTGTGTTGGAGATGCGGGGGATCGAACCCCGTGCCTCTCGCATGCAAAGCGAGCGCTCTACCATTTGAGCTACATCCCCGGTTGGAGTTAGATTGGTATAAGTTGCATCAAGTCCAGTGACTAGTTTCGACGAAAATTCTGTTTAATTTATTTACGATGTGTTTGGGAGCTAATTATTTTTAAATTTTTTAAATAATTATGAAAATATGTATAAATATTTTGGATAATAATGCATAAGATGAATTTTATTGAAAAAGTTAGTATGTAAATTTATACAAAGAATTTTAAAAACTCTTCTAAAGGTATTTTTAAAATATGCATTGACCAGTTTATTTTTTTAAATTAAATGCATTTTACAATTTCTGGTCAAACATTTAGTACAATTTACGTTCATCTTAATTAATCTAGTTATAACCAACAAAATTGGAGTATCAATTAGTGATAGCGTAGATAGATTGCCATCTCATTATTAACCATATGAGTAGTCTAACTTGACCGAGTATGTGACCCTAATGTGGCAAATTATGTTGCTTCTAATTGGTAAGATATTATTCGTTACTCTTTTTAGACTAGTTTGTGATTTAGACATGGTAATTACTTTGTAATACACGCAATACGTGTGCAAATTGAGCATCAGTATACATGAAAAACTAATGTGGCTTCATCAAAAATTGAGCCTCATAGACGAAAAATTCGCCATGACTGTGGGCAAATCGTTTGTTAGTGACCAGTACAAATTGATCGATTACATAAACTAAAACATAAATAAAGTTATATACATGCAAAGTTATAGAGGGAGATGAAAGAGGCGTTAAATTTGTGATCCACCTTCGAAATTAAAGAAACGCAATTTTGAAAATTTTCTCTTTAATGCATTTAATTGAATGTACTAGTGTAATATCTCTAATTTCTAAATTAAATTTTTTAGATATTATTAATGAAATTTTTGTTAATAGTTTAATTTTTTAGTTCGAAATATGAAAAGTTGTATATCGCTCAAGCGGCTTATCTGGAGTTGGCTCGAATGAGCTTGAGACCGCTTGAGCGACTTGTCCGAATTTCAGTGCGCAACAACTGCTGTTTAAGGTCATTAATGGAGGGAAACGTTTTGAGATCAGACTTGTTTAGGAATTTATTCGTTTTGATTACGTATTATGAGGTTAATAGCTACTTAAACAAGGCTAGGGGACTGATTTCGAAGATTTATTCGTACATTAAATATTAGATAGGGAGTTTGAGAGAGAGAAAGAGAAGTTCTTATTGTTCTTGAAGGGAAGCTCTGTTTGTAAACGAGGTTGCAGATCTAAGTTTGTTCGTTACTCTAATCATCAAATCGAAGTAGGGGAATGCACTTTCAACCCTTGGGACACTAGATTACAGTAGTTTTGTTTGTTAATTTTCTTGCTAGAAAATCATATTTGAGTTTCATCTCTTTGTTGATAAAAGCTCGAAATTGACTTATTTTGTTGTTTGAATCATGAAATTGATAGAGGGCTAATAGTCTATAGTTTGTATTCATATTTTTAATGTTCTATTTTTTAGTCAAAATCATAATCTAGAGTTTAGATCGAGTTGTGTAAAGCAAGAACTCTAAAACTAGAATCTACCAAAATTGACATCTTGTTCGAGCGAGCTATAGGCCGCTCGAGCAACCTGTCTATATTCAGACAAAATTTGACTTTTGATCCAGAATCTAGAACTTATAATTTTTGAGACTGCTTAAGTGACTTAATAAAATTCAGCAAATTGCTAGTTGATAACCAGACTTCTCGGACTGTAGATCTAGACTGTAATTATCTCAATTTTGTATGTTCATGCAACACAAGCCTCCACAACACACGTTACGTATGTCCATGGGACTCTGTGTGAGCAAGTTGACTAAACTTTAATCATGATTCTACGTCCTTATTGTGTTAGTGAAACATGCATGAGATATTGATGTTATATGATGTGTTGTGTGGTTTCGAATGTTGTAGGTTAAGTTGGTGATTTTGAATGAAAATCAGTGTTATGGGTACAGTCGCCGTGCTGCCAAAGTTATTATTGTCGGTTAGAGTTACGGTCGTTGTGCTAGTCGACTTTGGGAATGGAAAATGGTGATATCTTACTGCCAGTATTGTAGCATGCCAATTGACAGAAGAAGCGGATGAGTGGTGGGAGTCTATCCTTGAGTAAAGGAAGAATGCTTGAAGGGTCGCTAGGCAAGCGGTTAGAGTTAATGAATCGGATGTTGAGACGTTGACAAGGGCATATTTTGAAGTTCTTTTCGAGAACCAATGGTTTTCAGAATCCTATCGTGAGCTTATGCGAGAACAATTTGAGAGGTTGAAACAAAGGACTATGGTGTTGTCAGAGTATGCTTCGAGGTTTCAGACCTTATCCCATTTTACACCAGAGCTAGTGGCTTCGAAAGATCTCAGGTTTCATCGTTTCGAAAGGGATCTTCACTCTTCTGTCAAGAGGCTAGTAGTGAGCCAACACAAGATGAGTTTTGCCGACATTGTTGAATGTGCAAAAAGTGTGGAATTGCCCAATAAGGCACAACGCTCGGTAGAGCGTTATGAGTAATTCGTCAACATCTGGGAGTTCCAAAAATAAAGGACGTAAGCGATAAAGAGAGCAATTTTAATTTTTGATAGGCCATTCCAACCATAGGCTGCCTACTTCGTCGAATTCACGAAGCAATACCCCTAGGCCTTCGAGTGTGTGCTTTCGATGCAACCAACCGGATCGTATTCATTCTCAGTGCCCGGTGCATCTCTAGGTTTATTACACGTGTGACAAATATCATATTTCGAGGAATTGTCCTCAAAGGGGAAGAACTCGTAATGAGGTTGGTTAGGTGCAACAACCGAGGCAGGGTCAGAGGCAACAATCATATGGGGGACCACAACGACAACAACAATTCCATTTTTGCTAGATTACGTCAGTATAGGGTTCTTAGTCTGAGAAAGGGGCTAGTTTGTCGGCTATTCCATACGAGGAGGCAGTTATGCGCAAGAACAACATGTTCCTACTAGAGCTTACAATATCACTTCTGCCGTTGCACCTTCTACTTTTCAGAGTTCGGACACATCCATTGTGAGGGGTACATTTCTCATATTCAATTCTTTTGTAAAAGTATGGTTTGATTCTAGAGTATTGCATTCCTTTATTGCTACATCATTTGTTTGTACTTTGGAGTTGGAGACCGATCGATTATACCCACCGTTATTTGTTGAGACATCTATTAGAGGGAGATCCCTACTTGACTGTATATGTGGAGATTATGAGCTTATTATCCTTGACCGTCGATTTACGCGTGATTTCATTGTTTTTGGTATGAAGGGATTTGCTATTATTTTAGGTATGAATTGATTGTCTACCTATCAAGGCACGATAGATTATTTTAAACGACGGGTTCATATATTGTTCACCCGATGATGGTTGTTTTGAGTTCTCCGGAGAATGTTGGGAGCCATTGGAGGAGGAGTCGGCGGCGGTGGATAGGTATTCGAAATGTGTTGGCAGTGGTGGAGATCGGCGATGGAGGTTTGGTTTGTCGATCAGATTTGGGAGATGGTTTCGGTTGATTTTCTGGGTGGGGGAAACTGAAAACCCTAACTGATATGATTTTGAGGGAGAAATCTGATTAATTTTTTCCTCTCACCCAAAAACGATAATGTGTTAAAGTGATGCGTTTATAGCATTTATGGATTTTTTGCACGGGACAAGGATGGGAAGGATGATTATATATATAAAAATATCATGATCTCGAGAGCCAACCTGGCAATTACACACTAATGGAGAGCTGACCTGGCATAAACATGCAAAATCCGACGCTGAGTTGGCGACTACACATCACTGTGGAGTGCTGAGCTGGAATACCCAAGCCTTTGGAGACCTGAGCTGAAACAAGAGTGCTACGTACACATCATTTTAACACACCGTTTTCAAACATCACTTAAAACTACGTCGTTTTCTATTGAGCAAGACCCAAATATGTTTTGAGCGATATGGGTAAAAAATAAATATGGTTTTTTTCAATACAAAACGACGTAGTTTTGAGTGATGTGTAAAAGTGGTGTGTAAAAATGATGTGTCTCTAGCATTTTTGGAGCTGAAATACAAGTGCAAAAATTTAATGCTGAGCTGACAATTACGCATCACTGTGGAATGGTGAGCTGGAACAGCTAAGTGCTGAGCTGGACTAAAGTATGTGTGCACGTGTACGTACCTTGACAGCTAAGTCTTCCAAAAACAATACCGTTGTGGAGAACGAGGAACAATTATTCGGTGTTTTTGGAAACTAGTAAGGTGGTCCATCACACTGTTCGAAGCAACAAACACTGTTACTATATAAGGTTGGCATTCCTCGTTCAAATAAAAAAGCCGTTTCTCCGCAAAACACATGACACATCAGTTTTTACTTTTTCTATCTTGATCTTCGTCTTCTTCACCGATCGGTTCCCCACCTCTCTCTCTCAATCTTCTTCTTCTCCCGAAGCAATGACTAACCCCACGTATCCTATTTCAAATTCAGGTTTCAAATTTATGAACTCTCTCCTATCTTTCCATCTCTCTTGATCTTCGTCTTCTCTCTCGATCTTTCAAAATTCCTCCTCTGCAATGTAGTTGCAACCGGTTCGAAACCCTCGCTATCAACTTTTGGGGACTGTACTGCTATCAACATTGGGAAAATACCGCTGGCTCCGTTCGAGATACTGTTCATGGACCGTTCGAAACATTCGCTATCACTATTAATCACCGTCCAGTTCTGACTCACCGCGAGGATTGGTATGTTTTTTCACTTATTCGCTTTCGGTCGATATAATGTGTATAGTAATGAAATGATATCCTTCTATAAACTATTTGGGTTAGGGTTTCTAATATTCTGTTTCTGGATTGTCGAGTAAGATTGGGTCATTAATGGAGGATCCAACAAGAAGGGAGGCATGAGTTGAATTTGGCTTCTAGAAAAGCGGAAGAAAGTTCATTACGATTTTTCATTCCTTTTTTTAAACTTTCTTGCACCGTTTGGTTGTTGAGAAAGCGTAGGAGGAAATCAAGAATGTGTATTTTTGAATCTTGAACCATTTCCCTAAATCAGAGAAGTCAAGAGTAAAGCAATGGTCATAAACAGTGGGTAATAATTACACATTTGATCAATGAAAGCAACACAGCACGTTTTCACATTTCCGAACAATGGGATTGATTCGATTGATTCAGTTCACATTGATCAATGTTATGCTTTCATTGATCACATTGATTCCTACTTTCCTACTTTCCTAATTTTGTGTAGACATTGCTGCCAGTTGATTCACATTTTCTTAATTTCCTAATTTTAAATTGTTTCAACATCTTATATGGACTACTCATGATTCATGGCCTGTTGCAACTTTTCAAGATTTCTAATAAGGTTTTTCTTTTCTTTTTTCCTTGAAATGTGTATTCTGATTTTATCGGAGGTATTTTGTAGTTCAAATAGGAATTACTTGACGGAATACAAGTAATGTTTGCATTGTATTGTCTTTTTCGTGCTAAATAATACCAGTTACTGGACTATCCAACTGGTTTGGTTTATGTGTTGAAGAAAAATGCCTCCTTATAGAGTTCTGTGTGCATCGGAATTACCAGATTTAGACTACGGCTACGGAATATTCTAGATGATGAACTCAAGCCATGACTTTGCAGCTTATCTGTGATTTCACAATCATTATCTGAATATGTGGTTCATAGCAGAAGAAATTGTCATCAATGGGAATAAATTTGACGGATGTCCAGATTCTATCACTCGTTAAGAAATTCTTGTCTTAATATCAATGGACATTGGATAATTTATATCGTTCTTTTTAAATCCTATCTAGATTGTTTCTTAGCTTTGTTCCTGTTGCTTAGCATTAGGTATTGTTGGATGTGTTCCAGATGTAAAATAGTCAGACGTTCCACCAATTTTGAAGTACCTAACTTGGAGCCTTGCTATGCAAGCATATGAGCTGTATGGCCCATACTTTTCCTAATTGAAGTTATTTCATAGACTGCAACGTGTTTAAGGGGCATGGAATGGTCTGCCAACTTTGATACCAACTTCAAACTTTGTTCTTTTGATGGGCGTAGCATCTCATTTCTGTTTTGGTTTTCCTTGTGAAATCCCAACTTGTGGACTACCAGATTGTAGCAGCGCTGGCTGCTGAACTCTCTGTTTGAGTTGATGGATTCTCAAGCCAAACCATATGTTTTGCTGCGCCCATTTTCTTCTTTTCTGTTATCTTGGTTCCACAACTTTATCCTGCATTAATGATTAGTGCCGTGGACCTATGAACAATTTGGAGGGCTCTTTATTTCTTCTTCTTCTTCTTCTTCCTTCTCCTCCTCCTCCTCCTTCTCCTCCTCCTCCTCCTCCTCCTTCTGCTCCTTCTTCTTCTTCTTCTCCTTCTCCTTCTTCTTCTCCTTCTCCTCCTGCTCCTGCTCCTGCTCCTGCTCCTGCTCCTGCTCCTTCTCCTTCTGCTCCTTCTCCTTCTCCTTCTCCTCCTCCTCCTCCTCCTCCTCCTCCTCCTCCTCCTCCTCCTCCTCCTGCTCCTTCTCCTCCTCCTCCTCCTCCTCCTCCTCCTCCTCCTCCTTCTTCTTTGTTGTAGTTTCTTAACTAATCATGAGAGTTTGTTCTTACTCCTAAAGGGAATTGAAAATTTGCCTACTGTGGATGAAAGTTTGGAGATATCATCTGTTTCTACAGGTGGCAGATCGAACATTTAAGGTCAAAGAGAAGTGGATAGAACTTGAAAAATTAAGGTATACTTTTGTTCGAAGAGCATCTGAGTTGTTGGAAAACTACTTCGCTAGTTTGGCGGATTTCATTATAAGTGACCAAAGTTACTTCTCCCAGGTTTTTGAACCAGATGTTTCTTTACTGTTGGAACTTGTCAATCTTTGGAACATGAATCCCGAGTCTTGCTTGTTGCATGAAACAGAATGGACAATTGAAGAGGCCTGATCATGCTGATCTTCGGTATGAATGCAGGACGTACGCTCGCCTTTTGCAACTCCTGAAGGTTTGCTTCCCCCAATTATCAATAATTTATCAGTAGGCTTCATCTTCTTATTTGGTCACCCTGTCTGTCCTTGGAATTTGCAGTCTCTTGATAGGAACTGCCTGGCCCATTGAGAAAAGCTTACTGTGCCTCCCTTAATTTGCTTCTACGCCGGGAGGTCTGGAAATAAACTCTCCGTCAGATTATCTTGTAGTTACTTATCATGTCATATTCTTCTTGTTCCATCTTCGATCTTGAATGGAGTCATTACTTGCATTAATACATTCCTTGATTAAATAGAAGCTTCTACGGTTGAATATGGTCCTCTGGGGTTTGGTCTGGGACCCTGAACTAAGCAACTCTGCATGTCTTCAGAATCTCTCTGACAGTAACATCTTCGCAATAACGTTTTATTTGGTCACATGCTCACTTTAGAAGCAAGCTACACTTGAATTGAACAGTGTAGGATTTACATGGTTTAGGAGCAAATAACACTGCATAGTCATTATGCTTGGTAGCACTTTAGTTTTCATGAAGGACGTACAGGCTTTATGTTGATACTCCTGGTGATTGCAGATGATATGTTTTTGGATCCATTCTGCCTCCAAAATGGTTTAGATTGACATTAGTCTGGACTCTGGGCAGCATCATATACTAAATGTTGGAGCTGGGTAGCAACCCCAAAATACAATCATGTATTCTTTAGATAACAAGTTCTCCCATCCACTGATATTTTGTGTAATTTAAACCTGACTGTATGCTATGTTTGATCTAAAAAATGTTCTCTTCATTCTCATTTGGTAAGATAGGAGCCACAGTAAATGTATGCTATGTTTGATCTAGAAAATGTTCCATCTATTCTCATGCTTCTGGTAAGATAGGAGCCACAGTAAATACCTTCAAGCAATCAAGCCTACAGAATGGACTAGATAGTGGTCAGTCCGAAATAGAAGAAAATAACAAAGTTTGGTCTATACAGCAGGTTGATCTCTCTCTCTCTCTACACACACACACACACACACACACACACACACACACACACACACACATATATTTATTAGATGTATATATGTGCGGATGTAATACGTGTATTGGCCCTTTATCTGTTTTCTCCTTTTATTTTTTTCACAATACATGTCCATCAAATGCTTGAAAATACAAATCTAAAAATTGCTACACTTTTTTATAGACCCTAATCCCTTTTCTTTAACCGTTTACCTCACAGCCAGATGATTTAGGATGAGTACTGAGTCGTATGATTGGTTCTACTGCAAATATAATGTTCTGTACTAATAGTCTATTTATTATTTGAAGCTGAAATGTGGAGTTTGAATATTTCTACTCCCCTTTCCCAAGACCTAGTGTTGAATAGTCTTTACTCTCCTAGACAATTTGATTGGTCTGCAGCCATCAATTTCAAGGCCAACAAATAGCAGAATCATATCTTAATCTGTCTTCCTTATTTTTGACCTCTTTCAATATCAAATGTTATTTTAAGTTGTATCAACATCCTGTATGGACTCCTCATGATTCATGGGGCTGTTGCAACTTTCAAGATTTCTATCTTTTGGACCTTACTTCGTTGGATCTACCTCCATTAGACGTACTCATGATTCATGGGGCCATTGCAATTTTCATGATTTCTATCTTTCGACCTTACTTCATTGGATCTACCTCCATTAGACATAACTATTGCGTTTGTCGGTTGCACGTCTTTACCACTATGCATAGGCTTTCACCTTCCATCTTTTCATACAAGGAAAGCGGTTGGTGCACTTGGTTCATCATCTGCATTCAAGTATTGGGATGATAGATTATGAACAAGCAAATTTCCTAGGCTTTTTTCTATCCTTCCTTTTGGGAATCCTATCGATAACTATAGAAGCGATGTTAGGCTGTTCATTTTGCTCTAGGGTGTTGTATTGCTATTTTGGACTAGGTGAAGATGCAGTTGTTAGACGAAGACAGAATGTCAACAGTGCCGTGCCTGAGGAATTAAGCATTGGAAATTTCCTGATAGTCTTGTGTTGGTAAGTCTGGAATTCGTTCCCTTCTTTATTTGAAAGTTGTCATAATTGTCCACATGCTCGTGAATTTGCAAATGAGCTTCATACTAGTACCAAAGCATCAAGAAATCCAACTGTATGGCTTGAAGTTTCCACGGGTACCAACCAAAATGTGAACAATGCAGATACTTCTACAGTTTCAGAGGCATACGCTAAAATGCTTACTATTTTTATCTCACTCCTTGTAGATGCGGTAGTGAACTTAATTTTCTACTTACTTTCTGAGCCTTCCCACTGGACTTTTTGTTTGTAATTTTGTTCAAGTTAAGCACTTACATAGCTCGAACTGCAGAGTTCTTTTTTTGCACATTTCATGTGCTTCGAAGTCCTGCACTTGTACCACCGTAGGTGTTGCCAACGGTAACAAAGCTGGATCCAATGATGATGATGCCAGTGATGATGATCTGGGTATCATGGACACTGACGACAATGATGGAAAAGCTGGTAATCTTTTCTCAAAATAACCTGCATTATCTTTATTCTATTAAAGTTTATTTACCTAGGCTTACTAAATTTTGCAGGTAAAAACTCTGCAGAGCTGGCCGCACTAAATGAATCACTTCAGGAATTACTCGACTTGCATTTCACGTGTTGAAGAAAAATGTCTAATCCACACGATTTGCATTTCATGGGACTATTAATCTTCCTGATTATATACTCAGGTAAACATACCTAAGTTAGTGGGAAAAAGAAGTTCATTCTCCAAATATTTTACACTTCTAATGCCTCTTAGCTGGTTGTGTAGCAATTATATTTACTATTTCTCACCCAATTGTGTCGCTTTTTGTTCTCAGGTTTGATGGTATCTACCGGGAGATCTACAGTATCTCTGATGCAAGGTTGGAGGTTAATATTGTGAGGTAACATGAAATCAACATCACAAGTTGTAATTCTTAAATTAGGTGTGCAACTAGGTAGAATCTTTATATTTTCGTCTGGCGTAGAAGTTGTACATCAAACAACAGAAGTTAATGTTCAAGTTGCTGAAGTTCTTGCATACAAGTCAGAAACTGACATTTTTCTAAGTGTTGAAATCGGGTTTAATAGCTATATCGCTGTGAATTTCACCAAGAATTTAAAACTATTGGGCTATTACCAAACTCTTTGAAAGCTTAAGTTTTGTTTTTAAGCAAAATTTGGTGATTTTTTATAGATGAATCTCTTTAAAGGCTGAAAATAGCATGTTCTAGTGCTGAAATTAATCTTCTAGAATGGACGGCAAACCATGAATCATTTTAAAAGTTCAGTATTTGAACAATATGGTGGATATAGTGTTTGTTTTAGGAATCTGATAGTTAGAGGCTGTTGTAATGATGAGGTTTTCTACTTTTGACATTGTTAAAATAATAGTTATTCTACATAAATAGGTAGTTCAATGGTGTGATTAATTGGATGTTGTAATGTGGGCATTTAGATATTGCTTTTGGTCAATTCTTATTTCCCACGCTCTTATAATATATATATATTTTTTTCAGTACACGCTTCGTATACTTTGATGGACGATTCTTTTGTTCTGAACGTCAACATATCAAGGTGAGTATTCGCACTCTCTCCATTTGATTGTGTGGATGGATGTTTACTTAGTTATAAAGATGTGTGGTTTGTTTGTGTCCAGCTCGTATCCCCCTTAGCTCAATCGTTTAGTTGGCCATTCGTTTGTATGTAGTTTTGTTAGGTAGTTTTTGTGATTTGTAATTTTAAATAGGCCGGTTTGAGGCTCTTCTCGACTTGTTCTCCAACCAAGTTAAACGAATGAAATTTGTCACAAGTGTGTTGGCTCCATGATTGGGTAATATCATAGGGAGATAGTGAAGATCAAAAGTGAATGATTTGATGGATTTCATAAATCTCGATTTGGCTTTCGACAATATCTCGGTTGGAGACAAAGGACAAAGGTTAGAGGTCCGAAGGCTAAAGATAATACTATGACAAGATAACTCAAGTTCATGTAGCCTTTCCGTGACATGGGATACGAGATTGGACACGATTTTCTTTTGTTGTTTCTGTTTTTTCTTGTGAACTTATTCTTTGCTCATTTTTTATATTTTCAAACTTGTTTGCACACACTGTCGTATCTCTCCTATTTTCTATTTCATTTATTGCCTTAGTATGACATGTTAACTTTTAGTCTATGACATCATTTTTGTTTTTGTTTTTTTATTTAAAATTTCATAATCTTTATTTTACTTATAGAATCACACATGCTTAAATAATTAATATACACAGTGATAGACTAAATATAATTTTTGAAGTATATTCTTTAAACTTAAATTTATTTTTGAATCATTTGATTGTTATTGGGTAATATGGTACAAGTTGGATATATAATTTTTTGAAATCATGGTTTTAGCACATCATTAGAACCAGTGGCGGACCTACAGTGAGGGGGGTGGTGTCATGTGACACCCCCCAATTCTCCACTACAAGTATTTTTTTTTTTTTTTTTTAAGGTTTTAAGAGTAAATCGAAGTTTACCGCGTAATACTATAACACCCCCAAATCCTTTTGCTCAATAAAACTCTTCGCAATCTGGTTAATTAAATTTTGAACACCTATATTTTTTGGTTATTGAATACAAATTTATTTCTTAGTTGTTCATTTATTTTGATGGTGACACCCCCAAATTTAAATCCTGGGTCCGCCCCTGATTAGAACCTAAATAACTTATTTTATACGGTGTGACTTGAAAATTTATTTTTGTGTAACGATCGATATATCTGCATATTTAATTTGCACAAAATATCTGCATTTTAAATACTGTCATAGTGGTTAGTTTCTAATTTTTTCAACATTATGTGGAGTTTTCTTGATTTTTGGGTTTTAGTAAAAGGTTTGATTTTCTTTCATTTATTTGTCCTTCGCTATGGAAAATTTTGGAATAAAGATTTGCATCTAAGTATAAATTTTCCATGTATAATGTTATGAGTATCGAAAAATTCATTATTATATCATAATTTTCTCATCTTATGAGTTTGAATTTAATATTAATTATTCTTATTATATTTTTTTAAACAATGTTATTTGCCTCTATACTATTTTATTTTTGTAAATAATGTCCTCCTACTTTTAAGTGGTAGCGTGCATTTTAAACATTATATATATATATATATATATATATATATATATATATATATATATATATATATATATAGACACACACACACACACACACACTTTTGTTCCCCTTCTTTTCACTGATTTGAAATATTTTTTTGTCCTTTCTATTTTTTTTTTAAATGACACTTTTGACTTCTTATGATAGTGCAAAATATAAAATTGCAATTTTGTTAAATTATTTTTGAAAGCGCTGGTTTAAATTAGATTTCGGTGTATGTAGCATTCATTTCATTTCTGGTTTTTTCTAGTACTAGTAGATTTTCATCATAAAAGTCATATTTTTATTTTAAAAAATGTTTGAAAAAAAAACATTTGATTTTCCTTAAATTATTATTTAACTTTTTTAAACGTATATTATACTACATATGCTTGAAATAGTTAATATATACATATTGATCAAACAATTTAGTTTTTGTAATAACTCATTTATAATGAAAATGATACTGTTTTAGAATGAAATAGTGCATAAATATTGTCCTATGAATTTTCTCACAATAGATAGGTCTTCAAGTGAGAGGGCCCACTTTGAAACTTATTTCTTGTGAAATTTTTTTATTAGGATCAACGCCCTAATATCTATGCACTTCAAATATTTGCTAAGCAAAATAAATTATTATATTTTCTTTTGCTCTTATTTTGTAGTTCGATATGGTACTAGTTGGAAATATAAATTATTATTTTTCTGAAATCATGGTTTTAGCACGTTACCTAAATAGTTTATTTTATGTGGTGTGACTTGAAAAATTATTTTTATATCAGCATATTTAATGTGCACATATTTTGTTTATATTCTTTTGTTTTCTTTGAGAATATTGAATTATATTATATTATTATATTTGTTTGTATTAAAGTAATTTTGTTTTTTCTAGACTATTGTATATTTATCCCACCTTTTTTGTTATTATACCTTATTATAATTGTCAATATTTTTGTCATCTTAGCCTTAAATTGTAACAGCTCACTGTCCATTTTAAATACTCTCGAAGTGGTTAGTTTCTAATTTTTTCAACGTTATATCGATTTTTCTTGATTTTTGGATTTTATAAAAAAGTTTGATTTTCTTTCATTTTTTTTATTCTTTGTTACGGAAAATTCTGGAATGAAGATTTGCATTTAAGTATAGTTTTTCATGTATAATGTTATGAGTATCGAAAAATTCATTATTATATCGTAATTCACTTGTCTTATGAGATTGAATTTTATGTTAATTGTCATTATTATATATTTTTAAACGATTAATTTTTGCAAATAATGTCCGTTGCCCCTATATTATTTTTTTATTGATACTTGTTTAATTATATGACATTGATTTTCACTAGTATTCATAGTATAATGAACTATGTTTTTGTTATTTTTAGCGTCATTTTGTTATAAGTTTTATTCGGCACGTAACATTATACATAGTTTTTATTAGATTTCTACTGTCGTATTTTGTTTTATGTTTTTAATATAATTTGGTTACTTCTAGACTATTGTGTTTTTATTATTTGCTTGTTTCTATTCAACAATATTAGTTTTACCTCAGTATAATTGTCAACATTTATGTCCTACTTTTTAGTGGTAACATGCATTTTAAACACACACACACACACACACACACACACACACAGATATATATATATATATATATATATATATATATATATATATATATATATATGACACTTTTGTCATATATATATATATATATATATATATATATATGACACTTTTGTCTTCTTTCTTTTCACTGATTTGAAATATTTTCATGTCCTTTTTATTTTTTTTAAAATTTTTCCTTTTATTATAGTGAATGACAATTTGATTTCTTATGATGGTGCCAACTATAAAATTGCAATTTTTTTTCATTATTTTTCAAAGTGTTGGTTTAAAATAGATTTCAGTGTATGTAGCATTGATTTCATTACTAGTTTTTCCTAAAACTGTCGATTTTCATCACAAGTCATATTTTTATTTTTAATAATGTTTGAAAAAAAGCATTTGATTGTACTTAAATTATAATTATAATTTTTAAATGTATATTGTATACATTACATATGATTGAAATAATGAATAAATACATATTGATCGAACAATTTAGTTTTTGTAATAACTCATAGTGAAATAGTGCATAAATATTGTCCTATCAAAATTTTCTAACAATAGATGGGGCTTCAAGTGAGAGGGCCCATTTTGAAACTTATCTCTTGTGAGAAAATTTTATAAGGATCAGCGCCCTAATATCTATGCACTTTAAATAATTGCGAATCAAAACAAATTATTATATTTTCTTCTGCTCTTATTTTGTAGTTTGATAAATATAATTTTTTGAGAATTTATTTTTGTGTAACGATCTATATGTCAACATATTTAATTTGCACAAAATACTTCGTTGATATTCTTTTGTTTTCTTCTAGAATATTGAATTATATTACTGTATTTGTTTGTGTATTTTTAAAGTAATTTAGTTTTTTCTAGACTATTGTATTTTTATCGTACTTTGGTTTTTTATAATACCTCATTATAATTGTCATTATTTTTGTCAGTTTAGCCCTAAATTGTAACAGCTCGGTGCCCTTTTAAGTAGTCTCAAAGTGGTTAGTTTCTAATTTTTTCAACATTATATTGAGTTTTCTTGATTTTTGGATTTTAGTAAAAAGTTTGATTTTCCTTTAAGTATAATTTTCTATGTATAAAAAGTTTGATTTTTCTTGATTTTTGGATTTTCCATTTAAGTATAATTTTCTATGTATAATGTTATGAGTGTGCAAAATTCAGTATTATATCGTAACTTACTTATCTTATGAGTTTGAATTTTATATTAATATTTATTATTATATATTTTTAAACAATGTTAATTGTCTCTATACTATTTTATCTTTGTAAATAATGTTAGTTGCCATTGTCCTATTTTTTTTTACCGATACTTGTTTAACTATATGATATATCGATTTTCACCAGTATTTGTAGTATACTCAATTATGTCTTTGTGATCTTCAGCGTCATTTAGTTACAAGTCTTTATTTGGCACGTAACGTCTGCTCGAATTGTCGATTTTCATCATAAGTCATATTTTTATTTTTAATAATGTTTATTATTTTAATTTTTTTTAACGTATGTTATACTACATATGCTCGAAATAATTAATATATACATATTGATCTTATAATTTAGTTTTTGTAATAACTCCATTTATTATGAAAACAATACTGTTTTAGAATGAAATAGTGCATAAATATTGTCCTATGAAAATTTTCTCACAATAGATGGGGCTTTAAGTGAGAGGGCCCACTTTGAAGCTTATTTGTTGTGAGAAAATTTTATTAGGACCAGCGTCCTATTATCTATGCACTTCAAATATTTGCTAATCAAAATATATTATTATATTTTCTTTTGCTTTTATTTTGTATTTGATAAATATAATTTTTTGTAGTATACTCTTTACCCTTCAATTTATTATTGAATCTTTTAATTGGTATTGAGTAATATGGTACTAGTTGGATATATAACTTTTTTCCTTTTTGAAATCATGGTTTTAGCACATCATTATAACCTAAATAATTTATGTTCTGTGGTGTGACTTGAAAATTTATTTTTGTGTAACGGTCTATATGTTAGGATATTTAATTTGCACATAATATTTTGTTGATATTCTTTTGTTTTCTTCTAGAATATTGTATTTGTTTGTGTATTTTTAAAGTATTTTGTTTTTTCAAGACTATTGTATTTTTATCATACTTTTTTTTATAATACCTCATAATAATTGTCGATATTTTGGTCATCTTAGCCTTAAATTGTAACAGCTCTGTCCATTTTTAATACTCTCAGGTGGTTAGTTTCTAATTTTTGCACATTATATGGAGTTTTCTTGATTTTTGGATTTTAGGAAAAAAAGTTTTATTTTCTTCCTTTTTTTTTTTCCTTTCGTTATGGAAAATTCTGGAATAAAGGTTTGCATTTAAGTATAATTTTCCATGTATAATGTTATGAGTATCGAAAAATTCATTATTATATCGTAATTTACTCATCTTATGAGTTTGAATTTTATATTAATTATAATTGTTATATTTTTTTAAACATAGTTAGTTGCTTCTATACTCTTTTATTTTGTAAATAATGTCAGTTGTCCCTATACTATTTTTTTTGCTGTTACTTGTTTAATTATATGATATTGATTTTTAGCAGTATTCGTAGCTAATCAACTATGTTTTTGGTATTTTTCGTGTCATTTAGTTATATGTCTTTATTTGGCATGTAACGTCTGCTAGAATCTTAGTTTTTTATTGCATTATATAACATTATACATAGTTTTTTTTTTTTTTGTGATACTTGAGTCTTTGATTTTAATGTGGTACTATTAATGTTATGTTCTGCTAGCAAAAATTACGAATAAAATTATGAGTTTTATTATGGTAAATGATACTTATTTTAACTTTTTACTAAAGCGGAAGTATAACGTTGCAATCTTTCATATGATATTTTTGGCATTTTTGGTTTAAATATGATATCTTTAAATGTGTTTAGATATTTGCGTAGAAATGATTTCATTGCTGGTGTGGAGTCTGGAATCCGATTTAAACTTTTTGAATGCACTGTTGCGAACCCTTTGGTAATATCTGCACAAAACACTCAACACTAGGTTAGTGCTGACCGAGGTTGGGTCTCCTGTACGCATTTGGACGATTAAGTTAGCTTTTAGCGAGAATGAAAGCAACTTGAAAGTAAGAGCTAGTGCGAGTATATGCGCGTGTACTTGTAATAGGAGTGCCCTTGAAGTATTTATTGTAGAGAGGCCTAACTGCTTGCCGAAGTTAGGAGAGAGAATATAGCATCGTGTTCCGGGAACCACGGTAGTACAGTCACGTGTTACACATCAAGGCAGATTGGGTGGGTATGTTCGCGGTCTCCTCCACGTTCATCTGCAACGTGGGGGACACGTCCCTACGTGTCGTGGCCGAGCGTAGTATCCTTAGTGTGAGGCCGAAAGTTGAGAAATATTTCTCCTTCTATGATTATTATGCCAAAGGGATATGCTGAAGCAAGCATGCTAAGAGCAAATAAGGTCTCGTTTTTGGGCCTGGTCCAACTTGGCTCTAGAATAAATGTGCTAAAGATGATTGTTGGCCCATAACTGTGTATTTCGGCCTACAACAGTTGGTTTTCTGTACAACTACTGATTAACATTTTACATCTAGTAAATATTACTGTTAGCACATCATTAGATCCAAAAGAACATATTTTATGTGGAAATTGAGAAATTGTTTTGATTGAAAATCTATATAGCTCAGTATACTTGACTTACGTAAAATAATTTTTCATGATTCTTTTATTTTTCTTAGATTAATAGATTTTACTACCGTATTTTGCTTTATATTTTTAATATAATTTGGTTCTTTCTAGACTATTGTATATTTATTCTTTGTTTATTTCTATTCAACAATATTAGGCCTCAGTATAATTGTCAACATTTGTGTCCTACTTTTAAGTGGTAATGTGCATTTTAAACATTATATATTTTGAACACTGCTTGGATCAAGCATTTTTCGATAATATTTTGAGTTGATTTCTTGTGGGTACCCTTAAAAATATATTTTAAACACATTGAACGGTCCGGATCATTAAAAGTTAATCAGGAATGAAGAGTTTGGATGTTGTTCTAATATTGGTCTAAAAAAATATTAGTCTATGGAACAGGCCCTCATATATATATATTTGAAATTTTTTCTTGTCCTTTCTTTTTTTTAAAAAAATTTCCTTTTATTATAGTGAATGACACTTTGACTTCTTATGATAGTGCAAAACATAAAATTGCAATTTTTTTACATTATTTTTCAAAGCGTTGGTTTAAATCAGATTTCAATGTATGGAGCATTGATTTCATTACTGGTTTTTCCTAGAATTGTCAATTTTCATCATAAGCCATATTTTTTATTTTTAATAATGTTTGGAAAAAACACATTTGGTTTTACTTAAATTATTATTTTTAAATCCTTTTAACATATATTATACTACAAATGCTTGAAATAATTAATATATACATATTGATCGAACAATTTAGTTTTTGTAATAACTCATTTATTATGCAAACGATACTGTTTTAGAATGACATAGTGCATGAATGTTGTCGTATCAAAAGTTTCTCACAATAGATGGGGCTTCAAGTGAGAGGGCCCACTTTGAAATTAATCTCATGTGAGATAATTTTATTAGAACAAGCGCTTTAAGATCTATGCACTTCACATATTTGCTAAACAAAACAAATTATTATATTTTCTTCGGCTCGGCTCTTATTTTGTAGATCGATAAATATAATTTTTTGAAGTATACTCTTTACCCTTAAATTTATTTTTGAATCTTTTGATTGTTATTAAGTAATATGGTACTAGTTGGATATATAATTTTTTTTTTTAAATCATGGTTTTAGCACATCATTAGAACCTTAATTTATTTAATGTGGTGTGACTTGAAAATTTATTTTTTGTGTAACGATCTATATGTCAGTATATTTAATTTGGACAAAATATTTTGGTGATATTCTTTTCTTTTGGAATATTGAATTATATTATTGTATTTTTTGTGTATTTTAAAGTAATTTTGTTTTTTCTAGACTATTGTATTTTATCGTACTTTTATTTTTTTTAATACCTCATTATAATTGTCTATATTTTTGTCATCTTAGCCTTAAATTATAACAGCTCGCTGCCCATTTTCAATACAAAGTGGTTAGTTTCTAATTTTTTTCAACATTATATGGAGTTTTCTTGATTTTTGTATTTTAGTAAAAAGTTTGATTTTCTTCCATTTTTTTGGTCCTTCGTTATGGAAAATTTTGGAACAAAGATTTGCATTTAAGTATAATTTCCCATGTATAATGTTATGAGTATCAAAAAATTCATTATTATATCGTAATTTACTCATCTTATGAGTTTGAATTTTATATTAATTTTTTATATTACATTTTTTTTAAACAGTCAGTTTCGCACACCTCTGGCTTACCGTCGGTCTCGGACCCCGGCGGTGAGTGGGTATAGGCGTAGTTACCGTGGTCGTGGTCAGAGGGCAACCTATAGTCGTCGCCGGTATGTCCAAAATATTCCAAGATACATTAAGAGGAACAAGAAAGGTGCACGTAGACTCCAGTTATTTGATGAAGAATTGAGGGATGTTAATTTTAGTAATAAGGGTTCATCTCGGTTGCTTAATGGTATTAATTTGGGAAACAAAAGGTCAGATCGCCAATCTGACAAAATAGTTGTGAAAGGTATAAAGTTGATAGGCAATGTGCAGCTGGGGGCGGATGCGAGGAAAGAGGAGGTGGTCCACCATGTGCTATTATTCATAATAAGTGATAATAGCCCGTCCTTGTCTGTTCCCACACCAGACAAAATATTTACTTGTGTGGGTGAAGGGAACCCAGAAACCTGGGTTATTGATGCTGATGAGGCTGACCGCTACAGGATTTTAAAAAAGATGAAGTTCAAGCTTGTGGGTGGACCGGATAAAGACCGACCTCGGAATGGAATTGAAATCGTTGATCGTTTTTGTCCTGTTGATGTTTGGACGGATTTTAGAGATTCGCTGATTGGGAACGTGGGAAATATTCAAAAGGGAGCCATATATTTGGTTGCTGCATCTATTAGTGGGAAGGAGTGCAAGTACACTTTAAGAAGTCAAATGTATTTTAAAACTGTATGGTTATCCAGTTTCATTTGATGTTGTTGTAAGAAATTTCTATATTGTAATTTTCAGGTTAATGGAGGTTGACGATATTAAAACTAGTGTTGTTGAAGGAATTTCAGCAAGTGATTTTAGTTGCATTGAACTGGCCTTGCCTAATTTGTTTTCTCAATTAAGGTTGAGGTACTCCCAAAAAAGTATTAAAGTGGATAAAATATTAATCAAATATTCTCCACTATGTGCACCCAATGCCTGCGGTATTGTTAGGGTTAATATTTATGATCGGAGGCTAGATGGGAGTGACAGTCTACAGGCTTACTATATATTTCCAGTGGACTGTCAGTGTGAGTTAGTATACTATGGAAATGGATATTGTTCCATTAATGAAAGACAAGTGTCCTGGGTAGTTAAGTATCGTATTGAAGATTCTAACATAAAAAGGGGCGTGACCTACTGTAAAATGAAGGGATATTTAAAGTATTCTACTAGTGATATGCCAGATGATACAACAATGAGACCTCCATCAATTTCAGTTTTATCTAAGAAATACACACGAGAGAATGTGGACGTATGGCACTGTGCGCCTACCAGACCTGTCCCCATCCTTTCTCGTAGTCTTTCACTTGGATTGCCTGAGCAGAGGAGAGATTTATTGCTGGGAGGTTTTGGAGAATGTGGATCAACAGTTGATGACCGCAGGGGTCGTGTTAGTGTTTCTGAGATTGAAGTACGCAGGGGTGGTATAGGCATTATGGAACTTGATCCTGGGCCCTCTGTTTCGGAAGTTGGTGAGAGAAGAAATGTAGTTGATAAAAAAGGATCTGTTGTAATGGACCCGCATGAATTTTCAGATGTTCTAAGAAATGTAATAATGAGTGTAAAACAAGGTGAAGATTCGAAAGATGTAATCATTGATGATAAGGGAAATGTAGTAAGCAAATGAGAGATTCGGAGAAATGTAACTCTAATAAAATTTTTCATTAATAAATTCGAAGATTACATTTTGCTCAGCCCATTCCTTGAAAGCTGGGTCTTCGTTAATTGCATTGAAATAACTCATATCTCTATTACAGAGCACGATCGATGGAATTCCTCCCTTGACTCTTGTTTTTTTTCGATATTTTTCATTGCAGACGAAATTTAATTGTCCACCCAGTAATTCTTTCTTGCATGGTAGGAACTTGAACGGTATGTCGTCAATGACGTTATATAACGCTTGGTTGTCATAGTCACTAAAGTCCACTCCGCTGCAATAATAATTATGTCTTCCTAAGCTTCTTGCCCATTGTGTTTTTCCCGTCCTGCTTGGGCCTTCTATGATGATACTGGTGGCCCTTGTTGGTCGCTGTTCTGGTTCCTGTAAGGCAGATCAATTTTAGTAGGTTGCCCTCTATGAATTAGATGTAGAATTCTATTTTGTATGTGCTCTGTTGTTTCCTGGTGCAGCCAGTGAAGTGTGTCAATGTCATCATTGTTGTTGAAGTGTAATTGAATTAAATTTTTACTCACGCATAAAATATTTTTGTCAGCCCACTCCCTGATTGGCTGTGGGACATTTGGAAAGGCTGTCCATCGTGGGATGTAAGTCTCAGGAGGTTTTGGCCAGGTGTAGTCCGCTGCAAATAATATATTGCGTAGTTGGGTTCCCCAGTAAAAAGGTTGTTCATGTTTTACTCGTGCCAAATATTCCTCTTTACTGGAGCATTCACTTATGATAGAACCCCAACGGCTGTCTCTTGATTTCTTGGGACTCTTCCTTGAAGCTTTGAACATTCCTCTTTCCTCGAACTGTCCTCCTTTGGCGATGTAATCAGCAACGTGGGCGTCCGATCGAGGAACTTGAACGTTTGGATGATAGTTTGTTTCTCCATTGGATGGGTCCTTAAGATCCCATTTTCGGGGATCCCTTATGTTGAACTTTTTGGAACACTGGATGAGGGCATGTAGGTGAGGTTCCCCATCCTTGTGTTGTTCAGTTGCGACCCTGCAGTAAGTAGGCTCATAAGTTGCAAAAATATTCCATAATATGTCTAATACGAATTGGGCAACGAGGGGGCAGTGAGGGTAAGTTAGGAATAGTGATTTGCCTTGAATTCTAAAGTTGTTTGGCGTTCTGGCCATTTTTCGTGGACCAGTTGTGTATTTTCAGTGAAGTGGCTCCGGTAAGGGTGGGGGAAATCTCTACAATATACAGGTTTTGCGGAGCCTGGAGCCACCATTATATGGGCCAAAGGAACCACGCAGATCATGACACGTGTCCGGGGGCAAAACCTTTTAATTGCCTCTATACTATTTTATTTTTGTAAATAATGTCTGTAGCCTACATCGCCTCCAACAATCATAAAAAATTGGTGAAGAAAGCTTTCGGAAGATTGTATTTTTAAGAAACTATTATGATCAAAAGCTCCATAACAATTATTAGAGACGTTTTTTTTTTGGAAAAAATACTTTTTTTTTATATTTTTAGTGTCATATTATTTTATTTTATGTATTTAAATTGACGAAAAAAATATGTAAATGCCTACTCTTTTTAACAAAAGAAAAAATAATTTGTCCACAACACAGCCTTTATATTTTAAACAACCTTTTTTCTTTTTTTCAAGTTTGGAAAAATAACTCAAGAGGACAAATTCGATAATAAGGTTTGAAAATATTAATAATAGGAGTTTTTGAAACAAACAAAGTAAATGATTGAATAAAGAAGCCACCTAACAAATATCTTTTTAAAGTATTGCATTTTTTAAAGTATAACCAATATGATTTAGTTTATCTTTTGCCTTTATTTTATAACACTAAATACTGGGGGTAAATATATTGAAGGATAATTTTTTAATGGTTGATATATATGAGGGCAAAGTGGACAATTAACTTCATATCTGACCATATTAAGTTCATATTTTAAGATATCCATTTGGAACAAACACGGGATATTATTCTATTTATATACTGTGAGACCTCGATCTGGAGTAAGGGAATTAAGAATGGGAAGTGGAAATATGCTGATAAGATTGGTATTGGAAGTAGATTTGATTGGAGATTTTGGAATTAATTCGGTAATTATTTTGGATATCGGGATCAGGTTTTATTTTAATCAGAGATCGAGGAATTGGTCGGGGATTAATTTTATAGTTAATTGACGAATGGGAATGATTCTCAATATAAATTTGGAAAATGTGTTAATTTCGGCCCACGACCGAACGAAGTGGGAAGCACTAAACACTTCAAATTTGATTGGGAATATTATACACATTAAAAAGAAAAGGAAAAAAGAAGAAGTTTTGGACAATTTTTTCCCAAATTAGGAGAGTTGCTTGTGAGCTACTTGTACGAGTCAACAATCTCCTTTGTTAAAAGCTTAGGTACACCTCGTGCTTGAGCATTTCTGGCATGAAAGCATGAAATATTTTATTGTTATATGTTGTTTTAAGCATGAAAATATCATGCTAGATAATGTTGAATAGTTCATATTGTAAATCATGCGTTAATTAAAAACATCGATTAATAAGTTGATAATCGTTCAAAATGGTATCCCGACAGCTAAGAGATTAGAATATAGTGAGAGACATGAAATAAGGTTGTTAATTACGGCCAATGTGGTTTACGGATGATGTCATTCCACGTATGCAATGACGCATAAAGGGGATAGTTTCCACCTACGAACTATTGGCAACTGTTTAAATAGAACATAAATGAGATAATCTTGAATAACGTCCTTGGCTTTGACTTTTGGGGACGATGCTTGTTAATTCCGTTTATCACGGTCATTGTGTTGCATGCATTGTGCATATGATTGACTTGGCAAATCCATAAAACTTCTTATTTGAATTCACACTAACGTTGCACTGATGATGTTATTAAACAACATATCAAGTTTTGCGTCAGTGAGTGGATGAAGACTTTTTATTGCATAGACAATATGTTTGGTTTAGTTTGTTTTCTAGTATTTGTTTAGTCACGTGTTAGGTTGATATTTTTTAGGAGAATATTTATATGATAACCGTATGTATAGAATAACACGTATACTTCTGTGGTGTTATTTTTTAGATGACGTTCTCATAATCTTCTCAAACTACACATGACTGATTTTTTAGTGGATAGTAAGATTTGCTAAATTTTTCTTTTTGTGATGTCAAGTAGTTGAGCTCACGAAAATAATATCATAAATAAAATTTTTGTTTTTATTCGTAACAGAAGATTTTGAATTATTTGTGTTTTACGTTGCGTAGATTTATTAGGGAAAAATAAATGTGACAGATTCAAATGTGACACATGGGAATCCTCGAAAATATACATCCATCTCTATTGATAATCAAATAAAAAAAATTACAGAACAAATTCTACAATACCATACATGAATTGATATACAAAACGTAAAACTGTTACTAAATCGAGTCATTTGTTTACACAGTCCTCTTAAGATGAAATCATCGTCTCACCGTAGATGTTGGAGGTTTGCTTCGGCGTTTATCTCCCAAAATAAAATGGCTCCTCAATTGAAGAAACACCGACCTTATGATTGTATGGCGAACTTCTTTGTGCCTTGCTCTCTCTCTCTCTCACTTGAACAAACGAAAATCGAGAGTTTTATCATAGACAGAATTTCGTGTATCCAACAACCAAGAATAAGATTGGTATAAAAATAACCACGAGAGACCTTTGGAATGTTGAAACCGAAAATCCTTTGGTTGCATGCCATGAATGGTAGTTAGTAGAGTCATTATTAGAGACTCTTAGGCTGCGTAACAGACGAGACTCTCCAATTGTGCAACAAAATAGATTACAAATTGTTCTATATCACGAAATTTTATTTTTGCAAAATAATTAGGGATGTGACTTAGGATTGTTAGAAGATATGAGAGAGAGAGAGAGAGGGAGAGAGAGAGACCTTTGGAGTTCGGATGGATCGGTTCCGATTGAGCTTCAGATCTAAAAATCGAAAGAAGTAGAAACCGTGAGAGAGACGGAGAGAAAAAGAGAGAGAGGAGACTGTGAGAGAGCAAGAAAAAGAAACCATACGATTAGAGGCGGAGAGAGAGAGACGGAGGATGTGCGGTGGGGAAACTGTCGGCAGTGAGACTGAGCGTTACCATTTTGTTACATAAAAACAGAGCCTTGGGCTTTTGCTTCTACGGGAGAAATAGAAACAGAAGGGCAAGTTCGGGCAAAAAGAAACCAAGGCAAATACGACAAAAAATTAAAAATATGTATATACTTATGTTAAACTCCTTTTTCTGTTATGAACTTAAATATAATAGAAACTAAGGACAAAAACTCTTGCTCGGTAAAAAATTAAGCTTAATTATTTTTGAAATTTTTTAAAAGCGTGAGGAATTAAGTGCGGAAAATGTTCCTTTTTATTATAGCCGTCTGACCCCCTGGTATATATCCAATTCATTCACAATAAAACTTTCAATTTTCACAACCAGATTTACTAAAGATAGAAGTCACCTTGGCTTTTCGAAATAATATTTTCTATAAAATAAATAAAATAACAGATCAAAATACATCATATAATACTATAATAACTTTTTCATGATGTCATGTGAAGCTGTTAGAACAATCTTCAAGAAAAAATTGTCCTGCAAATTTCACAGAGTAGATATTAAAATTGGCATATAAAATTCATGATATTAGGGCATTCATAGAATCATCCTCGCAAAAAAAATCTTGAAATACTATATATTGTCAATATATTAATTCCAAATCGTTTTCGCTCCTATATATTATCAATATATTAAATATGTATGGTGTGGGAGCGAAATTATTAACTCAAATAATTTTATCAATTTATCATGATAGTTAATTTATATTATAATAATAGTAGTTATGAAACTTATATTTAATTTATTAATCTGGGAAAAGTATTTTTGTGACGAAACTTTATATTTTGTTCACACCAAAAGATATTTGTGGGTAATCGCTCTAGCAAAGTCTTCCACTTCTCCATTATCACTCAGGTAAACCCTATTTCTTCCTTTGTGCTTGGAATTTCTCAAGTTATAAGCATATGTTTTGGAGCCATACACTTGAATATCAATCTTAGACTTGATAGTATCTGCACAAAAAAATGATATTGATATTTGTAACGCTCCGACTTCTTGGCAACGTTATTAAATTCATTTATTTCTAATTCTTAAGGAAAACAAGATTTGAAGAAAATCGCACATTTATTAATTAAAAACAAAGTACTAGAGTGCGAAAGTTAAAATGCCCAAAATAGTCTTTATGGGTTTACATTGAAGTTAAACATAAAATTTAAACAAGGTCAAATTAAGGATAGGGCAGCTAGGTGATGGTCTCCCTGTGGGTTGTCTTCTGCTCAATCTGCTCCACTGGGTTCTCGATCTGCACATCTACAACATGAAAGATCAGGGATAAAAAAATTACACTGATAAGTTTTTACACTCAATAGGAATAGTTATCTGAAATACCAAACCCACAAGTCATAAAAGGCACAACAAAATAAATAGATATAACGACATGTATACTGAATTAAAGTACAATACATCCTAATACAATCAAAGAAAATAGTAATCAACATGTAAGTATTTTATGCTAAATTTTTCGTTGTTCCTTTCAAGTCGGGACGACGCCCACGGAATCAAATCCATACCACCTTAGCTCAACGGCCAGTGGAAATATAAACCACCTCCGGAATCAAACCTGGAATAGAATAGTGGGATGGAGAATCTAACCACCATCCACCTCGGGAATTTACTCGGCACTTAAGTGAGAAGGGAAATTGGACCACCATCTTACTTTGGGAATCTAACCCAGTAACTATCTCGAAAATTTAACCCGACAATCAAGCAGCACGATGATTGGACTTACCTTATTCCACTTTTAACGTTTGTTCACAGTTTTTCTTAATTTTCAAAAGTTCCGATTCATGCAACACTACATAACCAAGTTCAATCAACATGCTTGATAACATCGTGAAACAATAGATCCATAGCCATGAGTGGTCAACCGAAATGCACAAGACCCCACGAAAATCCATGGTCATAACATAATACGAGTGTATACTTGTGCAGTGTATAATCATGCAAAACAGAGAGTTTAACGGTCTGGAAGTTATTGCCAAAGTGCCTGGGCGACATGCTAGAAATTTAAAAATTTACATAGGTCGCTGAAGCAGCTCTATAGAGGCCTAGAGCTCGCTCGAGTGGTCTACTGGATTCTATTTTTACTGGTCAAGAACTGTGAACATTTAAAGGGCTCGCTCGTGTGGCCCTTCGTTTCTGTCAGATTCTGGAATGTCGAGATCTGAGTTTTAGGTTACGATAAAAACTTAAATCGTGCATTATATACACTAAACATGCGATAAACATTAAAAATTACAACCTCGGGACTAGAAGGTAAGCGTTCCTACCTTATTAGATTACGAAACACGAACAATATGATGAATTTGACGATCTTACAAACGGACAGAGCGCCAACTCCAAGAACATGTGGAAACCCTCTGACTCGCTCCAATTTCATCTAATACCTCAATAGAATGACCTTTGTGAACGAAAAACACTGGCCTAATGTTGATTATATAACTAAATTTCTTCATAATAGCGTCTTAACCATCATAGATCCTAGATTAAAAATAAATTTCTGCCATAAACAAGCCTTGAACACTAATCTACCCGTTTAGAATTTGAAGAGGTCGCTTGAGCGGCCTCGCTCGAGCGAGCTACTAATTTTCAAAACTTGATTTTTTTTTCAAAAACAAGAAAATTAAATGCATAAAATGAATTTCATTATTTAAAAATAATTTAAATATTACTAAAATAATTGGGTTAGTACAATATTGATTTTGACCTTGTAAATCGCTGCCATTCTACTCCCATACACTTTCAACTATATCATAGTTTGCATATCGATCTTTGTGCCCCTCACAAACGAGGAGTCAAACGACTACAAAAGAGCAAGTCAGATACATGAGTCTCTCATTATTTTGTCATTCGAGGTCGTGATTCTTTTATTATTTTGTCGGGGCTATGTGCATTGGACAGCTTTAGATCATCTGTGCACATAAGTGTGCGCATGATGCATTGTCATCATGCGCAAGAATTATGGTTAGCTGAGCTAGTTGAACTTAGTTAGATTGGTAGGTCTTGAGTTTGTGGACCGTTACTTACCAACGTTTTGTAACATGCATAATAATGGGTTTCGATATATGAATCGATTGCTCATATTTCAATTCAGGAAATATGAAAAGAGGTTCGGAACAACGCTCTCTAGCAATGAATATTTTGAAAAAGTATTGTTGTTTATGACAAGAGGTCCGGAACAACGTCTAGGCGTATGATGATACTAGCAAGGCAAAATATTACGGAATAGACCATAGCTAGACGTCATGGTTGATGAAATACCGATTATCGAGCATATGCCATAGTATATCTAGCATATACCATAGTAGACGATCTTTGAGTTAGCTCATTGGTTGAGCAATGACCTATTCACTTGTTGGGCTGAATTGTGACAGATATCTTTATATTATATTTACCTTGTATAAAATAGACGGTTATAGAAATTTAAACATGCAATCACACAACAAATAAACTTCTAAGGGTTTGAGGTAAGATTCTCCTACCATGATCGCGAAATAAAATGAAACAAAAAAAAAACTTCAAACAAAACCTCACAACCTCTATCTGATTTGTTTGATTTTTCTAACATGAAATTCGTGAAAAATAATCAAAAGAAAAATTCAGTTTTGTATTGAAAACCCCCTCATAATTAAATTGCTGTCAAAATCCCCATAAAAATCAAGAATATAAATCATTTTTATTTTATAAAACCCTTTATTCAAAACCCATAAACCCTAAGGAAGTTACAAATTTGGAGAATGGAAGACGAAAGGGACATTATCCGGTATTGCTCGCACCTTCTCACATCTCGTACACTAGCAATCAAATCCATCCACTGGTGAGCAAATAAAAAAGGCTATATTAACAACATGAAATCGGGTCGTTATATGAATATTTTAAAAAAGTATTGTTGTTTATGACAAGAGGTTCAGAACAACGCCCGGGCGTATAATGATACTAGCAAGGCAAAATAATACGGAATAGACCACAGTTAGATGTCACAAGTAACGTCAATTGTCTTACTTAAGAGTTGCTCCCATTACCTAATTGAACACTTAATAAAATAAAATCTATTTTTGTCAATACAGACACTTCAACATTTATATAATTAGCATATACCATAGTAGACCATCTTTGAGTTAAGCTCATTGGTTGAACACTGACCTATTTACAAACGTGACAAATATCTTTATACTTATATTTATCTTGTATAAAATAGACGGTTAAAAATGTTGAACATCTTAAAAAATATAATTCATTTATATTCACAAACGTGACAAATTATATTTATCTTGTATATATCTATGTCCAATTGAATATGTTATTGTATGAGTTATTCATATACTAAAAATTAATCAAATAAATAATTCAAATTAATTAAATTGGATGATATCGACAACGTAGCACCAATACCTATTATTTTAAAATAAAATAAAACTCCTCTTTTTCTGTGCAATACACGGGATAATTTTTCCAAAGAAGATTCCCGCGCTCTTCTAATTTTAATAATAACTATGATTTGGTTTGGTGAACCCTCTAAGTTAAAAGGATAAAATGCACTGATCTCCCTGAGATTTCCAGTAATTGCAGAGACCTCCCCCGAGGTTTGTAAAAATATCCTCTCTTCCCCTGCTTTTGAAATTATTACAATCAGATTATTTTGATTAACCTTCTAAGTTAAAAGGGTAAAATGCACTGACCTCACATGAGGTTTGTGAAAATACACTCACCTCCCCTATTTTTTAAATTATTATACTTTCTACCCCTTGTTACTTTCTGCTCGAAATGGGTTGGTTTGTGATGATGTCATCAGATTATTTTGCCTAAATGCCTAAAACACCCTTGCTCATGCTATAAAAATGAAACAAATTTTTTCCAAGGCACACATTCTTTGTTTATCTCTTTACCTCACTAAAGATTAAATGTTTGTAATTGTTTTTATTTTAGTTAATTTTTTTCAAATGCATTAATTGATTGTTTCATTATTAATATAATTTATTTTTTCTCTAGTTATAAACATGTCATCTAGATTCTATTTGGCATAAACTATTAATCTAAATTATTTTTTATCTTTATTTTTAAAAAATTATATTTGTTGTTTTTTATTAATTTTTTGAGGGCAGAAGAAATCTAAAAAGTTCACTAAAGACAAAAAAATTCTCAAAACATACCTCATTTTGTCTTATTTTTTGTTTTTCCTAAATTTTTAAATTTTTTGGACAATATTTTGTACTTGTCAAGCAGTAAGAGATGACCAATTTAAGCAATTGCAAAAAAAAAAAAAAAAAAAGAACTACGTGATCCTGAAAAAAGAAAATCACTTGATTAGTGTCAATTTATAGTATGTCCTCCAAAATATATCATACATCAACATTGATCCATAATTGTTAACTTTTTTGAAATCTCCCGTTGACACGAATCAATAATGTGTAAAAACTTGACGCAAAATAAAAAGTACAATTTTTTAAAATAAGAAAAAAAGAATTTATGGTTTTGGACTAAATTTTCTCTTGAATTACTGTCTTTATTTGAAAAAAAAAATTACATGTATTAATTTTGTGTTAAATTATTGTGGACTATAAATTCATCTCGACAAGAAATTTAAAAAAATAAAAAATATGAATTAAATTTTAAAATGTTTAAAAATATAAAACAAACTAACAATATCTGTTCATTTAGAATTATTTTTTATTCAGTAAAATTTTAAAATTTTAGGGTTATAGTTTTAAATTTTTTACATTCTTATCGACAAGACAAATCAAAAATAATTTAGCGCATAACTAGAAAACACAAATAAGTGTGTTATGCACACATCTTGCTAACAAAAATTTATTTTAAAATTTCAACTTCGCAGTTAATTTTGATATAAAAATAATTTAAAAATAAAATTGAGATAACACAATAGAAAGTGGGTCAAATAAGCGGTGCTGATCACTATTTTTAATGCGGCGGTGGCAAAATTGGTAGTTTTTCTTATTTTTTATTTTTACTTTTACCAACGCCGTATTAAAAAAAAAAGTGATCAACACCGCTTATTTAAACTCCTTGTGATTATGTTCTCTAGATTTTATTTTTTAAAAATTCACCGTTGACTTAAAAAAATATTTTGAGATTAACCGTAAACTCATAATTTTAAAGGGTAAAAGATATTTTATAAATGAAATTTTCTCTTTATCCGATAGAAACAACAAACAACCATAATAATTTTAGTTCCAAATAAAGCCTCTAAAGCGACATTTCAATGGTGAAATTAATGCCGTAGCCCCAAAACTAACAGCAGGGGTAAATGATATAATAGTTTCAAAAGGAAGAAAATTATTGTATTTTTTAAAATCTCAAGGGAGGTCCTTGTAATTGTCAAAACTTTCAGGGGAAGTTAGTGTATTTTATCCAAATTAAAAGAACCATCGGAAGGATTGGTAATGTTGAACCCGTGTTAGGTGGGTAAATAAAATAGAACTCAAATTATATCGTTTTATTCGCAGTACGCGTATTTTACATAAAACTGAGGTTCAGCTCCGCAAATCCGAAAATTGGACTCCAGCTTTCTCAACTGGCTAGTGATATGGCGCATGCTAACTTCCCCCCATGACACCCGCTAAAATGCGCCTCCTTTGCTCCTCCCTCCATCCACTCTCCACCGCACGACATGGTAGTTTTTCAGTTGCGAAACAAGAGAGCCATAAAAATAATTTTACTTCTCCTCCCCGCCATTTACCGCCGACCACCACCCTCCAACCACCGCCGCCGCAAACTCAACGGCCGCCATTTTCACCAACGTAACGCAACTCCCAACCCACGTGTCGCACGTTTCTTTAACCCCTTAAACACCCGCCCCCTTCCAAAACTTCATCCGCAACTAACTTAGTTGAAACCGAAGCACATTCCCGGAATCCGATTCCGATTCCCCAAATGGGTTATCCAATTACCATTCCGAACAATCGAATCCCCACCCAATATGGCTATTAATGTCTACTTGTAATCACAGCAAGCCGACACTTATTCCCGAATCGGATTCCGCTTACCCGTCACCGATTCCTGCTTCCCTCCTCCTTGAAAGATGTCTATTTAAGTCCAAGATGCGAATTCCAAAACGTCCTAACGTGTCTGTTTGCCTCTCTCTCTTCTCTCTTCCCCAATTTCAGTTCCATTCCCCTCATTTTCTCTCCCGTTTTCACTCCTCATTTGTCATATACAGTCTCCCTTCGAGAAGTTCTGATCGCAAAAGAGGAGCAAGTCATATCACAGGTTAGTTGTATTCAATCAATTTAGAAGAGCAAGTCATATCATAGAAGTTCTTGCTCGGAATTTTTACGACATGGGCACTGTTTTGTCTGTTGTTTCAATCATGGGTTAGTTGTATTCAATCAATTTAGAAGAGAGAAAGTCATATCATAGAAGTTCTTGCTCGGAAATTTTTACAACATGGCCACTGTTTTCTCTATTGTTTCAATCAACTTAGGGCTTCTTGTTTCCGTTTCTTGACAATTGGTCTTTTTGGGATGGAATTGACCGTAGTTGCTCGGAATTCTAGTGAATTCGTGGTCCTTAATTGGGTTAGATGATTAGTTTGTGGGCCTGTTTGCAAGCAAAAGACTGTTGTGTTTTTTGTATAGCCAAAGGCAAAGTCGAAGGGGTAAAAGACTGTTGTTTATTTGGGGAAGTGGATTTCTAGGATTTTCGTGGAGCAAATCTTGGACTAGATAAAGAGTTGGAAAGTCATTGACTCGTTGAAGGTAAGTTGTTAAGACTTTCTTGTAGGGAAGTCTTCTTTCCTTTTTGTTAAAAAAAAGATTTGACTAATTCTTTTTCCTTTTTCATTTATGAACTATTCAGAGGGAGAAAATTAGACTAGCTAGTGGATGTTTGATGCTGTTGCATGAACTTTGTTCAACGGGAGGAGTTGGATATAATTACCATCTGCTGGGTTGGTGGAAATAAATCACACTAGAAATTAATTTCATAGTAATCCCTGCAACTGTTTGATATCTTTGCTTGATGTCATGAGTGGTGCTATTATTGCATGTAAATACAGTGAAGCTACAAATCAATTTAGAAGAGCAAATCATATCATAGAAGTTCTTGCTCGGAGTTTTTTGCGATATGGTCACTGTTTTCTCTGTTGTTTCAATCAGTTTAGGGCTTCTTGTTTCCATTTCTTGTTAATTGGTATTTTTAGGATGTAATTGGATTTAGTTGCTTGGAATTTCGGTGAATTCTTGGTCTTTAATTTGGTTAGATGATTTAGTTTTTAGGCTGTTTGGAAGCAAAAGACTGTTGTTTATGTGAGGAATTGGATTTCTAGGTTTTTCTTGGAGCAAATCTTGGACTAGATAAAGAGTTGGAAAAACCATTCGGTGGTCATTGACTTGTTGAAGGTAAGTTCAGTTGTTGAGACTTTGCTTGTAGGAAAGTCTTCTTTCCTGTTTCTTTAAAGATTTGACTCATGCTTCTTCCTTTTTCATTTATCAAGAATTGGAGATAATTGTCAGGCTTTCGTCCATTGTGGAAAATTCTCCATTGTTGCCTCCCGTAGGAATCTGTGCCATGTCTTAGCCCTAGTGTGTTTCATCATCCTCTCAGACCAACTATATTGAAAAAGTTTAAAATATGAGTTTTCATTTTTATATTAAAGAGGTATTAACAGCTTTGCTTGTAGGAAAGTCTTCTTTCCTGTTTCTCTAAAGATTTGGCTAATGCTTCTTCCTTTTAATTTATCAACTATTGAGAGGGAGAAAAGTTAGACTAGCTAGTGGATGTTTGATGCTGTTGCATGAAATTTGTTGAATGGGTGGATTTGGAGATAATCCCCGTCTATAAGTTGGTGGAATTAAGTAACAGTTGTTAACCAATAATTAATCTCAAAGTAATCCACCCAAGTGTTTGATATCCTTGCTTGATGTCATGAGTGGTACAATTATTGCATTGTTTCCGGTTAAAATTCTTCTGTACATCAGTCACTCAGAATTTTGTTGGAGTATTTATCTACGCGGAGATTTTAATGATTTAAATAAAGATGAATTTCTTTCCATGAAATACCCATGGGTCCGTACCAAGTAAACATACAACCATATACACACATCACTTTTTAATTTTCATGTTGGCTTGTTCGCATATAGGACACATCTGTATTAGCATATGAGTATGAATGTGCCTTTAACACCATGTAAAGCACTGGGAACCTTATTTTAATATGCAAAGGAAGAACTTGTAATCGCTTTTCAAGATCCGTATGGTAAACAGGTGTTTCACTTACGTGGTTCGCTGGTCAAACATGTATTGATTTGACATGCTTGTGTAGACCGTTAGTCACTTTCTGGATTGATGAACTCTCTTTATGAGCATTTTATAATTTGGCTGAAGGCTGGGTAACTTTATGAGAAGGCTGATTAACTTTATGACAAGGCTGAGTAACTTTATGGCTTCATTTGGTTAATTTTGACACATAATTGTTGCTTTCCAGCTTCATCTGAGAATTTATCCTGCCATTCGGTTGCCATTTTATTAATGTATAACGTATTCATCATATGAGTTAAGAAACCATGCCGAATCACTATTAGGTTGTGATAGATTTTTCCTCCTTTTTGTTAAATTCTTTCAGGAACTAATCAGTTGCATGCAAGTTGTAGAATGGGTGAGACTGGTGTAGACGACAAAACCTCACAGTTTCAGAGTGTGAATGCCAGTGATGGTGGTCAAGATCCATGCATTTGGTCATCTCCTGGCGGGGGTTGTAAAAACATAGGGAAGCAGATATTCTGCAATAGATCTTTAAATATGAAAAACATTGTTGCAGTTGGTTTTGACATGGATTATACCTTGGCACAATACAAACCTGAAACTTTTGAGTCTCTTGCGTATGAAGGCACGATCAGAAAGCTGGTTTATGATTTGGGATACCCTTCAGAGGTTAGGCTCGTTGTCACTCGTCCTGTACAGATCCTGAATGTCCACGGCTCAAAAAATTCACAACTCTCATTTTCTCTTACCTTTTAGTCATTTACATGAAATTTGTCACTTTTGGTTTATGTCTAAAAAATGTAGTTTAAATGCTAATTTCATAGATTTTTTTTAAAAATAGCCCTGTTTACTTTGATTTCATCAATAATTTGCACCTTATGTCTTCTAATATCTAGTAATTTCCTGTCAACATTGCTTTTATCCCCTCATTTCAAAAAGTTTGAACCATTTGCCATGATACGTATTGTCCGTAATCAACTTCATTTGTAATTAGTTTTCTGTCACAAGAAGGTTATTTGACAGAAGTGGTTTTGTGTAGTTGTTGGACTGGACTTTTGATTGGAAGTACATGGTCAGAGGTTTGGTTCTTGATAAAAAGAGAGGCAATATATTGAAGGTACACATTGCTTATATTTTTCATGCAAAAATTGTTCTGTGGCTGGAGTGCGCATACGCCAAGAGTCTTACTCACTGTTAAACTTGTTTTGTTTGATCAAAAGAATCCAACTCACTTTTAACTGTTCTCATTTTACGTGTAAGTTTTCTTACTTTGAAATTTGTTTCTGTTCCATGAACATACAGATGGATCGACACAAATATGTGAAAGTAGCATACCATGGATTTAGGGAGTTGTCGAAGGAAGATAAAGTTGCATCATATGGAAGTACTTTGATACGGGATGCATTTGATGAACCTGATTATGCACTTATTGATACCCTTTTTTCATTGGCTGAAGCCTACTTATTTGCTCAGCTTGTTGATTTCAAGGATAATAATCCTGGGAAAGTTCCAAAGAGTGCAGAGTAAGAGAGTTCACATTTTCAGACCTTCAATGCTTCATTTTATCTTTAATGAAAAAATGCTTACTAATGCTTAAAGCATGATTTGCTTTAAGTGATTTTGATCTAGACTTTTGCATGGTCCTTGTGACATTTTTCTTCAAGTACTCTGTATAAGCATCTAAACCTTGGGTATGGTTCCAATGCTTAATGTAGGCATTGGTTCCTTTGTCTACTATGGCAACCCAATTGCTGCATATATTCTGCTCTCGTTTTAAAACTCCCGCTAACGTTTCCCCTATCCGTAGTGGTCCTTCTGATCCCCAATACCCTTATATTTACTCAGACATCTAATTATCATTGTCGTTGATCGTGACCAAGATCCAAATAGCATTACCTTGTTAGGAGATACTAATGATTATAGAAATAACGTCAATACGTCTGGATTGTGGAAAATAATAAGGTCATATGAGAGGTAATGTTGCATGACCTTTTAGAAATATCCCTCTTTAGTCGAAATTTATGTTTGTGCCGTTCTGATTGCCAACAAGTTTTGGGGTCGGAATTAGGAGATGAAGTTGCAATAAATACAAAGTCGACGCTGTACAAGATTCTGGACACAAGCAGCGCTTAGTGCCTGTGTCTAGAGCTGGAAGTAATTACCTCAAACTCTCCTTTCGATTGTTAGTTCTAGTGTATAAGGCTACACATTTTGCAGATATCACCATTCGGGGACTCCATTTGCCTCTAGAGTAAAGCTTAAAAAATTAAAGCGGGAGTTCTTGTGGTCTTAACTACATATAAAGCTTAAACAAACTTTTGGGTTAAAAACCGATGAAGGCGAGTGTAATTTATATACTCGCTCAATTGAACTTCATCTTTTGAATCTACTGCAAAAGTAGGCGTACAGACGGGGATGCTATCAGTAAGACCTGGAACCGGTAATGAATGCAAACCTAACCCTCCCCACATGTGACACCCATCTTGCATGTTGAGAGACTAAAGCTGAACAAAGTGCACAATGAGTCAATGCAAAGATACAAGGTGTGACAAAAGCTTTGAACCACGGCTCTGTAGGATGTTAGATCACCAATTTTACGCTATTAGGAATTGGATCCAACATTGTGTTTCAAGTTTATAGCTGAAAGCAAAGGTCATAGAGAATCACATGAAAATGGTAGGGCAGCGAGAAGTAGCTGCTTACCACAGCTTGCGAAGAGGCTGATTTGGTGTTTTGAACCAGTGATTCTTGGTCGCAATGGAGAAACCTTACCAAAACCGCGGCGAGGAGCTGCTTCCCCAATATAAAAAGCATAGTGAAGAATCCCAATCCTTTGCCAATTATAGATTTATGGTTGGTGTTGGGACCAGTTGAGAGGGCCAGTTAGTGCAACAAGGTAGACTTGAAGTAGGATGTTCTGACTAGTTGTGATGAACACAGACTTATTTAGCCAATCATGGAAAGGTCAATACAATTGTAACCTATATGTGATTGCTGAATGATGTTCATACTCTTTATATAGAATGGACGAGATCATCACATTGTTCTTCAGGGGCATTTAGTTTGTAGCAATGGAATACACAAGGCCGGTTGGCATCATTTCTATTTGAGCACCCCAAACGGCACACGGTCACCTAGTGCTTGAACTTGCCTCTGCTACGTACAAAAAAGTGAGCAACAAGCTCCCGGTCACGTCGGGTCCCTTTGTGAATGATGTTCATACTATTCATATAGAATGGACAAGATCATCACATTGTTCTACAGGGCCATTTAGTTTGTAGCAACACTTGTATTCCTTTTGCAAAGATATTTTGTGGAAGGTTGTGCCCGGTTATTTTGAAAATTGATAAGAGTCTTGGAGATGTAGTTGCTTTTTATAAGAGGCTATAATAATACTATAACCATGGTACACATATGTTGAGCTGGGGGATTTGGATTTGCCTCATTACTCCACAGATCACATTGCGCCATAAGTGGCATTTTACCCTCCTAGCCTTTCACCAGTGAAGCTATTTGTCGTCTTGCACCTATATAAACCGAATTAGATGTAGGAACCTATCTTTCTATAGCATCTAATAACTCCAACGCTTAATTTTCTACTTTTTCCGAATTAGATGTAGGAACCGTCTTTCTATTGCATCTAATACCTCCAATGCTTAATTTTGTTCTTTGTAATGGTTGACAAATGCTATTTCACTAGAGCACTGAAGTCTAATAGCAATTTACCTCTATGGCCAAATCGCGAACTTCCTGTGGTTGAAAATTTCATTGTTTAAACATGGATTTTTTATAACTAAGATCCTTATTTACCATACTAAGTGCCAAAAGCTGAGTTAATTCTTGGGAGGCCAGCTACACAAGAATTAAAATTGCTTACGTTACGGGTACAACAATACGAGGAAACCTAAAAACATGTTACAGGTAGACCCATGGTACGCCTATACTTGTTCTAAAATAATTATCGATATTGTGTAATATACTTCTAAAATGAAAATTTTAGCTAGAAAAGCAAGAATACTTTTTCTTGACCTAGATAATGCGATACCTCTAGTGTTCATCTACCCCCTTTGGCACGATCCGATCCATTTTAGAAAACTAGAAATAAATATGCCTCAAGTACATACTCGAACTGATGTAAAAAAAGGTACTCGGGCATGAGGCTCCTGCTATTGCACGATATGGGGAAGGACTGGATGTAGGCAACCTTGCCCCGCAAGCAGAGGGGCTTTTTCTCCTACTCGAACACGTGACCACTCGTGCTCAATTTAAATTCGGAAGAACCTATCCTTTTCTTTTACTTTCTTTTCGTAACATGCTTTTAAATAGGTTCTCTATAAGTACTTAATCCACATCCGATATTACTTCTATTTTCATTTTCTCCATTTTGTTTTCATTATTCTTTTTCTAATGAAAGCATGACATTTTTCATTGGTATATGTCTTACCTTTACTCTTTAAACTTAACTTTTTGTACTCTTTTTTTTGTAACTGCTCAAGAATAGTTCTTTTGAAAGTGCTCAAAAATTGTTGCTTTTGAAAACATTGAAATATAATAGGAATATATAGGAAAAATAACAATTTAGGATTGAGGGAAAAAAAGAGATTGGTAGTAAATAACAAGCTTCTAGTACATAAATTAGAGAATAAATAAATAAATAGGCATACCGGAGCCATATCCATAGTAGGGTTGCAAACGAGCCGAGTCGAATCGAGCTGTAGCATGATCAGGTTTGTTTGTTAGGTTTTTAACGAACTCAAGCCTAGTAAAATTTTAACGAGCTGAGCTTGAGGTGGACTGACCTAAGTTGGAGTCGAGCTCGAGTTAGTTCCCGAACCTTAACGAGCCAAAAGATCATATTTCTATGCTTGATGTAGGGGTCTGAGCTGCAAATAAAGTTTTCACTATGTGGAGGAGGCCCTAAGTTGGATACGACAATTGAAAGTAGGCTCGATTTGGAGCAAAACTTTTGGCAATCTCTATTTCAATTTGTCTCTTATATACTTAGGAGAAAGCAAGAATTAAAATTTATGTGTACCTAAAAAAGTAACTTATGAGTCAACTCCTAAAAAGTATTAACTGAGGTTTGAGATCGTAGGTGAGCTGAATATTATCGGGTTCAAGTTTTTCATTCAATTTATTGAATTTGAAGAATATTTTCTTTTGTTCTATCCGTTATATTTTTTAGTCATTTTTTTAGTAATGACATTGATTATTTTAAAGTCATAGGTTGTGCCTTTTTTGGCTATGTAATGGGATAGAAATTTTTCTTTGCAGCTACGCTCGTATGTACAGAGATGTTCGAGCGGCAGTGGACTTATGCCATCGTGACGGAACATTGAAGCAGATGGTTGCAAAAGATCCTAAATGGTATGTATAGAGATGATGAATTGCAATTGTGACTGATCATCACATGTCAACTAATGGTTAGCTTTAAAACAAATGTTACTTTTTTTAAACACTGTTGTGCACACTACATCTGAGAGGGTCATTGTGGTGATTTTTTGCTGGATTTTAGCCCCAAATCTTCAGGATAATTCCTATCCGGTTCTACTTTTATGGCTAAGATAGTCTTCCATTGGGTGTACTCTTTTTATATGTCGTACATTATGTTCTAAGTGATGAGAAGCTCTCATGATCTTACAGTACTGATGGCATACAATGAGAATTAATTTTTCTCAGTGGTATTGGTGGCATACAATGAGAAATAATTTTGAAATATTAGCTGTAAGTATATGTGCTGCACAACTATTTGAGGAGCATTACCATTTTCGCAAACCAAACTGGACATTCGAGTTGCCATCATTTTCTGCACAGTTATTTTGTCCTGGAATGTGGAAATATTTCACTGGCACAGTCCATTATTATTGGAGGTTAATTGTGATAAATTTGTCATATGAGTTATGCTACTCAGATGAATTTTGATAGGGAAAAACTTGTTTGGTGTTGCAATAGCGTACATCTCTGTATCCCATGCAGTGGCATTGTCGTCTAGGCCATCCATCCATGCATTAGTTCCATCTGTTTCTAAAGTGTCGTCATTAGAGTGGGAAACATGCCAGTTAAGTAACCATTATCGTGTGTCTTTTCCACCTCGTGTGGATAAATGGTGATATATTCCTTTTTATATGATAGAAAGAAAAATCTCCGCTCTCATCCCGTTGGCACACCTTCTTTACCTATGAAAGACCTTATAATCAATCTTTCCTCTTTCCGGGACTTGTCAATTATCTTGCTTTCCCTTTAATTATTCTTTTCATCAACTCTACACGCACAACCGGCTCCCTCTATTAAGGATTTTTTTGTTTGCCTCTCCTTTTGAGGGTTCTCCTCTCTCATGAAGGAGAGTGAGCACTTCCCTATTATTATTGTTGACTTTTTTCTTGGGTTTGAAAGCTCTTAGTGTTGACGGGTTGTCATTGCAGCATCATGCTATGCACAGATATGGAGTTAGCATAGCGAAAGGAAAAATGATGGTATAAAAAGATACATCATTATTTCTTTAATACGTCGCCCAAATAAGAAAATGGTTTTTGCATCAAATACTTATTATATTTGTCGCATATTTTGCTAACCCAAATAACTGCCAATTCCAGGATCGGAACATACTATTATAATTTTCGATCTGTATTCATGTAACATCTCCAATGATTTGATACAAATGTAGAAAAAGTTACCTGATGAAAATTTGTCTATCACATTATATCTCCAATGTTTGGTTACAAATGTTGAGTTTTCTGATGCATCCATGTTGATTGTCTTGGATTATCTTAGTCTGCAATTATGCAAAACGAGTTGGGGTTTAGTGCTGGATGGAAGGCTGATTGTTTACTGTTTCAATGTCAGACCGTATCCAGCTTATCGTGCTTCTTCCATTGTCTTTTGGATCAGCAGGAAGGCTGATTATGTAATTGATGCGACATATAAATGGTTGAGACATTGAATTGCAAGATAACCACCTTCATCGCTGTCCTACAGGGAAAAAAAAACAAAGAGAAAAAAAATCTGAAATGAAGCAGAAGAACTGAAATATTAGTAAAACCGATATAGATTGAAAGAGCATATGCTAGGAATTCCGGTTGAAAATTGAAATGCTAAGAATCTAATACCAGGTCCTGTCAGAGACACGTGCTTCACCCCATCGTTTTACAACTCCTTGGTTGCTAATTGCAGTATTATATTTATTTTGTGCCAAATATTCTCTGAGGCTTGGAGTTATTTGTTTTAGTTGATCATCTTTGTTGCTTACTGAAAATTTGTATATCAATGCAATCATAAATTAAAGTGATGAATGTATCAGTCTTTCGATCAAAGATGGATCAGCTCAGAGAGAGAGAGAGGGGGGGATGGGATAACACATACTGAAATAATCTGTAACTGTCAGATGCTTTGAAACTAATTACTTCCCACTTGACCGTTGTTTTATGTATTTCCCGTGTCAGGTATATTAACGAAGATACCTCAATTGTTCCAATGCTCAAAATGCTCAGAGATTCTGGTCGTGCTACATTTCTGGTGACAAACAGGTTGGTGTTTTTCTCGAGTTATTTTCTGCAGAAAAGTTTTTAACTAGAAATAAACTGCTCTAGAAAATGTTGTTGGGATTGGGCGGCGTATTAGAGTCGATATCAGAGAGATTTCTGTGCCGTCAGTCGACTTTTCTTCGTCTTCAGTACCTACGAATTAGTCTCACTAAGGGAACCCGCATCATTTCCCTTCTCAGAATAGAAACCATTATTTTTTCTTAACAGTCAATGCTGCCTTCTTCAATTTGCGGAATTAGATCCTTGCTATTTGAAGATTCTTTTGAAATTAGTTACTTTTCGTGCTATGTAATAAATACCACATCAGTTTTAAGTCTTTTTTGCCATCCAGTACGCATTGAATGTACTTTCCAATGAAGTAAAAATTTAGGAATAATATTTCCAATTTATTGCTTTTGAGGAAACCTGAAATGCCACGAAGATAATGCCAAATGTTGGTTTGTTCTCTTGACACCTAGATTACGATTCTGTTATGGATATTTATCTCTGTCTATTCTGTTAACAATTCCCTTGGTCTTTAAGACGTCTTATCTGAAGATTTAATCATTATTTTAGTAGGATTATTGTGTTATATGTCGATTTCGATTCTCTCCACTCCCCTCCTTTTCCTCCCTTCTCGTTATGTCATATTAAATACGAAGATTTAGGTATTCTATAAACAGGCTGTGTTCATTGCAAGAACTAAGCTGAGAATCTCACTTGGATTTGTTGCAGTCTATGGGACTATACAAATGTCGTGATGAATTTTCTCTGTGGGACCCAAGCAACGGCTGGTAGTTCTGATCTGAATTTTGATTGGCTCCGATACTTCAATGTGGTCATCACTGGCAGGTTCTTCTCTTTCCTGAAAACAATATATGTCCTGTTAAATGTTTACAGTTGCAATTCTCTTTTCTATTTCTTCTATTTCTATAATCTACATTTTAACCCTTGAGTTAGATGTCTCAAAATCTATGAAGCTCAATTCTTCAGTTGCGTAGCATCCACGGTTTTCACATTAGTAATGAGTTCTAAATCTAGCTCCCTTTCTATGATGCAAAGTTATATACATATATGTCAAAAGGCAAAGGATGCTTATTTGGCCTAACCGTATTATTGGATTATGAATCCCTTTGTAGAACTTAATTTAGTCTAGTCTGTTTGGATGGAATTATTTGAGGGTGGTTTTGACTGCAATAAATGCTTGTTTTTTTTTACTTGGGAAGGGAATGTACTAGAAAAGATGATTCTGCCCCGAATGTGGAAATATAATATACACGCATATGGTGGATACAAGGGCAATAATGTAATTTTACACCCTCCAATAATTACGGCCCACTGATCCATGAGCTGGGTTGAGGATGATCGGGCCGGCCATTAGGAGGAATAATTTAGTCCAAACAAGTTGGATTATCAGCCCTACTTATTGCTAATAATAGCCTAGAATCATTGGCCGAATAGGCATCATTTGGCAACTAGACCTATGCCACTTTTGGCAACTAAACCTACAATGATCAATTTTGTACCTACATGAGTTTTTGTTTTTGTTTTTTGATGTTTCTCTTCTACCGGGAGGTATGCCTCCTTTGTCCTCTGTATTTGTTTGTTCCTTCTAAAATAATTTTGGATTATCAAAATAAAAAGTTCAGGTCATTTGTATGGTAGTGAATAGGTATGACAGCATGACTTGTAGGAGTAATTACCTAGTTGGATTGCAGTGTTCGATGGGCTCCCCTATTTTATATCTCTAGAATTTATACTTGAATGTAAGGAAGCGTTTGTTTGTTTCTCTAGTGCAAAACCAGGTTTTTTCCATGACGAGAACCGTGCCAATCTTTTTGAGGTTGAGCCTGAATCTGGGATGCTACTTAATACCGATAATGGCACTCCTATGGCTCAGGTGGTTTACATTTCCTCTGATCTTTAGAATTTCAACATCCTTATCTGCTTTTTGATTTTGTTCTTCTTAATTATTTCATCTTTATTTGCCTAGGTGGGAAGTACCTTCACACTGCCACTAAAGCCCTTGAAGAAGAGTTGCAGAGTGTTCCAGGTAATACTTACGTTATTTCTGTGCATGACTTCTAGTTTGCTGTATTTCACTTAAATTTCATACTTATTAACTTATGTTCTCAGGGGGGCAACGTGGGTCATCTGCATAAATTGCTGGGTATAGCATCAAGCTCACAGGTTTGTTAATGTATTGATTAGAGTGTTTTTTTAATGATTTTTAGACACTGAAGAAGCTATTCGGCTGTTGTATTTCCTCGTTAGTATATGGTCATGTGCACATGAATGTCTCTGACTCTGTCCTATATGAAATTTCTCATATGAGCTGAACCAGGAATTTTGTCTCAAGGGTGAGAAGTGTATTTTAGTTGAGTATTCTGTGCTATATCAAAATAGGACTTTTAACTTGCCTTCGTTTTATAGGTCTTAATGTGGTTATGCTTCCATTAAGTATTATATCCAATACTTTCAGGGGCATCATGTATTTTGAAATAGGTTTTTTGACTCTAATGTGAAATTCTAATATGTAGTCTGTTTTGTAGGTTCTTTATGTTGGGGACCACATATATGGAGACATTTTACGCAGCAAAAAACTTCTAGGTATGCTTCAAAATTTCAACATGAAATTTCTTCTTGTTATGCTTATGATTGAATTGTTATTACTTTTCTACGTAATGGTTTTCAATGAGTTACACAATGAATATAAAATCTCTCTCCGGTTCTGCAACTTGTTGAGTTCTTCCTTTGACGGAAAATATGGTAAAGAAACTGTAGAAATAAAATTGACACTCGTGTTTTCTGTATAATAGATAAAATATTACAAGATCTTTTCGTTTTACCTAAAGTATTTGGAAAATCTTTCTCGAGACTGTTGAGGCAAAAATAATTGTTTTGTCAAGAAGATCTCTGTCATTTGGTTCGAGTTGGATTCTGTTAGACAGGTTCACAAAAAGACATGATAAATACTGAATTTATCCACCACTACTACTGACAATGACAGGAAAAGAGATTTCCCAACACTCCCCCCCCCCCCCCCCCCCCCCCTCCCCCTGCGGCCAGCAAAAAAAGGTGTAGCAAGCAGTGAGGTTCGAACACATGATCTATTGCGTGCTGATACTGTATTAGATTACTAACTCATCTAAAAGTTTAAGCAGTTAGAGGGAGGGAAACTTTATTATTTATATTCTCAACATGAAGGATCGAAATTGTTGCCAATTGCCATTATTGTTGAAAATTTTAGAAACTTTATTATTGTTGAAAATTTTAGATGTAACTTGGTTTGTACAATGCCTTTTTGAACAGGATGGAGAACAATGCTAGTCGTTCCAGAGCTTGAGAAGGAGGTTGAACTCCTTTGGGAAATGAGGGACACGCGTAAGGTACTGATACTTGTAGGTTTTTTCTCCATTCCTCTTTTCTAATAAGATCTATCGACAATTTGTTTGATGATATTTGATTAATGGATCAATCTAAAACGTATGAAACAAACGTTTAACTCTCACACTAACAAACTCCAACGAGTTTAGTAGGCTAGAAAATAACATGCCAATTAAAGTGGTCCACATTTAACACTTGCCCACCCCATAAAACCAAACCAGACAAACCAAATAGACAAACTAATCCTCGTGTCTAAAGCAACTAGAGTCAGCTACATGGATACCTTTTCGTCATCGCCTTTTGCTTTTTGGTTTTAGTTTGCCGAAACTCTTATGTTTTACCAAGGACAGTCCGAGAGTTAGATTTTTGAATCTTTTTGGGTTGATGTATACCTAGGATAACGATGCAACTTTGTTCCCTGAATTTCTATTTGTTCACGTGGATTTGGCTTATGCAGGGCAGTAGTGAGAGGATTTTTCTTAATGAAAATGCTGTGGGGGAGAGAAAACCTGAATTGGCATGCAATGTCATAATAGGAAAGGATTTGATTTATGAACTTTAGGTGAGCATATATCTCTTGATAGAGCGTAATGGTTAAAAGGAATATGCTTGGCTGATTGTCCAATAACACACACAATTACACAAAGAGTATGCAAGCAGGAATACAAACAAAGCAAGACACAAAGTTTTTTACATGGTCCCCCAATTAGATAGTTGGGTACATCCCGTGGATTATACCAGTTTTCAACGTATACCGAATGAAAAAATATTACAGTCGCATCAGTTGCTATCTATTCCAAATATATATCCTAGGGTTTTATGTCATCAATATCTGCAATAACCACGTTTACTTTTCGCGGCTGTTGCCCCAGATCGCCCCGCCATGTACCCTTCCCCTTGGACACCTGTGACCTGACTGGGAGCGAAGTGGAAAATCAAAAACTTCACAAATCCAACAGACACCGCATAAGGCACAGTTTGGTTTGGTTCAGAGTTTATTAACCTAAATCTTGATACTGGTGAAAGCTGCCTTATGCTGTGCTAATTGGAACTGGAAGCATGATTGATGTACTATAACTTAGAACTAAAATTAAATATGAACTAAAATTAGGCACATTCATCATTCATATTGACAAACATGGGCCTGATGCTGGTTGCTGCAAATGCATGTCGAAAGAATAAACGTGGACATGCTACATTTCAGTGGAAAATAGCATTCTAAAAAAAAATCCCTTCACATTAATAGCATTCTAAAAAAAAATCCCTTCACATTTTCATAATTATCGCTTTTAACCAAAAGAGAGATTGTCTTTAGCCTGTTTAAGCATTTAGTTTTGCTCTACATGCTGGCCATAGGCGTAGACAAAAAAGGGTAAGCTACCTAAAATATGAAACTCTCACAACCCGAGAGACTAGGTAAACAAAACACAATCTAAAAGATTTTGAAAAAGGCTGAAAATTGGACAGTAAGCATAGCCCGAAGAAAGAGAAGCCTAACCTAAAATAATCAAAAATCAACATTACAATCCTTTAAAATGATTATAAAAATTATCAGAAGTCCTCATTTAATACTCAAGTTTATATGATGGTGGATGTTGAACATCCCATGAAAGCTCTAAAACTGCTTTAATACACATTGCCAGCCAGACTTCCACACTGATAAAAAAGGGTAGTGCTCCGACAATGAGTTTTGTACTGAATATCATAGCGAACATTTCAAAAATTGATTTCCACTTTTTTTGTTACAGTTCTAGAATGCTTTAACGGTACGTAAGTGATTAATTCTTGATCTCCAGTTCTCATTTGTGCATTTGATTTTCATTTCCAACAACAAAACTATGTTTCTTTCTTTTTCCTGTAAGTTATATTCTCAAATATGGTTCTTCCAATTGAAATGTAAAGAAACCAACCTTCTTACAAAAGCATTTAATTTTGTTCTCGATATTGAAATTTGTGAGGCGGTCTCATGCAGCAACTTCGACTGTTGAGGACTGAGCGTGATCTTGTTGAAGACAAAATACATCATCTGAAATGGTCTCTCAAGTAAGTGGATTTCCTAAGCCGCTACATGTTTGTACTGTCTGCTGGATGTTAGGAGGTATTTTGGATTGAGAGAATATGACCCCAGTGGAGTGGGTCGGCACCCCACTGTTGGGCTTGTTTACAAAGCAACAGTATTTCAGTTGGTTAAATTATAGATTGTTTGAATCCGTACAGAATTTTCAATCAACCATATTGAGGTTCATATTGCTATCGGAGCAATTAGAACATTTACTGCGACATCTGAGAATTCAGTTGTGGTGCATTATTTACAGCTTCTCAAGGAGATTTGGTCTTTGCTCATTTCTCTCTCTCTCTCTCTCTCTCTCTCTCTCTCTCTCTCTCTCTCTCTCTCTCTCTCTCTAAAGTTTTGTTATCCTTCAACCTTTGATACAGGTTTGAAGTTATTGAGGGTGATGAGAAACAAAAGCTATTGTCTGAACTTGATGAGTTGGAGGTTAGATCATGCTTTTCTCTAAAATTAGTTTCCCATTTATGCCCTTGTTGCATAAGGCTGTTGGAATGTTCCCTAGATATTGAAATTACTAATGTAGTTTTTCTCGGTGGTTCTATCATATAGTGTGTTAGAGAGCAAGTTCGTCTCGGTCATCAACAGGCTCAGCGAGAACTACACCAAAAGGTATGTATTTGATATCGATATCTGAAGCTGGACCCACAACATCACTCTTGTATTGTGTTGGTTGAAATTTTGATTTTGTTTTGCTCTCGGAAGGTTTTCTCGTATGGAATGAATAGTTCCTTGTTCAATTACGAGTTTGCATCCAGCAGTTCGGTAGTTGTTTTTTTCCTTTATTTGTACAACCAATATTGAAGAAAAATTCACTTATATACACAAAGTTTTTGATACTTCCAAACTCTGATACTGTGAAATAAAGTAACTTTATCGAAAGATGCTCTTGTCGTCAAGTTCTTTACAGCAGTATCCACAACCCCTTTGCGGGCTCCGTAGCAAGAAATTATATATTCTGTTAAAGAGAGTCCTTCACGTAAATTGCTTTGAATGGGTAAATCAATCATTTGTCCTTGGGGATCCGACATTAATCCTCTCATACCTATTAATTGATGTACCTGAGATGCATTTCCTCTAGCTCCCGAAAAAGACATTATATGGACTGGATTAAAAGGATCCGTCATCCTAAAATTTGGATTCATTTCTTGTCGCAAATATTCACTTGTAGCATACCATATTTCAATAGATTGACGTAATCTTTCTACCGCGTGTACATTCCCATAATGGTGGTGTTTTTCCAAAATCAAACTTTGTTGTTCAGCATCTTGAACTAGCTTTCATTTCAAAGTTGAGCATATCATGATCAAGCGCTTTCTGGGTCGTCTCAGACCTTTCTATTGATATTTATCCCCAAAGTATTTGGAGACTTTTTACATACACACAAAGGTTTACTTGTTACTAATATAGTCTAGTCATGGTTCTTCTTTAGATCCGGTTCTTTTAAATACCATTCGTGGTGTAATAATTCCTTTACCACATTTCAAATGTAAAATTCGTCGGTGACCCTCATAGTTTTAGGTATCTATAACATAGTAGTCTCCGCGAAGGGAGTTCTAGTCCGAGGCCCGCTCTTCGGCAGTCGTAATTAGTTTTGATTGAGCTTTTGACCTTCTTCCCATTCTTTTTCTTTTATCACTCTCGCTGAATCCTTCTATTGCATGCAAATCACAAAGACTCAAGGGGAATAAGGCTATTCCTTACCTAAAAAGATAGGGCTAAGACGCAATTCCAAAAAAAAAGTCATTCTAGTTCTTCATATAAAACTCTCCTCCCTCTCTTCGTTCGGTTCGTATTGATTTTACTTCATTCGTGGAGGATGGCTATTCTTGTTCTTTGTGCAAAAGCTATTCATTCTACTCGGGATAGGGTGTCCATGTAGAAACATATAAAACATATGTATAAATTAAGCATTATGAACAACTACACTTTGCTAGTATCAAAGGATGGGATTAGGAGCTTCTATACATTCAAGATTCTATAAGTTACATTGTACTGCCTATTCCTTTTAGAAATATGCATGCGTATCCTAGAAAGACAGGACAATTTTTCTCGTAACTTCGCAGGTAATAAAACACGTGCATCGAAACATTAGAAAATGCCTATAGTACTGTCCCAGTAGGAAGTTCTTGAGGTGCCGCTGCCGCTTCTTCCCTCTCTTGTCCCTTCTTTTTGCACATCCATATACATAGCCAGTGTACAATCCAGTCAAAAACTGTGGTTCTTTAAGTTCATTCACTGTAGGTTCTGTTACTTGCTCTAGTGGCTAGCAAATGCCAACCAAGAGGGGATAACGAATGGCTCAAGAACCAGCTAGTTCCGAGCAGACTAATGGAGCTGCAGCCTCTCCCTTGTTTATTTATCATTAAGTGGTTACTATATGATGGGATAATAATGAATGCAAACTTGATGTTGAGGATGTCAACGTTTTAGTTGCGGACATCATTTGGAAGCAAATCTTTGCCGATGGATATTTCTTAGCTTTTTCTTGAGCCATTGACACTGCGCGAAAGTACGACGTTCTTTTTTTGATTGACCTCCTCCTTTCGGATTGTTTGAGCAATTCACGTAGTCGCCAACCTCTTGCCAGTTAATCATGAGTCCTTCTATCGATATCTGTCTGCTCTATTCATAATAATAAAGAAAAGTGCTTCTATATATTTTCTTATGCGAAATTTACTTGACTATGATTTCCTTGTTTGAACATTGCATTTAATTGTTTCAGTTCCACAAGGTCTGGGGACAACTCATGAAGACTGGATATCAGAATTCCCGCTTTGCTCATCAGGTCATTGTCCCCTTTCTGCCTGAATATTGAATATTATTGTCACCGTCTTTTTGGTCATTTTTTCTTGGCATTCATCTTGATGTAAGGAATCCAAAAAGTAGAAAATAATGATCAAAAGTCTCAAAAAAATCACTAAAGGCAAAAAAAGTTCGAAAAAGACATTTGTCCACTGACTTTTTCGATTCCTCCTTCGTGACGAATAAGGAAACGCAAAAAGATTGAGGGAAGATTACACAAAAAAATTACATCAGATAATATCTACCGTCTTTGACAAAATATTCTGAATTCGGCCGAATTCTGAAGGACTTTTTTGAGTTTTTATAGCCATCTGTTCATCATATTGTGCCTAATTTGTTCTGTCAATTATGCAGGTGGAGAGATTTGCTTGCCTCTATACCAGTCAGGTTACAAACCTAGGCCTATATTCCCCAGACAAATACTACAGACCAAGTGAAGACTTTATGCCCCATGAATTCGACATCCTCGGCTTGTGAAAAGGTCGTCTTCAACCCAACAACGCGGTGCAGTAGCAATCCGAAGAACCAGGATAACGTGTGACGGTGGCGGTTCGAAGAACCAGAGCTTCTTGGATTGCCATAGGCAAATGTTAAGGGTAGTTACATTTGGTTACGTAGATGTTTTTGCAAGGTTACAAATATAATGACTTTAAGGTCCTTTGTCAGAGTAATGTACAGAGTTTTGGCCACAAGGCTGACAATGAAACAACAGATGCTTTGGTTTGAATACAAGTGAAACTGTTTTCTTTAGCAAATTTTAGGAACTGAAACTTAATAAGAAAGTATTATTAACTTCGAGAATCGAAAATTTTGATGAAGAGAGATACATATGGTAGCAAGAAACTTTGGCGGGAGAATCCGCCTGTTACGTCCCTGAGTGTCCTGCTATATTAGATGCAAGATTAGCGGGAGCTTGACGCCGACTTAAAACTAACTTGAGGTCCAGCCTTTCCATGGAAGAGAGGTCATCGCTGTCTTTAACCTCCACTCCTGGCTGACTTTACTGGAATAATTTTATTGTGAGATCAAATTATAAAATTATACGATTAAATTTATTGGTACTTAATAAATTAAAGATAATTTTACATGCTTTTTTTTTTTTAAATATCACTCTATTATATTTGAAAAAATATATTAATAACACGCTTATTATTAAACGAAGTTTCTCAAATTAGACAAAATTTAGGTACAAAATACAAATTGTGCTCTTAAGAAATGAAAGCAAGTGGGGTTGTCTTGTACCTTAGTAGCTCTGTCAGTGCTCACAGAAGTCGTGATCTGGAGCTATGACAAGCACTCTTCGTTTTTAAATATGCGGATCCACTTGTACCTTTGTGGCTTCGCCAGTGCTATGACTAGTGTCCATCGTGACCTGGAGCTATGATAAATGCTCTTCGTTTTTAAATTTGCGGACCAAAATCGAGTCACGGGAATAAGCCTCTCAAGACACTAACCCCACTTGTACCTTTGTGGCTCTATAAGTGGTCACAGATGTCGTAATTCGGAACTGAGACAAACACACTTCATTTTCAAATCTGCGAGCTAAATTCGAGTCACGAGAATAAACTTCCCCCCGAGAAGGCGGGGGAGCTATCATTCAAAGTTTGATAAGGAGAATGACATATGGAAAGCACCATTAAGACCCAAGAATCCTTATCTCACCATATCTAGAGGAAGATCCTGTTGAATCCTCATACATTATTGGCCTTTGGAGTATAATTCTACAGCCTGGAAATTCCACCCTTTATTCACTCGCCTAGGCCACAAAACAGTGCCTAAATTGCGACACATAGGGATATACATGGACAAAACTTTCTTTGTCAGTTGTCCTGTTATTTATGTCTTTAAGTTCACACTATTTCGTTGTAATCTGTGTGTTATGAATTTGTTATTTAGTTCTTCACTCGCGGATCTTAGGTTGCACATGTGGTTCACCTTTAAAACTAGTGTATGAGCTTGAATAGTCTAGCCTCCGCTCATTGCCAATTGGTTTTGAGATTAGAAGATCGCTCAAACTCATATACTAGTTTGGAGTAATGAGCATAGATTAGCTCAGTAACCGATCACTGAAATTTAAGCACTTGGCAATAAATCTCAAATTGTCAGGTGGAACTCAATCATCTAGACCACATATCACACGGTAAAAAAGGATCATTCACGAGAGTCGTTCAGCAAGATCCCACAAATGAAACCTGAGGGTGTTTTGGATCTCACAAGTAGAGCACTCAATAAGTGGACCACTCCTCCCCAAAGGGGAATGAGGGGCAGAATCATGCCATTAAGCCTCATAACATCCTCCACGATTCATCTTATAAAAGGGACGGTTGGAGTAAGATCAAGTTATGGTCTCAAGCCTTCAACTAAGTACTTCTCATACATACTCTCAAATAACATTGATCTAACTTGATTCTCTCGGGGGGTTCTTAGCCAGAAAACACTCCCAATTTTTGGACTTGCGTGCAGGAACCCCATGTAGAGTTTTGGAGATTGCGACTGTCTGTTGAAAATGAGCCAGCGACTCATCGACAATGACTTAGTTAAGGAAATACATCACAACCTAGTGAAAATGAGTCTATGAACAATTATCACTGCTTACGAACCTGAATCTGGGTGACTTATCCATGATCAAGATAGTTTCAATGTACATTTATCTTCGACGAGTGGCCCATGTTACTACACGAGAGCGAAAATGGCAAGTGGTTTCGAACTTTTCATTGTGTTTTATTCCAATAACATACAAAATAAAAAACACAATAACAAAAATGATGGAATTGAGCATAACACCAATAGTCCAACTTCAAACAATTTATGTATTCAACTGCAAAGGCCAGTTCTCTTGACTTCCATTCAATCAGCACAACACAGTATGTAGCTTTCTGTTTATGAACCTAAACCTCCGTGATCTATCCATGACTAGAATGATTTATCTTCAACAAGTGGACCATGTTACTGCATGAAAGAGGAAAAGGAAATGCCCCTTGAAGAAGAAATGATGCCGGAAGAAGAGGAAATAAGACTTGAGTTCCTCAAAATGTTCATAGATCCTTTTAGCATGTTCAACCAACCAGATTTTTTTCGAAACCATTGATGGGTTTGGGAAGCCTAATTTGATTTTAATTTCTAAATCCCAGTTCAAATAGGAGGAGAACGCTATGCTAATGTGCCTTGGATGATCCATATATCAGGGTCAAGCGCTGATAAGCACATTGAACTATCCATGTGGCTGACAGCTCTCTCAATGCAAACACCACGAAGCAATTATCAAGGGTGCGCTCTACCACTGAGCTAATAGCTTGTTGGGCGAGCCTCCCACTCGGGGGCTGCTATGACAAAGGCGGGAGAAATCACATCCCTCTCTTTCTTTCTTTTTTTTGCCCCTATGTCGCCACATGAGGAGGGCATGGAGACGTAAAAAGGGGATCCTATCAACATGTTCCCACTTCTCTTATTATTAGAGTAACCATTGGCTAGCCGAGGTGTCTCACACTCTTATTCATTCAACACACGAAAACTGGTGTGAACTGTGAATGCACCCACTTACACCATTGAAAAACCACGTAAAATCTCTATATTGTGCTTTGTGATTGCATTCTTAATTGTTTTTTCATACGATTGTATGTGTTTGAATGATTCTATGACAATCACATCTTGATTCTCACACATGTTCCATCATGATTGTCCATTTCACATCTTTTTCATTACCCCAATAAAAATTCTTCTATGAAGCTATGATTCAGACGTTTCTAAAATATAGTATTCCACGTAGACGTTTACTCCAAGTTGTAAGGATAGGCCCAACCCCATTTTTTCTCGAATCTCGAACTGTTTATGATTGTCGGGTATTAAGGTGTCAATCTAATTGAGATATTTTTATTTTTATTGTGATGCCGTCAGAACCGTGATTTCTTTAATTTTTGTAAACTTTCTTTTCTCGAGAATTCTACGCTATGGATAGATGTAGAATTTTCACGTTAGATGGGCGGAAAGTTTTCTTAACATAAAATAAGCAAGAAAATGCTAACCATCACCTATTAGACGATAGATAATATATAAAAAGTGTATAGATATCCGTAATTTGTGTATTGATATCAGTGAATATATATAGATATTCGTAAAATATGTATTGATTTCCGTATTGATTTGTCTTTATGTATATATTATCCCCGGGTATTATCCAAAAATAATACCTCCTCTCTCTTATTACAACTACAAAATAACCTTATTCCCCTATTTTATCTTCCATCTAAATCAAGTACTATTTTATCCTCTTTTTTAATACTTTATCCAAACTATCTACTTTTTATCCTCCCTTTATAAACATCACATCAATGTAGGCCAACCCTCTAAAAATAATACCCCCTCTTATCTTATCTCCCTCAATAACTTATCCTTCTGAAAATAATCTTTCATCCAATTAGCCCCTTAGAGGGATTATTTTTGAAGGAGTGAAAAATTATCCCTTTGTATTTTTATGCTCTCAAACCATACTAAACATATTACGTCAGTCTTTTTATCTAATTCAAAGATTATCCCCCTTCCTTATCTCCGTTCAGATTCCCCATCCCATCAGTTACTATCTGAATGAACCTATTGATAGGTTATTGCGCATCTATTTCGTCACCCACTTGGAGCTGCAGCTGGAGAGATGAAGATTCAAAGAGAGAGAGATGAAAAGAAAATTGATTAATCGAATCAAATTGATTACGATTTAGTTTGATTTTTTAGTTATTTCGGTTCGATACAATTTGACCAGGTCCAATTTAATTTCAATGTTATGATCTTAAAAATTGGACCAAATTGAAACTAAAATGGACCTTATATTTTTCTTATTTTTGAACTTGTAAATTTATCAATTTTTTATTTCTGAATGATTGTTGATCTAATACCCCTATTCAATTAAATCGAATCGAACCAGATTGATCGCACCCCTTCTTATCTGAATCAACCTATTGATAGGTTATTGTACATCTATTTCATGAGTCGTGACCACTTGGAGCTGCACATGAAGAAATGAAGATTCGAAGAGAGAGAGAGAGGGGGTAGAGAGATACGAGAATTTTATTATGCATTGCACACAACAAGATTAAAAAATGACGTCATTCTGGCATGTAAAAAGCTACCTTAATATTACTCAACCGTTTATGGAATTTTGAAGGCGTCAAAACGATATCGTTTTGACACGCCAGACATCTTACTGTGCTCAATTCACAACATGGTCCCGGAGTTCGAAATGGGGAGGTATCCACGAATATGAATTTGTACTGGAATTCGGATGTGGATGATAAGGATTCTGAATTTCTAACCTTTTTAGTACAAAATTCTTCGAAAAGTTGCTCATGATAATACCAACATGTGGTCAACCACATTACCCACGTCTCGTGACGGAGCCAAGATTTCTTTACGGAGAATGTGCACGGTAAGATATGTTGCAAATCAAAATAGTATCGCTTTAGCGTTTTATTCTGCCCAAATAGTGGAGCAATTTAGATGCCAAAACAACACCATTTTGACGTGCAACACACTCCGTTGTACACTGTGCATAGCAGAATTCCGTATTCCTTTACGGGTTGAGCCGGATTGGAAGGAAAACAAATCTTTTGACAAAATTGCACTCATCAGTTTTATATATTTCTTGCTACTTTATATAACACAGTAGTTATAATTTTTATCGGAACGGTTCTTTTTAGTCGGCCGGCGAATTCTGCCAAGTCCAATCCGGGTATGACCTAGATAGCAAAATCGAAAACACTATTGCAATTTTATAAACCACTCCTGATCGGTTATTCAAGGTGACTCTAACGTCCGTAGAATCTTTTCATGGGGTTGGGCGCGGTTATCGGATGTTTTTTTAACTAAAACTCTTAAATAATGTCAAAGTCATCGAGTGTCCTCAAAACTTAAGTACAGGACCTCTTGGAAGCTATGAACAAATCTCTTATACAATGTTAAAACACATCAAGTGTCCTCAAAAGTTGTTGGAAAATAGGTCAAAATCCTATCATATGTATCAAGTTGCCTAATTTTGGACCCGGCCGAACTGTTGCGTAGCTTTGGCCGAACCTTAATTTTCGTTACCAAACAAACACGTCTTCTCCGACGCATGATTTCATTGCCTATAAAGACTCTCACCACTCTAGACACAAGAGATGTTTTATTTAAAATTCAAAATGGTATTGTTTTATTTAAGCTAAATTTGCTCACATTATATTTCAGTCTGACTTCTTGAATTTTTTTTAAAGTTTATTTTAAATAAATGACCATCCTATATGAAATTCTTAGATGCGCCACTGCATGTATGCTACTACTAAAAACTTGAACTTAAGTATTTTGAGCCACATGATTATACTCCGACAAGTTATTAGACTAGTGGTATACATGGGGCGTTATAGTAAATATCCCAGGAACATCTTCTTTTTTCCTTAAGCCAGAGAAGTCTTTACTTTTTTACTGACTTAGGGACAGATTGGATGAAAGATTATTTTCAAAGAGATAAGTATTGAGGGGATAAGATAAGAGCGAGTTATTATTTTTAAAGAGTTTTCCCATATTGATGTGATATTTACAGAGGAAAATAAAAAAGTAGATGGTTTAGATGAGGTATTAAAAAAGGTAATAGTACTTGGTTTTCATGGAGAATAAAATAGGAGATAAGGTTATTTTGTAATTATAATAAGAAAGAGATGATATTATTCTTGGGTAATACTTGGGGATAACTTTTGGACAAGGTGAGGGTGCCCAAATAATACCCCTCTATCCCTCTAATGAAAATTATTTTTGGAGGGGTAAAAAATTATCCCATATATTCTTGTCCTCGTAAATCATACCAAATATGTCACATCAACCTTTATATCTCCTCTAAAAATTATCTCATCTAATCCTTATACCCATCCAAGCGGGCCTTAGCTGGAAAACAGAAATTGATTAGGGCGGTGTTGAAGGGCAGGGTAAAAGCGGTGCAGCCATTATCACGTTTATGATTAAATCTCATGCCTGAAAGCCTCTGAAGGGCCCCCCAAAAAAATCTCACTTTTTTCAGCTTCCAAACACGGCTTAATTGGCATGCCATCCGCCCCTTTGGAAAAACATGCCAAAAACAAAACCCTAACAAGTGGGCCACGTTTTGCCTGGGGTCTTTTGAGTACCTATCCCGTCCCCAAATAATATAGTTGAAATCGGCTCGGATTCAATTGGTTTACACCCATGCAATTTCCAAAATCAATTTGTTCGGAATTAAAAAATTCTTTCTACCAGTCACGACCGAAATTACAAAAGAAAAAAGCGAAAATTGGAACAGCTTTTTCGTGTTAAAGAGAAGCCTGTCTGGGATTTATGTTCCTCAAATTAATGGAATTTACCTGGAAAGTTAAAGGGATAAAACCATGAATAGTTTTCCCCCACATTTTCCCCCTAGGATTTGCAAGCTAATGCATGCATGGAAAGCAACCCCCAGCGAGAAAAAGCATCCCCCAATCTCAATCCACCCAACCCCACTCTCTCTCTCCTCTCTCTCACTCTTCACCACCCCGCACTATATAATGAGCAGAAATAGCACCCTTCTATGCACAACTTTATTTATCTCTCTTTGAAGAAAAAAAAAAACAATCTTTACATATATTTTGCAGGATAGCGAAATGGGGTCAAATTCGAGCTGGACAGCCAAGCAAAACAAGCTGTTTGAGAATGCACTAGCGATATATGAGCAGGACACGGCAGACCGGTGGGAGAAAATAGCGAGGGCGGTGGGTGGCGGGAAGACGGCGGAGGAAGTGAAGAGGCACTATGAAAAGCTCGAGGAAGATGTCAAGCAAATTGAGTCTGGACAAATCCCTTATCCTTATTTCAAATCGAGTGGAGGAAGCAACAACGGGTATAAATTCATGGATGAAAGTAGTCTTATACATCTAACCAGTATTTCTATTGTTTTCATTTTCATTGTTAGTTGGGTGAAAATAAAAACCGGAAAACCGGACCGGACCGACGGTTTGAGGATTGAAAAATTCGGTCCGGTCCGGTTTCGGTTTGGAGGAATACAAAACCGGTTCAAACCGGACCGGACCGAATGGGGGTTATAAATAAAAATATATTATATTTTTAGGTTTATGTGTTATAACTTATAACTCATTACTCCATTAGTTATTTAATCTATTAGGATTTAGGACCATTACCGTGTTTTAGAAATGAAAAATCACTATTTACAAAAAGCGAATGAAAATAGAAAAACCACTAGTCTGGGTATAAAAAATAAGAGTAATTTGAAATTGTTCAATCTTTCAGAATAGTGTTCAATGTATTTCTATTGTTGAAAATTTCACTACAAATTGTTAATTTTTTTTCCTTCTTTTTGTGATTGGTCCGAAATATTATCCAAAAAATCAAAAAGTCCAAACCGGACCGAGACCGGCTCAAACCGATTGAAACCGGACCGTTGAAATTGGTCCGGTTTCGGTTTACAAAATTTTCAAACCGGACAACCGGTCCAGTCCCAGAAATTCTATCAAACCGGACCAAGCCGGACCGGTTACACCCCTAAATTTGTTACTTGTGCCTTAGGTCGAATCAAAAAATAAATAAATATCATTTGTGGAAAAAAAAAATTTACAATGTTCAAAATTGTTCTATTGAGATTTTTTAATCGGTTGTGCCTTTGATCGAAACTATATTATTTTTTGATCCGATAGAAGGTATGACTATATATCCAAAGTTGATAAATGTCCTATATGATAAGTTTCGATTTCATCATTTGAAAGCAATAAAATCGTTTCAAAAGTATTTTTGCGGCATAATTTTGGTCGGGAATTCGGGTAAAAAATTCCATAAAAATAGAATTGTTTTTTCATTTTATAAATGAATGCCTCAGCTGGTGTCAATGAAAAGTGAAACCTTCTCACTCTATTTTTGATATTTTAAATTTCAAAAGTACTTTGGTTGTTTCCAACTTAATTTTTTTAATTGTCTCAATCATGGCTCTCGCACTTGTTTTCTCTAGGCCTTACACAAATGAGACTCTCCACTTCTTTATAGGCTTTAAGAAACTTCTTTGAATCATTCGGGTTCTTTCACTTGTCCTAGAATATTTCACACACGTTTAGTAAGAGATAGAATTTTTCGACAATTTTAGGATGTTTCATATCTTCTTATAATTCTCTAAAAATCCTCTAGTTGCATCTGGTTTCATTTGTAAAATTTCGAAATGATTTCAGAATTCTTCAGACTTGACTAAGACATTCCGAACTCTTCTGTTGCACCCTAGAACTTTCATCAAACTTCTACCAACTTCTAAGAACTTCTAATGCCACATAACTTGGCAGTCTGTGACATAAGGAAGTTGTCCAGTCCAGCAAATAATTGTTGATCCAGTTAATTAGTTTGAAAACGTTTTTAAAAATGTTCGAAATAAGCTTAATTATTTGTAAAGCAAAGTAATCTCAAACGAGCTTTAATTGAGTTGGCCATGAGAAGTTTGAAAATTATATACATCACACGTAGAATCCAAGTAATAACTTACTTTGACCTTGGTCAAAAACTTTAACGAGCTTTAAAAAAATATTGAAACTTTATTTGTGACGGCATGTGAATTTAAACTCGAGAAGTTTGGTTTGTTTATCAACCCTAAATGTAATATGTTGTGTCATCAAATATTATCACCAATTTTCTTACACTATTCACACATGTTTCATATGTCTTTTCAGGTTGTGTTTTTTTTATTAAAAAAAATTATGCACTTTCTTCTTAAATTAATTAAGAACCCATGACAAATAATTCAATTAATTAATTAGGCAGTGTTATAAACAAATTAACAAGATATAGGAGAAGTATGGTACACATAAGGTCCTTGCCAGAGTAATATTATATTTTTTTATTTATATTACGTATTATTTTATTATAGTTATGAATAAATTTATTTGTGCTTCAAGTACAAATTTTTTATGGTATAATTACAAAACTATATATAATGGGCCTCGTATTTTTTTATTTTTGAATTTGTAAATTTTTTATTTTTGAACGATTGATAATAAATTTATTATTAGATGATAAACTCATATTTACATTACAAATACTTATATACAAGTCATATTTTTTTAACATTGGGTTTGGCCAAATGGGACAGAATGATTTTTTTATTTGTGAACAAAAACATTTAATTTTTTAATTATATATATTGAGCTTGCCCTATTTGTGACCCACTGAACAGATCAATCAAAAAAATCGGATTGGAACGAACAAATTGAACCAAACAGGACCGAATTCGTTTGGTTTGGTGTCGATTTCTAAATTTCTAAACCAAAAACTCCAGTTCGATTCGAGTTTTTCCATCAAATCAAATCGAATCAAACCAACTACATGCACCTACTCGCTACTCGAAATTGTTGAACGGTTCTGAATTATCAATTTTCTCAGTTCGTTCCGAGTTTTTTCATCAAATTAGACTGATTACATCCCTACTCGCTAGTAATTATCATTTTTCTTCTTTATCTTTTTGTGCAGGCTGAAGTATCTGAAGCTCCAATGAAGCAAAAGTACAAAGATCCATAATCCATGTGATCCAATAAGGGCCCATTTTGTTTCAATTCGAAATAGCCAATGGAAATTAATATAATTAAGATTTTATGTATTTTTTTCTTATTTTAAATGTCACAAACTTTACTTTATGCACCTTTGTATACATGTACCAAGAATGAGTTTGTATACATGTACCAAAAATTAGTCACTAATTATTGTGACTTAATAAACCCTCCTTAGTATTTAGTACGTATTTCCGGTGTCTCGGGTTTTTAACTTCAAACTTTGAAGCAACAAATCTGCATATTTCGTAATTTGTGTTGTATTTATTACAGTTCATAATACGTTAAGATATTTTTTTTCGCTACGAAAATTAGTCATACCATTACATTTCTCGTTAGTAAGATCCAGTCGACTAATAATTTTGAGTCATTTTTTTATTTCACGTCTAGTCGTCAAGTTCAAAAAATAAATGGTTTCGATTATTTAAAGTGGATCGAGAAGACTTAGAAATGCTTGTCAACCTTATTTTTGCATTTTTTATTCTGCAATTATGCATTTTGAATATTTTGGCGCATATTATAAAATTGTGAGAAATAAATTGGAGAATGGATAATCCCAAAATCACTTCCAAATGAGTTTTTTTTTTTATTCTTGTATAAATTAATACACTAGTCTTTTACAAAATGTATTCAGCATATTACCATCCAAAATACTTTTTGTAAATTTTGATTATAATATAGAAATTTATAATCTGCAATCTAATAAAATGTAGAATCTAAAAAAAAGAATTGAGTGTCAAACACCTGTAGGTCATGTTCCTTTGGCAAGAAAAGAAAGAAAAATACGCGAATATCTAGTTTTATTTTATTTTTTATGTGTTCAGTTATTAGAAAAATTGTGGAACAAATGTCCCTAATTTTTCTAGTATGATTAGTTTTCACTCAAAATATACCTAGCAAAAACTTTTATAGTGGTTTCTTGTACAATTAAGGTATTGATTTATTTTAGGATAGATTTCGAATCGGTTCGATTTCAATTTAGATTTCTTTAAGATCGAATATTTCAATTTGGTTCATAAAATTGCAAAAAATCAAACCAACTCGAATCATTTTCACCCTTACACTTCAGGTGACAAGAAAGAAAACGAAATGAATACTATTCAAAATTTCGATTTATTATCATTTTTCTCCTCAAAACATGTCCCAAAAACAATACACAAATTTGCAAAGGAAATTACACTAGTTATTTTATTCAACTATACAATTAATTTTTAACTTTTTCATAATTTCCTAAGAGAAATTCTTTGGTCAGGAAAAGTTTCAAAACACTCATGAATTATAATTTGATGGTGAAATTCATTTCAGTGTAAAATAAATCTTATCCATTAATTTTAAATTGATACTCCCTCCGTCTCAATTTGTTTGTCCATTCTTGAAATTCCAACTTATTTAGGAAACACAATCATTACTCTTAAAAGATTTTACTTTCCAAGAATACCCTTAACTTTTTTAACATTAAATGAGAGTTTACGTTTTCTAAAGCATGATTTTTTAAAAAAAGAAGGGCATTAGGGAAATTTTGATAAGTCAACTTAAAAATTAGACAAACAATTTGGGACATCTAAAAGTCAAAAAATGGACAAACAAACCGGAACGGAGGGAGTAATTTTTTCAAAATGGGTTTTAAGGGTTTTAACTTCAAACTTTGAAGCAAACATTGCAGCGAAATCTGCACGAAATTGTCACCGGTTCAGTAGCTCTTCCAGAAAGATGGAGGCTACTACTTCACCATTCAAGGTTTGTTTCATACGCCTAACACAATTTTATTGTATTTCGCTATTCCCTTAAGAAGGGTGTCGCTGCATTTCCTTTTGTTGGAGAAGATACTCCGTTTGTTTCCCGAGAAACCAGGGATAAATGCAATCAGAGTCTAGGAAGACGTACTAGGTTGTATGTGTGACTCGTTTAGATCATGGGTTGGGACAAAAGGAAGATTACACTTTTTCCAGTATCAATGATCATTAGCAATAAATATGACCAAAGGGAAGAACTTGAATGAGATTCGTGCTGGAACATCCACGTTGAGTTCAAAAGATAGTTTCCGGTGGACTCTTTAGGAAAAAGAGGGTTATCTTTTGAATGGGTTAACATCCACGGAATAAAGGGTTATCTTTTGAATGAGATTCAACGTGGATGTTCCAGCACGAATCTCATTCAAAAACTGGGTTAACCCATTCAAAGGATATCCCTTTTTTTCCGAGAGAGAAAGAGAATTGAATTCAGAAGATTCCGGCTTACTTTTTGAATGAGAGCAGTATCAAGCTGAATGAGATTCGTGCCTATTAATTATTGGATTCTTCTAACAATAACTAAAACCCTTTTTGTTCTGTTTCTGGCGGACTTTTTGGAAAACAACCCATTTTTCAGATAAAAGCAAGAACAAATGTTTGTAGATCCTCGGAATTATTAGTTCGACAAAATTGTATGGTAATTAAACAATGAGTGTTTGGTTAGTTTCTGAGAAATTGTTCTTTAAAACTGTTTTTGAAAATGAGGAGCCAAAGCAGTGGATTCTAGTCACTTCGCTTCTTAATTGTTTCTTCTTGTAAGGATACTGGGCACATTTTCTTACTTGGTGTCTTAAGCCTTATCTAAATGAGCTAGGGATGTCTTGAACCATGCCATGACTTGAGCCAAGTTGTGTCTTAGCCTGCTAAGTCCTAAACCTTGTTTGTCCTCACTCGTGTCACGTCCTGACCTGTGTCACTTCCAGGTATGTCAACACGGAGTGGCATTTGGGAACACGCGTACAGGAACAAGATATGGTCCGTATGCAAGTGAAAGGGTACAATAAAGCACACTTAAGCCGTGCAAAAATATAAATAAAATAAATAAAGCACACTTAACAGGTGACAACCTATGTAAGATGGATCCTTCAAATGTATAAAGTACCAGTGTTCAACACTCGACACAAGAATAAAGATATATCTAAATGTCTTATGGTCAATTCTATTTGCTGATGTGGTCAGATAGTTTGATGGGTGAAGAAACTGAAAGAGGGGACAAACACCAAATTAGAAATGGGGAGAAAAACAAGAGAGCCAAAAGCACTTTAAATAAGTAAGATTGAAACTGAATGCAACTTCAGTGCCAATAGAGAGTGATCAATTTCTTTGTATAGGCTAAAGTGTTATTATGGATAGAATATTGGAAGATTAGACGTGACCTATACATCAAAGTAGGTAGGGTCAATGAAGGACTGCTTTGGCATATTTCATGTAAATTCGCGATCAAGGGATGCCCACAAAATTGGAAGTATGTATATTGTAAATTGTTGTATATCTTGTTTATATGAGCATTTGGTTGCAGATAATCTTGGGCTCCTCTTCTGTGTACCGTCAAAAAGTACTTGCTGAGATGGGATACGACTTCACTATCATGGTAAATTATAGTCCAATATCCATTGTTGCTTCATAGATGTCAAAAAGTTGACTCTGCTTTTAGTTTAGACTGCAGACATAGATGAGAAAAGTATCAGGAGAGAAAAGCCAGAAGACTTAGTAATGGCCATTGCCGGGGCAAAGGTATGCTTTTATTCGCTGGAATATTAGCAATTGAAATCTGAATGTTCTCTTGTACCATCTGTATTTTGTGGCGTTTCTGTTCTGCTTGAGGATGTGGCCGCTCTTTCTTCACTTGAAGTTACTGAAGAGGACGGTTATCTGTTGTTGCTACTTGTTAGTAAATGCTGAGGGACCAGTTCAATTGTGTTTTATTAAACAGCATGGGTTCCTCGATATACCTTATAATATCTTCTAACCAGGCCCTTTGTTCTTTGTATTTTCTAAAACATTGATCTTGGGTAAATGTTGGAATCTTAGCTGAATATGGTGCAGAAAACATTGTTAGCATTATTCACACCCCATAATAATGGTTCCTATGCTTGTTTATCGAGCAAATTATGTGGTAACTCGATAATCTCTTTTGGGACAAACCACATTGTGCAGCTGGCTTTGTGTCATTTATATGTAAATGCTGCTGTGAATTCACTCATACTTGCAAGTCTGACTATACCATCATGCTGCTCTACTTTGATAATATTTTTATTACTTTGGTTATTTTGCAATCCCCGTTATGTTGGTAGGTGGTCTCTTTTCCGTGTTAAAAGCCTGAGTTTTCAACATTATGATATTCATTTAAAGTAGAAGAGGTTATGCTGAACGTGGTGATAGGATGCCATGCTGTTAGATTATGAAACACATTTAATATGAACCTGCCCTTGGTTTTCTTTCTGTTCCTTGAGACCTTCTTTGAATACTCCAAGTAGGAACTTACATTACAGCTTTGAACATTTTCAGGCAGAAGCCATCATAGCAAAGCTTCCTGTTGACTACTGCAAGCAGGATGCTGAGACATCAGTCTTAATTACTGGTGACCAAGTATAAATCACTCACCTACATTTTCAATATCAAGAAATGAACTTCTGACCATATTCTGTGGTGCATATTTCATCTAAAAGTGCAGTTACCCCTACGTAAGCCTCAACTAAACAACATTTCTCGTGTACAGAAATATATTGCAGTGAGCAGCATTACTTTTTTCAAGTGTTTTAACCAAATTTATAACCTTGAGATGGCATTTAACTGTATAGTTATGCAAAAGCAATAACTGTCTTATGTAGCTTGAAACCTAGTTATTTGGCTTGTAGACGTTCACACTAGGCTACTAGCTATGTCCTCTTGATCCCTTAAATGAGATCAGACATTATGGAGTGGTACTGTGTCCTGTGTTGCATGGACTTGGGTACTGGTTTCGGATGCGCCTATATATCGAGGACACAAAGACACGCCAAAATTTAATATTCTCTAGTATATATATTTTTTGATCGGCAATATTTTCTAGTATGTTGGTTTCATTTTTTTGGATAAATGTTGTTTAGATGTGCCTTAGGGCAGTACTATGGTACACGGTGAATGGTGTTTACATTATATGCTTGTTAGTTGAATTTTCAACCAAAAATGTCTGACACGGATCCCCTACACTCATTCTAATATTGCATGTTTGACTCCCATTTAGAAGACTCCATGTAGCATAGGCCATGGCACATGAGGGTTGGGAATTGTATGGAGTGCAGAAAAGGACTGGGAACTTTGAAGTCTCATGTTGCAACAAAAATTTGTATAGACGAATATGAGAGTTGTTTTCCTTGTATCCATTTCGATTAAAATTTGGCACGAATGCAAGCATTCTCAATTCTATTTCTATGAAGTGTCACATGAGATCGGAGGGTGGGAATAGGGATTCTTCAATTATTTTTTGGAAAGGAAAAGAAAACATAGTCAATGATGTTCCCTCTAACCCTTTATCCAGTGAAGTTTGATTTTGATCTAACTGCTATCTTCAAATGCTTTGGAGGTGGTTGTCTATGAAGGTAAGGTCAGAGAAAAACCAGCAAGCAAGGAAGAAGCACGCTAATTCATCAAAGGTTTCTTTTATGCTTTCATCGCACTTGCCCTTATATTCGTTATGCCATGGTGGTGTTGATATTGCAAAACCACATTGCAGATTACTCAAGCGGAACTGCAGCGACGGTGAGCTCCATTCTTGTTACAAATCTCAAGACTGGAATCCAAAACGCAGACTGGGAGAAAGCTGAGGTACAGTATACTTCTATTGATCGCTTTATGACTTGTTCTGGGATTCTTAGATTTAAAAATCAGGTAATTTTCGTTATGTTGGTGTAACAGTACAAGTCAAATATTGAAGAACACAAAAAGTAATTACTCGATACTAATTATTTGTTCTCTTGTAGATGTACACTATGTTACACTTATGGCTTATTGATCGTCGCAAATATCTACTAGCACATGCCTTTTTCAAGGAAAACATGAGAGAAAATAGATGTGTTTTGGGTTACTAATAGTTGACGGATTACTAAGAAATAACATGCTAGTAAGATGAGTGCAACTGAAATGAGAATGTTGAGATAGATGTATGGTGAGACTGTGCGAGATAGAATTAGAAAAGACAGCCTTCGTGGAATGGTAGGGTGGCATTGATAGAAGATAAGGTGAGAGAAAATAGATTAAGATGGTTTGGACTTATCTATTGGAGATCTCTCGATGCGTTAGTTCAAAGGAGCGGTATGGTTACAGTGGATGGTAGCATTAAGGGGAGGAGTAGACTAAATTTTACTTTTGAGGCGGTAGTTCGAACGGATTTGATTTTTTTAAGTATTGTAGAATATGATCCCTCGACAGAGCTTACTGGAGAAAAAGGACCCCATTTGATTGGGGCTTAAGGCTCGATTTGTTTGGTTTGGTTTAGGCTAGGGGTGTAACCAATCCGGTTTGGTAAAATTCATGGGACTGGACCGGTTGTCCGTTTTGAAAATTTTGTAGACCGAAACCGGACCGATTTCAATTGGTTTGAGCCGGTTTCGGTCCGGTTTGGACTTTTTGATTTTTTGGATAATATTTCGGACCAATCACAAAAAAAAAAAAAAAAATTAATAATTTGAAGTGAAATTTTCAACAATAGAAATGCATTGAACATTACTATGAAAGATTTAACAATTTCAAATTACTCTTATTTTTTATACCCGGACTGGTGGTTTTCTATTTTTATTCACTCTCTGTAAATAGTGATTTTTCATTTCTAAAACACGGTAGTGGTCCTAAATCCTAATAGATTAAATGACTAATAGAGTAATGGGTTATAAGTTATAACACATAAACCTAAAAATATAACATATTTTTATTTATAAACCCCATCCGGTCCAGTCCGGTTTGAACTAGTTTTATATTCCTCCAAACTGAAACCGGACCAAAAAACCGGTTTCTCCAAACTCCCAAACCAAAATCGGACCGGACAGAATTTTTCAATTCTCAAACCGTCGGTCCGGTCCGGTCCGGTTTCCCGGTTTTTATTTTCACCCCTAGTTTAGGCTGTCTGCTTCAAATTACACACAACTCGACTATTCCATGGGAACCCCGATAAAATCTGGTTCAAAGTCCTTAAAGACTAGTCCCACTAGAGTTGATAGCACTTGAAACTTTCAAATGGGAGACTTGGGACAAATGTGAGCTGACTCTTACAGGGAAGCTCAACTCGAACTCAATAACCCTCATTTTTCCCTGCTTGTGAAATAAACAGAATGGGGTGTCATTCTAGAAGACCTCTATAACCAGATGTGCAAGCTCCTCTAGTATCTGTACTTGGAATGTTTGAAAACCTTCGGAGTTAATGGCTATCATTAAAGCATGACATGCAACAGTCCTTAACTTGCTGCAAGTGCACTATGGAAGCATGCTAAAGGGTAGGAAAGCTAAGTGCAGGCAAGGCATATCTCATTGAATCAGTCTTTTTCGCCACCTCGTATATAATGGGAATCGAACCTTATATTCAAGAGTTCGGCCCTTAGCTCATTACTTAATAAAGGCAGGAAAGTCAGGCTGTATATATTTCCTGTAACTTGACATGGAGTTTAGGGTTGTTATCTTCCCAATGCTGTGTTTGCTATTTGCTGTTCCATTTGCACTGCCAAACCTCTTAACTGATTTTTCCGATGAAGCATTTACGTATAATGTGTTGAAACAATATGTGTGTTGATGACTTGCAGATCCATTTCCATGTCATACCAGATCAAGTCATTGATAGCCTGGTACATTTTGTTTTTTTTATAACTGGATGATACTGTTCTATTGTTAATACTGAAGTTGTTATGCATCTTTATTTCCGTTTCTGAGTCCAGATTGAGGAGGCAATGGTTCTCAACGTCGCAGGGGCGCTTATCAGTGAACATCCTTTCCTACAACCCTATGTGAAACAACTGGTTTGTTTCATGAACTTTCCTTTTTATTCTAGTTTAAGTTTTACTGGATCATAGCTGACCCATGCATGAACAATTCAGAACGTACGGACAAGCAAGTATTTTTTTGGGTCGAAATGGCCGAGACATTTCTTTTTCCTTAGAAACCAAAATGAAACATTGTTTGGGGCCAAGTTTTAAATGTGTCCACCTAGATTGCAACGTAGCAAGACCTGTGGATAAATTCTTTTCTAAATCAAATTAGTGGAAGGATAAAGCGGAAGAGACGAGTATTTTCACCAACCATGACTCGTAAGGAGCTCTTTTTTGCGCTATACAGTACGGATTCCGTTTTTCTGATAGGTTCATGTACTGAATTTAAAAATAGGTCTCCAGTTCTTGCTTCTTTCTTTTCTTTCTAGGCGACTTCATGCAAGGCAATAGGCTTTAGTTGAGACATTGTAATAGAATAGCATGAAAAAGAAGGTGAAAAGTTCACAAAATTTACAGGAACATCGAGTTGCTTCAACGCCTATTAGAAAAATCCAACACTGTATATTCCATACTTTCCCAATTTCATTTGATATTTTCTCTGATTCTTCTGAAAAAAACATTCCCGAAACGTGATCTGTGACCTAGCTGACTGGAACAATATGCAGAAACGAAATCTGGATCCTTGATTATGTATTGTCTGCTTTTGTGTTCAACTTCTACGCTGAAAAAACAGGTATGCCTCTGTCACTACCTGCATGAGAACATCACAAAAGGACAGTGGTTGGTTACTGTCTTCCTTTGATGGCTTCTATGGTCCGGGACTCTTCGGTAACTCACAAATGTCGCCATTAATTGTTTCAGTCGTCACAAAGGTCGCCATTCCTCAGCCCTCAGCCCCTCAGCCCCTCATCGGTTGTTAGGCATCTGACACTTCTTCTATTTCATTTCCATAGCGATTCACTCAACATAGGACCACAACTAGAGCTGAGCTAGTATCTTACCTAAAACTCTTGAACTAGAGGAGAGTCTGGGTCCAGCATACCGGAACATAAATGTAGCTATAAAGCCTTTTTGAGCATATTCCTTGCGCTCTTATTATTGTTCGCAATCAACCGTCACAGACTTGGACTCTTTTACCGTTTCCTAACCCAAAGAGATTAATCGATGTAATTGCACCATGTCTTGTGTTTCCTTGAAAGTTGATCGGCATCGCTTGATGATTAGCATTTTATTTGGTTTGTGCAGGTAGGAACAACTGAGAGCATGATGGGACTCCCCAAAGCTCTTACAGAGAGACTGGTAAGGGAGGTTCTCTAGTGTCTATAACTTGGAATTTTACCTGAATCAACATCACCTATTCCTGTTATTTTAGAGTCCTTTGGTTCTTGAATCTGTTTGTTCTACCCCCTATCTTCCATTAATTTTTTTTTTTTTTGGGGTCCTCCTACAAAGTGTCTTTAGGAGACTCAGAATATTTCAAACTTCCTGCCAATTTTTGTCAGGTTTTCAATGGAGATAAATGAAGTGTAACTCTTTTTATTTAGTTTATTGTGGCCAAAATTAAAAAATAATACATTTCTTGTTGGTTTGCTTGTATGGGTTAACATTACCCATGCACCTGGTAATCAAGTCGAATAACGGATTCAAGTTTGGTGTAGGAATTTAACGAGCTTAAAACTATGTTCATATGTAATTTGTTTACTTGGCAAGTCGAGATGAAGTTGAGGAACTTAAGACGTGTACAACAAACTAGTTAAAATGCATTAGATTTGCTTAAAATGAGTGTTCTAGAGCCTCCCTACATTATTCACGAGTCGCTCGTTCAATTGCTCCCATCTTTTCTCTCTCGGTCTCACCTAACAAGATGCAATTTATTAAATATATATGAGTGCTCCCTAAATATTTGAGCTAGTCAAATTCATAAATTAGATCGTGTAACAACCTCATATAGACTAGATAAAATATATTTTAAAATATACCTAGTTATTATTCACAATCAATGATTTTGTTTCTGTATATTCGCTCCCCTCTCTTTTTCTCCTAGGCAAAAGATAAAGGAAAAGTAGAAAAAGAGAAAAAGGCAAAGCAAAGTATAAAGGAAGAGTATGTAATTTAATAAAGGATAATTGACAGTATTATTGTAGTTTTGAAAGAGAACATTACAATAAAATAGATAGACAAAAAAGACTAATTTTACTAGGGTCTTATTTTATACATATCTACATATAGAGAGAGAGAGAGACACGCACGCGCGCGCGCACACACACACACACACAACTTGAAATTTTTAATTTTTAAAGAAAATACGTAGTCAATAAAAAATTTCACTAGTTTTCTCTCTGTTTGAATTATCTTTCTCCTCTTCAAAAGAAAATTAAAAATTCAATTCAGAATCATTCACGTTTCATTAAAGACAAAAATATTAAAATATATCTTGTTTTGGCATATATCTTCTTTTGAATTTTTTTAGTGTTTAATTTTGTAATTTTTAGATTTTTTTTGTCGAAACGAACTAACAAAAACAATAAAAAAATTATGCAAAACAAGAAATTAGAAGAAATGAAAATTCAAATAAAGATGAAAACACAATAAGACAATAATTCAATAAACACTACTTTTTATTAAAAATCAATTCAATCAAATCGAAACTGGCCAATTTCTATTTTGAACTGATTAACCTAGAACTTTTTTAATCCTTTTGTTGTCGGTCCTTTTTTGCGGTAATCCTTTTACTCATAGTGCATTCTAAACATAATTTATAGTAAATAACTGAAAATTTATATGAGTTCAAAAGGTTAGATAAAAGTTGAGTAGGGTATATATAGGGTTGACATTGTTGTTAAATTTGAAATCATGGGTTGAACTGGAAAAAGTACAACTATGAGGGGGTAATATGCGACCAAGGATCAAATTCTAGGGTTTTCCTTATAATTGTCGCTAGAGAGATCCAATTCTCCACAATCAGAATCAGAACAGCCCGACATTTGATCGAACAGGTACACACTCTCTCTCTCTCTCCCGCCATCTATCTCTCTTGCTCTCTGTCCCGTCGTCTCTGTTTGCTGTTTCTGTATGGTTAATTTAGGTGCTTAATATGTTTGCGGTCTAGTAAATAAACACTATTGTGGGGTGCCCGATCCACAGACCGGGAGTGAATCGGGTTAACGCAGATGCAGGAGCGAGCGCGGGGGGCTTGAGGGCTTCTTCTTAGACTTTGTTTTGGGGCCTGAAGCAGTGAATTTCTTGGCTTCTGCTCAGGGCCGACCCTGATTAGCAGAGTTAAGTGGTTCTTTAAGTGATAAAGTGATTTGCTACATTGATTGTTTGAAAATTCTTGTGTTGATTTTTTTCCCCTTTTACTGGAAATGCTAGGCAAAGAAGCTGTCTTAAAATTTTCTTGGTTTTTTCTGTGGGACTGAAAAGGAGAAAGCAATTTTCCTGATTGGGGTTTCTGTATTTGGGCCTTTTTGGCGGTCTTTGGGGCTACTCTGAAGTGATGATAAATTAATTCACGAAATAGGCACACAGGAACATAAATAGATACAAACAGATGGAAGTAGATAGCTAAGACAGTTCTAGTGAGGTGAATACAGTGTTTCTCATAGTAATACTTGAACACTTGCTTAAACTTCTGCTCTTGCAACTTGAACTAATAGCTATAGAATAATAAGTGGGAAATGGTTATCTTTGAGTCCCTTTTCTACCTAGTGTTTGAGGCTCCCGTTACTGTAGTGACTGGAAAAGGGTTGGACGAATGCATATTTTTACGCGCGCAAGCATAGAGGCTGGTTTCATGACTCGAACCTATGACCGCCAGATCTCATTGGGACAGCCTTACTGCTGCGCCCACCATGTATTCGTTTTGTTTCGTATGTTGGAATGTGTGTAGATTTTTACGGTATCGCCATCTGCGCATATTAATTTAGTCTAAGAGATGTCGGCTTCTATAGAGTTTCATCCATTTCTCGCAAAAATAGAGTATTTGAAAATTTGTGCAGGAGTCTTCTCCTTTTATTTGTTTAGGGAATGGGAGGTTTTGAGATTTATGCATATAAGTGTTGATATGGCGAGATAATTTAGTTAAGGAGACTCAACCTTTTGTCTCTTTATTGGAAAAATGCGGCCTAAACCTCGGGGGTGTCCCTATCTTTGAGATAAAACTGTTGATGAATAACAGATATCGAAGCTCCTCGCTATAAGTAGTCATGTTTTAGCATTGTTGCCAAGCTTTCCACAATCACATGGCTGTCCTTTTGCTAAAAGTTTTTCTGAAGTTCTAACCTAGTAAGCTTGAACCAATGGAGGAGTATGATGCAGGCCCAAGAAGTATGCTCTATGAAAAAATACCACATTGCGCGGATTTAGTGACACAGAGCAAAACAGTTAAAAGTATGAATTGGATTTGATAAGCATCCAAATGGTTCAAATTCAAGTGTTCTTTAAGTAATATATCATACCATCAGCCAAATGGTCTCTATTACGATTTCTTTCAGGATGAAGATTCGAAGACTAGGATGGGTTATTGGAAACATTGGCAGTTTATTTCCCTATAAGACCCATTGTCCTTTCTTCCTGAAATTTTCTGCGAAGGATTACACGTGCAAAATCTAGCATTAATGATACTTGTGTAAAGCAGACGCATAAAATGCTCTTGGTAAGGGGTAGATCCTCGTAAGGAGGCCATTAGGGTAAAACATGGTAAGTTTTCTCATTTGCTTGATGTTCGAGGTGGGTTCATATGTGATCAGAAGATGACTATATGTACATGTCTTTGTTGAAATGCTGGCGAGCCTCTAGATATGGTTTGCAGAATTTGAGATCCAGAAGCAAGGTTTTCTTGAACATTACTGGTGTATCCCAATACTATTTTTTCAAGTCTCGCAATTGCTCGTATCTTTGTAACTTTTTTCTTGATATACTTTTTGACTTAGTCGTGATATCATATTTCACCAGACATATGTACAGTACATGATACCTTGATGTACCATCCCTAATATGTTGATTTCTCTCTGTCTTCTTTCAGTGTAATTGCTAGTTGGGAAGTGTGAAAGGACCCATAAGATGGAAGCCAAATTCTTTCGATTTCTCAAGATCGTGGGCGTTGGTTTTAAAGCCAGAGCTGAAGCAGAAGGCCGCCTCTTGTACCTGAAGTTGGGTTACAGCCACGAAGTTGAATTGACAGTACCACCCGCTGTTCGTGTTTTCTGTTTCAAACCCAATATAGTTTGCTGCACTGGAATAGATAAGCAAAGGGTTCACCAGTTTGCTGCTGCAGTTCGAGGCTGTAAGCCTCCAGAAGTTTACAAAGGCAAGGGTATAATGTACATGGATGAAGTTATAAAGAAGAAGCAGGGAAAGAAATCTAAATGATCAGTTGATGATCGTTCGGGTACGATCGATCTCTTCTGTTTGTCTTTTTTTTTTTTTTTCCGGTGCCCTTTTTCTTGTTGGAATTTCCTAGGAATCATGATATGAATCAAAACTTTAGACATTGATGGCGTAACTGTAAGACAAATCTGGGTTTTTTGGCGTCGCCTACCTATCTTTGTGGAGGTAGATTTTCTAAAAAAAGCAGTGGATTAATCAGATTGGTTCTCCGGTCCCTGTGCCCGAAAGGATGGGCAAATTCAGTTTGAGTGTTCATCGATTGGGTGGATCTATATGCTCCGTGGTGCTGAGACGAGGTGTAGTGCAGTCTGATCAGCGCTGGAATGGTTCACAAAAGCCTTGACTAGGATTAAGATCACCCTATTAGAAGCTCGGGATAAAAGAGCAGATTGATCCTCTTATCTTACTAGTATAGATCTGAACCTGCATCTCTTTATTTATTTGGAGCACTGTTGAAATCTGTATCACAGAGGCTTGAAAGGCTGTTTTCTTCTGTTTGTTCAGGAAAATAAAAAAAATAAGACAAGAGAGAAGATTTATCCTTGCAGAAAGATTTGCGAAGGAAAAGATAAGACACACTTTTCAAAATTTTACCTAGACAACGGCGCATTATTTGAATTGAAGCTCGTTGAGACCACTGGTAGATAATATTTTTTTAAAAATTCAAGGTCTATCTTCTGGGGATGTGAATTCTGCTTGCTTTGGCCTTGCCTTAGGGTTGGAAATCGTACCCTTACATCTACCCTTGAGGATACCTTGAGAATCGGGGTCGGGCCTATACATATACCCAAGAAGAGGAAAATGAAAGGAAAAGTCTTAAAACACAGATTATTTGGACATATTCAGATATTATGTTCGGGACCATTGAATGCAAGTGGGGTCTATAAATTTTTGAGGGTTTCACCAGTGTCGGTCTCAATATTGGAGTTGCTCAAGCTTGATTTTAACTTTGTTGATCACTTAGTATTAATAATAGTAATTTTTTTGGTAGATTTTTATTTTTTTATATATTTATAAAAAAAAAATTGTTGCCCCGTGCTAGGATTGGCCCGAGCCCAAGGGTTGCAGAGCTTATCCCTAGGACGGCAATGAGTCTCACATGCATCCAACAGTTTTAAAAATCTCTATATCCAGATGTGTCAAGATGATCTGTGTTCTTAACATTATTCAAAATGAAAAGATTAATCAAGACCTTCTTCGACTGGATTTCAGTGCTTTTACTTTGATTAAAGTGATCAAGATGGAGTTGGTGTTCCGGGTCAATCTGATTCCTGTTCATAACCTTCTTTCTATAAGACGAATGACTTATGAGACTAACTCGAATGCGAGAGAGGCACATGAGATCCATTCTTCTTCTTCACCGAAGGATCTGAAGTTGAAGGAGCCTCAACTTCATAACTGGCTTTCGGATCTGAAGAAAATAAATAAGAGTCTCTTTAGTTTCGTCTATATGAATTTTTAAAATTTATATTTATATTTTTTATTCCTTATTGACAAAAAAATTAGTAAATATCAAATAAAATTAACTATCTTCAACAAGTAGAGGAAAATGAAGAGACTAATCAAGATAAATAGATAATAGTGTCTTTAATTTTGTCCCATATGAATTTATTAAATTTTGATTTATATTTTTCTTATTCCTATTGACAAAAAATTAGGAAATATTAAATAACATTAAGTATCTTTAACAAAAACAATTTAATTAAAATTCAACCTTAAATGCCAAGGGTGCGTGGCCTTAGAACACTGTCGTGCGTGTTTTCTCAGACACCAATTTTTTTGGGGGGTTGAATTCATCACTAAACATATGGGTCCTGCGTGTGGGGTTAAACATCACGTTAGGTCTTGTTTGGCCTAATGCTTTTATTAAATTATCTTTTTACTTTTGTTTTTAAGTTTTTTTATTTTTTAATTTTACATTAATTTTTATATACTAACAGTTCGTCTTCATAAAAAGGACTAATAAATACAAATCTATGAAAATTTAAAAAGAATTACTAATGACAACAATAATCCAACTCATACAGATTAAATTTTTTTTTTTTTATCTTTTCTGATTTTTTGAAGTTTAATTTTTTTTATTCTTCTTGTTTAGATGAACTAATGATTCTTAAAAATTCAACACAAATAAATAAAAATAATTTTTATTAAATACAACAAAATAATTTGTTAAACAAGGTTAGGTCCAAAGCTAATAAAAAATCTTCACTTGAAATTGAGAGGAGAGTTCTTTAATGTTTCTTTTCGGAAACTGTACTCTGCAGTTGATAATTCGTAAATTCATGACGGATATATTTTTTTAATCCGAAATACTTATGTTTTAAAGAGCATCAACCATTGATGGCATTTATGTTACGAACCCGTTTTTTATATTTATTAAAAAAATTAATCATGCGGGTATTTTTGAAATATTATTTTGAAGTTGCGGTGAATTTATACTAGTAATTTTATGTAGAAAAATGGGGATTGGATGATTCGTTTTTCTCATCTTCTACGTTTTCCACACGTTTACTTTTCATTAGTAATTGGTGACAAAATTATGGAGGTGTCCCCCTCTCAATTATTATGTCTCCTTCTCACTAATTTTTCTCTATATTCTCTCTCCTCCTCTTTTTTTCATCTCATGCACTCTCTGCCTCCCCATCTCTCTCTCTCTCTCAATGTTTTCTTCTCCTAAGCCATTGTCCAGATGATCCGATGGTGCACCAAACGGTATCAGATTAATTCGCGATTTTTGTACGTCGGTTCCTGCCACTTGTGTACAACATATCATCACGATCGAAAATTAAGGTACCGAAAATATACAGCACGTTCTTAAATTTCTTGAGTAATTTCTTTAATTATCTCAATTTTGTACTCATATTTATGATCATGCTCTTATTAAAATCATGTTGTTTATTTACAAGAAATGAACCAAGTTCGGCCAATAAGATACCCGGTAAGTCCCCATAAAAACCAAGAATCCATCATTGAGGGGGTGAAACTCAATCACTATTTATGTACCAAGGAGGATCGCGCGTGATGTTTCACTATAATAAATATTTTCTCGTCATTATTCACATCAAGTATTCTATTATTTGAATATGTATTGTTGCCGTATTGTATACTTTTCGTGCAATTTGTGATTTTATGTTTGGAACAGAATTAGTGGGTGCCCAAATGAAAGAGCAAAAAATAATATTTGAGTTTATATTTTTTGAAGTCTTTTATTTTTCGTTTTGAAAATGATTGTATAATTTAGAAATTTTAGAGTTTGCTACTTATAATTGTTGGAGGCTTATTACTATTGTTCTGCAGCTTAATGAAAAATTCGAGTCTGATCGTTGCATTTAATCTTAAGTCTTAACAAAGCGGGGTTCAGCCATATTGGATTAAATTCTTCAAACCAAATTTTATAAAATAAATACCATTTTTATTAAGTATCAATCGACAATAGATTCACAAATTATCAACTTTACGTGTCAATCCGAGAAGCTATTACAAGTTGTACCACAAGAATCCGACCGAATTGAAAAATTGAACTAAACCAACAATTTGATATGGTTTTTTAACTAGCTTGATTCAATCTACTTTTATTTATCTTAAAAATCAAAACAAATCGAATGATTACGTCCATAATTTTATGTATATTGTGGACTTGGAATCTGTTGTGTATTGCGTACATTATGATATATTATCTGTTAAAACGATATTATTTTGACGCACAAAATAATACCAAAATAATTAAGCATTGATGGAATATTATTTTGACTCGTGTAATTTTGTACAAACAACTCGTAGTGGTTAGGACCCCCAGGGACCACTTTCAAGAAATCAGAGTCCCCATTAATATTATTTGTTCCTCACTTTCTAGAAATCTCAGTTCCAGTAAATACTCCTTCAGTTAGTACTCTTCAATGGTCGGTTATTAGTTTATCCACAGAGAGAGAGAGAGAGAGAGAGAGAGAGAATCAGTTTGCTAGTATAATACTACTCTCTCTATCCTCGTCGGCCCATTATCTGTCACTAAAACCACGAGCCGCCGCCATGGACGGAGGGAGCACTGCGCAAGTCAACGCCGCCCATGGCGGTGGAGCTAACGGCCGGAGACTACCGGATTTCCTACTCAGCGTGAATCTCAAGTACGTAAAGTTAGGTTATCACTACTTGATCTCGCATTTGTTGACTCTGTGTCTTATACCTGTAATGGCTGTAACATTAATCGAGATTTCGCAGATGAACCCTAGCGATGTCCACCTTTTGTGGCTCCACCTTCAATACAATCTAATCAGTGTCATTGTTTTTTCGACTGTTTTAGTCTTCGGATTGACGCTGTATATCATGACTCGACCTCGATCGATTTATCTCGTCGATTATTCGTGTTTTCGTGCTCCTGGTGAATTGGCAGCACCTTTTCACCAGTTCATGGAGCACTCCAGGCTCACTGGGGATTTTGATGAGTCATCTCTTGAGTTCCAGCGCAAGATCTTAGAGAGATCGGGGCTCGGGGAAGAGACTTATGTACCCGCGGCCATGCATTCTGTTCCTCCAAAACCGTCGATGGAGGCTGCTAGAGATGAGGCCGAAAAGGTCATGTTTGGTGCTTTAGATAATCTGTTTTGTAATACCTCTGTTAAGCCCAAGGACATTGGTATTCTTGTTGTGAATTGTAGTTTGTTTAACCCGACGCCTTCTTTATCTGCTATGATTGTTAATAAGTATAAGTTGAGGGGCAATATTAGGAGTTTCAACTTAGGGGGCATGGGTTGTAGTGCTGGGGTGATTGCGGTTGATCTCGCCAAGGACTTGTTGCAAATTCACCGGAATACCTATGCGATTGTTGTTAGTACTGAGAATATTACTCAGAATTGGTATTTCGGGAATAAGAAGTCCATGTTGATACCCAATTGTTTGTTTAGAGTTGGGGGTTCTGCCGTTTTGTTGTCTAATAAGTCTATCGATAAGAGTCGAGCCAAGTATAAACTTGTTCATGTTGTGAGAACACATAAGGGGGCGGATGATAAGGCTTTTCGTTGTGTTTATCAAGAACAGGATGATGTTGGAAAAACCGGTGTATCCTTGTCGAAAGACCTCATGGCAATTGCTGGTGGAGCTCTAAAAACCAACATCACTACACTGGGTCCACTTGTGCTCCCGATCAGTGAGCAGCTTCTGTTCTTCACGACTCTTGTGGTGAATAAATTTTTTAATAAAAATGTCAAGCCCTATATCCCCGATTTTAAGCTGGCGTTTGATCATTTTTGCATACACGCCGGGGGAAGGGCTGTGATTGATGAGTTGGAGAAGAATTTGCAGCTGCTTCCTGTCCATGTGGAAGCTTCTCGGATGACTCTCCATCGATTTGGGAACACTTCGTCGAGTTCCATTTGGTATGAACTGTCGTATACTGAGGCCAAGGGAAGGATGAGGAAAGGGCACCGAGTCTGGCAGATTGCGTTTGGCAGTGGTTTCAAATGTAATAGTGCAGTCTGGCAAGCAATTCGAAATGTCAAGCCCTCTCACAATGGTCCCTGGGAGGATTGCATCGATAGGTATCCTGTGAAATTAGTCTTGTAACTCGGCCAAAGGGTTGGACTCTTCATTCAAGGTATTGCTCTTCAGTAGCTCCCTTGTATTCTTCTTAATTTCTGGCTATTGTATTTCATGGATAGCTTCATTTTATCAATTTAATGTGTTCTCATTGCAGTTTTCCTCGTGTGTAAATTACGATCTGATTTTTGACATGCTTATCTTGTTCTATACTATCTCCTTTTTTCTTTTTTTTTTTCCTGTATTGCTTATTCATGATCGAGACAATGCTGAGCGGCATCTACTACGATACGTTCGATCTTCAAATGTACCATGGCATCTTTTCTAGTCCCTCGTAGAGTTGATCCCATCAGTAGCTTAGTTTTGTATTCGTCTTTAGTTCTTGTAGCTCATTAGGTGACCTTCATTGATCATTCAAATTCCTTCTCTTTCCATTACAGGTTCGCTTATTTTCTCATCTCGATGTGCACTATTATTTGCATATTGCTCATTTTCTTATCTCGCTGTGTACACTCTAATTCTATGAACTTTTCTAAAATCTTCTTTTCTTGAATATCATTCAAAAAAGTTTCGGATTGAATACATGTGACTCGCACCCGCTATCGGGAAAAGAATTATTTGCATATTCAGAGTAGAGTTGTTTCCCGTTAAAACTCCCCCATTCCTGGTATTCTCTTCATTTGTTATATACACTTGTGGTCCATTTATCGAGGTCAAAATTTTTGAAGGATGTGGAAGATATAGTAAGAAGGAAGATATAATAGAAGGAAAAGCTTATTATAGAGGGGTGAATAGCGTTAGTTTGTTTGAGTTGTTTTTTATGAAGATATGGTAGTTATGAGTAGATGGATGTCTTTTTTGTAATTAATAATGGCGTTTGCGTAAATAGAAGGGGGATAAGATTTGATAGGGGGCGGGGTGTGATAATTTTATTCCTTCCAAGGGGATAAATGATATTCGGGGTGTAAGGAAGTGAACAAATTCTGAATAGCGATGTCCGGGATGATAACAATGGACCCTTTGTATGACTCCTAACAAACAGCCTTACCATTGTAGATGAGGCAGGGTCTGTAATGGTTAAATGGGACATACTGTAGATGAGGCAGGGTGACCAGGGTCTGTAAGGGTTATATGAGACACTTTAAGGATAACATGATGAATATGGGGGTCAATGCACTTTGATTGTTAAGTCTGTTAGCTGAGCTACCAAAGCAATGGATCCTGTTGTGTGTGTATCTGTGTGTGTTTGTTTTCCAAATTACAGATGTTTTGCATTTTCTGGTAGCTTTGACACAAGTTTCCGATGGGACTACCTCAATTCTGTCCCCAACTGTGAGTATGTCATGTCTTGATCACATAAATAGTTTCTGGTTTCAGTGCATGGGCCAACTAGACTGACTAGGCCGACTTAGCTTACTCGTGCCCATCGCTTCATTGAGCAGATCGCCTCATTTTTTTTCCTTTTAATTTGACTACTTTAAAGCAGGGTTCGACCAGATATGGTACGCTTACACATTAGACTACCTTCGTGCTGTTCTTCAGACATGTGAAGTGTGAACTGCTTGGGTGGAATCATTCATTCTGACTTTTCAGAATGGTGGAAAGCCTCACTTAGTCAAAGCCTCACTTATTCAAATGTCTGATTATTTAGAATTCATTCTGCGCATTAGAAATAACTAGGCCTACTAGTCCCAGTCTAATTTTCGAGCCCAGACCTGAAGTGGAGGTGGCATGGAGCCACCTTAGGCCGATTGTTTTAGAACACTGTTGACTTATGTAAGAGTTTTTGTAGCAGTTTAAGGGTTTTCAACTGTTTATTTCTACTCTTGACTACTACATTGCCCATTTTTCACCGCTGCTAGTGCCTTTTTTTTCCTTTTTCCAGTCCTTGTGTTATTAGTTTGCATTCATAGGTGTATCAAAAGAGAGAATAACATTGTTTTGAACATTTGCTTATTCTTGAGCAATGTTCCTCTTTATCGCTGGAGTTTGCATCTTGTCTGCTATATCAATCAGAAACTTTTAAGAGCAAATAACGATTCTGGAGGATATATTGAACATCATCTTGGCTCTTTTAGGCTAATTGGCATCACCCGAAATGTCCCAAATGGTCTTTTTTTTTTGGTTTATTCCTAGGAAAAGGAAGAATTAGATAGAGCAAATGTCTCCTCTCTCTTCTATCCGTTCTTCTCAAAGTGAGTGAATTGCATGTAGAGATTCGTAGGGACTTATATTGTAAGTTCAAGGCCGACTAAGACTACCAACCCCTATTCTTCACTTGATGCAAGTTAGTCAAAGTCCTCGCCACCCTGTAGATCTCAATTTAGCAATTGCACTCGGAACCACACTGCTGCCACTACCCCTCGGCCACGCCTCCTATGCATATCACTCATCTACACTATTACAGCATGCTCCATTCAGGCAATATGGCTTTCGTAGTAAGCGAAACAGTTGAGGAGCATGCCCCGTTTGGGCAATACGCTTTCGTAATACGCGAAGAAGGCAGGTTGGGTGTTCGGAGTTCGAACCTCGCCCACCCTCTTACCCCTAGGAATAGGCTATAGATAATGTATGCTGTTATCCTTGATTCCATTAAAAAAAAAAAAAAACATTTTTTGTTCTGGTTATGGGTTGAATTGTTTGTTGAACGTTTCTCTAGAAAGTTTGCAAAATCCAGATATGCCCGACTTGCCAAATTTGCAAAAATCTGACTTGGAAATATGTAAGTAAAAATCAAGAAATCGTATCGAATTGAAAAATCACATCAAGTCGACGATTTCATTTGGTTTGGTCTAATTTGATTTTTTTCTAAATGTTCAGTTCGTATTTCGCTTATGATCTTATGGACTGGATCAGACCGAAATTATAGTGTGTTTTTTTTTTTGTACTTGTGAATTTATCATTTTTTTTATTTTCAAATGATTGAAGATCAATTTGCTACTAGATGGTGACTCTTATTTTTTTATATAATAAAATATTTATGTACCATTTAATTTTGTTTTATATTAAGTTTGGCCTATTCATGACTCAACTTGATATTTTTTAATTAATTTTTTTTTTACATTGAACTTGACTCATTCATTGTACATCAAACCGATAAAGTAAAAAAATTAGACAAAAATGTAATTCGAGTGGACCAAATTAATTTAGTTTAAATTGATTTACTGAAAATTTTGATTTCATCCCAGTTTTTCTGAAAACATAAAGACTAGAGACCACTTTTGACCTCTATGTCAAGTTCTCCTTGTAGTCAAGAAAACTTTCTATTTTGGTTACGTAGCCAAGTAAACTTGATGATCAAGTAACCTTGGTGGCCAAATATTGGACTCTATATTTGAATTTTGACCAAGAAAGAATGTTCTTTTTTTTTTTGTGAAAACTAACTAAGGCTTCCTTTGGCTAAATTCCTAAATAGTGCAAAACTACCAAAATACAATGTGTCGACCAAAGTTATTAATACCGTACCGTACCGGCCGGTACGTACTGTTTTGGCAAAAAAAACGGTACCAAGTACCTCTAGTACCGTACCGTTCTCAATACCGGCCGGTACCGGCCGGATACCGGCCCGGTATCCGGCCGGTACCGGATTTGTTTTTTTTTTTTTTTAAATTGCGAAAAAAATTAATTTTTTTTTGGCTTTCTCTCTATAATTTATATATATATTGATAGTTGCGATAAATCCGATACGGTATCCGGTACATGACCGGTACCGGTACGTACCGTATCAGTAGGAAAACCGGTACGCAAACCGATCCGGTATTCAGAACATTGGTGTCGACTACAACTACCATTTAGGTTTTGAGACCGAAAACAAAATTGAATTAAAAGTAGAAATTAAAATAAAAATTCATAAAAGGAGAAAGAGTTACCGTTTTATATGCGGTCTTGCCTGATTCACACAAAGCAAGAATGGGAAAGAAATCGAAAACGGTTAAGGATTAATAGAAGCTCACAAAAAGGGATAAATGTACGATTTTGTCTTAATCAAATTTAACTCAAATGGGAAAACAAAAGATAGTTTTCTTTTGCAAATTTTATTAAAGAGGAGGCTTAGAAGAAGGAACATCGACATACTGATTTATTCTTAATTTATTCTATTTTTTTCTTTATTCATAGGAGTAGCATTATAACTTAAAACTTTCCTATCGAATTTAGTTTGGGGATTAATAATTCTTTTTATTACATTTCTTTCTTCATTTCAAATCACTTGTGCTTTGAAAAAGTCATGAAATGTGCCATTTGATCGATTTTCTATTTTTTTGTGATGTCCCATTTCACATCGAAAGTTTACATGGATGATTCTGAGTATATAAGGAACTATGTAAACTATTACTAATAATTTGGGTTTAAGTATTTTGAGCCACGTAATTGGGTTTCAACAAGTTGTTGGGTCAGTGGTTTACATGGGGCGTTACAAATGGTATCAAAACGATCTGTGTACACTATCGAGTGTGGGGTCGGGACTTCGTTTGGTTACTAGAGAACAAACCCGGGGTTAGGGCGTGGTGACTTTAGTGTTCAACCCTTGCGAGGGCGCAAGGTCTAAAAGGTGGGGAGATTGTGATATCCCGTCCCACATCGGAAATTTACATGAGTGATCCTGGGTGTATAAAGGACCATGTAAACTGCTACTAACAATTTGAGTTTAAGCATTTTGAGTCACGTGGTTGGGTTTCAACAAGTTGCTGAGTCAGTAGTTTACATAAAGCGTTACATTTTTCTTCACGTGTAGCTTCACATTTCAGCACCTTGATTTGTTATTATCATCTCTTCCTGGGAGAAATTTTTGATAACAATTGAATGAAATCAACATATATTCTTAATACATTTGAATTCGGACATTTGTATCATTGACATTAATCCAAATAGAATCGCACCAATATCAATACAATCAAATAGAAATTCACAAATAGCTGACGACAAATCCTTGGATATAACCATACCTACACACGTTTTAAAACATCTCACTACCCAGCATCATCAAACCTCCTTTTCACCAAATTCACAGGGTTGAACAAAAATGGACAAACATAGCTCATAAAATAATTCTTCTCCCCTGTATTTCCACCACCCCAAACTTCTTCAATTTCTCCACTCTCAAAACTATATGAATATATAATACCTGGGCCCACCTGGAAATATAATACCTGCAAATCTTCATTAAACCCACAAGGCTGAATCAAACCCACTGCAATCCCCAATTTCTTGCTGTCTCCCTCCCGATAAACTACTTCAGTTTTCCTCAATTTCTCCAAAACAATAAGCCTCTTGGCTTGCCATTGATCATCATCATCATCAGAATATTTCCACACCCTATATCCCTCTTGGGTTTGTTCACAGTAATGGATTTTCCCCTCTGATTCCCACAATTTCAGAGACGATAAATATTTTCTCCTTCTTTCTCTCTCATCCCCTGCTTCTTTACTCATTGGTAGTTTGATAAGTTGGAAAAATTCTTCGTCTTCATCAAAAACCAACATGCATAGACTCCAAACCCAGTACAATTTCCCTTTTCTGTAAACACTCTGGCCGAAAACATCCCCCAATTGAAACCCATTTTGTAGCAAGAGAAAGGAATTTACTAATGGGGCTTCAATTTCCCTCCAATGCCCTGTTTCCGAGGAGAAAATCTGGCATTCAATTCTCCCACCGAGAAAATCAATATCTTGGAAAAAGAAACAGACCACCTTGAAATTGCCGCGGTGGGAGCCATCAAAAGCGAGGCTTTCTCTGGCCAAGATTGATGATTTATGCCGCTGTGGGAGAATTCTCTGCCGATTGAGAACAGGGGAAGATACGCAGTAGGTCCAGTCGTGGGTTTCGTTTTTCTTGGCGTAAAGAAGCAACCCATTGCAGGAATCGATCAGCCATGGGAAGGAGAGAGAAAGGGTGGAAGAGAGAGAAAGACTACTGTTATGGCTGTTTTGGCCTTGGAATCTGATTAGAGATGATTGGTGGAGGTTCGGGTTGTTGTCGACTTGTCTGTAGAAGATTACAAGACCGGACGACGTCGTTGGGGGAATGCAGTGGCGGAGAGTGCTGATGAGGTCGCACCATGCTTTCGAGACGGACTTCAATCTCGCCCGTGATATTAACGGCACGCGGCGGAGGATGGCGTCGATGATGTCTGGACATAAGTCTCCCAAGGCTGTACTTTCTCTCTCCTCCATCATAAACGCAGAGAGAGAATTTAAATTATGTGTGTGTAATGTGTGTGTCTATATATGCATATGTATTTGTATATATTATATTATATGTATTAGTGAGCTTTGGGAGAAACCCTAAAGTGGTCAAGGCGGTTAAATAAGACAAAGAAGGGGTTAGTTAAAGAAAAGATTGCTTGGTGGGCAAGGAGACAATTCGTGATAACGAAGATTTTACTTAATCTTAGCAATAAATGGTGAAAAAAAGTGGGGTTTCTTTATGTAATAAAAATAAATAAAGAAATGAAACATGCGAAGATATGGATTAAGGCTGACTAAATTATTTTTTATTAATGACAGTTGATAAATTTAATATTTTGTAAGTTTTAGTTTTTAGTTTTTTTTAATTTTTTATTCATTTAGAAGGGAGAAATAAAAAGTATAAAACTATGGACTAAAAAAATATAAAAAAATAATTAATTTAAAAATACTAAAATAGGAGTATTTTTTATTTTTTATTAATATAGCTTTAGTGGGCTACATGAATTTTGTTTATTTTTAAATTTTTTTATCTAGATAAATAATTGATTTTAAAAAATTAAACACAAACATAATAAGAAATGGAAAAAACATAAAACATATTAGCACGGAAGCACAAAATACTTTTATTGAATTAAAATTAAAAATAAAATATGAGAATTATATTAAGAATAAGTGTTTAATTATTAGAAAAAGTATAAAGAGTTGTTTCTCAATATGTGAGAAAATAAAGAGAGTGAGTATATATGAAATTTATTTGGAAACAAAAAGTATAATATATTATACACTCGCTTAGCATATATTATAAATAGGAGCTTCCTATTTGGTTGAATTTCCTAATTTGTGTTATATTTTCAAATAGAATTTAGTTTTTACAATTATAAATCATGAGTTATGTTGTCCATATTATATTTATTAATTTTACATTAAAAAAATAATATTTCTCACTTCTGCTTGAGGCTAGCTACCATGGACTACACGGCCTTTCTAATGATCTTAAAAACACATGTAAGACTTTAGATACCATGTGAGCTCAGGGATAGAACCAGAATTCGACATTTGAAGGAGTTGAGATTTTTTTTGGGACAAAAGAAAGAACCAACTATAATTTAGGAGGACTAAAATGTATTTTTTTATAATTTTCAAAATTTTTATGTACATATGTATTAATTTATATATTTTTGTGTGGCGGTGGGGGGAGCCCCCACGTGGTCTTTATGTAGTTCCTTCCCTACGTATGACCCCCTCGAAATAATAACAATCATTCCTAATTATTAGTCATGAAATCGGTTCGAATTCAGTCGATTTCTAAGCATGAAGAATCGTACCCAATCAGTTAAGGTAGAAATTTGTATGTACCGATTCCAACCAGGTTTATGAATTAACTGATACCGATTTGAATAGTATTGGTTGAGGAAAATTAGGGCATTCATGTTGACCATATTAACCTATTTTTGTTGACCATTGCTCGAAATAGGGTTAGTTTTAAACTACATTAATAGAAAAAATAAGATTATAGATTCCAATACTCTTTGTATTTGGACCAAAATCACCTATTAAAAAATAACAACTTGTATTAGCTAGGTTGGCTTTGGTCAGTTATCACGAACACTTCTAATCAAATTGAAAAAAAAAAATTGTTTAATCAAACCGAAACTAATAGACGCCTATTTTGGATCGACTAAATAACAGATTTTCGATCAATTTAATTTTTTTATAATCATTTCACGTATATATTCCGAACAAAGGCAATCCTAGCCCGTTACTGCACATTGAACAGAAGAACTCAAGAAGAAATGCAATTTTACTACTACGATCTTAGGCTCGAAAATTAACCCTTTACAAACAATTAAAGCTTTTTCTTATTTTTCATGCTTCTAACTTAATTTTTTGTGCACAAAACCAATGAATAACAAATGAGGCGATACACATTGATATTATACATAAACGAAAATTACAACAAATACGGTTCAAACTTACATTGATCGGACATTGATATATAAACATGAATGAAACACATTTAATTTTTAAAAATTTAACGGTAACATGAATTTAAAAATTAACTTCATGAGAAATGTGTTTCTTTTATATCAATACCGGTTTTCAATGAACTTAATTTTTTTTCAAGAATTACAAAAAAATAAACAATTCCGATTATTTTTGTAGGCCCCAAGTAGGGTTCATATAAAGAATATGAAATACTGAGTTTCCAATTTGAATCCTGAATTTTTGCCAACTTTTTTTATTGGATTATTATTTAACTTTTTCCAATTCTGTTAATTTTACATTAGTGTTTTACGATTTCTTGATTTGTTTTGGCAAAAAGATTAAAATATATGTCTAAAATCTTTAAAAAATTAATTAAAACAAAGATAGTTCAATACTAAAAGATTTGTTTGCTCCTTCTAAATATTGGTTTATTTTTTTATTTTTATTTATTTTGTCAAAATGAAATAATAATGTACAAAAGTTAATGCAATATTAATAAAATCAAACATATTTAAATAAAAAATAATTAAAAGAAAAATCCCCCCGCCCTTGTCTAGCCCCACAAAAATTTACCGCCCGAAAATCTAGCGGTGGCCAAATAATAGCGCTAGGCTAAAAGTTTTCCCGCGCCATTCCAAATCCCGTCACGTTGGTTTCATTTCCAGATCTCGCCTCCAATCATCCATGGCGAAGAACCTTTCATAACCTGAGTTCTGATTGCAATATCGTTTCACTTACCAAATTCGCAAGGATTCTCACGATGTTTGGTAATTAACGATCTTACCACTCGTATTGCAAATTCAATTCTCAAGTACCGATGCATTTTTTTTTTTTAGTTATTGAGTGTTCTACAGAGAGACAATCAGACAAATGTGTGATCTCGCCTCCAATCGTTCATGGCCAAGATCCTTTTGTAACACGAGTTCTGATTGCGGTATCGTTTTGCTTCCCAAATACGCAAGCACGATGTTTCGGTAATTAACAATCTTACCACTCTTATTGCAAATTCAATTCCAAGTACCGGTGAATTTTCATTTTTTAGGATTTTAGTTAATCAGCTTTTCGCTTATCGATTAGATATGAGAAATCAGAAAGTGTTCTACAGAGAGATGATCAGACAGACGTGTGATCTCGCCTCCAATCATCCATGTTATAGATCCTTTCGAAACACGAGTTCTGATTAGTTGTAGTTATTCGAGCTCTTATTAAACGTTATCGAGCCCGCATCGAGCCATTAGTGAGTCGAGTCCTTATCGAGCTCTTAATAGTATCGATTGCAGAACCCATTTCAAATCCCATCAGCGTTACGGTGGACTTAGTTACCCCTCATCCTTGTTCATGCCAGAGTGCATGGACCTTCCGAGACATTCGATCATAGACCAGTTAAGTTTTCTTATCTCATCCTTTTATCTTATTTCTTCTTGGGCCAAGAGCCGAGCTTCAACTTACTCAAGATTGGTTTGTTTACTAGTACTAGATTTCAATTTTGAAAAAATTAATAATTTTCTTCAACTATCTGATCTCATAGCCAATGAAGTCGAACTCAAGCTATTATCGAGCCGAACCGAGCTGAACTCGCGAACTGCTCGGTCGTTTGCAAGCCCTATTTGCTACTGCTGATGCATGTTTAGGATTACAGATTCATTGACGTAGTTTGTCTCAATGAATCGGAAATTCGAGTTTTCCGGCTTCTCAACTACTAAACACAGAGTAAGACCTCTTCATTGTTCTGTGTCCACTAGGCTTGGTTATTTGGGATTTGGGGCTGTAGTGCAATGCGGAAAAAAATGACGTAATTCTATCTGTTTTGCTTTCGAAACTACGTCTTTTGACTTACCTGCAAATTGTTGCCAAATTGCACGAGGTCAAAACGACGCAGTTTCAGGGGCAAAACAGTAAAATTATGTCGTTTTCTCTGGATTACATGGGTTGCAGTATAGCCGCGACACCGGTTATCTGATTGTTCATTTTAAAAGGCGGAAAAAGACCAATGGACGAAACCCAAAACTAGTTTACATTTTGCATCAGAGAAGTTATTACAGTAGGTGCCCGTTTAGAGCGGATACACAGTTACATAGGTACTAGTTATCTGTTGCATTCATTCAATTGCTTCGACGGTACTAGGAAGACATAATGAAGTTATATAGCTGCAACTTCTACTCCATTGGAGCTTTAGATTCTTCAGAAGCCTATCGACAGCAAAAAGAAATAGGGAGGACAAAATCAGCACATTATTTCTTCAAGAAATGCGATGCATATGTCAACAGATTCTTGATACAAAATAAGACTTTTGACTGCAAATCGTATGCATTACGTTTGTGCATTGTTATGAGCCAGTCCAATTCTTATTCGACAAATGGTTGCGTCCAGGCAGGGGCAAATTTTGAATTTATAAGTACTAGAGTCAAGTATCTATAAGATGTATAACTTCGTCATGGGACAAAGACATAATATAACTTAGCAAGTAGTGGGAACATTTGAATTTCATTTCCTATTGAGGCATAGGTGAATCTGGTGCCTGGTGATGGCCGCAAAACTAGGTGCCTAGTGGTCGGACTTGGGGATTTCATAAGATCTCATATTCAAAAGCTTTCAAGAGATACAATTCTTGTGTGGTCAATTTATACATGTTTTGTTCTGACTTTAACTGGATCAATGCTAGTGCACAATGGGATCAATCCCCCTAGAGATTAATCCAGAAGTGCGTAAGCTGACAAAAATCCTCCGAGATATGTAAAGAAAAAAATTCACTTTTGCTATTTGGATATCATCGAATAATGGGTAGGAGAATTACCACCATAATGCCTTCGTTCATTACCATAACCTCGAGAATTGCTCCCAGTAGACCTGTAGTTGGGCAAAGGCACTTGATCAGATTCTATTTTCACGATGTCCCTCACAAGGATCTCATAGTGCCTCTTCACTTCCTCGGCCGATTTCCCACCCACAGCCCTGGCTATATTGTGCCAGCGCTCCGGGGTGTCCTGGTCGAAAAAGGCTAACGCCTCTTCGAATTTCTTGTTTTGCCTTGGTGTCCAAGAGGATACAGAAATAGAGCTTGATGCCATCTCGAGACGAGTTTGGGGGTATTAGGAAGATGTTGGAGAGAGGATTGAGGTGGAGACCTAGAAAAAAAAAAGAGTCAACCAAAAGGTGAAGAACTTTTGAAAGGGAAGAGTAGCTTCAGTCAAGGGAAAACACTGATGTAAGGGATTGGTATGGTTAAGAGGATTACCATGCTTAGCTTTTATAAGGAGGAAGAAAGTGGGGTTGTGTGGAGCAAGTTGTGGAATATTTTGTTGCATCTTGAAGGGGAAGATATAAGATATGATTTGTTTTTTTTGGAGGCCATGCAACAAGGTGATGAAGAGGAGAGATTGTAAGTGATGCTATATGTGATATATCCCTTTTCGCTTGGCTTGACCATACAGGGTAGCTCCACTTCCTGTATTTTTGGCAGAAGCAATCGAGTCGTCCGAAGTAAAATTAATATACTAAGCGGGACAAAGCTCAATTAATGGAAGAGAAGAGAATTGCTATTACAGATAGGAAAGTTTCTTTTGATAGAATTAGGGGCAAGAAAAAGATTTCCTTGATTTTCTTTGAGATCAATTTCACGGGCATTCACTCACGGAAGAGCTGGGCTGTAACTGCGAAGCCAACTCAGAAACTTTGAGGAGATGGTTATGTGCAATAAAGGCATTTGACTGTCCGACAGAATTAGTGTAAGAAGAAACTTTTGCGCGTGATCAAGATCGTGTGGTGATTCTTTTAGCACTGGATCATAACCCATGGTGACAGTTATTTATCAAATAAATAGTAGAAATTTAACTAAAAAGGCCGTGCCAGTGCCATTTAGACTTACAGACAGGAGAATCTACGTAGAGAAGTGTCCAATGACAAGGTTTTTTGAATTTTCTTGGAAAGTCCCTTTCTTCTTCTCTTTATGGTATCGTCAGCAGGTAGATTTTCTAAGAGAATTCTCCCAACTGGTGGGCATTAGATCCCAGAATTCCAAGCCCACCCATTGTGATAGATGTGCTAATTATTTGATTTCCTTCCCCCACAATAATTTATTAAAGTTATCTTGACATCTTTGGGTGGGATTTGGTTGTCTTAGTTATTTTAGCAACTACTGTTGAAGATAGATTTCCCTGATTCGTGGGTTTTGACAGTAAGAAAAGTAAATAACAGATTATTACATGTGGAGTCTGGAATCCACGGTTAGACTTCTCGCTTGAACTTTGACAACCTCTCGCTAACCTGCAAAATCACACAGACAATAGGTTAGTGCTAAACCGGAGTTCGGTCTCCGGCAGGCACTCCAACAATCAAGTTAGTTTTCCGGTGAAGAGAGGGAGCAAACTAGAGCAAACCAACTTGAAAGTATGAGAGTGAATGTGTGTGTTCTTGAAGTTAGAATGCTCTTGGAGTATTTATAAAGAAGGAACCCAACAGCTTGCTTGAAGCTTCGTCTGAAAATGTCACGTGGTTCGGGACTCACGACACTCTTGCCACGTGTCTCACATCCTTGCAGACCGGATGAGCATGTTTGCATGTTCAGTAACTGTCTCCTCCACGTCCAGTGTCTACTAAATGGGGAGTATCTCAACATGTGGTCGTGCCGAGCGTAGTGCTCTTGGCCGCACAATCGGAGATCATGATTTGAAGGGATCATCCCTAGGGGCGAACGTGAACAAGTGAGGCGGTTTAGCCAAACCTAGCTTACTGTGCCCTAGGTATGGACTGAAGTACGCTAGGCGACCCTACTGAGCCCTTTAGTCGAATGTCACTAAGACTGTTTATTGGGTCTAGCCCAATTTGGGCCTAGCACAGGTGGGCTGAGAGTGATCATGGGCCTTTGGGCCATGGATGTGCGAACTAGTAGTTCAGTTGAATGATCATGAGATGAGTACCACTCTAGCCCCCATGGTTGTTAGAAGCTTCGTCGACGTACAACTTCCATAAATTACCGTGTAAGAGCCTCCATTGCTTGTTCTCAGAAGATGAAGCATTCAGCACCTGAAGCCATTCGCTGGTACGTGGTGGGAACTCTACAATGAAGTCTTCCAGGGCCTAACCCTTGATCGTTGTCCTCGGCTAGTACTGGATGTCAAAGTTGGCCAGCTCCACAACCCACTTTGAAATCTTATTTCTAGAACAATGTCTTCAAAGGATGCTTAGCTAGCACTGTTATGGTGTGCGCTTGGAAGTATGGCGCCAACTTCCTTGAGGTCGAGGTCAATGCTAATACAAGCTTTTCTAGGGGTGGGTACTTGGTCTCAGCACTGACCAGTATCTGGCTGGTATAGTAGATGGGGAGATGATCCCTGCTTTCTTGTCTGGCTAAGACCGAACTGACCGTGTGTTAGGACACAGTTTGGTAGCCAAAAAAAGGCTCCTTGTCCTTGGGCGCGGTGAGCAGTGGTGCTAAAGACAGGTAGCGCTTGAGGTCTTGGAGTGCTTAGTTGCACTCCGAAGTTCAGTTGAAGCTCATTCAACTGCACTTTTTGAGGAGTTCGAAAAAGGGTCGGCATTTATCGGATGACTGGTTGATGAACTTTCTCCTTGGCATTGAGGCGGAGCTTGTGTTTCTTCAGGATGTTGAAGATTTCCTGGAGGTCAGTGGGAAGATCAACCTGTTGCCGATTTTTTATGACCATGTCGTCGATGTATGCTTCCATCGTGTCACCAGTCTACTTGCCAAACATTTTGGTGACCATCCTTTGGTATGTGGCCCCGACATTTCTGAGGCCGAAAGGCATCACTCGGTAATAGAACAACCCTCGGGGGTTGATGAAAGCGGTCTTCTCTCTGTCAAGCTCATGCATGGCGATCTGGTGGTAGCCTCGGTAGGCATTCATGAAGTTTAACTGGACATGCTCGATAGTTTAATCCACCAGCTGGTTGATCCTCGACAGGGGGAAAGAGTCCTTGGGGCAAGCGTCGTTGAGGTTTGTATAGTCCACACTGGCATGCCATTTGTCGTTCTTCTTCTTGAGAACGACCGTGTTGACAAGCCACGTCGGGTATTGCACCTCTTGCATAACCCCGGCTTCCAACAAACGACCAACCTCTACCATGATGGCTTCAATATAAGCCATCGTCAAATGTCGGGGATTTTGAATTACTGCTCGGCAAAAGGGGTCAACGTTAAGTTTATGGCTAATGAAGGAAGGGTCGACCCTCGACATTTTGTATGGTGTCCAGGCAAACACTTCTCTGTTCCGTCGAAGGAAGGCTGTCATTTCCTCTCGTTCAGCTTCTGCAATGTTGGACCCCAATAAGAAAGTCCTGTAAAGGTTTGCATCATCAACCAACATCGAGACCAGGTCTTCCACTGCCTTGTCCGCGACTTCTGTGCCGACATCTTCAAGTAGTGGAGTGGGAAACACTTCCACCCAATACACCTGCTCCGGGCTCACCATGCTTTTCACATGTGCCACATAGCACTTCTTGACAGCTAGTTGATTTCCCAATACTTAGAGACACCTTGATCTACCAAGATTTGGCAGACAAGAGTATTCCCCAAGGTTAGCGAAACGACTAGAGTGTCGTTGTCAGGCATCTAGAGGCGCTCTAGATCTCGGTCGGAGAAGGAAATGTCGCCCTCGTCCAAGGCATCCAGACACGACGTTTGGCGCTTGAGCGTACTGACATGACCTCTTTGGTCGAGATTACTCGTTTAATTTCAGCACGTAGGCTCTCTTCAGCCTCTATGTCCTTCATGTCATGGATCACGTCGATTACCCAGGCCTTGGTATTGTTATCCTTCTCTAATTCCGGTTGAGGTCCGGTCTTGTTCTTCTCTTCATCAATGTACTCCTTGAGGTGGCTATTGGACACCAGTCTTTCGAAGAAATCTTTCCATGCTTGGCACCTTGTCGTGAGGTGCCCTTTCTCTCTGCGGTAAGAGCAACGGTAGGGAGAGTTGGTGGGTTTCCTCTGATCTCTGAGGGGCCATCTTGGCTACTCGAAGTACGACTCATTTTGAATCTTCTTGAGGATCATGTAGGTCGGCATTGTGAAGACTGTCTTCACGGCGACGTATTCATGGGGTTGAGGGCCCCTCTTTTGGCCGAACATCACCACATTGACGCCCTGTCACCCCCCATTGTTGTCTCCATTCCTGTTCCTATCTCCCTACCGAGGATGGTTTTGCTCGGCCTTCCTTCATTCACTGCGAGCCTCCTTTAGTCAATAGTGTTTGTCTATCCGGTTCATTAGATCATCCATATCGGTAGGGATTGGTCAGCATGAGATCCTCGAATAGTCGACTTTGGTGGTCCAAGCCCAGTTTGAAGGAGGTGACGGCAATTATTGGGTCACATCCCTAGATCTCATTGAAGAGTTTCCAGTATCGGGCAGTATACTAGTGGAGGGATTCATTAGCCGACTTCCTGAGAGCAAGGAGGGAATCAACTTCCTTCTTTTGCCTGCTACTCATCACAAACCGAGCAAGTAAGGCAAGGGGGAGCTCCTTGAAGGAAGGGATAAACCTTTTTGGCAACTTATCAAACCAAAGGAGGCCGAGCTCTCTCAAACTGGGGGGAAGAGCTTGCACATGAGTGCGTCCTCGGTATCGTACAATGACATCATCTGCCTAAAGTGCACCAGATGAAGGTACGCATCCGTTTTTGGATTGTATTTGGTGAACTTTGGTGGGCTGAAACTAGGAGGAGAATGGACTTTGTCGATTTTCTTAGTGAATGGGGACGACATGAGCTGGTTGTGTATGATGTCATAGTGAGACCTTCTCGGTCGAACCTCTTGTTCGATCGGTCCCTTACATCTGTTGGTAAGCTGGTGCCCTAGGTCTTCACCTCTGTGGTCCCCTAGGAGCGTTCCCAATTGTAGTGATGTCGAGGAGAATGGTCCCTGCATCCTCTGCCCCTCATGTCCAATTGAGTTTCATGAGTGGGGGTGACTGCCGAAGCCGTAGTCGATGGAGAGATAGAGTGGTTGCTGCGACAAACAAGTCCCCTAGCTGCTTGTGAACTGGAACTCGCTAGATTGGGCGCTTGTTGCCAGAATGACGCTCGAGAGGAGGAGAACAGACATGCTCTGGGCCCCTTGTCCCCTTGCGATGTTTGGCCTCATCGTTGTCCCAAAGGCACTCCAAGGTCAGGCTCTTTTGATGCCCCCTTTTCTCAGGTGAGGGAGTTCGCTTACGTCTCCTGTGTCGAGTTTAGGATGCTTCTCCATTTTTAAGGGATCTGATTGCCACCTTTAGTTGTGCTATCTCTTCTCTAACTAGTTGGAGGAGTTGGTCCTTTTCTGCCAACTGAGCCTCCAAACGCTCAACGCGCACTCGATCTTGGAGCTTGGCCAAAAATTCAGCAAGCGGGACTGGAGGAAGAGGAGGTGGCAGAGTTGTTGGGTTGGTCACCGACACCCACGATTGTCTTCCTGGCTCAATTGGAGTCAGCATGGTCACTTTTCTGATTCAAAGTTTTTGTCATGGAATTGGATTTGAAAAGGTTTGGAAAGGCGGGAATGAAGAATGAGGTGAGAAGTCAAGTGGATCCTCCCATTGTGGTCGCCAAAATGTGAAGTCTGGAATTCACGGGTTAGACTTTTTGCTTGACCTTTGTCAACCTTTCGTTAAGCTGCAAAACCACACAGACAATGTTGACCAAGGTTGGGTCTCCGGCAGACACTCCGATGATCAAGTTAGTTTTCCGGTGAAGAGAGGGAGTGTACTTGAGGTTAGAATGCCCTTAGAGTATTTATAGAGAGGGAACCCAATAGCCTGCATGAAGTTTCACCCGAGAATGTTGCGCCGTGCTCTTGGACTCACGACGCTCTTGCACGTGTTCCGCATCCTTGCGGATAGGACGGGTGCATTTGCATGTCTAGGAACTGCTTCCTTCACGTCCATTATCCACAATGTGGGGAGTATGTCTCCACGTGGCTGTGCCGAGCATAGAGCCCTCGGCAGCATGATCGGAGATCATGACTTGAAGGATCATCCCTAGGGACGAACTTTGAACAAGTGAGGAGGTTTGGCCAAACCTAGCTTACCATGCCCAAGGTATGGACCGAAGTACGGTAGACGGCCCTATTGAGCCCTTCAGTCGAATGTCACTAGGACCATTTACTGGGTCTAGCTCAGCTTGGGTCTAGCACAGATGGGCCAAGAGTGATCATGGACCTAAGGTACATAATGCGGACCCAGCATACTACATTCCGTATGACCTAAGGTGCATAATGCGGGAGTGGGAGTATAGAAGTGTCTTTCATAAACATTCCTATAGGAGGCCGGACCCCTGAGATCTTGGGCTAGGGCATTTTAAAGCCCACAATCTAGTCTGCTTTAGCAATTTCTAAGTCGAAGGATTATTTAAGGTTCAGTTTTTCTTTACTTGTCTTGGACCAGCCTTATTGAGACAATTATGGGCGGATCAAAGCCTCGACAAGCCCACACGGCGTGCCATTAGTCTGCCTTCGTGTGCACAACCAACATGTGGGTCGAGCGAGCTTAAATGCGGTGGTTAGCATTTATGGGGAACACTGGTTTATGGAACCTTTTATCAAGGACGGATGCTTGGCAATTCCACCTTGGACATGGTGCTTGGCGTTCGTCAATCACGATCTAACGACCGAGTGGACGGTTATCCGCGGAATTGTGGGGGACAGAATGTTACAAGACATGTGAACATAACTGTCATGGTGTCTGAACATGGTGCGCGTGGCGGCTGCACCGGATTCTACGCCCATGACATGGCATTCTCCAGCGTTGTGGAATATAGGCAATTACACAACTTCTAATACCGGAGCCAATTAAAAAAAGCCCTAGTGTTCGCCGCCATGTGTGCGAATCTTCACATATTAACTTGCAAGAATTTACTAGACGATGATTGGCATACACTGTTGGGGATTCTATTGTGAATAATGTTTATTATTCATCGGTGACGCTAATCATTCCCAAATATGCATACTGTATATACTTTTTAGCAGGTGGATACCATGAACTGACCCTACTTATTTTGCAGGTTTGAAAGGAACCCCATTGGCCTCCCAAATTGCTGAGGTGATTGGCTATTAGATACGTCCCAGATGCTGGTGGAGGCCCCTGCTCATACGTCATGTTCAGGTAACTGAATGGATTCCATTTCGCTATTAGAAGGGTGTTCTATCATTTTATTTGTAATCTTTCCTGGGATTGAAACCCTAGTTACCTGACTTGGGCACAAGTACATTTGTGTTCCAGCGTTGGACCTTCATAAGCCTAGATCTTAGGATCTTGGAATGTGTACAAAATTTGTGTACTGGGTAGGGGTCACATCTTGAATACTTAATTATACCGGTGTTCGGAGGGTTCCCCAATGATCGCTTTGTCCCCTCTGCCTAGTGAATTGAATGAAGTAGGCGGTTGGCTCACTACTTCCACGAACATAGGGGGTCCAAGGAGGTATATCTTTTTAACACTAGATTTGACCCGTTCCAGGATCCGGCCGTTCATAGAACTTGAGGTTGTTTATTCGAGCAATTAGGCTTTCTCCCTAGTAAAGCCCCTCCCCTTAAAAGTCGGGTAAGGTTCTTGCTCGCAAAAGGTCCGTTTCTGCGATAAGTGTATGGATTAAAAATACGAAATTCTATTTCCCATCCAAGTGAAATGCTAAAAATATTTCTTTTCTAGCTAATTTGGGTTTTTTCTTTCAGAAATATAGAACTTTGAACGATTCATGTCCCAATAGATACTCAGGATAAAATAGACAGGTCCAAGCTATGTTTGGACTTCGGATTTCTTGGATGGGAAAACGAATGAGAAGAACTATCCAAAAGTAAGTTAAAATGTTAAAATTACTTCTCAGTAGCTGAAGGAATCTAACAAAAATAGTGGTCCACTCTCTGAGCTAGCAATAGCTTGGGAACCACACTAGGAAGAAATCTTTGAAAAATGATTCCACAGATTTGGCAAAAATACAAAATCTCTAGTTGTTGAATCTACATACAAAAGGGGTAAATCTTTTGGTGATGGAATGTTCGAAAAGATAAGGAGATAGACCCATGAGGTTCATCTAATAACCAATGGGACTTGCACAATCTTGTGATTGGTGAGGTAAGCATATGCTAATCTTTGGGACTTTTGGACTGTGAGATTTTACTAGTCTAAAGCAGATTTGCCCCCCTAAATTAGGGACTGATTTGTGGTTATATTCGAAGGGATTAGATATATTCTTATCTTTCTTGGAGTCAAAAGGCATAAGCTTGGATTTCATTTTCTTTCAGGGAGAATTAGGACAATATTTATCTTACCCTGAAGAGAAGCTCAATACTTAGATTTTTTACGGGAGCAGAGATTTTTGAAGATTAAAAATTGACAGATAAGTCATCTTTACTGTCACTCTACAGAATCGTACATAGAGGTGTCATTGGATCCTTTTCTTCGTTTGAGAATCTCCTCCTTGTTTCCATTCCAGCCCGAAGAATAGTTAGGGCCAATTTAGTCATGTTTTTACGCATTCTTTTTTTTTTTTTTTTGACTCATTTTCTTATTGAGGGAGGGTAATAAACTTCAATCAACAAAATACTATCACAAAGGGCTTTTGTCCGCCAAAACGCACAGTAGGGTTTCAGGTCTGCTTAATAAACTCCTGAGAATCCCTAATCAGTGTGAAACAATTTATTGTGGTTGGTCAGGTTTTGTCAACAAAGGGCGTGGCATGGATAGGGTTTATAAGCCATTGTTTTGGAAGTTGGTGTGCGTTTGTTCTGCTAGTGGAGCTAGGCGGATGACCACAAAATCTAATAAGGCATGTGTAGGGGTTTCGGTGACGGAGGTGGCTTAGATTTAGGCCAAAAAGGTGGCTGTTGTGAAAGAGGATAACCGTGAAAAGAGGTCTCTGGAAATATGGAGGAAAGGAGTTAGAAAGATATTAAAGTCGAAAGAGGTGGCGGAAGTTAAGGATGATTCAGGTGGGTTGGAAAGTTAAGGTCAATTCAGGTGAGTTCGGAAGTTAGGGAGGCTGGTGGCCGTGTGTAGTGGAGTTGAAGTTTAGATTATGATGATTTTCTTTTAGTCTTTTTCTAGTTTGTAGGTGTCATGGGCTATTCTCTTGTTAACTCTTTTTGTGTGATGTTCTGTTTATCTGCAAAAATGAGAGGTTAAGAGTAGGTGACGTGTCTTGCGAGTAGCAGCACTAGAAGAGTCTATGGTCACTCTTTGAAGCTCTCTCTATCCGGAGCTATACCTATTGTAATTTTTTTATCTTTATGATATATAGAATTTCTTTGCCTTTCAAAAAAAAAAAAACATAAATTTACCCTGTTTGTGTCTCAATTTCTCTCCTCTGATTTCCTCTTATTCTCCCAAACATACTACCATTGGGTGTAGTTGCTCTCTATGCCAAACCTTACAATGAGGGATGGAGCTAGGGGCCTGTAGGGACGGTTGTTCTTGCAAGAAAAATAAAAACTTCTATTATTATATAGAAAAAAAATTTCCTATAAAGTATAAAGGCTCGCTTGCCCCTACTAAATATTTGTTAAAATTTGATATGCATTTTTCTTGGTCTCGAATACATATTCACCCATACACAGTAAAATTCCTGGCTCCGTCGATGCTTACGATAAAGAACACACAATACATTATAATCTCGTACACAACTGCATCTTTAAGCTTGCAATAAACCATCAACTGAAGTGGTTGGATTACTCAATCATGTATCGAGTCCTGTCTATCTGTTTTTCTCACAAACCTCACCTCTTTCCTTACATAATAAATTGGATACAAAACGCTACAGATCCAGCAATACCAGAAAATTTTAAAAAATATAATACGGGTATGACTAGGATATGTTAAATTAAAATATAATTTTACGAGGATAGCAATAAAGCATTGTATTATTTTATGGTGTTTTTAAGTTAACTTGATTACTTATTTAATTGTTAAAATTCAAAGATATAAAAAAATAAGTATCACACAATAAGAATATTTAATGTATTACAAAATAATATTATTATTTTATTTTATTATATCTTTTATGAGCATCATGATATTAACTTGTATATAAATATACAAAAATATTCATCAAGTAGCAAATTAATCATCAACACATGTAGAGAACTAAAAAAAATACATATTGTAAGTGTTTCGGTCCGGTTCGGTGTTCGAGATTATAAAACCGAAATTGAACCGAATATTTTTAAAATAAACCTAATCAGGTCCAAACCAGATCAATAGACTAAATCGTTAGTACAATTTAAATTTTCTAGTTTGATTCGGTTTTTCGATTTTCGTTTATACACCTACGACTAGTGCTCTGCGACTTGAGAGCATTACTCATGGGCTTAACACTGGTGGGTATTAATTAACATTATTATTAACCACAAAGACTTCATCTTTGGGCTGGACTAGGGCACTATAAGTATCAGTCTGGGGAGGGGGTTTGGTCCAGGGCCCTATGACTTTAGTATCGGTTAGGATCTGCGTTTGGGAGAAAATACATAGTCACAAGCTCAACTAAGACATGACAAAAGAGGTGGCGAATCAGATAGACACGTCATGGACACGTATCAGATACACACATCATTCAGATATTCATCAAGGTAATAAGGTTCCTTTACTCTTTTGTCACTTTGCATGAAATTGCATGCAGTATGGCAGGTGGAAGAGAAACTCTTCCATCTCACGCAGAATGTTCCACTCACAATACTTCAGCCCTTCATAGGAACTTGGCCCTATTCATAAATAGACTATCTGAATTCCAAAGATATCTCTAACAACTCTTTGTAGCCTATGTGGGGATAAGATCAAGAACACTTTTGCGAACCGCCATCTTGAGCTCTATAAAAGATCTATAGCTGTTTCCTATAATGAAGACAAATTTGTGTGTGTTTGGTTGAAGCAGTAGAAGGTTTTTACCAAATGGGTTCTCTAATGGGAGGTTGGAACTCTTCTGTCCGTGATCCTACAACTGGTATGTTCATTGCTTGAATTTTTGATTGATGACCGTTGTCCTCTCTCTGGGAGAGTGAAAAATTTCAAATCTTTTCCTGCACATTACTTGTTATGTTCTCAAATTATGCAGCTTACTTCTCTCTTTTTTGTCTGGTTCCAAATACGCCTGTCAAGGAGACCATTACTAACCTCGAGAAGCGTTTGGGACTGAAAAGTGTTAGCTTAACAATCATACCAAATAATTACAAACCTCTATGAATCAATTTGGCTCATTCATACCTTCACATGACTTGAGACCTTAACCAAACTAGTCTTTCTGTCTTGAATAGAGGGAAGCGGTTTAAGAATTTTTTTATAGAAGTGACCTTCCAAGCAAGGAAGGTTCGCCCAAGAAATAAAAATCTCGGGGGCAGATTTAATTCAACACTTATTTTCGCAGTGCAAACACTCAAACTTTTGATCCCGATGATTATAAGAATTCCACTCAATTGATAGTAATGAGGCGGGGAGCTCAACCTTTTTTTATTATTGAATTCAGACTCAAGACTTCTCATTCTTAGTTGTTTATATAATTTCTTCAACATCTGATCGTACCATAATTTGCTTGGTGGGTTCCTGATGATTGGTTTAATTTTGCAGTGAAATTGGAGAGGAACAAGTCATTGACCAACGAGGAGATTGAAGCTTATTGGAGATCGAAAAAGAAATCAGAGGAAGAACCAGGAAGAACCATTTCTGAAGTAGAAATGAAGAGGACTCAGGTTTGATCCCAAATCAACCCCTTTAATGTCTCTGTTTGAAAACCCAATGAGTTAGCCTCGTGCAATGGCGGAATCAGAAATTTATTTTACCCGGGGCTACATTTTCAATCGGTCTAAAAATTAATTGTATTGCATGTAATAAGGGGGCTAAAATTACTTTAGCTACATATGAAAAGGAAAATTTTTTTTTACCCAGCTAGAGTCCACCTTAGTCTGGCCTCATGTGAAAGCTTAGGACTTAGCGTGAACTTCTTCTTGACTTCGAAACTTTTTAGATGCTATCAACTTATATAGAGTCAGTTCGTACACTATTTTTTGATTATGTGTGGATAATAAGATTTTGAAATAGTATATCTTTGTGAAAAATTAGAACTTTGCAAACAGGTTGTAGTGCATGCTTACACCATAGTATTGTGGTGTAGTAAAACGATATAATCACACTTAAAAGATTTTTTTAGACGTTTCAAACTAACGTAAACTTGGTTAAATTCTAAACAACTTTAAATAGAGGCAAAGTTTCATCGCTTTGGTGCACTAGAGCATCTCCGAACCCATATATGTATTGAGGAATAGTTTTCAGTGTTTTCATGTTCATGACAGGAAAACATATCGAATGAGTTTGAAAGATCTCTGCCATTGGCCAATGTGAAAGAGGGTGAGATGGAAATGGAACCTCAAACAAGTCTGGAGGAATTTCTAAAGAAAACTGGATGGTAAGCTTCAACTTCAACCCTCTGTTTTGGTACTTGTGTGTTCAAAGATTCAGTGTTTTCTTTTCTTAATTCACACGCATACACGAACACACATTTGAATCGAAATTGAATCCGAAATGAAAATAAACATGTAAAGACATAATATTTATTTAGCTCGGTTTGACGATATTCCAAGCTTATACCAGCGGGGCGGCAGAGAAATTTCATTATGTATGTTCTGCATTTTGTTCGCCGACTCTACATTTAGCGAATCAGTGTGGTTAGAATCCGGGGAGGATCTCCCACCTTTAAGGTCATAGCACCGGCACTTGAATGGTTGCTCTTATTGTTCTTCACAGGTTCACCGCTTTTTATAACGACCAGAGATTACAAGTTTGGACGAGGAGGACAAAACAACTCAAACTCATTTAAATCTCATAAATGTTTTGATTTTTTTCACACTTTAAAAGTACAATCAGGGAATTTATAAAAAGCCGAGCAAATAAAAAAAACGTAAGCAGTGTCTTCACATTTTGGACACGAGGACCCAAATTCATTACTACCTCCATTATCATTACCTCAAATTAATGGTGTGGAATCCATCAGTTCTGAATCTGAGTCCAGTTTTATTTATCCACGTGTGAATAAAATTTTGTTTCTTCTTGGCTGCATAAAAGTAATTCGAGGTCTCATTTTGATAATTAAAATTAGTTATCTTTTTAGATTAATTATGTAAAAGAATTTTTTTCAATTAGATATTGATTGATGATTGACCTAAAAATTTATTCTCCTGTACAGTACAAGATTTTGGAAAATCCTATACGAGAAAAGAAAAGAAAAAGGTTAAAAACAATATCAATATATAAATTATGTAAAAATCTTGTGTTTATGGTTCCCTCAATGGCGCAGGTGGAGCAGAACCAACTCTGCATTTCTTAATAAGCCTCCAGTAATTGTAGCAGATCGGGTACCCGCTTACAAATATGCATCAGAGTTCCACGTGACAGGCTCCAATTTGCACTCCCGAACTGGAGCATGATTGTGATTTACATTACCAAATTTTAGATTGTAGAAGCAGATAAACCTGTTTGTTGTAGCTTGAGATTATGCTTAAATTCTAACAAAAATGGGCAACTACTTAACATAAGTGCAAACAAAATCGGGACACAAGTTCTTGTTGTGCACCAACGTATTAAGAGATAAAATTATGCAATTCTGTGAGGCGTTTTAATCAGTTATTATGATCTATATTGTTCATAGCATAGACGTGTTATTAGTACTATCAGGCTTGTTTTTTTTTCCTTTAATTGAGTTTTTTCGTTCTTTAAGTTTGATTTTTTATTATAAATTTGTTAAATCCAGGGAGATTAAGAATTTGCGTAAATTTTGGGAATTGGGTTGAGGGCAAGGGGTGTGAATGGGAATAGCCCTAGATTGAATAATAATTATCATGAAATTAAACACGAAGAAAAAAAAAGAAAAATTATTTCATTTTGTACTGTTCGTGATATAAAAGTAAATACTTTATGATTATGTGGCTTTCAATAGCAAATCAAAATGATTTTTTTGTAAGAATAAACTTTTCAACTGCCCCACTAAAAGGAAAATGTTCTAGATTTTTAGGTCACATCAAAGTTGATTTCATCTCTATAAAATGAAAGGTTTAGATTTTATCAATCATCAACATCTTGGCTCTCTTATTCAAAGGGATTTGCTACCTTTTTCTGAAGTAGGTGACCCTTCACAAGATGAATAGCTCCTTAAGGTTGACTGGTTGTATATTAATCGAAAGATACTTTAATATTTAAATAATCTTTACTCAAAAGGAAAAAAAATATAGTACAGTTTAAATAAAATGTAACGCTGTACTTCTATAAGATTATGTATTGTTTCTTTTTATAACGAGACCTAACTTGAACCACAAGTGAGCTCATGCCAACATGAGTCGCTCACAAAAACTACCTCAATTGACACCATGCATGACGACAATTCTATGCCACGTAGGCCTAAAATGAGTTGAACTATAATTTTGTTAAAATTTAGTTTGAAATTTTAAATAGCTTAAAAAATATGTTTAGGCTTACATTTTTTAAGACGTTATTCAATTTCAAATGAGACTTAATGGAGTCTATCACGAGTTTGATTTTTAAGTAATTTGGATTTTTTATACTTCATAAACTGAATGAGCTGCGTAATTTGCTAGAACTTGACTTGAAAGCTTAACCATCTAAAGAAAATATTCAAACCTAATATGTTTATGTAGTGAATTGATTTTCGAACTAACTTTTATGAAACTAACTTTGGGATTACTAGTGTAATATTCCGTAATTTTAAAATAATTTAAAATTAATATTTGATATTTATTTAGAGTGTTTCACTATTTAAGTTAGGAGTTTTAAAAAAAATTAATTTAAAAAAAAAATTATTTAAAAAAAATAATAAAAAATAAAAAAAATATTATTTTAATAGGCCGCTCGAGCGAGCTATAGACCGCTCGAGCGAGCTATCATTTCCAGCAACCTCGAAAATGGCATCTTTTGGGATTTCTTCGTATTCATGGTTATTGAATGAGATTTTCCGATTAATTAACGAATAAACGTCGGATTCTTTTCGTTTTAATGGCAAATAAACGGATTTAAATCGAATTTGATGACGAATTAGTAGGGGTTTTTATGGAATTCAATTTGGGGGTTTCGTGGTATTCAATTAGGGTTTTTATTTGAACATTATGAGGGATTCTCCCCTTGAATCTATAAATAGGACGGCAATTTGTTGGTTTTAGACGCACAATTGAAATTCAGAAGGTTAGAGAGAGTATTGTGAGGTGTTGGGAGAGAAATCCAGAAGAATTTCGAAGGTGTTCTTGAGGAGAGAGAAAGTTGGGTCGAAACTTTCTAGCCAAAATTCGTCCTAATCGTCAACGTTTTCATCAAATTGAGGTAGGATTACTTACCTACCAACCTTAGGATGTTCAATTTCAGTGTTATTGCATGATTTCATGATCTGTTAGTAGTTCAATTTAATTTTTAGGGTTTGTTCATAAGAAATGGTTCAGTTCTGGAAATTTCCAGAATCTGGGAAGACGATGGCTCGCTCGAGCGAGATTTGGACCGCTCGAGCGAGGTTGTTGTGAAAATTTTGAATTTTCGTAAAAAAAAAAAAAAAAAAAAAATATTTTTTTAATAGGCCGCTCGAGCGAGCTTGAGGTCGCTCGAGCGAGCTACAGAAATTTTTAAGTTTCAAATTCGGACAGTGGGCTTGTTTTGACCGCTCGAGCGAGGTAGGGTCGCTCGAGCGACCTGTTGATATACAGAGCAGAATTCCAGCATGTTTAGCTTAACATTAGAATACATCGGCAATGATTATATTCTGTATTTTGTTCACCAGATAGCATGAACACTCTCACATGTATCCACTATGCTTCGATTATGTATTCGAATTCTTATGGGATCTCGTGAGTGAGAACTTTGTTAAAATGCATTGATGCCTAACATGTGTAGATGTTAAATTCCAGTGCGTTGTTAGTTGTAGAGAACAATTTAAATGAAACTTGAAGATTGAAACTTGTGGTTATGCCGGGTATGGCCGTCGTGCTGCCCGATGCCGGACGTCGTTCCGAAGATACTAAGGGGTAACCAGTCCCACATGTATGGTTGATGCCGGACGTCGTTCCGAAGATACTAAGGGGTAACCAGTCCCACATGTATGGTTGATGCCGGACGTCGTTCCGAAGATACTAAGGGGTAACCAGTCCCACGTGTATGGTGGATTACCGGATGTCATTCCGAGGTATGCTAAGGGGTAACCAGTCCCACATGCAGCTTGCTTACCGGGTTCAAGCCCCGAGGTATGCTAAGGGGTAACCAGTCCCACATGCAGCTTGCTTACCGGGTTCAAGCCCCGAGGTGTGCTAAGGGGTATAAAGTCCCACGTGCATGCTCCGGCCGTCGTGCCATGTGACAGGGCGTCGTCCCACTTAAACAAGATAATGAAAGCGGAAAAGAGCATAATTAACTCGACGTGTTACTGCTTATTTTTATTTGGAATCAGCATGTGATGTCATTTATTGTTTATCCATATGAACTGTTGTATGTTGTATGTTGTATGTCCTTGGGTTTGGTTTTTCGGGTAATATGTCCTACTGAGTTTCATTACTCATCGGTGCAACTTCTTTGCCCCTGGCGTTTCATGCCAGATGTAGGAGTACCTATAGAGGAACCGTTCGGGACGGAAGAACTGGAGGCTACTGGAGGGGAGACTTTCACCTGGTTGTCTTACCCATAGAATTGTTTCAAGTTTTAGTTTAACTTTAATGAATTTTGTAAACCCGGAAGGGTATTTTGGTCAATTCGGTTTGCAACTTGTTTTACTTAAATGTTTAAGGCTGAAATAATTTATCATGAAATAAAAGTTAGTTTCTTTCGATAATTTATTTTGAAACAAAACGTGGTTTAAATAAATTAAAAAAAAATTTATTGTGGGAATTTAACGTGCCCAAAAGTTGGGGCGTTACAATTTGGTATCAGAGCTTAGGTTTGACCCCCCTGCGACCGTGGGTAGATGGGTAGCACACATTTCCGAGTTTTGTGTTTTCCTACGCTAGTTAGAGGACTGGTTTAGATTTACTATTGTGAGTTATTACGATACTACTGTAAGTCTAATATATAACTATTTTGTTCCTTGTCAGATGTCGAACTCCGGATCCAGCAATGTGCAAGAAGTGCATCTTTTGTTTGGGGGTAACCCCGAGGATTATGCTGAGTGGATTGAAGATCCAGTTGAGGAGTTTCCAGAGGAAGCTCTAGTGGAGGCAGTACCGGTATTTGGTCCACCTCAGCAGCCCTTTGCACCACACCATGCTGCTATTCTTGCTGGTTGGGCTGATTTGGCTAATCCGGAGCCTGCTATAGAGGAGCAGGATGAGGAAGAAGAGATGGAGGAGGTTCTTATCCAGGTTATTCCGCCACCGGCACCAGAGCCGGAATGGGATAATCGAACTTGGGGGCGGACCCGCACACCAGTGTACCCCGCGGGAACAATGATATATGCCCGGGTACCACCCAAGATTCGTTGCAGTTTCAAAGCACTGACGGCTCCATTCTATCTTGGCCCTATCTATATCTATGGGCGCGTGGGGCAGCAGTATCGGGTGGATGTACCCGATGGATTCAGGTTTATATGGGGTAATCTGGTACCTATGGATTGGTGCCAGAAGGAGAAGCCAATGGACGGGCGTAGGATTGTTACTCCTCATGAAGGGGTAGATTTCACGGACATGGATACCTATACTGAGATTCCGATTGAAATCTTAGAGATTGCTGCCCGCAATCAGTGGGAGCAAAATGGTATGTATTGCAGAGTCAAATGGCGCTGTTATGGAGTCGAGGAGGAGACTTGGGAGAAGGAGTGGCAGATGCGGGACCATTATCCGCAATTATTTGCTTAGAGAGGAAAAGTAGGTTAGAATAAGTTTACGACGGTGAGATGATTAAGGATAGGTAGAGAACAATTATGTGTACTACTTATTGTCTTTTTATCTTATGTGATCATGTATTCAACCGTTGCAAACATAAATGAATAAAAGTTTCACTCATTTTATCCTTAAAAGTTTAACTTGCTTAAACTCTTAGCATTTATGTTAGTCATTCTATGTCGCTTATAAAAAAAATATATCGTTGTAGAGTAAGATCTATCCCTTTAAAGTTCAAACTTGAAATTCACAGAATGGCTTCCCAAAATGAACTCAATGGCACTAACGGTAGTAATGGCAATGGGGGTCGGGTTGTCAATGAGGTACCTGACCAGGGGAACGTCAACCAACCATCACCTACCAACACAACCATTTTCTCCAACATCATGCCAGGAGCAGAGCAGTTAGCACAAATGTTCCATGCATTTGTGGCTGCCCAAATGGCAACCCCACCACAGCCTCAGGGGCCACCGCCACCCCCACCTCACGTACCACCGCCACCTCCACAACAGGTGCCTCCACCACCACCTCAGGCACCCGAGCAACAACCGGCACCAAACCCACCAATAGCTCAACACCAGCCACCCATGGCATACTATCAGCAAATGCCATACCATCCATACCCGCCACCACTAATGCCAAATACCTTGCCAAGAGCTCCAATGACTCGAGGCATGTTATTAGCGGACTTCGGTAGGCAACGTCCACCAGTGTTCAGTGGAGAACCCAACCCGGCAGTAGCGGAGGGCTGGCTGAAACAGATGGAAAAGCTATACGAAACAATGGAGATCATCAATGACAGTGATAAGGTTGCGTTGGCTGCTCACCAAATGCGAGGGGAGGCCGATTTTTGGTGGGATGTGGTCAAGACAACTCATGAGGTCGGAACCATGTCTTGGGGTCGATTCAAGGAGTTGTTCTTTGGAAAATATTTTCCAGCGACAGTCAAGCAGGCCATGCTTCAAGAGTTCATGAACCTAAAACAGGGCAGTATGAATGTCACACAGTATGCTGCAAGGTTCGACGAGCTATCTAGGCATGCATCCCTTCTTGTACCAACCGATGAGGCAAGAGCCAGACGGTTTGAGTGGGGACTGAGTCTTGCCATCCGAGGAAAAGTTATGTCCCAAGAGGGTGCCACTTATGCAAAAGTGGTGAGTAGTGCGCTTACATTAGAGCGCGAGGCGTTGGATTCTCGACAGAATTGGGAACAACGAAGAAGGGCCGGTCAAGGGTCAGGTGGACCTATCAGAACTGGAGGAAACAACAGTAACCGCGGTTCTGACCGAGGTAGATCCTTCAGACCACAACAGCCGCAATCACAGGGGTCTGGACAGGCCAGTCAGGCTAGGAATCAGACCAACAGTGGTGGTCAAGGAACTATGAGGAATATGGTTGACGTGACTTGTTTCAACTGCAATGAAAAAGGTCACATGAGAAGGGAGTGCCCACACCCGCCGAAACAACAGAGTCAGCCAAGTAGGTTGGGAGGTAATGGGCAGAACAGATCTGGCCAGAGTCCGAATGTGGGAGGTAATCAAGTCTCTGGAGGTCGGATCTTCGCACTTCAAGGACAGGATGATGAATATGACCCAGCAGTTATACAAGGTACACTCGTATTATTCAGTACTTGTGTGCAAGCCTTATTTGATTCTGGTGCTTCGCATTCATTTGTATCTGCTGCATGTACACGAGCGTTGGGTTTAGAGACCGAGGACTTAAGCACATCAATGTATGTCACGACACCCTTAGGAGGACAAGTAGCGGTTGGTAGAATATGTCGAACTTGTGATATAGAGATATCAGGTCTTCGGTTGACTTGTGACTTACGGGTCATTGAATTAGTTGACTTTGACGTCATCCTAGGCATGGATTGGTTATCGGCTCATAGAGCTATAATTGATTGTCATCGGAAGACTGTAACTGCCTATTCAACTAGTGGAACATGCTTCAAATTTAAGGGGGATAGACAGGACCCAACTTCGATGGCGCAATCCAAGTGGTATGATCCGCTGACTAGTTGGTTAGCAAGTCTGAAGTTGAACGAAGTGGACCGCAAAAGTTTAAGTTTACCAAAGGTTGTTTGCGAGTTTGCCGACGTGTTTCCGGAAGAAATACCGGGATTACCACCGAAACGAGAGTTGGATTTCTCAATTGAGCTGCAACCAGGAACAGCCCCGATATCGATGGCACCGTATCGCATGGCACCAGCTGAGTTCCAGGAGTTGAAGACGCAACTACAAGAGCTGCTGGAGAAAGGCTATATTCGTCCTAGTGTATCGCCGTGGGGAGCACCGGCATTATTTGTGAAGAAAAAAGAGGGAACACTACGCATGTGTATAGATTATCGTCGACTTAATCAAGTCACGATAAAGAACAAATACCCTTTACCTAGAATAGATGATTTGTTTGATCAATTGAGAGGAGCCACTTGTTTCTCAAAGATTGATTTAAGATCTGGGTATCATCAACTACGAATCAAGGAAGAGGATGTACCAAAGACGGCGTTTCGGACTCGTTACGGTCACTATGAGTTTGTAGTGATGCCGTTCGGACTTACCAACGCACCAGCTGTATTTATGTGCTTGATGAATCAAGTTTTTGCGCCGTATTTGGATAGATTTGTTGTTGTTTTCATTGATGACATACTAATTTATTCCTCATCGGAGCAAGAACATGAGGACCATTTAAGAATTACACTACAAGTGCTAAGGAAGAATCAGCTTTACGGAAAGGCCAGTAAGTGCGAGTTCTGGCTTAAAAAGGTAAAATTTTTGGGACATGTCATCTCCGGGGAGGGTATATCGGTGGATGACAGTAAGGTGCAGGCGGTGATGGATTGGAAGCAACCCATATCGGTCTTCGAGGTTAGAAGTTTCTTGGGATTGGCTGGATATTACAGAAGGTTTATTCAGGACTTCTCCGCAATTGCAAAACCAATGACTCGTCTTACACAGAAAGGAGCTAAATTTGAATGGAATGAGGCATGCGAGAAGGCATTTCAAGAGCTCAAGAAGAGGTTGACCAGCGCACCGATATTGATCATACCTGAAAGGGGCGTGGGCTATACCGTGTACTGTGATGCATCCAAGGAGGGATTAGGATGTGTACTTATGCAGAATGGAAGGGTGATAGCTTACGGATCAAGGCAGCTGAAAATTCACGAAAAGAATTACCCAACGCATGACTTGGAACTAGCGGCGGTAGTATTCGCACTAAAGTCATGGCGTCACTATCTATATGGAGAAGAGTTCGAAGTATTCACTGATCACAAGAGTCTCAAGTACTTGTTCACACAAAAGGACTTGAATATGAGACAAAGAAGGTGGTTAGAATATCTTGAAGACTTCAAATTCACCTTGTCATATCATCCGGGCAAGGCCAATGTGGTGGCTGACGCATTGAGCAGGAAGTCAAGAGCAATGGTGGCAAATTTGGCAATCCAAGAATGGAAAATGATGGAGTCAGTAAGTGGATTTGTTCTTCAGCCGACAGAGAGTTCGGACGGGGCTAGCTTAAATGCCTTGGTTGCAACACCAGAGTTGCATAGAGAGATACTACTTGTACAAGATTTTGACCAAGAGGTAGCATTTATCAGGCACCGAATAGCTACAGGAGAAGTTACAACAGGTTGGGAGATTGGTGCTGACGGGGGTTTGAGATACCGGTCACGGCTGTTTGTACCAAATGTTGGTACATTAAGAGAGTCAGTGTTGAAGGTGTTCCATCAATCTAGTTTCGCTATTCATCCAGGAGGTAACAAGATGTATAAGGATCTTCGGAGACAGTATTGGTGGAGTGGGATGAAGAAAGATGTCGCCAAATTTGTCTCGACATGTTTGACGTGTCAACAAGTTAAGGCAGAACATCAAAAACCTGGCGGGACACTTCAACCGTTACCGATTCCAGGTTGGAAGTGGGAACATATCACAATGGATTTTGTGACAGGACTACCCAGATCAGTACAAGGACACAACGCTATTTGGGTCATTGTGGATAGATTAACTAAGTCGGCACATTTCTTGCCGGTCAGGATGACAGACACCATGGAGTCTTATAGTCGACTCTACATTCGAGAGATAATCCGATTACACGGTGTGCCAATCACGATAGTGTCAGATCGAGATCCTCGTTTTACCTCGATATTTTGGCAAAGCTTGCAGAAGGCTTTGGGGACGAATGTGCACTTGAGCACGGCCTTCCATCCCCAAACTGACGGTCAGTCAGAACGTACAATTCAGACATTGGAAGATATGCTGAGAGCCTGTATGCTAGATTTTCAAGGCCACTGGGAACGACATTTGCCGCTGGTAGAATTTGCATACAACAATAGTTATCAGGCAAGCATACAGATGGCGCCATATGAGGCTCTATATGGTCGACCTTGTCGCTCCCCAATATGTTGGACTGAGGTCGGAGAGACAAGTTTCTTGGGACCGGAGTTGGTTCAAGAGACTACTGAGAAGGTTAAGGTCATTAAGCAAAGATTATTGACGGCGCAAAGTAGACAGAAGAGCTACGCCGATAAGAGAACACGGCCGTTGACGTTCGAAGTGGACGATCATGTCTTTCTAAAGATCAAACCAAGAAGAGGCATTACTCGGTTTGGTAAAAAGGGAAAGCTAATGCCACGATACATTGGGCCGTTTGAGGTTTTGGAAAGAATAGGAGAAGTTGCTTATCGTTTGGCATTACCGCCACAGATTGATCGGGTGCACAACGTCTTTCATGTGTCAATGCTGAAGAAGTACATGGCGATTCCAACGCACATCATTAAATGGGAAGACGTCACCTTAGATGAAGACACAACGTATGAGGAGAAACCAATTCAGATTTTAGATCACGGTGAAAAGCGTCTAAGGGGTAAGACCATTAAGTTGGTCAAAGTGCTTTGGCGTCACCGGAATATAGAAGAGTCTACTTGGGAACAAGAGAATGTTATGAGAGCCAATCACCCTGAACTTTTTGCTTAACTATCCTGTGTAATTTCGAGGACGAAATCTTTTAAGGGGGATAGATTGTAATATTCCGTAATTTTAAAATAATTTAAAATTAATATTTGATATTTATTTAGAGTGTTTCACTATTTAAGTTAGGAGTTTTAAAAAAAAATTAATTTAAAAAAAAAAATTATTTAAAAAAAAATAATAAAAAATAAAAAAAATATTATTTTAATAGGCCGCTCGAGCGAGCTATAGACCGCTCGAGCGAGCTATCATTTCCAGCAACCTCGAAAATGGCATCTTTTGGGATTTCTTCGTATTCATGGTTATTGAATGAGATTTTCCGATTAATTAACGAATAAACGTCGGATTCTTTTCGTTTTAATGGCAAATAAACGGATTTAAATCGAATTTGATGACGAATTAGTAGGGGTTTTTATGGAATTCAATTTGGGGGTTTCGTGGTATTCAATTAGGGTTTTTATTTGAACATTATGAGGGATTCTCCCCTTGAATCTATAAATAGGACGGCAATTTGTTGGTTTTAGACGCACAATTGAAATTCAGAAGGTTAGAGAGAGTATTGTGAGGTGTTGGGAGAGAAATCCAGAAGAATTTCGAAGGTGTTCTTGAGGAGAGAGAAAGTTGGGTCGAAACTTTCTAGCCAAAATTCGTCCTAATCGTCAACGTTTTCATCAAATTGAGGTAGGATTACTTACCTACCAACCTTAGGATGTTCAATTTCAGTGTTATTGCATGATTTCATGATCTGTTAGTAGTTCAATTTAATTTTTAGGGTTTGTTCATAAGAAATGGTTCAGTTCTGGAAATTTCCAGAATCTGGGAAGACGATGGCTCGCTCGAGCGAGATTTGGACCGCTCGAGCGAGGTTGTTGTGAAAATTTTGAATTTTCGTAAAAAAAAAAAAAAAAAAAAAAAAAAAAAATATTTTTTTAATAGGCCGCTCGAGCGAGCTTGAGGTCGCTCGAGCGAGCTACAGAAATTTTTAAGTTTCAAATTCGGACAGTGGGCTTGTTTTGACCGCTCGAGCGAGGTAGGGTCGCTCGAGCGACCTGTTGATATACAGAGCAGAATTCCAGCATGTTTAGCTTAACATTAGAATACATCGGCAATGATTATATTCTGTATTTTGTTCACCAGATAGCATGAACACTCTCACATGTATCCACTATGCTTCGATTATGTATTCGAATTCTTATGGGATCTCGTGAGTGAGAACTTTGTTAAAATGCATTGATGCCTAACATGTGTAGATGTTAAATTCCAGTGCGTTGTTAGTTGTAGAGAACAATTTAAATGAAACTTGAAGATTGAAACTTGTGGTTATGCCGGGTATGGCCGTCGTGCTGCCCGATGCCGGACGTCGTTCCGAAGATACTAAGGGGTAACCAGTCCCACATGTATGGTTGATGCCGGACGTCGTTCCGAAGATACTAAGGGGTAACCAGTCCCACATGTATGGTTGATGCCGGACGTCGTTCCGAAGATACTAAGGGGTAACCAGTCCCACGTGTATGGTGGATTACCGGATGTCATTCCGAGGTATGCTAAGGGGTAACCAGTCCCACATGCAGCTTGCTTACCGGGTTCAAGCCCCGAGGTATGCTAAGGGGTAACCAGTCCCACATGCAGCTTGCTTACCGGGTTCAAGCCCCGAGGTGTGCTAAGGGGTATAAAGTCCCACGTGCATGCTCCGGCCGTCGTGCCATGTGACAGGGCGTCGTCCCACTTAAACAAGATAATGAAAGCGGAAAAGAGCATAATTAACTCGACGTGTTACTGCTTATTTTTATTTGGAATCAGCATGTGATGTCATTTATTGTTTATCCATATGAACTGTTGTATGTTGTATGTTGTATGTCCTTGGGTTTGGTTTTTCGGGTAATATGTCCTACTGAGTTTCATTACTCATCGGTGCAACTTCTTTGCCCCTGGCGTTTCATGCCAGATGTAGGAGTACCTATAGAGGAACCGTTCGGGACGGAAGAACTGGAGGCTACTGGAGGGGAGACTTTCACCTGGTTGTCTTACCCATAGAATTGTTTCAAGTTTTAGTTTAACTTTAATGAATTTTGTAAACCCGGAAGGGTATTTTGGTCAATTCGGTTTGCAACTTGTTTTACTTAAATGTTTAAGGCTGAAATAATTTATCATGAAATAAAAGTTAGTTTCTTTCGATAATTTATTTTGAAACAAAACGTGGTTTAAATAAATTAAAAAAAAATTTATTGTGGGAATTTAACGTGCCCAAAAGTTGGGGCGTTACAACTAGATCTACCAATTTGATCGGATCTTCCATACTTAATTCGTCTCGATTCTACTAGTTTGCAAGAGAAGCCACTCGTCAGTGATGTCAGGCCAATACCAGTCAAAATACACTTTGATGCTAAAATCATGCCTCAGATCTAAGAGAAAGAACTATAACAAGTATTTGCACTTTCAATTATAGTGTAAATTTGTAAGGTACTTTGTCATGAATTTTTTTTATAATTGTTCTTGACTTAAATACACCGTCAAACTCGCATGGGTCACGCTCGAGTTGATATCATTATTATAGTAGCCGTCTGTCCTAACATTAGCTATAAATCCTTCCATGATCTTCTTGAAGTCTCATAAGTTCGTATCTCCACTCGAGTCAAATTACCAGCCCAATAGGACATTCAGTCTTTGATTACAGTCCATGAGTCTGTTGTGCCTCCGACCTCCTGATCAACCCATTACTTTAATTTGACGTAATTCTTTCTATCACGAGCTTACTTTTTACGTCACGGAACGAGTAATTGAACTAATAGAATCTAACCCAGCCATGTTCCTCTCAAATGATTCATATCGTGTGACTAATGATATTGACAATGCCAATGAAATGATCACAAGCAATCATTAGTGATTTCTAAATGTTATAACATGCAATGATTCCAGCCTATTAGAACCTAACCCATGTTCCTAATATGTCATTATCTCTTTTAGAAACATAGGCATGCACCTCTAGGAATGATAGTTGAGAGCGGCCATGATTGCATATATTTTTATGAACACTTATTGGTCCATTGGAATCTTGAAAAGCCAAAAAGAGCGTTGGCTGATTGGAACCCTAAGATGCCTATAAAGATGAAAGGACCCCCGCAATTTCAGCTGGCTTTTGTCTGAAAAGAACAAAGGATTGTTCTTGTTCCTCTCTCTCTCTCTCCCTCTCTCTAATCACTTTAGACTTATGAATCATTCACATCTATTTCAATTTCAATCGAGAAGTGCTATAATAAGAGAAAAAAATTAATTTTTTTAAAAAAATTTAAAATCAAAGGATATGATTCATTTAAATTTGTAGGGTTCACAAATTCTCCACAAATTTAAGTAAACCATGACCTTTGATTTTGAATTTATAAAAAATTTTGAATTTTTTTTCCAGTAACCTAGACTTTTGCATTTCAATTTGTTTGTTTTTTTTTCTTTGTAATCTTTCGTGTGGTTTATGTCCTTTAAGTCCTTTCATTAACCGTCAAACTTTAAAAATATATATAATGAATATAGTAAGAAGAGAATTTATAAAGAAAATAATAATTATAAAGTGTTTGTTTTGGTTTTTCACAGGTAGGAGAATATAGTAGATGTATAGATGATATTTTTATAATTAATAATGACATTCTCGTAATTAATAATAACATTTTTGTGAAAATAAAGGAAATATAGAAAGAAAGAAATAAGATATAAACGGATGAAGCAATATGATAATTTTATTCTTATCGGAAGGAATAAATGGGAAACTCTGAATATGACGAATTAATCCGAGTAGCCATATCCAAGTAGATAGCAATGGATCATTTTATCCCTTAACAAACAGGTCCTTACAGGTAGTTTTATAGCGGGATAAACTTTAGGATATCGAGAATACAGTAAGAGACAGATACGATAGAGAAAAAGAATTGTTATAAAGAGGCAATTTTATATATAAGGTTTGTCTGGGTATTATTTTGGTGAGAGATAGGATTGCATGTGGATAACGTTTTTTGTTAATAATACTATTGTTTCCATAAATAGAGGCCGAATATAGAGAGAGATTTATTGGTGATTGATGGTGGTGAATAGTAAATCAACCATCACCGCCTTCGAGAGTACTTTTGACAGGACTTTTTGTCATATTGTGTCATTCATACAAAACACGAATATTTTTAGATGAGAGTCGTTTCTGTATCGTATTCATATTGAATATCGATACTCGCTTCATACTTGGAGATACGAATAATAAAAGTATTCACAATATGAAAATCCTTATTTTTATTTTTTACTTATAAGATATTTTTTAAATACTCTAGACCATGTATTCAAAAATTTTATGAAATTAAACTCATGACAGTTCTTGCATAGTATTAGAGTAAAATTGTATGGAATAAAAAAAACATAGTTTCTTAATAATATTTTACTTACTCTTCAAAGAGATAGATGTAGTAAAAAATATAATAATATTACCATTTTTCAAATATATTGAATATCCTTATTGTGTGATACATATTTTTTATATCTTTAAATTTTAAAATATAATAGTTTATCACCTCTTTATCAATTTATATTTAATTTAATATATCCTAGTCGTACTCGTATTTTAGTTTTTTCGATTCTTTTACATCGTATTCATATCATGTATTAATATTCATGGTTCGCAATTTTTACCCTTCATCGTCGGATCAATTTTGAGGAGGATTGAATAATATCATGAGGTTATGATTGGGTGTAGGTATGAAGCATGGATAGCGATACGAGATATAGATATGATGCGACATGGGTATACGACGCTACGAGAAAATAAAAAAAAACAAAAGATACGGGTACAACTAAGATACATTAAATTAAAATGTAGTTTTATAAAGATTGTGGTAGCTCACTGCATACTTTTCTTATGTTGTTTTCAAGTTTACTCCATTATTCATTTAATTTTTAAAACTTAAAGTTATAAAAGAAACATGTACCACACAATAACGATGATATTATTTCATTTCACTATATCTTATTCTATAAAAAGCAAAATGATAAAAAAATTTATATATTTCTTTATTTCAAATATTTTGCTCTAATACTATGCAAGAAGTGAGATAATTTTACTTTGATAAAAGTTCGGAATTGGGGGCCCTGCTGTGCGCAGGGCGTGCTGTGCGCCAAAACGACACCGTTTTGGCGCACAAAACACTGTCCGAACAGTAAAAAATTGACCGAACAATTTTCGGTCAGTGTTTTGTGCGCCAAAACGACGCCGTTTTGGCGCACAGCAGGGCCCCCGGTTCCTAAAAGTTTTGGGTATGCGATCTAGAGTATCTTAAAAGTACTCGATACGTAAAAACTTAAAAATAATAATTACTATATCATGAATACTTTTTTAATACAAATCTACGAGTATCAATATCTAATATGAATACAACTCCCATCTAAAAATACTATATTTAATAATATATTAGATATACAATGAGATCATTTATAAAATTATGCTCATAGGTAATATAATAATACCACCCCATGTGATATTAGCTTTTTTGGCAAATAGTGAGGCATAAGTGGGATTAGTTTAATTCTCAAATTATAATTCTAAGATCCAACGACAAATTTAAAAATATATATATGCAGGTCCATGTATATATTCTTAATTTCATAAGATGAGATAAATCTTAACCGTTCAATTTTATAGGATGTGATAAACTAATGGGTGAATTTGCCCCAAAAAATAGGAGAGGCTATTAATGTGACTGTGACCGAATTAAGTCCATTTTTTATCAATCTGACTATCCCACCCGAGTTGATCTCACCCGAACCAATATTGGTTGTTTCATAAATTCGATTGGAATTGGTATGAGAAATTTCTGTCCCGAACTGATTGGTTTCGTGATTGCATGCCGACAAATCCGACCGAACCGATTCCACCCAAATCGATATCATTTCTTTCATCAATTCAATCAAAATTGTTATGTGAAATTTCTACCTCAAACTAATTGATTTTGAAATTGCATGCATGTCGACAGACGGATCGAATCCTAATTGATTTCGTCCGTACAAACAACAGACTAAAAAACTTGTTAGGCCGCCAAATTTTGTTAATACCTAACCCAAATGTGACTTTAGGTTACAGCGACGGGCACTCATGTTTTGTCCAAGTGTGCTTTACCTATTTCACTATGAAGGCAAGTGATAGTGTTTTTCTTTAAACAAAGCTACGATCTAAATTTGAATGAAAATGTCTGCGTAATCTTTTGGTACACGTGAATCTCATACGATATATGTATGATATATACATCTCAAATTGTAGATATTGATAGTGCCAAAAATTGGATAGCGACCTCCTAATAAGTTCCTACTAGGTTCCTACACATAAATCTAAAACCCGGAGGTGTTTTCAGGCCAGAAACCCCCGAACGATGAAGTTAAATCACGAGTGCGTGAGAGTTAAGAGTATATGTGAGTACTGCATAGCAGATACCAGATACCTCGGCTTTAATCTAATGGCCCCCTTTTATAAGGTGACCTGATAGTCACCAATCACGCCTCTCATTTCCTTTTGGAGAGGAGTGAGTTATTTATTGAGATCGCCGTTTCCAAGATTTAGAGTGCTCTCAAGTTTCATTTGGCAAAATTTTACTAAGCGGATCCCGTGAATGATTCTTTTTTACCAGGTTCGGATGATTGAGTATCAATTGACAATTTGAGATATATTATCGAATACCTCAATTCAAGCAACTGTATGCTAGCTAACAGTCAAGGGTTGAGCTAATCTAGACTTGTCAGATATATTTGGGTCCAAATATTTATGTCCCTGCATCGCTATCTGCAACACTTTTGTTATCTTTTTGGTGGGTAGGAGATGAGAACAATTCTCCTTAACCTAACAATGGGCATTGCCATAATGGGAAACACTTATCTGCAAGTTGAGATAAAGCAAAGAATCAAAGAGTGAAAATGAGATGGAAATAGAACGAAAGTTAAAAGATAAGGTTGGCTATGTCTCATATGGGATAGATACACAAACACATATATATATATATATCAGGAATGAAGAGTTTAGATGTTGGTCATTGGATCATTTTTCTCGTTCGAGAATCTCCTCATTTCTTCCACTCCGTCCCAAAGAGTAACTAGGATCAATTTAGTCACGTTTTCATGTTCCAATTGAACACGTTCTATTTTTCTTTTTGACTTATTTTCTAGACCAACATCTAAACTCTTCATTTTTAAAAACATGTTTTAAACACATTAAATAGTTCGGATCATCAAAATTTGATCAAGAAATAGGAGGTCCTTATTTTAACAAAATGAGGGATCCCTCATTAAAAGCTTACTCTATATATATATACGCACATATATACATATAGAAATGAATAAATGGATATGTGATTTATAGATATGAAATATTAATAATGGACTCTTATGGTTTTAATTCTTCAATCTCTTATTATTTTTAATTTGAATTTTTATATGCATCGAATTATCATGGTTACAATATTATTTTATCTTCTTTTTACATATATAAACAAAAGATTCGTCTTCTCATTCTTTATTCATAACATCTTTTCATGAAAAGAAAGAATGCTTATAAAAAATCCTTCAAGATATATAAGAAATGAGAGTTCCTACCTGACAAAATAAGAACTCAAATCTATCTTACCTTATAATAAGACTGAATATTCCAACGGTCCCCATTTTTTTTGAAAAAATCGGATTTTTATTTTCTCATGCTAGACCTCTTTTGTCGCTTGTTTTTATTTACTTCAAGTTAGAAAAAAGTTCCCCACCCCAGAAACAAACACACACATATATACACACAGATATATATGCACATATATATATATATATATAATATATATGTGTGCATATATACAAATGAATCATTGGATATTTGCAATAATGGAAGTGTAGGGCTGGTCACGCCTGACATTTGCTTTGTCTTCTTGTCTTTGTTTAGGAAACATATCTATGATCAGTGAGTGCCAAAGGATTCGATTTTGTATCATCACAAACTCACACTGAGTAGTGCTCAGGACTTTCCCCTTTCACATCAGGGACTCTCGAATCACAAAAGTTTTGGCATCAAAATAAAGTCATTTTAACGCATATATACACTGACCAAATAATTGAGCAGTGTTCGAACAATATTTTGTTGACAAAACGATATCGTGTTGATGCACAAATACGGCACATCAAGCTCTACCATTCCCTTTTCTACACTTGCTACTTCTGACTCGTACGTGACGAGATAAACAACTAATTTATGATATATAGGGTTCATTTGGGCTGTGGTTATTATTGGATTATTCACTGTTTAGTTTTTTGTCCTTATTTGAATTTTTTTTTTAATTTTTTATTTTTCATCAATTTTTTGATGATTATTGGTTCGTCTCGACAAGAGCTTTCAGAAAAGTTCTCAATCATCGGCTACATTTGAAAAACGTTCAGAAAAGACAAAAAATAAGCAAAAAAAAGTGCTTATTTTGACTTATTTTCGTCTTTAGTGACTTTTTTTTAACTTTTGGATATAATTTTATACTTTTTAGATTCCTTTCGTCGATACGAACCAATAATCCACGAAAAAATGACATAAAAATAACAAATACAAAAAAAATTTGAATAAAGACAAAAAATAAGTCAAATGAAAACAAGAAGCCAAATGGAGCCATAGTCATCGCCAAAAAAAAAAAAAGGTACAACTAAGGTACAAATATCAAAACCACCAATTAGGAGAGTAAAATTCGAAAGTCATGAAAACCTAGCTTTGATAACTTTAATGGCGTATTTACTAGGTGTCATAGAATGAGCTATTGTTTACCACCTAGATATTATTATTAATGTTGTCAGATTAGAAGTTTATTTATTTCTTTGGATCTCGAATATGATATCCGAATTACTATTTTATTCGCTATAGGGAGATAAAATTATCACACCCATCCTCTTATCCATATCTTATCACCTTTCTATATATATCTCCTTTTATTTGCAATAATGTCGCTATTAATTACGAGAATGTCATTCATCTACTCATATTTGCAATATATTCCTTTCTCAGAAAATATTCAAATAAATTCTTCATAACTATTCACCTCTCTATAATAATTCTCTACTTCCACTATATACCCCCTCTAACTATAACCACCATATCCTTTCAAAATATTAACAGCTAACAAATGGGCCGTAAATGGTTGGTATTAGTGGTTAAGACTTGAAACTTAAGAATTTGCTCCCTCCTAAGGTCTCGAGCGGGAAACATCTCAAGTGTTATCCCCCACTAGTGACGGTAGAATTGGTGATCTTAGTCGAGGTATGCATATGTTGCTCCAGACACATTGACTTATAAAAAAAATAAAAAAATAAACACTAACTTTGATGCCATGTTATAGTATTCGACACAAAACAAACATCGAGTCAAGAAGACGCATAGACCCTTGTACTTCTTTTTTTTTTTTTTTTTTTTAAATTATAACTAATCAATGTAAGACAAGCTTTGATATTTCATAGACGATGTAATAAAATATGTTTTTTTTGGTCATTGATGTATAAAGAAACACCAAACTCAGGTTCGGGTGGAGGGTTTTTCTTAAGAATAAAAAAGACGAATAAAATCTAATTCATGTTTAGCAAGTTCTTTGAGGAGTTGGTACTTGAATATCAGGGTTATGGGGTCATCTTTTTACCAAATTGTTTGGACAATTTTTTTTTACTAGTTTCTTCTTATTTTTATATGCTAGAAAATGAAATTCTTTAGAGCACAATATTCATTACTCTAAAATGAAGATTTTGAAATGGAAATGGAAATTTAAATTTGTGTTTCAAATCTATGAGATTTTGGGATATTCAATTCTTCAATATGCTAGAAATTTTATTCTTTTTGCTGTTGACTTCTAATTTTAATAATAATCATATCCTTTCTTCTTCTTCCTTTTTTTGGGGTTAATTTTGTGTTTAATTTATGAGAATTATTAATTCGTCTTATTAGAAAATTCAAAAGTAAAAAATTATGTCAAAAAATTGGCAAACGGTAAAAATAATTTAAAACAGACATATTTTTAAATTATTTGAAATTTGATTCATATTTTTTAAAACCTCTCGTCTAGATGAACCCATAACTTAAAAAAAAAAACTTAACATAAAATAAAAAATTATAGCCTTTTTTAAAAAAAGGGAAAAGAAAAGAAGAGGAAAGTTAGCCCAAATAATGGTTAAAGTTATCCCAAATAATGTCTAATTGCGCTTAGTAAAGTTTATGGAAAATAGACTTTAGACCGGAAAAAAACTCGGGTCGCATATTAACGGTGTAGTCCAAGATCACTGAATAATTACCCAATAGTGCAGTCGCTGCTGTATCTATAGTCCATACACACGAATATATATAAATACCCACGCAGAACAGAGTGGAAGTTGGGCTAAGGTAAGAGGGAGGCGGAGGAAGGAAGGCTTCTGTCTCAGGTATAACTGTAGAAGAGAGAAAGAGAGAGAGAGAGAGAGAAGCGCAAGATATGGGGCTAGAATACAAGCCCAAGAACAATCACAATGGTGGAGAAGAAGGCCAATTCAACTCTGCCGCCGCTCCTCCTCCTCTGATACTTGGCCTCCAACCCTCTGCCCTGGTCGACCACGTCGCGAAGGTCGATTGGTCCCTTCTCTCTCAAATCCCGGGCGAGTCTGGTGGCTCCTTCCCTGTACTTTCTTCTCTCTCTTTCTTCTCTTGTCCCACGCAATATATTTACATGTACATATACATATACATATACCTATACATATGGCGATCTCAAATTATTGGTCTTTGATTGGTTTTGATGAATTGGCGATGTTGTACTCAGCTTTGATGCTCATTAGTTCTAGATTCGCTTTGGTAATTATGTTTCCAAATCCTAGATTGATCTTCAAGCATCAGGCATTAGAATTTTTTTTTTGTGCATTTGTTCAAAATCAAGGTTTTTTTTTTCTTGTTGCTGTGTTGTGTTTATCTGTTCATAATTCTTTAAATGCTCTGGTGAGGTTCGGTATCAATTTAGTTCTTCAAATTGAATTCATGTATGCGGGTATGGCCATGCCCACTTGTATGCATGAATACCTCAAAATATTGACTTAATTTCCTCATTTGTGTTCATGACTTATGGCTGCCTTTGTTTCTTGAGGTGCATTGGCAAACGTTGGAAAGTTAATTTGCCAATGGTACCCTAAAACCCTGCCTGTATGTTAGTGGTCAGAGAAAGGGAATATGGCAATCCGCGTTTTCATATCTGGGGTTTATTTGCTTCTTTGCACCATGGATATGATATTCGGGTGAAGTGGGATAAAATTATCTCACCAATCTCCCAGTCCATATCTTAATCACCTTCTATATCTACCTTCTAGATCTCCCTTTTATTCACGCAAATACCTTTACTAATTACGAGAATGCAATTAGCAATTACAAAGAAGTCATCCACCCACTCATATATAACATATCCTTCAGCCTAAGAAAATACTCAAACGAACACGTTATAACTATTCTATAACAAATCTTTTTTCTACTATATTGCCTTTTCTTACTATATCTACTATTTTCCTCCAAAATTTTGACAACTAACAAATAGGCAGTGGGATTCTGTTGGAATAGGAAGAAATGATTGCTTTGTCTAAGAAAATTTTGAATGCTTATTTTGCGCATGACAATATTGGCTAGTGAACATTTTAGATTGTCGGCTGTGGAAATATAAAGGTATTAACTTTTTAGTGACGGGTTTATTGGATGATTAATTACTGTTTGCTTTTTTTATTTAGAATTTTGTGTTTTTTGTCTGACGTTTTCTCCTTCTTGGTTAAGCAGAAAAAGACCTTTTTATTCAAGTCATACACCCTAGCAAGATTCTATATTTCTCCAGTGAGTAATCACAAGCTCTCACCCAAACCGCCTTTTGTCTCTATCTAGAAAGATCACATCAAAATAGAACTAAGAGCTCCATGCTATTCCACAACCATGACGTAAGCCGACAATGAGAACCATGACACAACCATACTCAGAACCCTGTTCTTCATATTCTTGACTATCTCTCAATGGAGGATCAGACAAAAAGAAAGTTTCATCTTTTCCTGGTGGGAGTTAGGTCGCAAACAGCCACTCTACTCTCCCTGTGTGTATTTCCCTTGGAACGTACCAACATTCCTTTGGCTATCGTTTCTAATATGTATTAAGTCAAGCATAGCCATGAATGCTACCCTCCTACTTCTTTATCTAACTTCCATTTTGCTCCTATTAAGCGCAGCCTTAGGGGCTTACACTTGTTGTAGCTAGCGTGCTAGCATTTTCCCTTACTAATCAAATTTCTCCTTTCTTTCATTTTCTTCTTGTTCTTTGAATCTGCCTGTTTTTCCTTCGTTTGAAGCCCTTTCGGTTCTATACTACTACTTTGCTTTCTGGTTGGGAAGAACCTGACCGTTGCTCCTTTCGCCAACATTCTTAGTGCGACCTGAAACTGAGCCCATGGGACTCAAGTGAATTGTTTTTGGCGTGCAATATTCGCTTACACTTTACACTTCCACTGAGTCCAACAAGGCTCTGGTGCGGAGCCTTCCACTGTGGACCAGAACTATGCACAGGTAGAGCACTGTTGAAACTTTGCAGACTTTATCATTGGGCTCCTCATTTTAAAACAGTGCTAGAATTGGTTTACTGTCTTCCTTTTGTAAATTTTCTTTTAATACAGACAACAGATGGGATTTGAAGATATCACCCCTTAGGGTGTAAGTGCTGTTTTAGGTTTGCTGATAAGAATGCAAGTGTATTAAGAAGTGATTTGTGGGTTTTGGAGAATACTTATATGTTCCTATTTATCCAAATTAGGTTGAAATTGAAGAGCTTGAGCATATACTGAGCGAAGTGTAAACACATATTCTGTCTTCCCCTGATGATCCAACTCCTTCAAAGACAATAGCTGGTGGCAGTGTTGCTAATACTATTAGAGGCCTGACTTCTGGCTTTGGGCTCTCTTGTGGTATAATAGGGGCCTGTGGGGATGATGAGCAAGCAGAATTGTTCTTTCGTAACATGAGCCTTTATGGAGTGAACCTATCCAGATTGAGGAGTAAGAAGGGATTTACTGCTCAGGTGAGCTTCATACAACTCCAAGAAAAGGACTTATTTTTTACTTCATTAATTCCATTGAGCTTTTGGATGCTTGGTGCTCAAAATGGCTGGTATGGCACAGTGTGTTTGCCTGGTTGATGAGGTGGGTAATCGTACAATGCGACCCTGTCTCTCAAATGCTGCTAAGATTCAGGTGCATGCTGTTTTAGTTATGTAGATCATGATTATTAAATAAGTGGGGATTTCATATTGGGGTGAAATTATAATTCTTTGTATTGTGTTTCCTTTGTCAGGCCGATGAACTAATGAGGGCAGATTTTGCAGGTTCCAAGGTAATGCACCACAACATCAAACTAGCTTTGTTTTGATTTATGTCTGAAATGCAAAATGTTTTCTCGATAATATTCTTTTATGTTCCTGTGTTATTTACTCGTTCTTCGTGTAGTTGTGTTAAGTTAATTACTTGTAACTAACACTGGACCCAAGGCTACTGTTTTATGTCATGTATTTCGCAAATCAAACGTCCTACTACACAATGCCAACAAGCTGGCCAGGCGCTCCTTATCAGGCCTGAGGCCCGAGGTCATGCCTTATCACTGGGAATTTCATTTTCCGCGTTTCTTATCCCCTATTATTGATTGGTGAAAAAAACGTCTTCTACTAGAAGTAAAGATGCTCCTTATATTCATTGGAAACATGAGATTTCATACATTCCATAAATTTGGTCTGCTTATTAACATTGGCCTGCAGCTTCTGATCTATGAAACACAGATACTCTTCGACGTATTCGTATTCTATTATTTGGAGTTTTAACATCCCCGTATCCGTATCGTATTGTATCCCGTATCCGTAATTTTCCTTCACAACTTCTAACAGATACCCCTCAGAGTCTTCAGCTTAATTGCTTCTTTCTTTTATGTTCTACAGTGGTTGGTACTCAGGTATGCGATATCCAATTTGGAAATCATGCTTGCAGCTATTCGAATTGCTAAACAGGAGGGCCTTCTAATCTCCCTTGATTTGGCTAGTTTTGAGGTAATAATTCCTGTAAACAACATGTCACTCCACTTTGTTTTCTGCTATTATTTAAATCTGGACGTTATCAAGGAGTCATGCAAAGGTAACCAGGGTTGGCCTAATATTTTGGGCCTGAGATTTTGGAGTTTGCTCCCTCCTAAGGTCTCAGGCCCCGCTAGTGAACGGTGAGATTGATCTCCATATATTAGTCGAGGTGTGCCTAAGATGACCTGGACACTGTGATTTATCAAAAGAAGTCATTCAAGGTGAAAGCATGAATTAAAGCTCATTTTATGGATATCACAAAAGATTTGTATTTCAAGTCCCACAAGGAACGAAGGGGGTGGAAGATATTATTTGCTTGAAGGGCAATATCGAATCAAGTTATCAACTTATTTCATTTGGCATCCATTTTAACTCAATCTAGTTGCTATAACCTAACTTTTGAAGGTTTATTATCCGATATTGTTACCAGATGGTTCGGAAGTTTAGAGTGCCTCTCCTCCAGCTGCTGGAGTCGGGGAATATAGACCTTTGCTTTGCCAACGAGGATGAAGCAACAGAGCTGCTAAGGTGACTGTCAACTGGTTTCTTTCCAAATAATGCCACATAGTTAATGAAGAAACGAGATTTCCAGTCAAAATCATGCTAAACTAACCTTGTTTGATGCTTGTTTTATATTTTTCAAAAGCAAGTTTGGACTTCTTTCTTAAAACTGAGCCAACAGACAACGAATCTTGTTTCTATTAGACTGTACTTGATTTCTCTTGTTACGAACTAGGGGCGAAGAAGGTGCCAATCCTGAGGCAGCTCTTGAATTTTTGGCAAAACACTGCCAGTGGGCTGTTGTGACATTAGGCCCTAATGGATGCATTGCGAAACACGGAAAAGAGGTCAGTGAATCTGCACTTCTAATTTCCCATTGCAAGTACTTTTGCTGGACGTAACCCCTCTATTCTGTGTTATGGTTACACTGCTTTATTCAAAATCGATGAAAACATTACAATTCCTCTGAGCTTGCGAGATATTCTCAAATCATTGCATGCTCTTTGTTGAATTTTTCTTTGAGAGTACATTCATTCAAGAAACCTAATCTAGTCTAACCTAGAAGGTGGAGCTGGGTTACATTCAAGCTATGAAGCGCAAATACTTCTAGATGTGAGTCGTACCCATATCGAATACCGATATTCGTCCGATACTCGCAGATACGTATCCCAAAAGTATCCTATGTAAAATTATTTTTTGTATTTTTGATGAATACTCTTCGGATGCACTATATCATGTATCCAAATTTTTTTATGGAAGTAAAGATTTTGAAAAGTTTGCATAACGTTTGAGTAAAATTATTTGGAATAAAAAGGAAAATATAAGATGTTGTAAAATAAAATTATATCACTATTTTTGTAGTATATTGAATATCTTATTGTGTGATACATGGTTTTTTACTTTGAATTTTAACAAGTAACCAAGTAAACTTAAAAATACTATAAGAAAAATACGATAGTTAACTACCATCTTGCAAAATCATATTTTAATTTAATGTAACCTACCCGTATCCTTATCTTATTTTTTCAAATTTTCCCGTATAACGTATCTGTATTGTATCATATCTGTAACCCGTATCGATATCCATGCTTCATAGCATTCAAGAAACCTAATCTAGTCTAACCTAGAAGGTGGGAATGGAACCCGCGATAAGAATTGATGATTTTAATGCAGTAAAAATGTGCAAGTTGTTAGCCAAAAAAAAAAAGGACTGAGATAAGAAGGAAACATAAGAATTAATGCAATACCGGTTGGTTATCAGGGATATTTTCTCTTCCCCCCTACACCTTGTTGTTTCTGCATCAAGTTTCTGTTACATGGCTGCTGACTAGAATTTTGCTTCATCTTCAGACTGTTTCGGTTCCAGCCATTGGGGAGTCGAAGGCGATTGATGCCACCGGAGCAGGGGACCTGTTTGCAAGCGGGTTTTTGTATGGATTGGTAACGGGGTTATCGCTAGAAGAATGTTGCCAGGTAGGCTCGTGCAGTGGCGGTTCTGTTATTCGAGCTCTCGGGGGTGAGGTGACACCAGAGAATTGGCAATGGATGCGTAAGCAATTGCAGACCAAGGGCCTATCCCTTCCCAGAAGTGGCAAAGAGATTTTGGGGTGATTTTGCCGTAGATTCAAAATAATGTCATTTTATTTTTCTCATTATTAACTACGAGATAAATAATCTCATAGCATGAGTAATATCCCTAGACTGGGGGTACCCACGTCGCAACCCCTAAGTTATTTGAAAATATGCGTTGTGGGAGTTGTCTTTGCACTGCCTTCCTCATAGAAGCCGACCTGTTGATCCCAAAGGCCGAATTTTATGGTAGAGAAGGTTTTAATAATAATTAGGCCACGAGAGACTTTATTAAGTGGAGTATTGAAAAAGAAAAGACCTATTTATAGAGCTAGGCGGGAAGGCAATACTAATTATCAGGTCAAAAAGACGCTTGGTTGTAAGCTGGCCCTTTTTTCCAGCAGATTTATAACCCTTACCCCATTTGAATCTGAACTTTGACAATGCGATCTCACGAAATTTGAATTCGACCAATCTCCTTTGTAATCTAGCGAATTAAACTGGCCCTTGTACTAAAATCTATCATTTGGGATTACTGAGGAGCCTACTTTGCTTAGTAAGTACAAGGAAGAAAAAAATTACTAAGAAAACTAGACTCGGGCTCGGTCTCGAAAGCAAGAAACAATGAATTGAGCTATGCGAAAATGGATGCACTAATGCGCAACGACTTTCACTCCTCCATGATTGGACTGTTCATTTATTTCTCTCTTTTATCACTTCCAAGTGATATGTTAGTATGCATCTACTGCCTGTGTTTGCTAGTGCAAATCCTCTTCCCCTAGCTCAATTCTCAAACCAACATAACAGGCTAAAATACTACAGTAACATCAGCTTATTCCCAACAAACAACTCATCTCATAGTACAAATTGACATTAACTATCAGGCAAACCGCGGTCTAAGCATCAAAATTTCATTCAAATCGTGCAAAATAGCATTGACCCACCTTTTTTTTTTTGGTGATTAATTGGCCCATCTTGCCGTCAGAAAAGGTCTCAGAAGGAAAAGAATTGAAGATGATCGAAACAATATTGCATAACCAGATCGGTCAAACTGGAGTTTGAGGCAAGATCTATAAATGTCAGCCCACAACAAACAAAAATATACAAACCAGAATTTGTCGTCCATCGCACCAACCACGTTGCCTCGCCTCATTGTGAAATTGTCCGAAGAGCCCCTTGGACAGATGGGGACACAAATGACAGCTCTTGTATCCTCAAGTATCGATAGGAGCCACACCCCCCCGGGCAGGGGCGCTCCGGTCATCAGCAGCAGCACCTTCATCTGCAGGTAGAACTTCGTCTCCCACTTTCTCAAATGCATCAATTAACAATTGTACAGTTTCATTGTCCAATATATGGAATGCCTCTCCTACTCATACCACAGCCACCGCATATGGAGCTCTTGAGCTTTTCATCATTGTGAGGTATGAATTTTGTCTGTCAAGCCGAGCCGAGTCAAACCCAATAACATGTTCTCTAACATGAATTTGTCGCTCTCGTCTTGTCATCGTTTGACGTTACATTTATCTGAGTTCCCATCGCTAACAATTTATCCGAGTAGGAAGTTTATATTATGATCTTGTTGTAATAACTGCACACGAGCACTTGGTTCCAAGACCTTTGCATTTGAATCCCGCCACAGTAGCCAAATTAGAGAAAGCAGCATTTCATCACGTTATTTATTATGCTAATAAACTTGTTGATCCTCTAGCTTCCGGGATGAGATGAGCTGAGACATAGGTAATGTGCAAATAGAAGGGGAAACATTAGACGATGCATCCAAGGGAGAAAGCACCTGAGTTTTCTAGCCTAATATGTTACTCCCTTGGTATGAAACAAAACAAACAGACCACAAAACTGCTGGAGTTCTAATACAGTCATCAAGGATAAAAAGAAAAATAATGAACTCGAAAAAAACAAGCAAGTTGGCTACATTCTAAAGAGAAGCATGATCCCTCGATACGAAGTCGTGATCATAAGCCAAGAACGTGAAGCATTATTGCATTCTGTGCATGCATACGGTTCGCAGCTTGGGGAAAGACGATAGAGTTTGGAGCTTCGATAACTTCGTCGGTAACTTCCACTCCTCTTTCTGCCGGTAAGCAATGCATAAAATAGGCCTTTGGACCAGCTAGTTGCATAAGCTCTTTATCCACCTGCAATTAGTAGCAGGAGAGGATGTCAGAAAAAAGATTAAAAAAGGATGTCCTGCTATAAGTGTCAATACATCACCAATTACTGAAGACCAAGAAGCGAATTTAATGGCATGCCGTAAGACTAGGGCAATAATTATTTTCTAAAAAAAAAAAAATGAGTTGCGGGTCCTTGCCGCTGCATGAATGGTGGCTCACGCTCAAAAACCCTCTGACATGAGTCCTAGTCGTTGCGCTGCGGTTCGGTTCTTGGCTTCCCTTGCCCCCTCATAATGCTTACCACAACTTGCTGCAACATCTACTTCTCTTGAACTAGCTTCTTGGAAAGCTGAAGAAAGAAGAATAAAATAGGCCTAAAACATCACCACTGACTTCGAATGTTCAGACTCCATGCTTCCTGAAAGACAGTCCCTCTCTCCCTCACACAAACACAAACACAGAGACTGGCATAAGCCCTTAAAACTAGAAGATCCGGATAACATTCTATCTAGCTTCTTCTATAAAAGGACCCCTTTTCACAGTCACAAAAAATGCTGAAGAAAGAACAAAAATCGGGCAAAAACATCACCTCTGTGTGACCGACAGAAGCCCATAAAACTAGAAGATCCAAATAACATTCTATCTACTTCTCTAAAAGGCCCCCACTTTCACAGTCAAAAGAGATTACTCTTAAGAGTCTCAGACTTGAGAGAACAAATTCCAGAGCAGGGTAGTAACTTGTCCATCAATTTTAGCATTTGATGACTTCTACGCCACCTTGAAATTTGCATAAAGGAAAGAAAGGGGCTGTAAGAGTCAACCTAATCCCTTCTCACAAGGCGTACTGATCTGCTTAGCTTATAAAAATTCTAGATTATACATAGATTTACGAATGCGCACTACAATGAGAGCCCTGCAAGCAATAAATACAGGCACCTTTCCAATTTGAGCAGTACTACACACACAACCTTAAGTGCACAGATTCAGACACAGATGTGTCTGGAACCATCCAATGCACAAGGAGTCCTTATTATTTTGATAGCTCCAAATGCATCGGATGATTCCAGAAACATCTACATTTGGATCTTTGCACTTAAGTCTGCGTGCACAGACTCTCTCTTCTGATCTTTAAACTTGGTGGGGTCACCTCAAATCACCAATGAGCCTTCAAGCCTGTCTGATATCAAATAAATGGCTACCAAGACAACAGCAACAGAGTAATGTCGACACCTATACACGTGACTCAAATTTAAATATAAGCATCTTTCAAGAGATTAATAACTTGGATTCCAAAGAAAGGATGTCATATATTCATAATCATCTCGTGCCCTAGGATCTGGTTTGCTTTGAGTTCAGTCAATTTTTCCAGTGACATTCTCGCAATTCGAAAAACATGCATCTTGTTGGATTATTTTACCTCATGTAAAGCATATAAACTTAACATAAAAATGGAAGTCCAATCAACTTAAGTTCCATGCAAGCAATCGTATATATCAAGAACTTAAGTTATTCAGTGAAGTTCTGTTTCGGTGTATACCTGGAATCCTTTGAATGCTTGGCGCCGATAAGCAGCTTCCTCCTTTTGGCCCATGCTGGCCCACACATCTGAATACACCACATCAGCTCCTCTAACGGCTTCCTTTGGGTTGTTTGTAATCTCAATTTTGCTGATTCCAGCCTGCCTTGCCTTCTCAACTGTTTTCTCATCTGGTTCAAAACCTTTAGGGCAGGCACAGACAAAATGGAAAGGAACAACTGATGCCATCAACAGCCAAGAATGTACAATGTTGTTTCCATCACCGACATAGACAACCTGGATTGTATATGATCATCAGACAAGGAAGAATCTGACCAACAAATTCAATAATGAAGGATATTGTGAGAGAAGCAGAGATCAGATTAAATGGAAAACTATAAGATGGGCTAACCTTTGTTCCTTCCAACTGACCAATCTGTTCGACTATTGTGAGCGCATCAGCCATTATTTGACAAGGATGGTTGTAGTCTGTCAGCCCATTGATTACAGGTACAGTTGCATACTTGGCCAGATCCAAAATGTCCTGAAAAGCAACAATTATATGCTACATTTTTAAAAAAATTGTAAGGATTTGGAAGCTAGAACATCTCAACTAAATCTTTAGTTACTTTTCTAGAGTCCATTGCTCATTTTGATATGTAAGAGCATATGAGTTCCCCGAGCGCAGATGTATGTAGGTGAGGAAAGGAAGATGGGTGGAATCCAAGTCTTAAAGTTTCAATTGTAATTACAATTCATTTAATAACCTTATTAGTAGCTATTGGTCAAAAAGCATCTTCTGTGGCTCAGGTAGTGACCATTGCGATGCGAAGACTTTGCTTGGGGAAATAGAAGGAACATGTATCACACGCGCAAAATATTATGCAATATGAGGTGAAAATCATAAAATATATGGATAACTCACCAGCATACCTGATGAGCAAAAAGGCGTGCCATAATGACATCATTATAGCCAGAAAGCACACGAGCCACATCACGAGTTTCCTCTCTTTTACCCATTTGGATATCGTTCGGTCCCAAATATAGAGCATGGCCACCAAGCAAGGAAAACCCGGTCTCAAATGAAACCCGTGTCCTCATGGATGGCTTAGCAAAGATCATTGCCATGGTTTTCCCATGGAACGGTAGATACGTCCTCTCCCCTGATTTAATCATTGCCTTGACCTCTTTGGCACGATCCAAGATCTTCAATATAGTTGCTTTGTCAAAGTCACTAATGTGCAGAAAATCTTTAGCCTCTCCTTTTGCTGGATGACAAAACACAAAGAATAGAAGTCAGATAATTTTGCTGTTGTTGGCTAGCCCCATGATATGTTTAAAGAAGTGAGATCCTAGCAATAACTTCACAATCACATTAGGACTCATCTACCCATAAAAGAAAACTGCCATTTAGAACTAGCACAAGGTTTTAATGGACAACTATATAAACATCCAAGAACTTGAAACAACAAACTAGAAAGACTGTTTGCTCAGTTTAGGCCTTAAAATATATGCACAAGGATTTTGACCTCTCAATATGGACAAGGAATTTCATTGAAGTAACAAAGTTAATGTATGAAGCTGACACAATTGAAAACCCATTAGCTTCTGCTAGAACGTTTATGCCATGTTAGCAAACGCAAATCATAAAAGTAACCAAAGAGAGCAATCATGAAGGCATTAATTGAAAATCATATCAGGCTAATGAGGGATTACAAAGGCAATACTGATGGTTGCCATTTCAGCGCTCCCTATCTTTAGAGCAGCAGCATAAGAGCTCTGCTGACCTTGGAAGGTAGTTGAACTCTTTTGCATTTCAAAACCTTTAACACCTTGTATCCATAAGGAAATATACTTTGTCTCACATCGTAAACTATACCCTGAAATCTCGAATTCCTTATTGCTCGACTTACCAAAATTAAGAAGTGGATGGATAGTGAAATCATCCAGGCCACAAATGTAGGGAGTCCCATAGCAAGCTTTAATGCTGAGTCTAAATGTTGCAAACCAAACTGAAATATCTATGCCGATTTCCCAATCCATCACAATCAACCGTGTTCTACTTGTTCTTGACAGTTGAAGTAGAGCGGATTTCTACAGCATAATTGTAAATATCTACTACCTTAATGCAGCTCTTCTTTGTTTTATTCTTATCCCAGCTCTAAAATATAACGCTTTTCCAGCAGCCACAATCTCGCCAGTACCTCAGAAAAAACATGACCACAAAGCAAACAGATTTGAGAAATGAAAATGATCATTAACCCCAACATCAACCATAAAAGTTCCAATCAAACTAGCCGAATACATTTCACGTCAACCAATGCAGACTATTCAAAACTTTATGTCCTAATAAAGTTTTTGCATAAACCCTAAATTCATGTGCGGTTCAACAAAAAACACCAAACAGATTTGAGAACTTAAAATCAAACTACATCTTCGGTCACAAGACCACGGGGAAGACCTATCTCAAGAAATAACACTGACCTTTTTCATCTATGGAAACTGGAGGCGAGGAAACAGCAAAGGAGGCCTGACAAGAAATTCGTCGCCGCACCGCTAAGAGACTGGCCGGAGAAGGCGCGCAGATGACAGGAAAACGAAGGGATTGCCGGAAATTTTTACCGGGAAGAGTGGAAGGTGAGGAGAGAGAGGCTGCATCGGAGGATCGAACAGAGGAAAGGTGAGAGTGAGGCAAAAAGGCGGCCATAGTTCTTGGTTGGAAGCAATTTGTGAAGTGACTGTGTAGGACTGTGTTTGGAGTTATTTATATATCGTTAGAAACTACGTTATAGGCCCCTTAACTATGGATGTTTTACACTATACGTCCTTATTGAATTACGCTTTTTATCATTAAATATATATAGAATGAGAGAACTTTTTCATCGATCCACGATTTTCCATTAAATATGAATTTATTAAGAAAGAAATTAATAGTAAAATAAGTTTGAAGGCTATTTTCTTATAATACAATAAAGTTTTTTTATTTTTCTATTTTAAAAAACAAAAAGTTTGGTACTTTGACTACACTTGCTTAGTATATTGTATAAATTAGAACAACAGAATTCATTGTTCTAATTAAAACATGCTAACGAGCATAATTATTTTCTATCATTTCTTATTTTGGATTTGAGACAAATCCATATTTTCATATGTTAGTGGTGCTCATTGTCAATTATGATAATTTGTTGTAGTATTTAGAATATAGACGTTCTTAGTTAAATTAAATTTGATAAGGTCGTCAAAGATTTCAGTAACATGAACCAATACAGCAAAATCAAGCAAGTCTTTCTCTAGCATTCGTGAGTGACCTTTCTCATGCGAACGGAGCAGTTCATCAACCCATTTTTCGCTTAGGAAGAGGGGTACTATGCAAATAGGGATAATTTCTTTGCATGAGGCTGATCAGACTTGAGATGAGAATTCCAATTCAGTTCCTCGTCCGCCATATAGACACCGTATCTCTATATAGTATCGTTGCTCAAAATGAGACGAATCACCTACTCTCTTGAGGCATACTAATTATTTCTGCATGCACGAAATCTCCATAGAGTAAAAGGTGTTGCCTTTTGTACTGCTCTTATTTTATACTAGATTAATTCTCTAAACAATACAAAAACACCACAACTTTATCTGTTTCAAACTTTTTGCCAAAAAATAAATAAATATCCCCCAAAATTGATTCTAGAAATCTCAATCTAACATATATGGATGAACCACTGAGCTTGGACATTCATGAAGTGTCTTTGAGAATTTAAGACTTCACAATCTTTTCCTCTCATAACTCTTGATTTTTATTTAATCCCATTCTTGTTAAACATGTGCCAAAATGATATTCTGATCAATATCACCTTAGGCTCCATTTGTTAGGGGTCAAATAAAGGGTTAAATTATTATCATCTCCAATATGGATATCCGAATATGTGATATCGACATTTCTTTACTTGCTTGCATCCCAAATAGAGTTTGTGATATGACGCTTGTTTACTTGTTTGCATTCCAGATATTATATTTGAAAGATTATTAAATTTTTTATAGGAGATAAAATTATCTTATTTCCCCTTCCCCCTCCCCCTTCATCTATATCTTATCTCTTTTTTATGTCTATCTTTTATTTACATAAGTCAGTGTCATTATTAATTATCAAAATATCATTACTAGTTACGAAAACAACTGTTAGAATATTAGTTTAGTCCCACATTGGTTATGTGAGGAATCATGTGTAACCTATGCCTTTATATTAATAAAGCTTGTGTTAGGGTGTTTAATCACCTAATACACTTTTATCTTTCTCTCTCTCTCTCTCTTTCCATCTCGCTAACATGGTATCAGAGCGCGATCGTATTCCACCCTAGATAAACCCTAACCCTAGAAATTAAACCCTAAACCAAACCCTAACCCTAAATCGAACCCTAAATCTAAAACCTCTACATCTAAACCCTAACCCTAATCTAAACCCTAACAGCAGCAGCCGCCAGCCAGACGCAGCCAGCAGCAGCCGCCAGCCTCCTGCTCCTACCGCACCCCAGTTCCAGCCACCTGTTGCGCCACTGCCCCATCTACTGTTGCTACTGCTGCCAGCCACCACCCACCCACCAGTAGCCACTGCCGCCTAACCCACCTGCCCTCATAGCCACCTGCTACCAGCCCTCATAGCCCTCTGTTGCTGCTCCAGCCACCCCACCAGACCTCATAGCCACCTACCAGATCTTTGTTGTCCTGCTGCCCCACCCGACCACCTCCTACTACCTCTGGTGTTTCTGTTACTGCTCCTGTTCTGCCTGCCAAAGACTTGATGATCTGAAATTGTTCCTACAGCGTCAGTTCCATACCAAAGACTTGGGAGAACTAAGATATTTCTTGGATATTGAGGTGGCACGATCTAAGGAATGTATTAACTTATCACAGAGAAAGTATGTGCTGGATATCCTCGAAGAGACTGGCTTATTAGGGTCAAAGTCTGTCGACACTCCTATGGATCCTAATGTCAAATTGTGCGTTGATCAAGGGGAGTTACTTTCTAGTCCCGATCAGTACCGTCGCTTGGTTGGAAAGCTAAATTATCTTACTGTTACTCGTCCGGATATTTCTTTTGCAGTTAGTCTGGTTAGTCAATTTATGTCTACTCCTCGTCTTCCACACTGGGAGGCTGTTCTAAGAATTGTGCGGTATCTGAAGGCCCATCCGGGACGTGGTTTGTTTTATCGTACTAGTGGGCACTTGCAAGTTGAAGCCTTCACTGACTCTGATTGGGCAGGCAACCCAACTGACAGGAGATCTACTACAGGATATTGTATCTTCCTCGGTGAAAATCTCATTAATTGGAAAAGTAAGAAACAGACAGTTGTTGCACGATCTAGTGCCGAGGCAGAATATAGAGCAATGGCGCACACGACTTGTGAGATTGTGTGGATTCGTTCATTTCTTGAGGAAATAGGATTTCCAGTGCAGGTGCCTGTAAATCTGTATTGTGATAATCGCGCTGCTATTCACATAGCATCCAATCCAGTTTTCCATAAGAGAACTAAACATATCGAAGTCGATTGTCATCTTGTTCGAGAGAAATTGACTGGTGGTGTTATTGCTACTCCCTTTGTATCTACCAATGCCCAGTTAGCCGATATGTTTATTAAGCCGTTGTTCAAACCACGGTTGGAGTTACTTTGTGACAAGCTGGGACTTATTGATATCTACTCTCCAGCTTGAGGGGGAGTGTTAGAATATTAGTTTAGTAATTAGTTTAGTCCCACATTGGTTATGTGAGAAATCATGTGTAACCTATGCCTTTATATTAATAAAGCTTGTGTTAGGGTGTTTAATCACCTAATACACTTTTATCTTTCTCTCTCTCTCTCTTTCCATCTCGCTAACAACAACAATGCTACAAGCACAACAAATTTGCACAATACAATGCACAACATGACAAAACTACATCGTTTCATTAAGGAAAAAAAAAATCACACCGCCTTTTTCCTTAATAAAACGACGTAGTTTTGCCATGTTGTGCATTGTGTTGTGCAAATTTTTTGTGCTTGTAGCATTTTTGTTACGAAAATATCATCCACCTATTCATATCTCTAATATCGTCTCTCTAAAAAACTACACAGACACACTATTTATAATTATTCATCTCTATATATTGAATTTCTCTTTTTGTCATATTCTTTTTACTAAAACTCTAATATTTTCTTTAAAAATTTTGACTGCCAACAAATACGTTGTTAATTTCCAAATGCAAGAGAGACAAAAAACAAATGCTACATATTTTTGCATTTTGTTTTTTTGGTGGGCATATAAAGAGAAGAACCAAAGGAAAAACCAAACACCAACGCCAAACACAAGGAAGAAACAAAGCTACAAAGAACAGCCAACCAAGATGGATTGTTTCTAAAGAAGAACAGGTTGTATTATCTCTCAAGGGAAAAAGTGGCCAAGAAAGTACACAAACCAGAAGAGTGGATTCTAACTTCAAATGCAAATAAGCATTGCAGCGGCGAGATGAACCTCAAGATCAAATAAGACAGAACAGATTTGGAATGAGAAGTCCGATGCATTTCGTTCTCTACCCTATCCTCACCTAGCAGTAAAACTGAGAGAGAGAGAGAGAGAGAGTTATAAAATTTTAACTTATTGAAAGCTTCCGTTCACGATAGTTTTTTGTTCTAGTTTTCACAAGGTGGCATCTGCCCCTTCTCTTTACATGCTTCAATAGCTTCCGCGAACAAATCCCCGACATCATATTCTTCAGAGCTGTACTTGAACTTGAACCCGAGGTCCAATAGTTTCTTAGAAGGGCACGGGATAGGTTTCAACGATTCATCGACGTCCTCAAACCTATGCAAAACTCAAGCCAAGAAGTTAGAACAAGCAATGAAGCACATATAATAATACGGGATACACATACTAAAAGATGCGAATATGGCGATACGTGAGAAAATTTGAAAAAACAAGATACAAGTATAACTAGGATACATTAAATTGAAATATAATTTTACAAGGATTGTGGTAAACTATTGTATTTTTCCGATGTTGTTTTTAAAGCTTACTTGTTTAATCGGTAGAATGCAAAGTTATATAAAACACGTATCATACAATAAAGATACTACAAAACAATGATATTATTTTATTTTACTGTATCTTTCTCTCTAAATCAGAGTTTTTAAAATTTTAAAATTTTTTGTATTCCAAATAATTTTACTCTAATACTATACAGAAAGTGTCATAATCTTATTTAATATATATATATATATATATATATATATATATATATATATAGGGTCAAAAATAAAAATAATAGTTTTTATAGTGTAAATGCTTTTAGAATACATATATGTAGGTATCAGATGAATATTTGTATTCGAATGGAATATGATACGAGTACGACTCTCATCTAGAAGTATATATAGTTCATACTAGACAAGCTAATGATGCGCAACAAGGGATACAAACGAAGAAAATGACCGAGTGTTTTGAGTTTGACATACTTGGTAGGAATCTTGCTATCTGGGTATTTCTTGTTCAAGGATTTTGCGAGATCGAAAATGGTGAAATAGTGAGATGAACAAAGGTATCTTCCTTTGGCTTGTGGATGCTCGAAAAGGTAGATGTGAGCATTGCATACATCCTCCAAATGCACCACGTGCCCTTTAGCCAACATTTGGTACAAACCTCGATTTTCTTGTAAGAAAAAAATAATAATGATACTCGTATTTCAGAAAATACTTCCATTAATCTTCAAAATAAATATTATCGAACATTAAAAGTCGAACCGAATAATGTTTTTCTCTCTCTCATTCAAGAACATGAAATTAGGAACTAGCTATTGTAGGCGAAAATTTCAGTCCCTGAAACCATGGATGGGATTGAATATAAATACAAACAAAGAAACTGTTGAAGGACTCTTGACTTGTAAAACTGGCAAGACTTTCCAATTACCTCGTAAAATCTTCCGTTGTTCCAAACTCATTCAAACTCTTTGAAATTTTCAATATCTCTATGTAGCAATGATAGCAAAGGGGTTTAGAAATTATCCCCCATGGTATCTCTATCCCAGTTCTCTCTCTACTACACAATGAGACTCTCTGACCCTCATCGTGTGGTGGAACGAGGCTTGGGAACGAGAGACGCGAGAATTTGAATAGAGGATCGGGTTTAAGAAGTTATGTTGAATCACTTACTGGTGATTAAGGCTAGTGCCATTCCAGTGCTAGGAGGCCTTTGTGGTGTGATATAAGGTCCGACCACAGTAGAAGGGTGAATGGTGACGAGATCAAGGCTGTTTTCGTCTGCAAATTTTTTCGCAGCTTTCTCGGCCTCGGTTTTGGCCACAAAATACATCTGCAAGGCAATTAATGAAAATGAAAAAAAGATCACATTGGGAAGTCGATTCTTTCTGATCTAATGGTCTCGGAGAAAGAAATTTCATTGTTCTAAGAAGTACTTACCCTTCATTCAATACTAACTATATCGTTTTCTCTAATATAAATTTTGTTTCGATCAAATGTAGTGCGTATCGATCCTTCGCAAAAACACTGATCAGAATTCGGGGTTGATTTTGAACATTTTTGAATTGTGCAAGAGCCAAAAGAAGAGGTCGGATTTGTACAAAATCAAATACTTTCTGATGGGTATTTGTTTAAGAAACGAAACAACCTTGTGTCCACAAGCAAGAAAACAAGGTGATCAAATTAATCCCTTAATATGGCATTTTGACATAATAAAATCTCATTTGATCTAATTTTTTTAGTATTAATATCGCTATTCTTTTGGTCATTTTGTTATTATTATTATATTCATATTAAATTATATTAATTTATTCAATCGTCTTGGCAAAAGAAATTTTAAAATTTAAAATGATAAATTACGCTAACCTCCTTTGAGATTTCTAACAAATATCGTGACCCTTCTGAGATTTTTGAAATTACTCTAACTTCCCTCACTTTACAAACTATTAAGCAATTATCTTCTTCGTCGTTAAAATCAATCAAACAGTTAAGCTATTCAGACTTCAAGTTTGAGATTTGTGGATAAAACGAACTGTAACATAATTCCTATTATATCCAAAATAGACTTTGTTGAATTTTTGAGATTTTTTTAAAGTCAAAATTCAGACAAATTTCAAAACTTTCTCCGAATTGTACTTTACAAAAATTTTAAAAATTCAAGATATGCTATTTTGGACGTGATAAAAATTATGTTGTAGTTTATTTTGTTAGAAAAAATCTTAAATTTAAAGTCTTAATAGTTAACTATGAATGATTTAGCAGCAGAGATGATTTAACAGTAGAAAATGTAACTGTATAATAGTTCAAAAAGTAATGGAGATTAAAGTATTTTTAAAAATTTCAAGGGAGTCAGTGTATTTGTTAAGAACTTTGGGAGAGGTCAGTCACACAATCAAATAAAATATTGTCAAAATTCTAAAAAAAAAAAAAATTCAATCAAGATGAATAAATTATGAAAATGACTATGCTTGCAACGTCGTTTTACTTTTTGTAATTTATTTTATATTTTTACACTTTACTTATTCCATCTAACGAAACAAAGTAGCTGAATTTTTTTGTAGAAACATTATATAAAATTAAAAATATCAAATAATACCGAATTATATATTCGTGCACATTCGGACACAAATATGCTCAGAACCGTCGAATGCATGTAAGGTTTACATGATTATGGAAGACTCTAAGTGCATTTGATAGTTCCGAATATAACTGTGTCTGAATATGCACGAATAATCTGTGTTCGTAGATTTTTTAATTTTTTAAAATTTAAAAATGAGAACAAAAAGAACTACTAACCCAAGCAAACATCTTTTGTGCCCTGCAATAGTCCACGTCGGTCCAGACACTCTCATTGTACTCCTTCGGGGGTTGAGGTTGGACTTCAATAGTTCCAATGGTCGAAGTGTATACTATTCTCTTCACCCTCTTCTTCGCCTTGCAACAGGATCTCATTACATTTAAAACCCCTTCCACTGCTGGTTTAATATACTCATTCTGCTCATAGCGAGAGAGAGAGAGAGAATTCATATCAAGCAAAACACTGTGTATATATGTATACAAAGAGAGATGTATAGGTAGGCGAGTTTGGACTAACTAAATTATTTTTGTTAAAGATAACAGATATTATTTGATATTTCGTGACTTTTTATCTAAATTTTTGTACACACACACATACATATATATACATATATATAATATTTTTCAAGAGAGGAACGACTTAGTTAATACGGGCTTTAACTTAAAAAGAGTAATGCATCACACTTTATGTACGTTGTACAACCTTTGTTACTAGTCTCACAAATCAAAGAGGCCCTTACATGATTTTATGAAACGCGGGGGTGATAAAGAATTTTTTTAAAACCCCGATTGGCTGATTAAATTACTAGTTCTCCCCTCTCCATGTTGTGTTTATTCAAGAATTCTCAATTTAAGTAGTTGAATTAGTAAAAAATTACCTCAGGGTCCTTGACAAACATAAAACTCATGGAATTTGCTACATGAAATACTCCCTCACACCCTTCAAATGCATCATCAAAGCTTCCTTCATCATTCAGATCTGCCTTCCACAAGCTTAGCTTTGTGCTAGCATTGGGTAACTCCAACAGATGCTTCACCTTTCCTATATTGCCTACAATGTAACACAAGAGAGTGCAGGGATTCATATCGAGACATATGAAAGAATGACAACTAAATAGTGTACGTAGATTCTGTAATCGATCTAACTATTTAAAAGATCCTCAGGCAGAAGGAGAGGGGAAGAACCAACTAAATAGTGTATTCAGATTCGAATACTCAATATTACTACTCGAGAGATCCACAAGCGGAAGGGTAGGAGAAAAATTGCCTTTACCCATCAAAGGTATCTTACAAGATCACTGATCTGAGGACCGTAGTCGAGCCCGCACTACAATCCTCTAGTGTGGGTAAAACGACCGGTAACTTGTTACCAAAACACATGATGTTAAAACAACGTAATATTGAGAGGTAATATTTTGATAGCAATTTGTGAATGCATCATTTTGCCTGCACTACAGTGACCTGTTTTGTCTGTTTTGTGATAACCTGCAACGCAGTGCAGCCCCCGAATCCCAAATAGATACGGTAAGAACATATTCTTTAGTTTAAAAAACACATTTTTTATCACACAAGAAAAGAAAAGTGAAGGAGAGAGAGAGAGGCAGAGAGAGGAAAAGGTAATGAGTTATGAGGACACATACCAGGATCGCGGACTGTTGCTCTAACGAAGTAGTCTCGTTCAAGAAGCCTCATAACAAGCCACGAGCCAATAAATCCAGTTGCCCCTGTCACGCACACAGTGGTGCCGCCGTGCTCCGCCGCCATTCCTTTTACGATGACTGAAGGTTTGCAAAAATCCTCAACTGGGAACTGGCAACCAACAAAGATATATATAGAGAGAGAGAGAGAGACTTAAATTCATTTGTCTGTATCCATATAAATTCTTGATGTAGTACCAAACGACCGTAACGTGTGCCTCGTGGTCTTGAAAACCTCTATTTTAATCAAATGAGCTCAGTGAGAAAAAAGAAGTCTAAGAACACATCTATCATGCAAAATTCAGAAACAGATGTGTCTGAAATCGTTAAATGTACATGGAGCTCTACAAAATAATGTGAGTTTCACATACATCGAACGATTCCGAAAATATCTGTATGTGTACGAAAGGTATGTTCCTAGATTTTTTTTTTTTTTTGAGAAAATGAATGCAATCTTTGCAAACTGCGTTAAAGTATTAAAATTTTTTTCTGTTTTGCAATACAAATATTTTTTTTCAAAAAAAAAATTTGATTTAGAAGAGGGGGCTGAGACTTTCTGCGATGGTGCTCCGAAGATCAGAGGTTTAAAAAGAACAACAGTGAAAATGAAAAAATGAAGGTGAAATAGTAAATATATATATATCAAAAAAGAAAGTTAGAGAAGTGGCACGTGCGGCGGTCATGTCAGTTACCAAAAAATATGTCAGGCGAATCACCTCGCGTTAAATTTGATGGTACGAATTCAAATAAGATTTAGAGAATATTCGCTCGAACAAAATGTATATGACCAGCGAATATGGAGCATAAAAGAAAAGTTAAGCTTTGTCTATTCTATCTATTCGGTAGAGAGCAACTAAAATTGAAGGGTAACTGAAGATGGTAAAACCTAGTTAACCTAACTAGGATTTTCTCGAATAGAGGAACCAACTCAGCAGCATGGTGCTCTTGTGCACGAGCATGTTGTCGAGCAGAGAATTATAGTTTTCTACTTCAGAAATACGATGTGTCCGCAATTATTAAATGCGTGTGGAGTCCTCATTAATTTACTCCACGTGAACCTAATGATTTCGGAGACATCTGTGTCTGAATATATGCACGAAAGCTTGTATGAATAGACTTCTCCATTCAAAAATTATCGAATATCCGAATCGTGTTGAGGATGAAAATAATTATACTGTAATCATACTCAACGGAGTTCGGTTTGTAGTAAAAGTAAAAGCTCCGGTACCCGAAAACACTCTCAGCAGGCCTGAACTTGGATCGGACTCTTGCATAAGCCCAGTCAATGAAGCCCAAAGTAAAAGCCCATCAACCGGCCCAGAAGAATCACAGCCACAGGCATTATCTACGCCACTCCCACTTCCTCCACACCATCCTCATCCGAAACTCTCTCTCTAGAAATGGCGCTCTCTCTCTCCAATACATGCCTTCAGAGAAGCTTCCTCAATCCCCTTTTCCCCACCAGGAAAAAACCCACCGCAATCAGACCCTACAAGCGACCGCAGTGGACTTGCAAGAAGCGAGACCTCCACCCGCCGTTCTACGAAGACGCAAAGGTCTACTGCAACGGCGAGCACGTCTTGACCGTCGCTGGAACTTCGAAGGAGTACGTCGTCGACGTGTGGTCCGGAAACCACCCGTTCTACCTCGGGAGCCGATCGACAACGCTCGTCGACGACGATCAGGTGACGAAATTCCGAAGGAAGTTTGGCGAATTGACTCAGTTCATGGAGATTCCGGTGCTCAAGGGCGAGATTATTATGCCGCCCAAGCGTAAGGGAGTTGGAAAGGGCGGGAAGAAGAAGTAGCAACTTTCTTCTTTGGTGAAATCTGGTTAGGGTTTCGGTAATTGCCTCTTCTGTATCTCTATCCAATTGCTTGCGTTTATACTGATTGTTTATGAAATTGGGGAAGCTTACTGTGGAGTTTGATATGGATAACTGTGCTATCTTGTATTGCAGTTTATTGATGTTTGAAATGCAGGATTTGCTACGGATTAACCTCTTCTTTGTGAAAATTGGGTGTTTTTATTTTGTTGCGTCAATGGGAATGAAAGTTGTTGGGGGAAAATCTGAAGGTCAAATAAGTGCATGGAACCGTGCATAAGAAAAAGAAAAAGTCTAGGAACATGAACTATTCTTGCACATTTGAATACACACGTATCTGGAACCGTGAACTTCTCCATAATCAAATGAATCCCACGTGTATCGATCCGACGATTTCAGACACACGAATAATTTGTGTTACTAGACTTGTTAAAAAAGAAAGAGAGGGGACGACATCCTCCCGTTTCGACCGAAGAAAATGCCTAAGAGAAAAATATTACTAGTAATTAGTTGTATCCAATAATGTCTTGATACAACTCAATGTGGAGTATGTAGCAACCTTAAGGGGTTCACAGACAACTCCTAGTAGTTAAGGTTTGAGATTTAGGATTTGTTCTCTCTTAAAGTCTCGTATTAGGTCTTATGAACCCTTATAGGTCAATAGGCTCCAGAGATTAGTAGATGCTTGTGTAAGTTAATCTCAGAGATTAGTAGATGTTTGCAAGTTAATCTGAACACAATGGAGATACTTGTAAGTCAGCCTGGACACTGAGTTATAAAAAAATGTGGAGTGTGTGCCATTGTAGTTTTTTGGATAGTCTTGGGTATATGTTGCATATTATTTTTGGACAATTGTGATTAGGTTTGTATTATAAAAATTTGGGTTTTTGCATATTTATGATTAGGTACGTGTAGTTAATTGCAGACTTTTATAGTTCGTGTGTTATGCATTATGTATGGGTTATATATTTTCATAACTCAAAAGTATCCGAACCAGCTTATTGTGACTAATTTTGAAGGACTAATTCTCTTGTGCACCAGCGTGCGGGCTTAAAGCTCAATGTGGTGTATCTGAATAGTTTTGTGGTATATAGCAATTTTGTGATATTGGAGTGGAGTAATTCCCATCCCATGAGTTGCCTTCGTTGTGAAGTGGTATCTCTCCTATAGGGTGAGTGAGATTTACGAACCTTGGCTTTGAAATTTGGACACAGATTTCATTATAAAGTATTCACAGTAGGATTTGGCTTATTTGTAGTCTACTCGTAAATTATATAGAGCAATTTTTATAGTCTCGACCGTCCAAAAAAATTTATAAGGGTTCAGATTTGTAGTCTCTCCCCGAGAAGAGTCTTTAAACAAATTTGAACAATTAATTGCCATAGTGAATAGTCAAGATTATACTGCTTCTTGCAGTTTGCACGTGAACTCCAGAAGTCAGTTGGGTCCTTCACAGTAATACGGCGTAGGTTGAGCGGGTCAGAATCATCTTTGTTTTTTACTTTATCTCAGGGTTAGTGATCAAATAGCATGCATATACAAGTGAAACTGGTCAATTGGATAGGTCGTTCACCCTGGCATTTCCCTTGTGTTCAATTGAAGGGTGAGCATCAATTGATTGTCATGCGGTATTCAACCCTTTCTTTGTCTAACTCTGAGAACAAGATGTCGTTTCCTCTGGACTCAATTGAATCATCATGCGGGTATTCAATCCTTTGTTTGTCTATCTCTGAGAATGAGATGTCATTTGCTCTAGCGATGGCAGCTTGCACTGCTTCCATGGTGCTGACTTGGTGAACTTTCCCTCTTGTTTCTTTTCTGCTTAATCTACTTTTTGAGCTCACTCTAGCCCGGGTATCATTGCCGCTGCTTCCACTGTGCTGACTTGGTGGACTTTCCTCTTATTTCAGACCCCTCGGAGTCTTCCTTTTCCCTTTTCCAAGTGTTTTCTCCGTCCACTGAGAAGTGTTCTGTTTGAGGCCTCTGCTTCCTGAGAAACTTGGTAGGAAATAGAAGTACTGAGATTTGTATGTGGGGTTTTGCTATTGGAGATACAAGTGGGTATAGAACATATTGAACAAAATAGAGATCAAATATCTACTTGTTCACTCTTGCTGGGCAAAAACCCATGTAACTCAAAGGATTGTAGGACCTGGCATCCTCTGAGCCTCTCGATCCTACAACTTCTTAAGAGTAAGATCTAGTTCTCCCAGGTGACAATTTTAGGAATAGCAACTGATGTTGCACCTTGCAATCACAAATAAATTTAAATCGTAAAACGAAAGATCTTATTTATGATAATACGAGATGATAGCCATCAGTCCCTTGATGATGACTGAGAAAACTACAATAAAGGCGTATTTACATCATACTTCCTATGAGCATATTTTTCCTACGCTCATCATTTCTAATGTTGGAATCAAAGAATTACACCCCAAACAAAAAATCTACCCTACATTCACCTCATTATCTCAAATACACGTTGTACCAATGACAGAATCAACATACCATACAACCGAATCCTCCTTTGCAGAATTTCTTCCTTAGCAGCAAAGCTTCTTTTTCTGCTTAACACACAGATCCAGTCGCGGGAAAATGAATATTAAGCAAGACTACGGGCACAATTTCTATGCACAGATTTAGACACAGATGTATCTAGAATCGTCCAATGCACCTATAGCCTTTATTATTTTATAAAGCCCACATGTATTGAACAGTTTAGGTCACATATGTGCATGGGAATCTATTTTCATAGACTTTCTTGTGAATATTTACTTGTTAAATCTCTATATGCTCAATGAAAAGGTGAAGATAGTAGTAGTGTGAACTTACTCGGAGCTTGGCAACCTCTTGATTATCCACATATGCAAGGAGTTCTTCTTGTCTGATTAAGGCTTCATGCAGTGCCTTACATTGGGAAAGAAAGAAGAAAAAAGATTAAAGCAACCAAAAAAATGCTGCAAATTGTATCAGTTAAAAGATGCGATAATAACCCAGAAAAATTGGAACTTTCTTTCTGCCCTGTAATGCAAGTTTCTGTAATAGTTCGTTTGAGAATAACTCTACAGCATCTCCAATGGATGCTTTAAATTTCAGAAAGTCGGGAAATTTCAAGGATCAGTTTCTTCAAAGTTACTTTGGCCTACCCAAAAGAAAAGCATGAGTAGGAGTAGACAGATCCAAAAATCGAGCGTGATGCTTAGTTTGGATTCTTTATTTACACAAAGTTTGTACCTTCAGTCTGTCATTAGTACAAAAATGACTTCTCTCCCCATTCTGGGCAAGAATGTAAAGGACATCCAGTAGATGCCTTTATCTCAAAAAATAACAATGGCCTAATATTGTGGACTTCTCAATTGTTTTTCTGCAAGCCGACTTCATTAATGGGGTTGTGAAATGGTGGGGTTTCGTGATAGAAGCAATTAAGGAACCTTAGACCAACACGTAGCATGAATGGTGACAAGTCACAGAGTAGCATGAAGCTTGCTCAGACTGCTTGGGTCGGGAGTTGGTTGCTTTATCCTTAGTGGGGATCTCACTAAGTCCCAATTCATTACTTCACCATCAGCAGTGCAGTCCAGCCTAAAATGAAGCATCTTTCAAGCATCAAACTAACAGTTGTCTTACTTAGCATGTACCTTTTCAAAAGTACAGAGACATTGCATGCCATTGATGCATTCAGATTTTGATTATAAGGCAACTAGACTAATAGAGTATAGTATGCTAGACCACGTTTTGAAAATTACTAAAGCTGTTGGTCATGGCCCTTTGAAAGGCGTTATGAGTTGCCTAAACTTTCGAATGATCATCATCAGAATCATGCCATTGATGCATTCAGATTTTGATTGTATGGCAACTAAACTAATAGTGTAGTTAAATATATGCCAGAGCACATTTCGAAAACTTTTTGCTTATGTCAGAAGTACAGTTCCCGAACCTACTTTCACAACGCATTATAAGGTAGCAAAGTACAACGTTGTTGTTGAGTTTTGACATCTCTTTGAATTAAACTTCTTAAGTTTGTTGCAAAACAACTAAAACAAGAGAAACGTGCATTACCTTCTTCGTAGCAATTAGCTCCATTTCTAAGGCATCCACGCGACAAACAGCAGTGTTAAGCAGTTCCTCTTTCTCACTCGGTAACGACTTCGTCTGTAACGTATCTAGCTTCCTCTCAAGTTCAGCCAATCTCCACAGAACAGTAGTACAGAAGTTTGCCTTAGGGAAATCAGAATTTTGAGGACGGGGGAATTCCTCTACTGGTAGCGGTTCAAGTGTTTGGCTGTGGGTATCCCCGGATGAATCAGACACTAAATATGATTGCATCTTACACACATGGTCTAAAACTGAAATGAAGAGACCAAAGAGGGTCGAAGCAAAGGCCACAAGAGCAGCACAGATCCGAGCAGCAAGTCCTCGTGGAAGTATTTGCACCCGCGGCAGTGAAAATATCCCTGTTTAGGATTTCAATCAAGCCAAGTACAATCTGGTCAAATTCATGACAGGTAAGAAGGAAAAACCATGTCTGGTTAAAGCGATGACGCATGGAATAAAGTTCAGATCATCACTGGAACAAACGAACGAATGGAATGAAGTTAATATCGTTGCTCGCTGGAACAAAAGAATGATAAATAACGCTTCTTTCGGAGGTTCCAACCATGAGATCAAAATGGTTTTATTTATGCTCCGGTCACAATGTACATGAATCTTAGAAATGCCTCCACATTTGTTAAAATAACAGACATCACAAATAAAGGTCAATGCGACAAGGGATTGCTACTGTTTTATATAACGAAATCAATACTTGAACAAGAGATGTCATATTGGTCATCTCGTCGATGGAATACATTCACCCATGCCATGGTTATGGAATGTATACAAAAAAGACAACATACGTAATAATTTCCAAACAAGTTCAAAATCAAGTTCAACATGCATGGAGACCCCCTCGCGGAGAGACTCAAGGGACAAAGAACAAGCAACCCCAGAGAGAGAGAGAGAACAAGTTGGTAACAATGACTTTCCAATGAAGGATCCTGCATTTATTTGACTGTGGCATAAAGAAACAAATGGGCATTCAAAAAATATCGGATGAAGCACAATGAAATGGACAAAGGTGAAAAGTTACTAACCTCTTGAAGCATCAGGCATTTGAAGGGCCATTTGTTTCTCAGATCTTGCATCCACATTCTTACCAATTACAGGGATATGTTCATCATGCCCAGACAAGCTGCCTCCAGAGCCTGCATTTCCAACCCTCTGACCCTAAACAATGTTTAAAGCAGGTTAACTAAGACTTGAAGTAGAGTGAAGCAAAATGTTTACCTGTTTGGACTTTACATCAATTGTAGACAGGTCGTACCGATTCTCATATTTCATTTCAGCCTTAACACTAAACTAAACTAAATATTTTTTACTGGCAATCAAAAATTTCATATCATAAAAGATAAACTATGAAATCGAGTTCAATGGGAAAGAAAAGCATTGACAGCAATCTAAAGAAATATAAAACAAGAAAAATAAATGTAAAATAACAAAAACTTAAAAAATTAAACAAAACCTGATCGTTGCTTCTAGCTAAAACTCAACCTAGCTCTCAGCCTCACCTTTAAGCAAATATACACACACACACACAAAAAAAAGTCTGACAGATGCCAACTACAAAGCAGCCAAAACTAAAAACGTAAACAAAGGACACAGAGACCCGAGATCTACTAAATGCTCAGACCCAAGATTTGTAACTCCTAAAAACAAGCCACACATGCTCAATCCAAGAAAAATAACCACTACATCCAAACCCATCACATGCTCTTCCCAAAAAATCAGCCCATATGTCATAAATGCTGGTTGGCACCAGACTCTTGGCACTAGCACCTGTCGAATGCATCAACACCGCCAACCGAACTGCACCAAGAACCAACGTCATTCACCGGCGACAAAAACATGCCAACCTTTCCTGAAACTTGAGCATTGGTAAAAGTAACTTTGCCAGCATAACCATTAGCTTGGAAGCCTATGCTTTCAATTTGAAAACATCCATGTAAATCCTAAATCCTATCCATAGCCACACAGGAAAAAAAAAAAAGGCAAACTGGGGGGCCACAGAAGTGGAATCTATTAATTGTTCAAGTGCAATACAAATCCTAGACAGAAAGAGATGTCTATTCATCCAAATAAGCTCCATTACAATGCATAAAATGGAACTTTTGAACAACCACTAACCCCAATCCCGTCTGATCCAAAATTCGGGATTTTTGTACGACATTTGCAGCCATCATTAATTACGACAACTTACTTCTTCAGGGACAGGAGTCAACCTCGGTTCTGGGAGTGTCTTTGTTGCTTTTGGAGAGGCAATTTCTTCTGCTTCAGATCCTGACTCGGCAGAGGTGTCACTGCTTTTTATCTGACTCAACAAAAAAGAGCACAACTACCTTCAGAAAGATGTGAAACATCTTCAATCATACCAAGGAAAAAGAAAAGAAATAAAAGAATTCCGCAGAAGTCAAAATGAAACATTCAGCTTGCTTGTAAGATATTCAAGCAGAGAATACCATTAAATCACGTGTCTTTTCATCACCAGTTATTCTCCCCTCACCATCTGAAATGGTCACTATCCATGTGGAATGTTGTGCTTCGCCATTACAAACCATCTGCACTACCAAACATTCATACGAAAGCATATAAGAAGGAAGTTGCCGGTACATGGGAATTAGGATACCTAGTCCAAACAAAGTTAAATAATGCATGACATATAACTTCAAATAAGCACCAAAACCTTCAATATATCAGGGTCTTTCCATGGCCCTTTTGCAGACCTCATACAACCTCCCTCATCTGCACAAGTACAGCTTCCGCCTAGGAAATCAGGTAACTCACTTGACATGCACAAAATATAATCAAGGGTTACAAAATAGTTATGCTCCTAAATAAACTTAAAGGGGACATAAAAACTAAATTCTAATTATTACCTGGCGTCAATTATTTCAAGCAATCTACTTTGGTATTTGTTGCCAAGAACCTGAGAGACAATTTCGAAGTGATATTAATCGAGCTTATAGTTTTCTTTATTATTTCTATAAACAAGAGACATACATGAATCTTCGAAGCTGTTTTTGGATCAAGAAAAGACTTCACCGTGCTCCATAGCAGTCGAAAGCCAGGACCAGCATTTACAATGAACATACGACCGAGTGTCTGGAAAATATTCATCCCAAAGTCAGCAATCTTTCAAGGGCGTACTTATATATTTCAAATGTGCAAAATCACTGTATCATACCTCAGGATAGTTGTCATTATCAATCTGCTGCAGCTGCAAAATGACTTCTCTTGCAGGTTTAGTTAGGTTCTTTAAACCCTAAACCATTAGGACAAAGAAGGAATAGAGTTGAATATAATCTCACAAAGCCAAGCGAGTAACAAATGCTTTATAATGACAGGCAGATGTAAAATGACTTTTGTCAAAGAAAGCATACCACGCCTTCAACGTCTAAGATTGTTGTACCATAACCTATGTGTCTCTTTGCAGCATAAGAGCAGGCTGGGTACTTGATAGAAAGACTCTTTTCAAACTCCTGCACATGGTATCTTATAAACCGATCCAATGTTGTCACTTGCATAAGCTTGCATGGATCAGCTTTTCCAAGTCTTTCAATGTAAATAGGCCTTCCCTCCTTATCTATGCCATGATAACCCTGTGAGTAGTACTCTAGAACTTCGTCCAACTCTTTGAACTCAAAATCCTATAAAAAAATCAAGAAGAAAATAGTTTAGAAACAACAAAAAGTGTGTATTGTTTCCTGCAGTAATCGTTAGGACACATAATTAAGTAGAGAGAAAAGATGTTTGTCAATAATCAAAATGAAGTGCCCAGCCTCTAACGTCAATACGCTAAACCTGACTCAGTCATCTAAATGTATTAAAACCTTAATATAAGAGAGAGCAAGTTGGCATCTCATAAGATTGGCACAACACATCTAAGGTGGAAATTTGTGACGAATCCAAGAGGAATTAATCAAGTTACCTGCAAGATAGTGTCAGTACCAAAGTTTTTCCTCCACTGAAGCATATCAGCCCACATGTGCCTTGCTTTCTCAATATCAAACTTCCTAGCTTTCAAGAATCTGCAAGAAAACTAACTCTTAGAGAATAACTCAATATCTTCTCACCATGCAACCAATCGAGTGGAGAAGAACAACAGCGCAGAAAATCATGTAGCATGCAGAATGTCCAGTAACTTTGGAAGTCAGAGGTAGGAGGTCATTGGACATTGGACATTAACATGTAGTAGTTGATACTATGGTGAAGAGCTTTAACTAGGAAGTAGACAAGTCCTGAAGGCTAATGTTCACAGCTCACAGCTGGCATATTCCTAAAAATCACACCACAAATGGAATTATCTACATTAAATCAGCTAATTAATTTTGTGAAAGTAGAATGCTGTAATAAATTTCTGCGAGTGTAACAATATCTTCCAAATGACCTCCTACAAGCTTATGCAAATACACAAACATATGCAACAACTAAAATCTATCAAGAGTCAAGACCGGTGCAGACAAAATAATTATCAATTGTGGAGTTCATTTCAGCCGAAATACATCGTATTTGATAAGGAAGGGTAGCCGAGGACTGCCAAATTACAAGACGAAGATGAATAGACAAAGAAGTGAGACAATTTGTGCATGAACAAAATATATTGAGGCCTACACGCATGTCTATGCATGGGATGATATACAAATGCATGTATAATGAAAGCGAATGTACGTATGTATACACCTACAGTCCTACACATGTATTGGTGCTGTGTTTGCAGTGTCAAAAAAAGAGGATCACCTCAGCATCATGTGATAATCATCATGTCTCGCGGGGAGCAAGTCATGCAAGATCAGTTGTTGCCGGAAGGCATCCACGACTTTTAGCTCCTTAGTGTCACGGATATCCTCTATTGGAGCACAAATCTGAGTATCACTTTTCCTTCTGCTTTTCTTCTTGAGCGAATGCTTCAATTTAGTAGATACAATGGATGCTTTCTTCTTCAAAGCCCCCATTCTCGTCCTTCTTTCGTCCTCCGATATTTCAAAATCAGATTTCCATTCTTTACTTTCCTCAAAACCTGAGGAACCTTCAAAGCCTACAGAAAATTCAATTGCATCACAAGTCATAAGACTCTCAATTAAAACATTACGCCAACGACCTAATTTTTCTCATAGAAAAAAGCACAACTAATCTCTGCATCATATGCAAATCACTGCAGGTAAAGCCTCCAATATCCCTTTAGTAAGACACAGAGATTCATCCTGGAATCTGTATGGCATGGGGCTATAAAAAATTTCTTTCATTGCTGCTAAAGGCCACATAAAAACTATAAAACCATTGCTGCATTAACAGGGACTTCTACTTTGAAGTTCTGCATTGAATCTCAGTTTGTAGTTTGTAGTTTGTACTTGTCAAGAGCTCAACAGCTAAGTTAAGGATCATCTTAGCAATCATCTTGCAATTGTTGATGATGTCAGCCCCGATTACTTTTGTCAGAAACTTGCACATATTTGCCACCAAAGGTCCATAGGGGTAATATTATTAATAAATAAAGGCTAAGTCAAAATTCCTAATTTTGGGGCTTTTAGAACTCAGTCAAAGGATAGGATGACCTTCAGTGTCACTGCGCCCAAAACCCTACTAGAAATTTAGGGAATGCTACACGTTTATTTTTCCACTTAAGAGTGTCCCAAAATTGTATATTAACAACCAAAGGGAAGAGTGAGAAGTTTTCATCCCTGTTGCAACTTGCAACATAATGCATTAGTGTCAGATTTTGTACTTTTCAACAAAATTGAGTAAACCAATTTGTTTTGTTGATTTCCAATTGAAAAGCTAATGGTTCACTTCAACAAAGAAGTGAAAGACGAAACAACTTTGATGCATGAGGTAAGCTGAAATTTGAACAACAAGCTAAAATGCAAAAGTCTACTTGATGGAAAAGAATAAAGGCAAAAAAATGTTAGAAAATGTGGGAGAAGTTTATTCGGCTTTCTGCAATGTTTGCATTACTAATCGTTGCAATCAATGATAGCAGGTACAGCAAAAAAAAACTAATTGTCCAACCGAATTCTACTTAAACGAGAAGCTCACATGGCTATGCATATTGGCTTCACATCTGAGGCATAGCACAAGCATCTTGGCTTTGGACTAAGCCTGGAAATAGAGCTTTCAGGCAAAACGAAGATTTAAGTTGCAACAGATAACACATACATTCTTTGATAGGAACGGTCCTCTAAAGAGTAATGATTATCTTTCTCTCTTTCCGGGCTTATTAATAGCAGAATTGCTTCTTTACGGGTAAGACATTTTACTGTAGATGAGTCAAAACACATTGAGACAGCTTAACTAGAGGTGCCGGTGACCTGTATCGTTTTATGAAATCCATCACACTCGTCTAACAAGGTCAAAAAATGGTAGCAGGTGAAGTAAAATAACATCTTGATATAGCTATAACAAGCTGATTAGCAAGCCAAGACAGGAACAAACACAAAATGGGCATGACATTGCTGCAATAGCTAAACTGCTAAAGAAAACTGTTTAGGCCACTTGCAGCTAGCTATCAGGTGACCATACCGAACAAGGAGGAGAGCTTTGATTCTCGGGACTAGTGAACAGTGGCTATCAGTAGTTTCAGAATGAACGGTAGGACTCATAGGCAAAATGAAGAGGCTACCTATATTATGCATGAGGGCTAGCGGAAGATTCACGGGAAGTTGTGATTGGTAACCTCGCAGCACAAAATCAATCAAAATGACAACTGATAGAATTCATATATATATTCCAAGAAGCAAGACAAACTATAGAAACACCAAGTTCAAACTAAACATAGTTTTAGAACCCTGGAAATCTTGAACCTAGAAAAAAAACTCGTCTCTAAAACGCCGAAATTAAGGAAAATATAAAAAGAATCAGAAAACAAAGATCAGACAGGGAGTAGAAGATCTCACAAGGCTTTGTGAATCGATCCACTGAACCCGACATAATGACAATGTCCAGCTTCCAATCAGGACAGGAAGCTCGAGTCGGTGGAAAGAAACTAGCTCTAATTTCTTCAGATTATCCGCTAATTCTAGGAGAAAATAGAGTATTATAACAAAATTCGATCGAACTGTACGAAACATTCCAGTGTGGTTGGAGAGAGAGAGAGAGAGAGAGAGACATACCTGAGAATTGGTCATGGAGATGCGAGAGAGAGAGAGAATCAAACGCTTCAACTCAGATTCTCAAATTTCTCCCCACCTGTGATGATGAATTAGTCACCAGCTGTCTCAGCCGATATTTGTGCGTGTGTGAGAGAGAGAGAGAAAGAAGAGAGAGATTCAAATCATATACATGCAATCAAAAGCGGTAAGTGGAGACAGAACTGTAACGGCGTTTGGAGGCGATGATGTTGAGAACAATTTATTTTTACCAATTTTTTCTTGTAATTTTTCTTATTTTTTCATTTTTATTTTATTTTTTTGTAATTTTTTGTTTTCATTAATTTTTTTATTATTGATTAGCTCGTCTCAATAAAAAATTTAAAAATAAAAAATTATATTTAAAATAAAAAATTCAAAATAAATAAAAATAAATCCAAACGTACTATATTTTGATCCATTTTTCCTCTTTAATGAATTTTTTAACTTTTAAATATAACTTTACTATTTTTTAAATTTATTTCGTCAAAATGAATCAATAAATTTTAAAAAATTAATAAAAATATAACAAATGCAAAAAAATAAATTAAGACAATATAAATAAATTAGTTAATTTATGCCAAATAGACCTTTAGTAAATTTTATTTGAATTTTTATTTGAATTTTTATTGAATTATTTATGAACCAAAAAAATAAGACTTTAGTTAAAAAACTTAAACTCTTGGTTCTTTTTATGTCTAAAGTTCAAAACTTGTCGTCAATTTTTGTGTGGTTGACTTATTCAAGATTTTCAATAGATACTATCGACTAATGAATTTTAAAATTGATCGACTGAAAAATTAATGGAGATGTGCACAAATGACTCAAACAACTTGAGTTATCAAGAAAAATATATAATCAATATATATAATAAGGCTCTCTCGTCTCTATGGTATAGTTTTTTTGGAATTACTTTTACTTTTTTAATTTTTATCAAGTTTTTTTTATTAATCATTTGTCTTGGTGAAAGAAATTAAAAACTAAATTTTTATATAATTCATTTAAATTTTTTGAAAACGACGAATTTTCACTATATTTATTTTTATTAACGTTGTATAATCTAGATTTTTTTTTTCAATCCATTTTTTTTTAATTCTTCTCCTTGAGACGGAAAAGAAATACCAATGAGAAAATCTCTTATAGTCCGGTTGGATGACAGTCAATCAAAATTTGTCAAATAATAATGATTGTCTTTATAAAAATAATAATATACTCCAAACTCGCCCTAATTAACATATAAATAATAAGATCTTACTAATCATCGCCTACAAAGTGGTGAATAATATGCAAGTAATATCAAATAAACACGACTATTTGTAGTAGGCCGGAATAATCATTAATGGGCCCCCGGCCCATAATCAGCCGCATCATATTCAGGGGCTCCAGGAAGCCCAAACTTACCTGCGATTGGGCCGAACAGCCTATCGGCCGGAGCCTATGCTCGGCCGTTCCGAACAAGTTTTGTGCTCGCCCTTGCCGATCAGTGCAGTCACAATCCGCACCGATCTTCGGCCAGAATCCCCTTTGGCGACTTCTTGACCAGGTCGTCTCAGAAACACCCAGTAATTCAGTTTCCAAAGTGCGAACACACGTTCTCCGCTTTCTAAGGGACGTGCAGGCGCACCTTTCCAACTCACTCGGACGTGGGACACGTGGTAGAAGACGTGCAACGCACATCCTTCCGATCCGCTTCGGCGTGGGACACGTGGCAACGTTCCCGCACTCTTCGGACCACGTCCTACATACTGGGCCGGACGTTCCGGAGACGGTTGGACTCCTACCCTATAAATACCCCGGCGGCGCTCCAATCAAAGGTACATGCACATTCGCGCTTAGAGCTACTTTCAAGTTATTTCATCTCTTCCTAAAGAGCTAACTTGATCGTCGGAGTGCCCACCGGAGATCCAACCCCCCGGTGTGCACTAACTTAGTGTTGAGTGTTTTGCAGATCATCTGAGAAGATCCGATTCTATAACCCGAGAAGTCTAGAGTGGATTCCAGACTCCACAATTTGGCGACCACAGTGGGAGATCCTTCTGACTTCTCATCCTCAAACCCTCACAGTAAAACTTTACCAGCATCAACAATGGTGAACACCGGAACAGAACCTTCAGTCCTACCAGCCATTCCCCCCCTCCCCCTGCTGACCTGAGAGATAGAGCGTATGTCGAGCGCCTGGAGGCTCGACTGGCAGAACGAGACCAACTGCTTCACCTGGTCAGAGACGAGATTGCGCAACTTAAGGTTGCCATCAAACCTAAACAGAATGGCGAGACATCACAGGCTCGGCGACGAAGGCGCCGCATGACACGCTCTCCGGAGCGAAGAGAAAGGAATAAGCGTCCGGCCCTCGAACGGCTGGGAGCCGAAACCGAGGTCGACGCGATCAACGAAACACGGGGCCAGGGCCGAACCCGGACCGCACCATCTGCAAACTGTTCGGATTCCGAACGAGGAGCTCGGAGGATCTCGGTTCACAGAAGGTTGGGAGCTCAACCAGTTAGTAGCACCCAGTCGTACTCTCCTCCGACAACACCTTCGGACGACACCCCGACCCATGAGACTCAAATGGATCGGAGGTATGGCGGCCGAAGGGATCAATCCCCATCTAGACGTCAAAACTATCGAGGGCGTTCCCCTCGGTATCACGGTGGGCAGGACCTCAGACCACAACTGGTGGCTAGAAGAGGGGGAAGGGCCGAGCATGGTCCTCGGCCAGCACGTTCGCAATGCGACATCATCCACGATCAGCTCATCTCTTCTCCCTTTACCAGGGAGATAGATGGAGTGCGTCCGCCGCGTGGCTTCAATCCCCCGAAGTTCAGTAAGTATGACCCCAAAACCGACGCCTACCTGCACCTGGTGCACTTTCGGCAGATGATGTCTCTCTATAGCATGGACGATGCCTTGATGTGCAAATTGTTCCCCTCCAGCCTGGGAGAGCTAGGGCTCCTCTGGTTTGATAAGCTGCCGAAGGAATCGATCCCATCTTTCAAGGACCTGTCCCTCGCCTTCCTGGCTCGGTTCGTCACCAGTAGCCGGCAGAAGAAGGGCGTCGACTCCCTCCTCGCACTGCGGAAGTCGGCAAATGAGTCTCTCAGGCAGTACGCTGCCAGGTACTGGGAACTCTTCAACGAGATTCAGGGCTGCGACCCTGCCATTGCTGTGACTTCGTTCAAGCTCGGACTGGATCACCGAAGCAGGTTGTTCGAGGACCTCATGTTATCCAATCCCACCGACATGGATGACCTCATGGCCCGGATCGACAACCACTGCCGATTGGAGGAGGCGCGCAGCGAACGGCGTCAGGCCGAACAAAACCATCCCCGTCAGGGGGATGGGAACAAGCATACACCACACGGCTCGCGCCGGAGTGTGAACGTGGTGTCCTCGGGAAAAAATAAGGGACCTCGGCCATTCGAGTTTACTGCGGTGAAGACCGTCTTCAAAGTCCCAACGTACGAGATCCTCAAAAAGATACAGCATGAGCCGTACTTTGAGTGGCCGAGGCGGCCGTTGGGTGAACAGCGAAAAACGCCGGACTCTCCATACCGTTGTTCTTACCACAGGGAGAAGGGTCACTTGACCACACGCTGCCGAGCATGGAAGGATTTCCTGGAACGACTGGTGTCGCAGGGACATCTCAAGGAGTTCATCAATGCGGAAAAAACTCAGGCCGGGCCCCAGACAGAACCAGAGAAGGAAGACAGTGGGGGAGTCCGGGTGATCGATGTCATTCACGGAATGGTGGATGCAGCAGCCGAAGAAACACTTCGTGCCGAGATCAGGCGTGCGGCGTGCGGCAAACAGGTCATGTCCGTAAGTGCGGGAAGCAAACGTCCGCATCTCGACAGTCAGTCTGGGGGGAACCTGTCATTTTCTGATCAAGACCTTCAACGCCTCCAGATGCCACATAATGACGCGTTGGTCGTCTCTCTCACCCTCGGCAATTCGCTGGTCCGCCGAATATTGGTCGACCAGGGGAGTTCGGCCGAGGTCATGTATTACCCCCTGTTCAAGGCGTTGCACTTACAGGAGGTAGACCTCACACCTACCGAGGTGCCGCTGGTAGGGTTCAACTCGGCTCCTGTTTGGCCCCTTGGTAAGATCACACTCCCAATCCGCACAGGTACAAGGACCGTAAAGGTCGAGTTCGTGGTCGTCGATGTGCCGAGCCCTTACAACGCAATCGTCGGCCGCGTTTGGCTACACAAGCTCGGGGCCGTAGCCTCAACTTATCATCAAGTCCTTCGCTTCAACGGGATGTGGGGACCCGAAGAGGTGCCGGGCGATCAATTAGCCGCCAAAAAATGCTATGTGGCGGCGATCAAAAGCAAGGTCTGCCCCGAACAGGTTCGTCGACGCTACATCTGGGCACGCTCGGTTCAGTTTCATGGATGCATACCGGGGGTACCATCAGATTGCTATGCACGGTCCGGACATGGAAAAGACAGCCTTCATCAGTCCCCGCGGGTTGTTTTGCTATAAAGTCATGCCCTTCGGCTTGAAGAACGCAGGGGCTACGTACCAGCGGATGGTGACAAAGATGTTCGGCAAACAGATCGGAGACACGATGGAGGCCTACATCGACGATATGGTGGTCAAGAGCAAATTTGAGGCCGAGCACCTCAAGCACCTGCAGGAGGTGTTTGACATTCTGAAAGAGCACAAGCTCCGTCTCAACGCCGACAAATGTGCCTTCAGCGTCGGTTCTGGGAAATTTCTGGGGTACTTTGTCACCAGAAGGGGCATCGAGGCCGACCCGAACCAAATCACTGCCATCAACAACTTAGCGGCGCCGTACAGTATCAAAGGGGTTCAGAAGTTAACAGGGATGGCGGCCGCTTTGAACAGGTTCATCAGCCGATCTTCGGACAAGTGTCGTCCATTTTTCGCACTCCTGAAAAAGTGCAGCCGGAGGAGCTTTGAATGGACTCCAGAATGCGACCAGGCGCTCCAGGATTTGAAGGTCTACTTATCCTCGGCGCCATTGCTCTCAACGCCGAAGGACAAGGAACCTCTGTTCATCTATCTGGCCGTGTCTCCGCACGCGGTCAGTTCTGTTCTTGTTCGGCAGGATGACCGAGCTCATCTGCCTATCTACTACACCAGCAAAACACTGGTCAGTGCCGAGACCAGATATCTGCCTTTGGAGAAACTAGCACTAGCACTGGTCTCCGCTTCTAGAAAGCTTGCAACGTATTTCCAAGCGCACCCCATCACGGTTCTGACATCACAGCCTCTAAAAAGCCTGTTCCGTAAGGCTGATCTGTCTAACCGAATCTCGAAGTGGGCCGTGGAGTTGGCCAACTTTGACATACAATACCAGCCGAGGACGGCGATCAAGGGGCAGGTTCTGGCGGATTTCATCGCCGAATTCACGCCGGATTCAGAGACAACACTGCTGAACAAAGAGTCGGCAGGATCAGTTCAATGGCAACTATTCCATGGCAATTCTTGGAGGATGTTTGTGGATGGCGCATCCAATAATCATGGTTCCGGAGCCGGGGTCGTTCTGATTTCACCAGAGGGAATTGTCCATGAATTGGCAATCCGGCTTGACTTCCTCGCCTCGAACAATGAAGCCGAATACGAGGCCGTACTTGCCGGTCTTCGTTTCGCAGCAGACCTCGGTTCGGAACACATTAAAGCGTACAGCGATTCTCAGTTGGTAGTTCACCAACTCTCCGGCGAATATGAAGCTCGCGACGACCGAATGTCCCGTTACCTTACCGCTTTACAACACGCCAGCAAACAGTTCCGCAGCTTTTCATTGGAACAGATTTCTAGAGAACACAACGCCCATGCCGACGATTTGGCCGGACTCGCGTCGGCCACGGACGCTGGGGGGCAGAGGACCGTATCTATCGATATCCTCCCACAGCCGAGCATCGAAAAATCTGCGGCCGAGCCAGTGTATTGCATCTCACAGGAACCCAGTTGGATGGACCCCATTGTAGCGTACCTTCGGGACGAGACGCTACTCGAAGACCGAAGGGAAGCACACAAAATCACTCACAAAGCCGTCCAGTTCTGGCTAGGACCCGGTAACAAACTCTACCGGAGAGCTTTCTCGGCACCTTATCTGCTTTGTGTGCACCCCAAACAGACAGGGGCTATTCTTCAGGATTTACATTCGGGCAGCTGCGGATATCACTCGGGAGGACGATCGCTCGTGTATCGTGCTCTGGCTCAAGGCTATTGGTGGCCTAACATGAAAAAAGAGGCCGATGTGATGGTAAAAAGTTGCGACCAATGTCAAAGGTTCTCTCCGCTCATACATCAGCCAGCCGAACAGCTCAATCCCCTTTCCAGTCCATGGCCATTTGCACAATGGGGGCTGGATATAGTCGGAAAATTCCCTGTGGCCCCAGGAGGCTTTAAATTCTTGATCACCGCTACAGACTACTTCACTAAATGGATCGAGGCCGAACCATTGGTCAAAATTGAAGACAGAGATGTGAAGAGGTTCGTATGGCGGAATATCATATCAAGGTTCGGTATCCCCTATGCTCTCATATCAGACAACGGCACGCAGTTCGTTGGGGACCTGTTTACCGACTTCTGCGCCGAGCACAGGATCCGCTTCTTCAATTCCACACCGTCATACCCTCAGTGTAACGGACAGGCCGAAGCTTCTAACAAAATCCTCCTGGGCGGAATCAAAAAACGACTAATGGCAGCAAAGGGTAGGTGGGCCGAAGAGCTGTACAGCGTTCTATGGGCATACCGGACCACGCCTCGCCGCTCTACTGGCCGAACACCGTTCTCCTTGGCCTTTGGCATAGAAGCTGTCATACCTTTGGAAGCTGGCCTCCCGACGATGCGGACAGAAGGATTCCATCCGGACACCAATGACAAAGCTTTGTCAACGGCCTTAGACCTGGCCGAAGAACAGAGGGAAGCTGCTCGGATCCGAATTGCCGCTTATCAGCAAACGATATCTCAGGGCTATAACGCCAGAGTTCGGCCCAGATCTTTCAAACCGGATGATCTTGTTCTGAGAAAGGTCGTCGGCGCGAAACGTACAAATAAGCTCGGTCCTAATTGGGAAGGTCCCTACCGAGTGATCAAGATCGTTGGGGTCGGCTCCTACAAACTGGAAGACATGGATGGGATACCTATTCCCCGACCTTGGAATGCTCACAACTTAAGGAAATACTTCCATTAAGTTCTCTCTCTGTTTGTTTTATTACGAGAAGTGCGTGGTCTACGGCCTCACTCTCTTCAGTTTATTCATTTTTGGTTTATTTTTGTAATCATGATTTGTTAGCAGTTTATAACACTCCTCATGATCGGTTTAATGTTCACTTAGTGAAATTTTTGAAATTTCTCCAAATGTTCGGCAAAGTGCCTCTCTGTTATCCGTTTCAGAACGGTTCGGTTTAATATTTACTTAGTGAAATTTTTGAAATTTCTCCAAATGTTCGGCAAAGTGCCACTCTGTTATCCGTTACTGAACGGTTCGATTTATTCTATACTTAGTGAACTTTTTGGAAATTTCTCCAAATGTTCGGGGACTTGCTTCTATGTTATCCGTTACTGAACGGTTCGGTTTATTCTTTACTTAGTGAAATTTATGAAATTTCTCCAAACGTTTGGCGACGTGCCTCTATGTTATCCGTTACAGAACGGTTCGGTTTATTCTATACTTGTGAAATTTTTGAAATTTCTCCGAATGTTCGGCATTGTGCCACTCTGTAATTCGTTACATAACGGTTCGGCATTAGCTATGCAATTGCACGAAAGGAAATAAACCGAAGTGCTTCAGTGATCATTACAAAAAAGAGACAAATGGGCACGGCTCGGCAAATAAAAGTTGATCATATTCAAAAGAGAAGTTCATTACACGGAAAGTCTACTACTACGAAAGCAAAATGAAGATGGAATTGGCGCGCAGGCCCTACTCTAATTTCCTACTTAAGCGGCCGGGCCACCATCTTCGGCAACGGAGGAGTCAGGTACTCGTTCCGTATCCGAGAGGCCAGTCTCTTGGGCCGGGGATTGCACGACGGCGGCAGCATCACTGGCCGGCTCGGCAGCGGCAGAAGGTTCTCCGTAAGGCGGGATGTTGCCGTACAGAGCAGACCCTTCCGGCACTTCAGCAGCCTTCAGGGCCCGGGAATAGCCGCTGCGGAAGGCTCCCTCCAGCAGTTCAGCCAGCTGGGCATTGATGCCCTCCATTTGCTTTAGGAATTTCTCCTGAGCTTCGGCATAGCCTTCACTGTAGCCCTTGGCGTCGGCCTCATCAACCTTCTTGGCCGTCTCAGCCTTTGAGGCTTCCAGCTCTACGGCCAGAGCCTTCCCATTCTCCTCGGCCAATGACAGGGCCGTGCGGATGGCATTCCGCTCTTCTCGCATAACGTTCTTCGACGCACTCTCCTGCTCGAGCGAGGACTTCAGGGTGCGGATTTGGTGGGCCTTCCGCATCAGCCCGTCGGATACCGGACCCAAGTGTTGGGTAGCCTGCAAAACATGACCGAAGAAGCAATCAGTACGGAATATGAAAAGGACTTAGCAAAATTAAAGAGAATAAAAGGTACAGTACCTTCACCATGAGCCGAGCCATTTGAAGGAATGACTGGTCCAAAGTCGTCGGCAGGGCCTCGGCATCCTTAGGGAGTGTCATCCCTTCGGCCAAGGTCAACGCCATGAGCGGGTCGGCGTTGATGGTATCGGCAACTGTCAATGGTCGGCCCAGAAATGTGAGTTTCGGAGCAAAAATTGGGGGCGTTGATGTGTCCGTTGCTTCAGTCGAAATCGGGGGCTGGCTCGCCTTCGGCGGAGCCATAACACCCCCCTTTGAGTGCCCGGCCACAGAGGCCTTCTGTCGGGAGTCCTCCTTGGACTCCCTCGTCTTTTTCGCGGCGGCAGTGTTTTCCTCCGCTCCTTTCCTCTTCTTCTGAGGATCGGCAGTACGGGGGGGCTGCTGTGTGGATCCGCCGACGGCAAGCTTCAGTGTCACCTCTTCCGGAGCCTTCCTCGGCATGTTGGCGGCTTCTGCGATAAAGGCCCTCAGTCCTTGTTCACTGAAGTCGAATGACGAACAATGACTATAACCTGACGAAGTGGTCGAAGAACAGGTACCTGAGGAGATCTGAATGACCTCGTTCGGCGTTGATTCCTCTCGCGGTTCTCTGACCACTCCGAGCGGAACAGTGTCGGCTCGGTTCTCTTCTAGAGCTTCGGAGCTCTCGCTGCTGCTGGAGTCTCCTCGGCACTTGAGCTTTGACCGATAAACCTCGATGTAGCCGAGCAGAACGGAGCAGTGTCTGTGCCTCCTCCGAACGGTGAATACTCAGCTGATTCTGTCCCAGTCCGCCTTGCTCCGTAGACGGTCGACGACTCCTTTTCCTGCAGAAAGACAAAAGAGTTAGAAACAAGTTAAAATGCAGAGACGAATAAGCTAACAAACCGTACAAAGACTCACCGGCGAACCCAGGAACACGCGGAATGGGATGATAACGAAATTCGCCGGACGCGAATTCGAACTCTCCTCGGACTACGACGAAGTCGTTGGCATACTTGTCGGAGTCCGGAAGGCCTCTGATCAGCCTCCTCTGTCCGGTTCGGCAGCTCAGGTACTTCCTCCTGGCCACCTTGTTCTGGCTTACTAAGTAGAGGCCGAACAGGTCTTCAACCTCGAATTCGAGGTGGTATCTCTCCTTCAGCTCTATGACCCCTACTACTATTCGATAGAAATTGATGGTCACCTGGGAGGGGGTCAGCTGGAGCACGTTCAGCACCTGCCGAAGAAATGGATGGAACGGGAACCCGCACGCCACCCTCGATGATAGCCATCAAGGGCAGAACGATCTGGTAATCGTCTGTCGTGACGCTCTCCTCCGGCCGAACGAGGTCTACTGAGACACTGTCCAGAATGCCGTAGGTTGCACGGAAGTCGGCAAGACTCTCCGGATCCTCGAAGAAGCGGGAGTAACGGTTCTTCCCCGAGTGAGTGGCCGACGTCTTCGGCATCACTTCTGGGGTCCCTACCGAGCCGCTGGTCCCAGCTTGTTCGGCGCTAGTGGATGACATCTCCGCTGAGTCTACTTCTGGTCTGGACATCCTATAAAGAGTGCACGGGTGTTAAACATAAAAGGGTGAGGTCCGGTCAGACTCAGCTGAGGCCTAAACTAATGGGGTCGGGGCTTCGTAGCCCCTCAGGATATCCTCGGCAAAAACACCGTCGCTCGGCCAGAACGCTTGTCGCTCGGCCAAGTCCTGGGTTTTTGCCCAGGCGACAACGGTGATTCCTACGTTCACCCTAAACCTACCAGAAAACGAAACCTATTGCAAAAGAAAGGTAACAGGAGACTTACCCAGTGAATGCGTTGATTGCTTGATGGACTTCGAAGATCTTCAAACTCTAGGCGATTGCGTAAGGGAAATTTTAGAGAGAGAGGGGGTCGCAAGGATCTGGGAGTTGGAAAAGCTCCAAGATCTCCCAGGCCCTCTATTTAAAAGAGGCCTACCAAGGCGGGAAAACGGCCGGCGTGAGTAACGAGGCGCCCCCGCACGAGGATCTGAAGTGTTTCGCCTTCAGCCGTCAGATGAAGCCACGTGTCACCGTCTCGTCGCCCGACGCTTCGCATGCGCCGTTCTGCAGCGTCGCTCCCACTCTACCGTCGGATGAAGCCACGTGTCGCCATCTCATCGCCCGACGCTTCGCGGCCGCCGTTCAGCAGTGTCCTTTCGGCTTCGCCATTAAAGGAAGCCACGTGTCACCATCTCATCGCTTGACGCTTCGCGTGCGCCGTTCTGCAGAATCGCTTCGGCTCTGCCGTCGGATCGAACGCCACGTGTCGCAATCCCAGCTCCTGACAACTCACGTGCGGCTCTGACCCTTTTACCAAGCACTATGCAGCGTTCTCTCAAAATATGATGATTCCTAACAGAGCCAACCTCGCAGGTCTGTTCGGTTCCGAACAGAATGCCCCAGGGCATCAATAACTAACACAAGTTCTCCACGGCCGTCAAGAAAAATCTGCCTTCGTGCCGGGGCTCGGCCACATGGTCAATTCCCCCGTACCGAGCTGCGTACGACTGAATTGAGGGGCTATTGTAGTAGGCCGGAATAATCATTAATGGGCCCCCGGCCCATGATCAGCTGCACCATACTCAGGGGCTCCACGAAGCCCAAACTCATCTGGGTTGGGCCGAACAGCCTACCGGCCGTAGTCTTTGCTCGGCCGTTCGAAACAGGTTTGGTACACGTCCTTGCCGAACAGTGGGATCACAATCCGCACCGATCTTCGGCCAGAATCCCCTCTGGCGGCTTCTTGGCCAGGGCACCACAGAGACATCTGGTTATTCGGTTTCCAAAGCACGAACACACGTTCTCCGCTTTCTAAGGGACGTGCGGGCACACTGTTCCAACCCACTTGGGCGTGGAACGCGTGGCAGATCACATCCTTCCGTTCCGCATGGGAGGGGGACACGTGCCAACGTTCCCACATTCTTCGGACCACGTCCTACACACTGGGCCGGACGTTCCGGAGACGTTTTGACTCCTACCCTATAAATACCCCGGCGGCACTCCAATCCAAGGTACATGCACATTCGCGCTTAGAGCTACTTTCAAGTTATTTCATCTCTTCCTAAAGAGCTAACTTGATCGTCGGAGTGCCCACCGGAGATCCAACCCCCCGGTGTGCACTAACTTAGTGTTGAGTGTTTTGCAGATCATCTGAGAAGATCCGATTCTATAACCCGAGAAGTCTAGAGTGGATTCCAGACTCCACAATTTGGCGACCACAGTGGGAGATCCTTCTGACTTCTCATCCTCAAACCCTCACAGTAAAACTTTACCAGCATCAACAATGGTGAACACCGGAACAGAACCTTCAGTCCTACCAGCCATTCCCCCCCCTCCCCCTGCTGACCTGAGAGATAGAGCGTATGTCGAGCGCCTGGAGGCTCGACTGGCAGAACGAGACCAACTGCTTCACCTGGTCAGAGACGAGATTGCGCAACTTAAGGTTGCCATCAAACCTAAACAGAATGGCGAGACATCACAGGCTCGGCGACGAAGGCGCCGCATGACACGCTCTCCGGAGCGAAGAGAAAGGAATAAGCGTCCGGCCCTCGAACGGCTGGGAGCCGAAACCGAGGTCGACGCGATCAACGAAACACGGGGCCAGGGCCGAACCCGGACCGCACCATCTGCAAACTGTTCGGATTCCGAACGAGGAGCTCGGAGGATCTCGGTTCACAGAAGGTTGGGAGCTCAACCAGTTAATAGCACCCAGTCGTACTCTCCTCCGACAACACCTTCGGACGACACCCCGACCCATGAGACTCAAATGGATCGGAGGTATGGCGGCCGAAGGGATCAATCCCCATCTAGACGTCAAAACTATCGAGGGCGTTCCCCTCGGTATCACGGTGGGCAGGACCTCAGACCACAACTGGTGGCTAGAAGAGGGGGAAGGGCCGAGCATGGTCCTCGGCCAGCACGTTCGCAATGCGACATCATCCACGATCAGCTCATCTCTTCTTCCTTTACCAGGGAGATAGATGGAGTGCGTCCGCCGCGTGGCTTCAATCCCCCGAAGTTCAGTAAGTATGACCCCAAAACCGACGCCTACCTGCACCTGGTGCACTTTCGGCAGATGATGTCTCTCTACAGCATGGACGATGCCTTGATGTGCAAATTGTTCCCCTCCAGCCTGGGAGAGCTAGGGCTCCTCTGGTTTGATAAGCTGCCGAAGGAATCGATCCCATCTTTCAAGGACCTGTCCCTCGCCTTCCTGGCTCAGTTCGTCACCAGCAGCCGGCAGAAGAAGGGCGTCGACTCCCTCCTTGCACTGCGGAAGTCAGCAAATGAGTCTCTCAGGCAGTACGCTGCCAGGTACTGGGAACTCTTCAACGAGATTCAGGGCTGCGACCCTGCTATTGCTGTGACTTCGTTCAAGCTCGGGCTGGATCACCGAAGCAGGTTGTTCGAGGACCTCATGTTATCCAATCCCACCGACATGGATGACCTCATGGCCCGGATCGACAACCACTGCCGATTGGAGGAGGCGCGCAGCGAACGGCGTCAGGCCGAACAAAACCATACCCGTCAGGGGGATGGGAACAAGCATACACCACTCGACTCGCGCCGGAGTGTGAACGTGGTGTCCTCAGGGAAAAATAAGGGACCTCGGCCATTCGAGTTTACTGCGGTGAAGACCGTCTTCAAAGTCCCAACGTACGAAATCCTAAAAAAGATACAGCATGAGCCGTACTTTGAATGGCCGAGGCGGCCGTTGGGTGAACAGCGAAAAATGCCGGACTCTCCATACCGTTGTTCTTACCATAGGGAGAAGGGTCACTTGACCACACGCTGCCGAGCATGGAAGGATTTCCTGGAACGACTGGTGTCGCAGGGACATCTCAAGGAGTTCATCAATGAGGAGAAAACTCAAGCCGGGCCCCAGGCAGAACCAGAGAAGGAAGACAGTGGGGAAGTCCGGGTGATCGATGTCATTCACGGAATGGTGGATGCAGCAGCCGAAGAAACGCTTCGGGCCGAGATCAGGCGTGCGGCGTGCGACAAACAGATCATGTCCGTAAGTGCGGGAAGCAAACGTCCGCATCTCGACAGTCAGTCTGGGGGGAACCTATCATTTTCTGATCAAGACCTTCAACGCCTCCAGATGCCGCATAATGACGCGTTGGTCGTCTCTCTCACCCTCGACAATTCGCTGGTCCGCCGAATATTGGTCGACCAGGGGAGTTCGGCCGAGGTCATGTATTACCCCCTGTTCAAGGCGTTGCACTTACAGGAGGCAGACCTCACACCTACCGAGGTGCCGCTGGTAGGGTTCAACTCGGCTCCTGTTTGGCCCCTTGGTAAGATCACACTCCCTATCCGCACGGGCACAAGGACCGTAGAGGTCGAGTTCGTGGTCGTCGATGTGCCAAGCCCTTACAACGCCATCGTCGGCCGCGTCTGGCTACACAAGCTTGGGGCCGTAGCCTCGACTTATCATCAAGTCCTTCGCTTCAATGGAACATGGGGACCCGAAGAAGTCCTGGGCGATCAATTGGCCGCAAAGAAATGTTATGTGGCGGCGATCAAAAGCAAGATCTGCCCCGAACAGGTCCAATGGGTAGAAGCGCCGGACGCTCCCATCCTGGACGACGTTGGCACACCGGCTGCCGAAAAATCGGTCGAGGACCTGATCACAGTACCGGCCGACGACATCAATACCGACAGAACTTTTCTGTTGGGATCAACCCTATCACCAGCCGAACGGGAAGCCATGACCTGCTTCCTCAAGAAGAACATTGAGGTGTTCGCGTGGACACCGTATGAGATGCCGGGCATCGATCCAGATTTTATCTGTCACCATCTCAATGTAGACAGATCCCGCCGAACCATCATTCAAAAACCGCGACGCTCGGCCACGATCCATACTGATGCAGTCATCGAGGAGGTCGATCGACTGTTGGAAGCTGGGGCAATCAAGGAAGTGCAGTACCCCACCTGGTTGGCAAATACCGTAGTTGTGAAGAAGAAAAATGGTAAGTGGCGCGTCTGCGTCGACTATACAAATTTGAACAATGCTTGCCCCAAGGATTGCTTCCCTGTACCGAGGATCGACCGCCTCGTCGACGCTACATCTGGGCACGCTCGGTTCAGTTTTATGGACGCATACCAGGGGTACCATCAGATTGCTATGCACGGTCCGGATATGGAAAAGACAGCCTTCATCAGTCCCCGCATATTGTATTGCTATAGGGTCATGCCCTTCGGTCTCAAGAACGCGGGGGCCACATACCAACGGATGGTCACAAAAATGTTCGGCAAACAGATCGGAGATACGATGGAGGCCTACATCGATGATATGGTGGTCAAGAGCAAATTTGAGGCCGAACACCTCAAGCACTTGCAGGAGGTGTTAACATACTGAAAGAGCACAAGCTCCGTCTCAACGCCGACAAATGTGCCTTCGGAGTGGGTTCTGGGAAATTTCTTGGGTACCTCGTCACCAGAAGGGGCATTGAGGCCGACCCGAATCAAATCACTGCAATCAACAATTTGGCGGCGCCATATAGTATCAAGGGGGTCCAGAAGTTAACAGGAATGGCGGCCGCTTTAAACAGGTTCATCAGCCGATCTTCGGACAAGTGCCGTCCATTTTTCGCACTGCTGAAAAAGTGCAGCCGTAGGAGCTTTGATTGGACCCCAGAATGCGATCAGGCACTCCAAGATTTGAAGGCCTACTTATCCTCAGCGCCGTTGCTCTCAACGCCGAAGGACAAGGAACCTCTGTTCATTTATCTGGCCGTGTCTCCGCACGCGGTCAGTTCTGTTCTTGTTCGGCAGGATGACCGAGCTCATCTGCCTATCTACTATACCAGCAAAACACTGGTCAGTGCCGAGACCAGATATCTGCCTTTGGAAAAATTGGCGTTAGCATTGGTCTCGGCTTCTAGAAAGCTCGCGCCGTATTTCCAGGCGCACCCCATCACGGTCTTGACGGCACAACCCTTAAAAAGTTTGTTCCGAAAGGCCGATCTCTCCAACCGCATCTCCAAGTGGGCCGTGGAATTGGCCAATTTCGACATACAATACCAGCCGAGGACGGCGATCAAGGGGCAGGTTCTGGCGGACTTCATCGCCGAATTCACTGCAGAGTCGGCGGATACACTGCCGAACAAAGAGTCGGCGGGAACAGTACAATGGCAGCTATTCCATGGCAACTCTTGGCGAATGTTCGTGGATGGCGCGTCCATCAATCATGGTTCCGGAGCCGGGGTCGTTCTGGTTTCACCAGAAGGAATTATCCATGAATTGGCAATCCGGCTTGACTTCCTCGCCTCGAACAATGAAGCCGAATATGAGGCCGTACTTGCCGGTCTTCGTTTCGCAGCAGACCTCGGTTCGGAGCATATTACGGCTTACAGCGATTCTCAGTTGGTAGTTCACCAACTCTCCGGCAAATATGAAGCTCGCGACGACCGAATGTCCCGTTACCTTACCGCTTTACAACACGCCAGCAAACAGTTCCGTAGCTTTTCATTGGAACAGATTTCTAGAGAACACAACGCCCATGCCGACGATTTGGCCGGACTCGCGTCGGCCACGGACGCTGGGGGGCAGAGGACCGTATCTATCGATATCCTCCCACAGCCGAGCATCGAAAAATCTACGGCCGAGCCAGTGTATTGCATCTCACAGGAACCCAGTTGGATGGACCCCATTGTAGCGTACCTTCGGGACGAGACGCTACCCGAAGACCCAAGGGAAGCACACAAAATCACTCACAAAGCCGCCCAGTTCTGGCTAGGACCCGGTAACAAACTCTACCGGAGAGCTTTCTCGGCACCTTATCTGCTTTGTGTGCACCCCAAACAGACAGGGGCTATTCTTCAGGAATTACAGTCGGGCAGCTACGGATATCACTCGGGAGGACGATCGCCCGTGCATCGTGCTCTGACTCAAGGCTATTGGTGGCCTAACATGAAAAAAGAGGCCGATGTGATGGTAAAAAGTTGCGACCAATGTCAAAGGTTCTCTCCGCTCATACATCAGCCAGCCGAACAGCTCAATCCCCTTTCCAGTCAATGGCCATTTGCACAATGGGGGCTGGATATAGTCGGAAAATTCCCTGCGGCCCCAGGAGGCTTTAAATTCTTGATCACCGCTACAGACTACTTCACTAAATGGATCGAGGCCGAACCATTGGTCAAAATTGAAGACAGAGATGTGAAGAGGTTCGTATGGCGGAATATCATATCAAGGTTTGGTATCCCCTATGCTCTCATATCAGACAACGGCACGCAGTTCGTTGGGGACCTGTTTACCGACTTCTGCGCCGAGCACAGGATCCGCTTCTTCAATTCCACACCGTCATACCCTCAGTGTAACGGACAGGCCGAAGCTTCTAACAAAATCCTCCTGGGCGGAATCAAAAAACGACTAATGGCAGCAAAGGGTAGGTGGGCCGAAGAGCTGTACAGCGTTCTATGGGCATACCGGACCACGCCTCGCCGCTCTACTGGCCGAACACCGTTCTCCTTGGCCTTTGGCATAGAAGCTGTCATACCTTTGGAAGCTGGCCTCCCGACGATGCGGACAGAAGGATTCCATCCGGACACCAATGACAAAGCTTTGTCAACGGCCTTAGACCTGGCCGAAGAACAGAGGGAAGCTGCTCGGATCCGAATTGCCGCTTATCAGCAAACGATATCTCAGGGCTATAACGCCAGAGTTCGGCCCAGATCTTTCAAACCGGATGATCTTGTTCTGAGAAAGGTCGTCGGCGCGAAACGTACAAATAAGCTCGGTCCTAATTGGGAAGGTCCCTACCGAGTGATCAAGATCGTTGGGGTCGGCTCCTACAAACTGGAAGACATGGATGGGATACCTATTCCCCGACCTTGGAATGCTCACAACTTAAGGAAATACTTCCATTAAGTTCTCTCTCTGTTTGTTTTATCACGAGAAGTGCGTGGTCTACGGCCTCACTCTCTTCAGTTTATTCATTTTTGGTTTATTTTTGTAATCATGATTTGTTAGCAGTTTATAACACTCCTCATGATCGGTTTAATGTTCACTTAGTGAAATTTTTGAAATTTCTCCAAATGTTCGGCAAAGTGCCTCTCTGTTATCCGTTTCAGAACGGTTCGGTTTAATATTTACTTAGTGAAATTTTTGAAATTTCTCCAAATGTTCAGCAAAGTGCCACTCTGTTATCCGTTACTGAACGGTTCGGTTTATTCTATACTTAGTGAACTTTTTGGAAATTTCTCCAAACGTTCGGGGACTTGCTTCTATGTTATCCGTTACTGAACGGTTCGGTTTATTCTTTACTTAGTGAAATTTATGAAATTTCTCCAAACGTTTGGCGACGTGCCTCTATGTTATCCGTTACAGAACGGTTCGGTTTATTCTATACTTGTGAAATTTTTGAAATTTCTCCGAATGTCCGGCATTGTGCCACTCTGTAATTCGTTACATAACGGTTCGGCATTAGCTATGCAATTGCACGAAAGGAAATAAACCGAAGTGCTTCGGTGATCATTACAAAAAAGAGACAAATGGGCACGGCTCGGCAAATAAAAGTTGATCATATTCAAAAGAGAAGTTCATTACACGGAAAGTCTACTACTACGAAAGCAAAATGAAGATGGAATTGGCGCGCAGGCCCTACTCTAATTTCCTACTTAAGCGGCCGGGCCACCATCTTCGGCAACGGAGGAGTCAGGTACTCGTTCCGTATCCGAGAGGCCAGTCTCTTGGGCCGGGGATTGCACGACGGCGGCAGCATCACTGGCCGGCTCGGCAGCGGCAGAAGGTTCTCCGTAAGGCGGGATGTTGTCGTACAGAGCAGACCCTTCCGGCACTTCAGCAGCCTTCAGGGCCCGGGAATAGCCGCTGCGGAAGGCTCCCTCCAGCAGTTCAGCCAGCTGGGCATTGATGCCCTCCATTTGCTTCAGGAATTTCTCCTGAGCTTCGGCATAGCCTTCACTGTAGCCCTTGGCGTCGGCCTCATCAACCTTCTTGGCCGTCTCAGCCTTTGAGGCTTCCAGCTCTACGGCCAGAGCCTTCCCATTCTCCTCGGCCAATGACAGGGCCGTGCGGATGGCATTCCGCTCTTCTCGCATAACGTTCTTCGACGCACTCTCCTGCTCGAGCGAGGACTTCAGGGTGCGGATTTGGTGGGCCTTCCGCATCAGCCCGTCGGATACCGGACCCAAGTGTTGGGTAGCCTGCAAAACATGACCGAAGAAGCAATCAGTACGGAATATGAAAAGGACTTAGCAAAATTAAAGAGAATAAAAGGTACAGTACCTTCACCATGAGCCGAGCCATTTGAAGGAATGACTGGTCCAAAGTCGTCGGCAGGGCCTCGGCATCCTTAAGGAGTGTCATCCCTTCGGCCAAGGTCAACGCCATGAGCGGGTCGGCGTTGATGGTATCGGCAACTGTCAATGGTCGGCCCAGAAATGTGAGCTTCGGAGCAAAAATTGGGGGCGTTGATGTGCCCGTTGCTTCAGTCGAAACCGGGGGCTGGCTCGCCTTCGGCGGAGCCATAGCACCCCCCTTTGAGTGCCCGGCCACAGAGGCCTTCTGTCGGGAGTCCTCCTTGGACTCCCTCGTCTTTTTCGCGGCGGCAGTGTTTTCCTCCGCTCCTTTCCTCTTCTTCTGAAGATCGGCAGTACGGGGGGGCTGCTGTGTGGATCCGCCGACGGCAAGCTTCAGCGTCACCTCTTCCGGAGCCTTCCTCGGCATGTTGGTGGCTTCTGTGATAAAGGCCCTCAGTCCTTGTTCACTGAAGTCGAATGACGAACAGTGACTATAACCTGACGAAGTGGTCGAAGAACAGGTACCTGAGGAGATCTGAATGACCTCGTTCGGCGTTGATTCCTCTCGCGGTTCTCTGACCACTCCGAGCGGAACAGTGTCGGCTCGGTTCTCTTCTAGAGCTTCGGAGCTCTCGCTGCTGCTGGAGTCTCCTCGGCATTTGAGCTTTGACCGATAAACCTCGACGTAGCCGAGCAGAACGGAGCAGTGTCTGTGCCTCCTCCGAACGGTGAATGCTCGGCTGATTCTGTCCCAGTCCGCCTTGCTCCGTAGACGGTCGACGACTCCTTTTCCTGCAGAAAGACAAAAGAGTTAGAAACAAGTTAAAATGCAGAGACGAACAAGCTAACAAACCGTACAAAGACTCACCGGCGAACCCAGGAACACGCGGAATGGGATGATAACGAAATTCGCCAGACGCGAATTCGAACTCTCCTCGGACTACGACGAAGTCGTTGGCATACTTGTCGGAGTCCGGAAGGCCTCTGATCAGCCTCCTCTGTCCGGTTCGGCAGCTCAGGTACTTCCTCCTGGCCACCTTGTTCTGGCTTACTAAGTAGAGGCCGAACAGGTCTTCAACCTCGAATTCGAGGTGGTATCTCTCCTTCAGCTTTATGACCCCTACTACTATTCGATAGAAATTGATGGTCACCTGGGAGGGGGTCAGCTGGAGCACGTTCAGCACCTGCCGAAGAAATGGATGGAACGGGAACCGCACGCCACCCTCGATGATAGCCATCAAGGGCAGAACGATCTGGTAATCGTCTGTCGTGACGCTCTCCTCCGGCCGAACGAGGTCTACTGAGACACTGTCCGGAATGCCGTAGGTTGCGCGGAAGTCGGCAAGACTCTCCGGATCCTCGAAGAAGCGGGAGTAACGGTTCTTCCCCGAGTGAGTGGCCGACGTCTTCGGCATCACTTCTGGGGTCCCTACCGAGCCGCTGGTCCCAGCTTGTTCGGCGCTAGTGGATGACATCTCCGCTGAGTCTACTTCTGGTCTGGACATCCTATAAAGAGTGCACGGGTGTTAAACATAAAAGGGTGAGGTCCGGTCAGACTCAGCTGAGGCCTAAACTAATGGGGCCGGGGCTTCGTAGCCCCTCAGGATATCCTCGGCAAAAACACCGTCGCTCGGCTAGAACGCTTGTCGCTCGGCCAAGTCCTGGGTTTTTGCCCAGGCGACAACGGTGATTCCTAAGTTCACCCTAAACCTACCAGAAAACGAAACCTATTGCAAAAGAAAGGTAACAGGAGACTTACCCAGTGAATGCGTTGATTGCTTGATGGACTTCGAAGATCTTCAAACTCTGGGCGATTGCGTAAGGGAAATTTTAGAGAGAGAGGGGGTCGCAAGGATCTGGGAGTTGGAAAAGCTCCAAGATCTCCCAGGCCCTCTATTTATAAGAGGCCTACCAAGGCGGGAAAACGGCCGGCGTGAGTAACGAGGCGCCCCCGCACGAGGATCTGAAGTGTTTCGCCTTCAGCTGTCAGATGAAGCCACGTGTCACCGTCTCGTCGCCCGACGCTTCGCATGCGCCGTTCTGCAGCGTCGCTCCCACTCTACCGTCGGATGAAGCCACGTGTCGCCATCTCATCGCCCGACGCTTCGCGGCCGCCGTTCAGCAGTGTCCTTTCGGCTTCGCCATTAAAGGAAGCCACGTGTCACCATCTCATCGCTTGACGCTTCGCGTGCGCCGTTCTGCAGAATCGCTTCGGCTCTGCCGTCGGATCGAACGCCACGTGTCGCAATCCCAGCTCCTGACAACTCACGTGCGGCTCTGACCCTTTTACCAAGCACTATGCAGCGTTCTCTCAAAATATGATGATTCCTAACAGAGCCAACCTCGCAGGTCTGTTCGGTTCCGAACAGAATGCCCCAGGGCATCAATAACTAACACAAGTTCTCCACGGCCGTCAAGAAAAATCTGCCTTCGTGCCGGGGCTCGGCCACATGGTCAATTCCCCCGTACCGAGCTGCGTACGACTGAATTGAGGGGCTATTGTAGTAGGCCGGAATAATCATTAATGGGCCCCCGGCCCATGATCAGCTGCACCATACTCAGGGGCTCCACGAAGCCCAAACTCATCTGGGTTGGGCCGAACAGCCTATCGGCCGGAGTCTTTGCTCGGCCGTTCGAAACAGGTTTGGTACACATCCTTGCCGAACAGTGGGATCACAATCCGCACCGATCTTCGGCCAGAATCCCCTCTGGCGGCTTCTTGGCCAGGGCACCACAGAGACATCCGGTTATTCGGTTTCCAAAGCACGAACACACGTTCTCCGCTTTCTAAGGGACGTGCGGGCACACTGTTCCAACCCACTTGGGCGTGGAACGCGTGGCAGATCACATCCTTCCGTTCCGCATGGGAGGGGGACACGTGCCAACGTTCCCACATTCTTCGGACCACGTCCTACACACTGGGCCGGACGTTCCGGAGACGGTTGGACTCCTACCCTATAAATACCCCGGCGGCACTCCAATCCAAGGTACATGCACATTCGCGCTTAGAGCTACTTTCAAGTTATTTCATCTCTTCCTAAAGAGCTAACTTGATCGTCGGAGTGCCCACCGGAGATCCAACCCCCCGGTGTGCACTAACTTAGTGTTGAGTGTTTTGCAGATCATCTGAGAAGATCCGATTCTATAACCCGAGAAGTCTAGAGTGGATTCCAATATACATTTTACGGATATCAATATATATTCACAAATATGAATACAATATTTTACAAATATGGATGTTCTTTTTATTAGGAGCAAAAGCTTGAGTTGAAAAATTGAACCGAATCGATAAACTAAACCGAACCTACATTTTGATTCAATTTTTCAATCCAATTGGTCTAGTCCAGTCTAGTTTTGGATTTAAAAAACAAACCCGATTCAATTTTTAATTTTAATCGCCTAGGAACCAACCCTAAAAAATAAAAATCTAACCTCATACATTCAATCGTTGACTTGAAATCTTTAATTTTGGACTTTAAAAGTGATTCTACATGTTTTTTAAGTCTTTCTTTTTAGCTTTTATTTTATGTTTGAACCTTTTAATTTTTTAAAAGTTTTTTAATTTAAGTTTGGACCAAATCAAATTAAAAAATCAATTTTAAAATAAAATCAATATGAATTTGGTTCATTTGACGAGTCTTTTTTTTAGAGTCTTTTTTAATATTAAACTCAAGTTCTATCGAATTGAAATCGAAAAAATCAAACCGAATTAAACCAAAATAATTTAGTTCGGTTTTAATTTATAACAAACTAAATTGAAATTACTGATGATCCGATTTTTTTGGTCAAGCAATATTAAATCGGACCGATTTCATCCTTATCTTTTAGAATAAGTCTACTAAAACATCAAGTTGCATATCTAAGTGTACATCATTCTTACATGACATATCATTATAAAGTAAAATATAAAAATAAATCCCATAAATTTTGATATGTATTCAAATTAATAGATGTCACATAAACATGATGTGCAACGCGATGTGTTAATAACATTGGTCTATCTTTTATACATTAGAGGGCGGTTAGTATTTTTCTAAACAGTAATATTAGGAACACAGACGGTCTGAACACATTCGGATACAAATGTGTTCAGAATCGTTGGATGCACGTGGAATTCTCAATAATTTAAGAACCTCATATATATCTAATAGTTTCGGACACATCTGTATCCGAATATGTTCGGACTGCCTGTGCACACAGACTTTCCTTTTTCTAAATAACAAATCGAATCATAGGTGTAACGGCGTTTGGTGGTGGTGTTGATGTTTACTTTAGCATTCAAATTTCGTGAAGCGGTTGAATTAATGGCGGGACCTACTTAGTGCCACGTGTCAGAATATTAGTGATGCGTGACGTGGAATTGGCGGGAATATGCCCAAGGTGTCAAATATCTCGTGCTTTATTCCTTGTCAGTTCAACTTTATTGATTTCCTATTTACATCATCACAATCATAGACAAAGGGGCTTGTTATTGAAGCAACCGGGATTTTGTTATGCACAACGAATATAAAGATACGTTTCGTATTAAAATAATATTATTTTTATTAAAAAATATTATCTAATCATTTGAGTAATATTTTAATAGTCAAAAATATTATTTTGATATGCAAAACACAATAATTTTTAACAATTATAAATGCCACAATTTTTTAAATTATATAATCTCTTTTACTTTCAAACTATTATGCAGTTATTGACTAAATATTGTTAGTTTAACTATTAAAATTTCAAGTTTGAGATTTTTTTTAACGAAACGAACTATAACATAATTTTTATCTCGTCCGAAATAATTTATGTTGGATTTTGCGATTTTTCTAAAGTCAAAATTCTGATAGAATTTGAAATGTCTAAATTTTGGCTTTAACTTTTTTTTTTAAAATTCAACATAAATTGTTTTGAACATGATAAACATTATGTTACGGTTTATTTTGTCAAAACAAATCTCAAACGTGAAATTTTAATAGGCTAACTAAAAACATGACTAATTTTTACGATATAAAAAATAACTGCATAATAATTTGAAAAATAAGATAGGTCAAAGTAATGGGAAAAAAATATTGAGGATTTATTGGGTTAATTTTGTGTAAAAAGAAAAATAAATTGTTTCAGATTTTATTATTTTATATAAATAAAACACATTTATCTTGAAATATTTATGAAGGATTGTGCAAATGTAGTATACATTTAGTGTGTAAAAATCGTACAAATATGTGATGAAGTAGTAGAGATGGCAACAAAATGAATCTTACTGATATTCTAAAATTACAGTATGGGTCCATTTGGACTGTGGTTTTTATGTGTTTATTTATTGAAATTTTTTTCGTCCTTATTTGAAATTTTTTTGCAATTTTTTATTTTTCATCAATTTTTTTTGATTTATTGGTTCATCTCGACAAGAGCTTTCAGAAAATTTATCAATCATCGGCTAAATTTGAAAAAAGTTCAGAAAAAGACAAAAATAAATCAAAAAATAGAATTTTTTGTACTTATTCGTCGTCTTTAGTAATTTTTTTTTAACTTTTGGACACAATTTTATACTCATTAGATTCTTTTCATCAAGACGGACCAATAAACTACAAAACATTGAGATTTAAACAACAAATGCAAAAAAAAAAATGAATAAAGACAAAAATTTAAAATAAATAAATACTAGAGGCCAAATAAGACCATATCAGACTTCGTTGCAGTACTTGTCAAGAATGCAAAAGGTTATATATTGATCGTACTCAACAAAGTTCAATTATTCACATCTACGAAAACTCACTTTGTATACTTATAGGCTTAAAACTACATAATTTTGCAACATTTGACTATCCTATATAGATAATATAAGACTGATATTATAATTTTTCAACCGCTCGATTTGGATATCTATTAGTGTAATGAATTATATCATAACCGAACCTAACCTGAACCAAAGTTATTAATCCCATTCCGTTCCGCTCTCATAACGATTTCTGGCAACTATTCCAGACTGTTCTGGCGTGTTCTGGTCAATACTGGCTGGTACCATACTGTACCGGCTCATATTTAAAAAAAATCTAAAAAATTCAATTAATATTTTTTTGGCTATTTAGACATAAATAGAGGCTAAAATCATCTTTTTTTATGTTTAATAATTTATTTTTAAATTGTAATACTTTATTTTATATGTTCAATATGATTTTTTGTTAAAAAATATCATTTAAAAATATATATTAATTTTAGCGATAAATTCGAAAATGGTACGCCGGTACACACTTGTATCGGTACGTACCGTACCAGTAACAAAACCGGTATACTTACTGGTATGAGATTGATAACTTTGATTTGAACAAGTAATTTTCTGGCTCTACCATAATCATGTCCACACACCCAAAAAAAAAAAACAAAAACAATTACAATTCAAGAACAAAAAAAGCGGTTCAATTTGGATACGGAACGAATTCTCATTCATATAAATAACACACTTAAACAATGCCTAGCAAGAGTGGAATCAGGATTCAACATTTAGAGGGGCGAGGTTTTTTTTTTTTTTTTTTTTGAGAAAGAGAAGGAGCCGAACATAATGAAAAAGAGCCAATATATATATATATAGATATATATATTTAATAAGTTCTAAAATTTATAACTACATCCTTATTTTTTTTGAAATTTTTGAGAGAATCCGTACCCCGGCCCTTCTTAGTTCTGGCCCTGATGCCTATGAAGAACATCATATATTCTGAGAGAGAGAGTTGGGACATAAATCTCGAATCTTGTTAGGCTGGATAATAATTTTAAAGTATCATCACATAATGTCTAATCCCATTAGCACTACATATGCTCATGGGTCTACAATTTAAGTGGGTGGCCCTACTTGGAGAGGGACTCGTTTTTATCACCATGTGATAGATGATATACAACTAGCTAGAGAGAATATGCCAATGGGATAACCTATAAACCTTGTTTTCACGCCTTCCTGAATTAGATTCCTTACGTGCGTTCACCATTGTAGGAAAAATAATGCGATAAATTCAAATAGTCGATCAATAATTCAAAAAATATACATCTAATTTTATTAATAATAGAATCAATAAATACATAATTGATAATACAATAATCGAAATACAGAAATAAATACAGTGTTATCGAATCGAGTCATCTGTTTATCACAGTTCCTTTAAAACTAAATCGCTGCCTCACCGTGGGTGTTAGAGGATAGCTCTGGCATCATCTCCCAGGGTAAAACGGCTCCACGAATTAGGTAACACCTAACCTCGTTCGCCTGTCGAATTTACTCGTGTCTGACTCTCTCTCACTAGAATAATGAACTCGAAAATTTCGTTGGATCTACTCTTCCTCAATACCAAAAACGAGCTTAGTATATAAAGACCTTTGGAATCCATAAGCAATGAAAAGACTGTAATAAATGAAGTCAGAAAACGTAATAACTCTTGGATAGTACATGACGACCTTTAGATGATACACGAATGATCTTTGATGGTACACGAATGAATAAATCCCTTGGATGGTACATGAATAAGATATCATGGTGACTCTTCAAATGTGAAATGACCGAGAATTTTCGATTGCCCCAAGACCCTCCGATGTCCCGTTCATTCAAACCCTTTGAATTTCCAACAAACATTTCCTAAGTGTTGTAGTTTGTTTCCTTATATTTTCCTAATACAAAAAGCTTTGGAAATACTGCACAACCTTGACCTGTGCAATCAAAGTTCTCCCTCTTTTAACTTCGCCGATATTAGATTTTCGACGAGGTATGTGAAGTCTCAGTGAACGTTAGAATAGATGATTCATGATTTTACATCACTTGGTAAATACAAACATTTAGTTTCATATGTAATACATCATGACTACGCCTTGTACATGATTACAGAGGGAGTGTAGCCTTCTATAATGCAAACAAAACAACGTAATTTTACCCTCGAAACTACATCTTTTTTACTTATCCCGTAAATTGTTGCCAAAATACATGGAGTAAAAAAAATATAATTTCAAAAGTAAAACAGGCAAACTAAGTCATTTTACCCATGCTAAGTTACACTAAAACCCACGAAATTTCTTATACAAGAGCTTTTAAAATCGTGAAGACACGATAGACCCCTAAGCTCAATGATAATTCACATTAAGCATGCTTATCCTGTAATAATATAACGATAAGTGAATTATTATAACTATGAAGTCTATAAAGTTTGAGCAATCAAAGTGAATAATATCATACAAAACGAGAGTGAATCATTATAAAGTAAAATATGCATATCTTTCTCAGACCTCTTAATGAGAGAGATGGATTCCGAGACTCGAGCATGTAATCATAAAATGGGAAGTATGTGCAAAGAAAGAAGCTGGGATCATACATATATATATAGATATAACTGGAGTCTCTTCGCATAAGTCAGAACATTGCACTAACAGTTAAATTCGATCATATATACAGATATGCACACTGCTACATACATACATTTTGGTGAAGTAGGGGAGAAGTGGAGGAGGAGGTAGTAATGAATTACAACTGAGAGGCCCCCCTCGTCAACTTGACCCCAATGGGCAATGGCTTTTATGTACAAATTTCATCCTCCTCTAACATCTGTAACAAATTTAATCATGTCAGAATTTGCGTTCTCTGAGACAAATCGGAAAACTAAAAATTTTAGAATTTCAAAAAGTTAAAAAATAAGCCAAAAATGGTCTTGAGTTTTTTTTTTTTTGGGTTGGGGTGGGGGTATTCTGGGAGTGCAGGCAGTTTTGTTCAGAGCATTAGCTTCATTCTCATTGATTGAAATCGTGTAAATCCCACCTCTACAACACACTTTTTGACAATAATGTGACAATCTCAACCGAAAGGGTAATGTTCACCCATTTCGGTATTCTGGTCTTTAGCATATAGTTTCTAGTCAGGATCATTTATGCAAAAGCAAGACCGACACCTTAAAGAGCCAAGAAAAAGGGAATCAGGGCCCTCTAGTGAGCCCATCCGGCCATCTATATCGGCAACGGACGGCTTAAATTCAAATTAATATTTATTTCCGAAATAATTAATAAATAATGATTTAAATATGAGCCGTCCGTTGCCAAGATGGACGGCCGGATGAGCTCACTACACACATGAAGTGAGCCCCTCACTACAGGGCCCCCATCTCCAAGAAAAAGGCAAAATTCATCCGTTCGATAAAAGTTTGTCCAAATTCGTGTGCATTTTGGGGTACAGGTGGCAATTTCATCCGATTCCGTCTAATTATTTCCATTACCCGCCCCATTCAGATTGGAGTTTTGAAATTATTTTGCAAATCAAATCGGATTTGGAGGCAAAAAATTTAAAGAGTTCGAGGATATCCGATCCGATCCGATCCCCTCCCCTCCCAGATCTCTGTCCATTTTTTTATACGTATGGAATACACACGCATATATAGAACTACTAATATACTTTTAGAACTATTTTAGCGAAATTATAAACTTTTGAAAAAAAACCGGACCTGGGCAGGGATCCTGATCCCCATTTGGTATGAGAATGGAGGATGGAGTTTATTCTCCATCCAGAAACGAAGCGGGAATGAAGGCGAATATCAAGTTTGGAGATCAAAGACGGGAGTAATCAAATTCGCCTCCGATCCCGTGAGTCGACATCCCTTGGGAAGAGAGAGTGAATCAAAGCAAACTGAGATTGAAAGGCAATTGCAACACTTATACCTGTTACGTCCAGTTCCTCTTGGACCTGAGTTGAGTAAGTTTGTCCCTCCATTGAGCTGTAAAAAGGAAGGGAAAAAATGAGAATCATAACTCCCAACAGCAGTGAGGAAACGACACCAACAAACATTATACGGTAGCGACCACATATGATAACTTCCGGCTTGCTTGAACCAAATCTTGGCTCTACAAAAGACCCGCAGAATTTGAATGTGCAAGCTACCGTGCAATATGAAGAAAATATTAGACAACTAGAAAGATCCATAAGCAGGTAAAAATATTACCTAGTGTGCTGGATCTTGGCCGTAACTTGGTAAAGCCCAGTTACCAGGCAAACCCAATGAAGACCAAAGCCTAACATGGTCTGCTTGGCCTTGCGCAACTTGCCAACTAGGTGGGCGGACGCCATGTGGCTCGGGCCGAATCAGGACCTCACCAGGGAGACCCGAGCAGCATGGCTACATCTGTTTCCACATGGCCTCCAGGTGGCTTGGTCCTGGCACGTGGCATCCGGTGTGTTATACGTGCATCAGGGTAGCGACAGTTATTTCTAGAGTCATGGAAAAAGTGTTGCTCATATGAAGGCTTGGAACTCAAGTTTGGTTTTTGTATAACGGGTAACTCCAGGCCAAAAGTAGAGTACACGATACTCTCCTTTTAAACAGTACTTTTTGATTATCCTTCTGATTCCAAGACTGACTTAAGCATTAGAGTGCTTTCCGACTGACACTAGGGGGAAAACACTAACTAATCCTTGCTTTTGCAGCACTAAAGAGATTATAAGAAGGTTACGAATCAAATACTAAGCAGACAAACATCCGGTCTCACCAATTACCAAAAGCCAAATTTACATAATTTACACACACATTGAAGAAGACTTTGTACTTCCCGTTTGTCCATGTGCATGCTTCTAAGGGAAAGACTTGGTCAGGTGGTATCGTAAATAAGAGAGAAATTGATTTGAGAAAAGGTCTAGCCCATCCCCCTAATATACTATACTTCTTCACCTTCACCTTATCCTGAAACACGAATCAGAAATAACATAGATAATAGCTTTGAGCTATCTTTAGTTCTTAGGAGGATCTTCAATTCTGAAGCCACGCCCCATCTTGGGAATCAAGTGTTACCTGCAAGGAAGCATGACCTGTAGTTGAGGACAGAGACATCCTCCCTCCTGCAGAAAGGCTGGACCTCGAGTTAAGTTCAGGTCAGCCTCAAGCTCTCCAAATGTATTTGTATAGGCATTTCCCCCCCCCCCCCCCCCAAAATTGTTGTGGGGGGAGTGCAATGCTAAGAACACGTCAAGGTCAGTACGTTCTGTTATTGATATCTGAATTTAATACAGAGGATAGCATGATTTTTAAGGTGGAAGTGCGTGGGGTTGAAATATTTTTTGTCATGGTATTTTCTCCTTATTTAGGGTTGTCACTCATGAGTGGCAGTAAGTAGACAGTTTGTGATGTAATCTAATCCTAAAGAAATGACCCAACCCCGAAACATCCGCGCGCGAGAAAGAGAGAGCGCAACTTCCATCGTCCACAAATACTAAGGTTTAAACGGAAGAATAAAAGAATTGCAAATTGATCCAAGGAAAGATAGATGCAGACCTGCATCTCTATACCGTTCCTCAACAGCAGCAATCAGCATGTTGCGCACGAGATTGAACTCCATTGTTTCAGCGCATGGCTGGCCGGTAGGCCTGTAAAGGCATCAGTTAAAACCCATTCTTCCCCCAATGACACAAACTTTAAACAAAGGGATTAAAATTTTGTCCGTCAAATGATACTGTGGTCATAACATGAAAACCCTAGTCTCATCTAGGTATCCTCATTAAAAATACTCTCTTTAGAAATCTAAACTCCACCTTCAAACTGTATCCTCCAGAACACAAAAACTTCATGCTAGCAAGAAATAACAGAATGCCCAAAACAGGAGGAATAAAGGCAAATCATCAAGAAATTGAACTCACCTGTCCAGCTCAGTAAACAATAGGCCATCCGAAGAAGAGGCCCGCATTGACATCTTTGCAGATTCAATGACTCGCATCCCATCACTATATGCCAAACGTTTGTTGACTTGGATAGGCACCTGCAAAAAATAAGGAAAAAGACATTGAACAAAGAAAGGTTTTGTCCCACGTAGGTCTCCCGTACAATTCCAAATGATGGTCAAGCCAAATTTACAAAAGCCTAGAATGATTAAAGCATTTAGCATGGCACAATGCTTGAATATAACTAGGCAACTGGCATTTCGGCTGACAACCTCCTGAACAAAATTTGATACATTCCGTAGCATTGACTGTCCCTATGTTCGTAAACCGCATACCTATAAGTACTCCATGAATTGGGAAAGTTGATGGTATCGGCTTGGTAGCATTAATAACTACGAAATTCTCATGCACGTCGATTAAAACCGAAAAGTTAGGAAATCCATTATTTCAGCATTATGAATACTTGGGAGGGTATGATTTCTATGAGCACAAAAGATGATTTAACATTCATGGGATAGTCTGAACCACATTCAGATCGATAATGACTAAGAAAATCAACAAATTTAGCAATTTCTCTGAATTTCAAAATAGGGAAGAAGGTTAAAAGACAACAAACTGAAATTTTCTTCAATGTTAACTTGTATAACTCCGTCCACTCATGCTATTTTTACACACGTCCTTGACCTTGAACTGGAACTTTCCCAACTTCTGCCCAGTAAAATGAAATACATATCAATTCCATTTATTTCAAGGTAAGTGCCACATAGAAATGTAACTAAACCCAACAATCAGTTCCCTATCATGGCAACATCTACTTTATTGGCCATCAAACGTATGAACCATGATGAAACAGGACCTAAAAACCCAACAATGTGTTGTTTTTCCCATACGTATTGTATAGGCTGCTAGGGATAACCCCTGGCAGCCTTGTTTGACCCATAAGATAACTCCTTGATTTGGTTAAATCTTGAAAGATCCCAATGCATGCTTAAGCAATTGTCGCTTTTGGCTTTTTTCTTCATAGCTAGGGCTATATATATCACATGTATTAAGAGTGCAAGGCAATGTCAAAAGGTACAAAGAAGAGAGGGTGACGAATAACCGCTTTGCTCCTTGTTCAACCTAACAACTAGACTTGTGATCGAGAGTAGCTCCCCCTGTCACAAGATTCCCCCTCTAGCCTATATAGTTGTCCAACCTTCTTTCCTTGCAGAACTTCTCGATCTTCCTTGGAAATCTTGAAAATTCCTTTACTCGTCGTTAAGCAACTACCCTTCGAATCCAGCACCCCAAAGGAATCATATTCTTCTTCGATCCCGGTACATGTCGGACTTCCTCTAACATAACCCTTCTTCTGTTTGACATGCGGAATCTAACTGTTCATTTGACAACAATCTTGCTCCCATAATAATTGGTCATCCTAACAATTCCGCCATCGTATGCCACGTAACTAGTGAAACTTTTCCTGTCCGCACACATGTGGATTGAACACCCGGAGCCTAAAATTCAGTCTGATTCCCAAACTTTGTGCTTCTTGTTGTTGTTGTTGCCAGAAGTGCATATTCTAAATCCTCGGGTTCCAAAACAAATGTTACCTCTAAAGAATAATTCTTCCCTTTATTTGTTTTATACTCAAGACAATACCCCTCAATATGCCTCTCCTAATGGACAATAATAGCGGGCATACCAACGACAAGTTGATTGCCCTCTATTCATACTTTCGTTGGCCTTTATCTGAGCTCCACCTCTCTCACTTATCACATGAGTCTGTAGCTGTTAGTGTCCATCTCCATCCTCCGCACATAATCGTTGAACACTTCATCCTTAACTATACTCATGGTTATCTTCTCGTCTCGTGTTGAATTGCTGAGAGAAACCACCAAATCCTCCTAGTAGTGTGGAAGGGAACTGAAATAACAAGGCATGCGCCTAGTCGTTGAACTTCAACTCGACACTGGCCACTAGTTAACCAAATCATGGAACAAACTCGTGCACTCCGCAACTGAACTCTCACTCCAGAGTTTCGGATTTACAACTCCTAATACGTAACGCCTTATTCCACGATGTCTTCGATTGGTACATCGCCTCCATCTTCATCCACATGGTATATGTGCCATCTCTTGGGCTATATGGTGGACCATCTCATGTCCGACACGTTGCCGGATCAACCCGACCTTCTTCGTATGCATCTTCTTCCAATCCTCGGCCTTCATGTCTGTAGATTTGATGCCCTTCAGCTCCAAAGGATCGTACAAATCCTCACAAAAGAGCATATCCTCCATCCTTGGCTTCCAAATTGCATAGTTGGTCACCGTCAACACGAACATGAAACTCATCTTGACCTCCGACATATCTCCTGGAAGCAAGAAATCATTGAATACCCCTTGGACTCTAGGTTTGCCTTGAAATAACGAAACTAGCCTCTTGGGGCTATAAATATGAAAACACCGCAATATCGGAGTCGAATCTCAAAAAACGGAGCATGGGGTTGGATCCAGAATGTCAAAATTAGTTAAAAAAACACTATGGTTTTCCTAAATCGGAGTTAAAAAGGTTCCAAAATCTCAAAAAACGCATTCTGAAATATTCCTTAAAACTAGGGAGTATTCCTACTGACTAGGCAAATGCTGACTGGTCCTCTCAACTTATGTTGCACGCCATATGGAGATAGGCTCAACACTGTCTAATGTGGCACCAAGTGGCACTATTACCTCATCACTTTTGTTGAGGTGACAATCCACGTGGCTTGTTGACGTGGCATCCCGACACTTTCAGCTGGCGTGGCAGCCACATGACTGTTCACTTGGGTGCCGAGTCAGCACTTTCACTGACGTGGCACCCTGCGTGTCAGCTGAGCCAGCTGATGACTGGATCAGTTTGCCGACGTGACTGCTGACGTCAGTGATGATGTTGTCATATTCTTCTTCCTCATCCAGCCGCACATGAACTGCACACCATGAGTGGATCTTATGCACCTGTCACGTGCCGCCTTCAACAGGCACGTGACGCCTCTCCGGTGATTGGAACGCTAGCTGACCACCAACTTTGGGTTCGTCTCTTCGTCCCAGACACAAATGTGTGGTCAAAACAAATTTTCAAACACCTCGAAATTCGACAAAGTTGGCAAAGAAGAGAAGTTTCAATCAATTCTCACAGTCAACCTAGGCTCTGATACCACTTGTTAGGGATTGAAAAATGTCACACACCAACACAGTAGAACAATCCTTGAGAGAAAATTTCAATTTATTGATTACACATAACAAGTTACAAAAAACTCTCAGAGGAGGACGATAACCAAAACCTCAACTCCCTCTCTCTCTCACACTCATTGTATTGCTTATTCTCTACTCTGTCTTCTCTCTCAATTGCGCCACACTTTACAGTCTCAGTACATGTAATATATATAGCCCTAGCTATGGAGGAAAAAGCCAAGAGCAGCAAATGCTCACGCATGCATGGGGATCTTCCAGGATTAAACCAAAAACCAAGGAACTATCTTCTCGTCAAACAAGGCTGCCAATGGGTTACCCTAGCAGCCCATTCAATACAAATTGGAGAAAAAACAACATACTATATGTTCCTAACCAGGAATCAGAAGAATCAGCTCCTTCCAAGAGGTTACTCGCGCTCTTCCTAGATCTGTGATTACATAATCATCTCCTCAAAAGGACTACAATCTGCGTGTCCGATAGTATAATATGGCGGGGTCACATTGAAATTTTCATCCTTCGTTCTCTACCATTCATGAAAATTGTCCATCAACTGAAATTGTAAAAGATGTATTTTGATATTGATAAAGTTAATACACATAAAAGACCACCATTATTTAATCACCTGTTTCTCTCCCTCGTACTATTTTTTTTTAAGTCCATCCATGAATTAGGTGTCACTATGGTCCGCACACCATTGCCCTTACCTGGGGCTACCATATGATCCCTGTTCTACTTTCTTATTCTCTTTCACTTGACCCTTCTCATTCGATTGCTGACAAATTTTGGACCAATTTCCTTCAGATACTGAAGTCCTCCCCCTAAAAACCCTATTGTCGGGCATTATCACTCAGTTGCCAGTTTTGCAAGGCAATAAGATGCAATAGAAAATGAAGAAGTATTGCAAGATGACATGTTTATGATGATAAACAACCATACACCTTATTAAAAAAAAAAGACAAACAACCATACAAGTCCACCAAAAGAGGTCCATTACTTAACTGTTCCGATGTGATCAATGAGAACACTCCAAGTTACATGAGTAAAAGTACCTTGCATCTAACTGCAATGTTTATGGCATCTGAAGGTCGAAGGTCAAAGCTGACACTCTCCTTTTCATCACCCACCTTGGATTCCAAAAAACCAAATATCAGCACCTACTTTCGAGCAAGTTCTATGGTCAAAAAAATTAATACAACAAAGTACAGCAGTCTACAAGCACATGCCTTTGAGAGGTATATCCGAGCAAAATATGCTTCATGCACTCTCTTGGTGACACGAACAAGCTTCACCTACATAAATGGTAATTTATAAACAAGTAGATCAAACAGAAATCGTGCGAAAGAGACATCAAGGTATTACTCTGAGAACAGCTGCTTCATGATATAACACACAAACTTACTGCATAGCCCATTTTCTCAATCATATCCTTCATAACTTGATACATGGTGGGCCTAGCCTGAAAAATAGCCAACAATGGATATCTAAATTAGTCAAGCATGGCCACCTTCTAGTATGAACTTACATGCAAAAAAAAAGTGATCCAGGAGAAATATGACAGCTTACAATTTGGACATTGCGTATGGCTGCCAGAAGCAAGACACTTGGCATCTCCACTGCAATTAAAAGGAAACCATTACTTGAGACCAAAGAAATATCACATATGCAAAGTCTTAAAAGAAACTTTCTACTACTGTAGAAATTAACAAACTCAACATGAACCTACAAACAATTAAAGGGAGCAGAAGACCCGTCCCGTCTTCCATCTTCAGTACGATAGCAGGATGTGGAGCACAATCAGGCAGATGCCCACCTAGAGGGTTGTTATGAACACATCTCAAATGCCTACCATCTCTCATCCTAATCATGAAGCCAGATGGGCCACTCTTCACCTCAACTACAAGGAAAAATTTAAGTCTCAAAAACATCAACAACCGTGAAGGGACACAAAAACTAGCAACAATAAATTTAGCAAAGCAGTGACAAGTACACAGTACAACAGCGCACTACTTAGAGCTATAGAACTTGGGAGAATATGACTCTAGCTTCCATGCATCGACGACAATGCTAAAACAGTTGCACGCGCATTCGCACAGAGAGAGGGGAGGAGAGAGAGAGAGAGGTCATCTCATTCCCCTTAAACTACCCTTCCAATTTTCACATAGAAGAGAGAAAAATGTGAGGAGGTTCAAGGAAACATCGAGGAAGCATGTTTACTGCTCACCATTCTTATTACCTGGCAATAAGCAATGCAAAGCACACAAGATATTCAGATAAGATTCAACTGATTGTATTGGAGAATACTGTTCACATTTTCTGTTTTGTGATGCAAAGCAACAAAATACAATATGTAATCGCCATTTATATCTTTCTTTGGCCAAACAATGAGCAAATGCATGCTCTAAAAGCGGATCCAAAGATGCTAGATACTTCAACACTATGGAACTTAAGGGAAGATACCTGCTTCAACGACACTGGAGTTGACATAGTCTTCGTGGTTTTCATTGAAATTCTCTGCCATACTACCGTTACCATTGGATGATGAACTGAAACTACATTGCACCTTCTTGTATTTCCGCACATGTAGACGGGCCACGTTGGTACCATTACCATTGATTCTTCTGAATCCCCAGAATCCACTTCTATGAATTTCAGCTTTTGTTAAAGGACTATTAACACGGATAGCATTAACTACAGTATGTTTTGCTTGGAGAGCAGGGCAAACAACTGGTCCTTGCAGAGAACCCATCTCGCTTTCTTTAATACCAATCATAAAAACAAAAGAAAACTATAATCAATAACAGAAATGAGAATCCGTTTTTTACGTAGAAACATGTAAGGCTTGACATGCAGAGAGCCCATTTATCAACATACGAATCCAAAAGCACAGACAACTTCATGAGTACATAGATCATCTTATCCATATGCTTGACCAATTACACAGATCCTCTTTATGTTCGCAGCTTAACCGAAACCACCGAGCCTCCTACCAAAGCCATTTCCGCACAAGCTTTCGCTTGCAAGAAGGGTGGCCCGAGAATTTTGCTCCTGGTGAGAGTTGAACTAGCGACTTGAGTTTGTCAATTAACGCTGTCATCCTTACCAATTAAGCCAACCCTTTGGGTTTTCCTTTTTTAAGCTTATATGCTAGTTAACTGAAAGTTTAGTAAGGGACTATCTACCCTTCAATTTTATTTTTCAATTTTCATTTGCAGAAAACACAGATTCAAGTCAACATTACAGATTTCGCAACCTACGACCTTCTGATTTTATTTTCTTCATATAGTTATCATTAAACGGCTTAGTCACACTGGCACAGAACCAAGGGCGGACAAAAGGGGGTGCAGACTGCAGAGGCGTGCCCGGCCCCTGCACAACTCCAAGTGTGTAAAAATTCCTAAAATTTCAAGTTATCAACCATTTTCTGTCACGCAAATGAAAATATGCAGCAACAACGTATATACACACAATCTTGTCTCTCGTCTCTTCCCTTGAAGCTAACAAATAGCAATATATACTTATGAAACTTTTGATACGCATGTATGTCTTAATATATGTAATGTCTTACACGTAAGGATGGGAACTTCGTTACCAACGAGGGATTAATAGTGTTCGGGCCGGCCAGTTACAAATTCTGGGTCTGCACATAGAGCACAGAATTTAACCGCCGCTGACCCACTATCATAAGTCATACCAACTCAATTTAAGTACCAAAGGATCATCAACCTCTCTCTCGAATTCGATCTAAGTTGTTACTCTCAAAATTTTAATAGTAATTAGATGCAATTCAGTCTCATAGCAGCATCAATTTAACTCACTCACTCTCTCTCTCTCTCGAATTCGATCCAGTTTTTACTCTAAAAATTAAATAGTAATTAGATGCAATTCATTCTCAAAGCAGCAGCACCTCTCTCTCTCTCTCTCTCTCCCTCTCCGCGCGCGCGCGCGCGCGTCCAGAATTGATCTGAGTATTAATTGTTGAAATTCAACAGCAATTGGATGATTAAATAATCTGTGAATCCGAATCTCGAAAATCATGAGAGAGAGACTGAAATTGAGCTACGTCATCACACCTGAAAGGCCTTTAGAAGCTTCGCGACTCCACAATCTTCGAAAAGATCGAGAGATCGTTTCTTTACGCAAAATCAATCGTCCAAGTCTCCAATCTGGTAATTGTCAAAAGACTAGCAAAATTCGAGCGTTCAAACCCCAACCATATACTTTTCAATTATCAGATCATTTGATCGATCTACGTTGAACAATCACCTCAGCCAGACCAATCAAAGGAATGATGAGAGAAAGAGGCGTTTCGTGTGAGAAGATAAGTGAGACTGTGGTTTGGCACAGAGAGAGGAAGATATTAAAAAACGGTAGTGGTTTAGACTAATGACTCGAGGCGAAAAGACAGGAATGGCCTTCTCTAAAAAGAAGGGAATATATGTAGCAAGACTGCACACAACCTATCCCACGTAGATTTCGAATACATTTATATTCGAATTTAAAATTTAATTTTCTTTACAAACTTTGTTCATCCTTTATCGTGTATAACTAATTTGAGATTCCACTTCAATAATCATAATTGTTTATTTTATTTTGATTAGTTATTACAAAAATAAAATATAAACTATGTGATAGAATATATCATTTCTCTTCCCGCAAGACATATGTCATATGTTGCATGTCCAGATAGAGACCGAAGCGTCTCAAGATGTTCCGAACCTAACTCACATACTATTTTATTGGGCGAACAATCCAACTCTTGGACTCTCATGTCGATATAAAATTAATTATTTTTTTCACGGAGGTAGATCTTTAACTATTAAGCTCTTCGCCATCTCGGACTATAGTGCAATATATGTAATTAATGTGCCTTGTTAAGCATGTCAAGCCACTTAATCAATTTCAAATGTGAGACCAATTCAAAATATGTGGGCATGTATTTATTCATGACTAAACAAGTTACCATAAATGTTGTGATTTTTCTTTTGTACAACACACCCCACAAGATAGAGTCATCTACTCGATTAATGGATCATGCTTCTAAGCGTATGCCATGTGCATCACAACAATATCTATTTCTTTGATCATCATGCGTTTGTCTGATAACGATGTTATTTAATCTAGTAAATAAGTTATTTTTAGATATTCTTCCGTCGCTGATAAATAATTTATCAAACAATACGTACAATTACCACAAGATATACAGATACCGAAACTAATATTGTAGTTAAACAATTATTTATTTTAAATATCAATTTCAATAAAAAATAAGAGAAAATATGTTGTGTACACATGTGTATTGGAAAAATTATTTCAATTTGAAAAGCCAGAAACTCCGCATTGTAGTTGGTCGAGTGTTGTCAGGGATGGAGTCAGGGAGGGGCCAGTAAGGGCAATTGTTCTCGCAAGAAAGAAAAAAATCTCTATTATTATAATAAAATAAATAAATTTTCTATGAAGTATATAGGCTCACCCCTGCTAAATATATTGAAAAAAAATTCAAATAGTAATAAATACATATTTGTCCCTGTGTATTAAATTTTCTGACTCCATCCCTATGTCGCATCTTATATATTGGCCAGTGTTGGGAGGGTGAGGACGGAGGTGGTGGAAGTGGATGAGGAAGAGAATGAAGATAGTTTTAACAATAACTAAAAAAAAATCTACTATATAATGTTTTGAAATACGTTGAATTTTTTGTTAAAAACGAAAGAAATTGCCAACAAGCCATTGTTTATAATTTAAATTTTACTAGAAATAAAGACAAGAAAATTGAAAATAAATGGCAATATTACTAGTAAGATGTAACCGGTTTGGTTCGGTTCGATTTGATTTTAATTTGGTTCGGTTTAATTTCGGTTCGAATTGTTCCCATGTTATATTATCAGCCTTCAATTTGATGAAAATTATATTTTAAAATAAGTTTATGGAAAATACTAATGACCACTCATAGGAGGTGAAGAATAGTAGTGTTATATACATTAAAAAAATCTAGACAAATTTATAAAAATCATATAATACCTAAAAGATATGCATCTGCAATTTTTGTCTCCCGTGTAAAAATCGTACAAATATCTAAAAGATATGCATCTCCGCATTTTATCTCCCTCTAGTTTTCTCAATTGTCACTTAAGGCGTAAACGGCTAGAGATAAAATCTTTTAATAACTAAATGAAAGTGAAGCTTGCACGATTACTCAACGTCATCTTAAAATCTCGGAAAAAATATTTTATATAACACCATATGACTGGCGTAGTATTATCTCTTATTCGTGTTCGGCCATGTGGCTTGGCCTGATGGCAAGCTAGTTGCTCACCATGCAATACGAGGGAGCATTGAGTGTAAAGTAAGATTCGATGAGAAGATCATGACTCGTTTCACACCACGTGACTAATAATGATTGGAGCAATGACACCACGGGAGTGTCACCATTGCTTAAAAGTCTTGAAAACAACCTTTCTAAAAAGAAATAAGCAAACTAAAAAAAATAAAGAGTCATCAAATTATCCAAAAATATTATTAATTGGGCAGACTTTGGTGTATGAATCTGAATCCAGATGTTTCGGACGGTTTTCAAACTACTTGGATCCTATAAAATCTTGACAGGTTTACGTGCACAACCGTCGTTCGATGGGTTCTCAAAAGTGACGAAATTGCTTTGACTGCAAAATCATGTCCATCTATTGGAGCGAATTGCATAGATCGAAAACTGTCAACGACTATATTTAGACATGTTTACATAAGTCTCTTCACCTGCGTTGTGACACCCCAGCCAGGCCGTGGTGCCAGCTGTGAGGCCGGCGTCCATGAGATGGAGTCTCAGTGGGACGTCCGGATGGGTGGTCAGGGTCCCACATCGCTTGGTGGATGTAAGTTCGGTAGTATTTATAAGATTATGAACCTTCTTTGTACAAGGCCTTTTAAAGCCGTGATGGCGCCAACACCAAATGGAACTTCACAGTTAAGCGTGCTTGGGCGAGAGCAATCATGGGATGGGTGACCTACTGGGAAGTCCATGGGGTTTGGGCGGCAAAAGCGGACAGTATTGTACAAGGCGGGAGCGGGTCGTTACAAATGGTATCAGAGCCTGCACCAACCGGAAATGTGGGATATCTCGGCCCCACACGAGGACGTGTGTTCCTAAGTGGGGGAGATTGTGACACCCCAGCCAGGCCGTGGTGCCAGTTGTGAGGCCGGCGTCCATGAGATGGAGTCTCAGTGGGACGTCCGGATAGGTGGTCAGGGTCCCACATCGCTTGGTGGATGTAAGTTCGGTAGTATTTATAAGATTATGAACCTTCTTTGTACAAGGCCTTTTAAAGCCGTGATGGCGCCAACACCAAATGGAACTTCACAGTTAAGCGTGCTCACCCTGGAGCAATCATGGGATGGGTGACCTACTGGGAAGTCCATGGGGTTTAGGCGGCAAAAGCGGACAGTATTGTACAAGGCGGGAGCGGGTCGTTACATGCGTGCTTTGTTTACACTACTTCACAAGCCATAATCCCCAAATCAAAAGATAGCCGATTCAAAAATTACCGACAACTTTATTAAACCATACGCTTTAAAAACAAACGACACAATCTTAAGCAAGACACGTAGCTATTCGGATGTCATTTCAACTAAAACACAACTAATTCGACAACGTTTTAAGAATTTTTCTCTCTAGTCTTCTAGGATATTTAAATAACCATGATAATTGTCTATCGATTAAATTATTGCAGGATACATGTATCTTCAAAAATAAATTGACATGATGGATCGAAACTTATTTATCTTAAGATTAACATATTTCAATCATGTTAAATTTTTTATCGTAATTAATGTTCCCTAACGGGTCTGAGAAAATAATCAATTATGATTATCAAAATGGCCCCGAAAAGGACTCAAAAGATAACCAGCGGGATAAGGGAGGAATTAGACACTAAATATGATCCATTAATAATATCCATGAGCCCATACTAACTGCAATGGCCCATAACAGGGAAAGGAACATCTTCTCTTGCCAATTTTGCTATGGGTACAGATGTGACATACCGACCATGTACAGATTTGATGGCAATTGAGGGTCGACCCTAAGGCTTCATTAGACCTATATTTAATTTGTACGCGTGATTTGTACCCATAGCAAAATTAATTTGTTTCTGTAGGTTGGGGTGCACCATGCAATCGAAAGTGAGCGTAAATCTCCCAATTTCATGAAGAAGAGATTTCAAAATAATTTATGGAAAATACTAATAACCACACCCATAAGTGGTGATGAGTAGTAGCATTATTTGTTAAAAAAAAAATATACTTACATTTATAAAAATCGTACGTAGATATGCATTTGCACATTTTGTTTTCCACGTAAAAACACTAAAAAGAACTATCTAAAAGATATACATCTGCACAATTTGTCTCCCACGTAAAATTCGTAAAAAAAATACCTAAAAGATATGCATCTATATATTTTATCTTCTTGTATTTTTATCAAACGTCACTAACCTCCTGGACAATTAGTCATAAAATCGTAATAGTTAAATAGAAGTGAAGTTTTCCCGATACTCAATAATGTCTTTTTAAAATCCCGATGACTCACTATCATCCTAAAATCTCAAAAAAATATTCTATATAACACCATACGACTAATTGATGTGGTTTTATCTTTCATTTATGTTCCCCAATTGGCATGATACCGAGCTAGTTATTGCCCACCATACAATACGAAGGGACATTGACTGTAAAGTAAGATTCGATAACAAGATTATACTTCATTACGCACCACGCAACTAATAATGATTGGAGTGATTGCACCACGCAGTCTCGACGTAGCATAAAAATCTCAAAAACTCCCTTGCTATAAAAAGAAAGACGTGAAAGATATATAGAGTTATAAAATTATTCAAAAAATATTATTACTTGCACGGACTTAGGCATATAAACCCGGACTAAATGTTTCTAAAGGTGCCCGAATCCCGATACACCTGAACCTCATAAAATCTTGATTGATTTACATGCACAATCATCGTTCTACAGGTACACAAAAGTGACGAAATTACTTTGACTACGAAACCATGCTTGTTTTGTTGGAGCGAATTGCTAAATCGGACCGAGGACTATCAACGAATCCGAGCACATTTTTATTTTACATAAGTCTACATAGTCTCTGCATATAAATCTTGACTCAGATGTTTCCAAAGGTGTTTGATATCCCTACACCTTGTAAAATCTGGAGTAATTTCCGTGCACAACTGTCATTCGATGGGTATACAAAAGTGACGAAATTGCTTTGACTACGAAACTATACGCATCTGTTGGAGTGAATTGCTAAATCGGACCGACGACTGTCAACGACTCCAAACAAATTTATATTCAAATCTGTGTACATAAGTCTATACATATAAATTTGTATCGGATATTTCTGAAAGTGTCTGACACACTTGAATTTTATAAAATCTACATGCAGAATCATCGCTTGATGGGTACACAAATTTGACGAAGTTGTTTTGACTACAAAATTATGTCCGTCTATTAGTGCGAATTGCATAATCAAACAGAGTACTATCAACAACTTTCAACTCTGAACACATTCATGTTTAAATATGCGTACATACCATATCTTCACTTTTACTTTTCCTCATCCAAAGGTCATTTTGATTCCCTAATTAGTTGGGGGAATATGCTTTGTTTGCACTACTTCACAACCTCATATTTGCCAACTCAAAAGATAACCACCTTAAAAAATACCTATAACTTCATTAAAACCAAAATTCACTTTAAACCCCAAAGCGTGACTAATCCGACGCCGTTTCAAATAAAAGCCAACATTCTTCTCTCGGTTCTCTCTATTTAACAGAAAAAATATCCGTACCTGGGCTTAACGGAACAGTCCAAAAAACCCATATTTATATGCAACTAGTTTCTCTCTCTCTCTCTCTCTCTATCTCTTGTGCTTCATCACACTGATCCATCCACTCCCAGCCCACTCCGATCGCGACGAGATAACGAATCGTCAATTTTTTACTGTCTGAGATCCAAAAGATCTGTTCTTTGACTATACGTATGCATTACATCATTATATCTAAGCATATATACATCAATTCGCCTATTTACGAGGGTCTCACTTGCTGAGATCTCTTTGATTAGGGCTTTTATTTGTTTCTGATTTCGAATGAATTTAAGTATGGAGTACGATGGTTTCGGTTTGAGTTAGAATTCTGAATTCAGAGGCAGGACGGCGTACTGGATTCGAAATTTCCGCGTACAGGTTTTTGGAAAGCGAAGAAGTACTTGAGAATCTTGGAGATGCTTGAGAAATTGGAGTTTAGCCCGATCTTCACGTGAGAACGAGGAAGTTTGCGGAGGATTATTACTACGAAGTAGGTCTGATTTATCGGTGCGTATCTTAGTTTATTTTGATATTATTTTACAAATTTCGTTCTTGATGCTTAATTGTTTAATTTTTTATTTGAACACGTACTTTTGGCATGTCACTTAACGTTTTTTTTTTTTAATTTAGTTTTTCGTGAACAAGTAATTACCATAAATTGCAGTCAAATTTCATTGCTTTTCAATTCTTCGTGTGTCCTTTCTTTTTTAGAAATCACTTTGGGCTTTGTTTGTCTTTATGTTACTGTTTCATTCTGTTGGTGTGAAATTGACGAAATATACATTCAGTTGGTTGGAAGAAACTGAAACGCTTTTCCTCTAACTGCCTCTGTTGAGGCAAAAGGGTATGGACTGCTTTTGGATTGCGAGTGAGAAATTGTTGTTGTGCTTTTCCAATTTCACGGGTCTGTTTATGGTTTGAAAAGTTTGATCTTTGGTTCACATTCTCTGTTAAGAATGTTGTCAAATCAAGCGGTTACTTATCAATGTAGTCGCCTGGCCACAGGACAACTACTGATGCATTGCAAAAAAGTAAAAAAATAAAAGGAGAGGGTTATCCTAGAGAATAGCAGCAAAAAACAAGAAATGGGTGGCATCGTAATGTGATTTCACGGTATCAGTTAAGTTTCTCAAAATGAGCATGTACTATCAGTCCTGGAAAATGGGGGCAAAATCTCAGATTCTTCAAGTTTGTTCTGTAGATGGTGTTTCTGTACTTCTGTTTGGTATGATATAATTGAAACAGTGGGTGCAAGGTATTACGAAGGATTAGTCAATTGAGTGCACTCCTTTCAAACATGCTACTTCATTGCTATCCTTTTTATCCCGAAAGAATTTGATGTCTATTTTGTCATTGCTATATGTTAGATGGTGAATCATACACATCATTGGAAAAGTCGCAATAAGTTTCCATGGTATTCGAAAGGACTAGTCCTTCACAATATGCTACTTTATTTGTATACGTATTGTAAAAGATTTTTATGTCTATTTTGTCATATTGCTATTTGCAGGCAAATGGCAACTCCGGTTGAGCCTCCAAATGGAATTAGGTCTCCAGGGAAGCATTACTTTTCCATGTGGCAAACTATGTTTGAGATTGATATCAAATATATGCCAATCAAGCCTATTGGGCGAGGGGCCTATGGTATTGTGTGCTCTTCTATTAACAGGGAGACAAATGAGAAGGTTGCTATCAAGAAGATACATAATGCCTTTGAGAACCGTATTGATGCGCTGAGAACTTTGCGTGAACTGAAGCTCCTCCGACATCTTAGACATGACAATGTGATTGCCTTGAAAGATGTTATGATGCCTATCCACAGGAGAAGTTTCAATGACGTTTACATGGTTTATGAACTTATGGATACGGACTTGCATCAGATTATCAAGTCCTCTCAAGCGCTTACCAATGACCATTGCCAATATTTTCTCTTCCAGGTATATTAATCAGCTACTGGGATTGAAACTGTGGATGAGCTCTTTCTCTTAAAGATTTTTAGTAAGTTATGCATGCAGATTGAACGATATATATTGTAGGAAGATTCTGCTGCGTTGAAATGAAGTTATAGAATTTTCTGTGGATGGTCAAAACAGTTTTGGTTAGATATTAGTGCTTTAGATTAATAACTTTGACCTCTGCTCTGATTAATTGCATTTATAGCAGTCACTATCAATTTGAACTTGTGATGTCGCATATTGTGGAACACCCGTGGTCTCGTTCTTATCATTGTGCTGCTGGTATGCCGATTCAATCTTGTTCGCAGATTTGCTGATCCAAAATGGAGGTTAGATCAGTTGTCAGAACTCAGAAATGGGTTCAGTGTGACATCTTTTATCTTAGCGGTGGAAATATTTGTGTAGATATAAAGCGACTGCTTCTGCTAGAATTAGTTGGACCGGCAGCTTTTGAATTGGAGTTGTGTTGTGGCTGGACAATGAAAACTCTAATGCTGCTACTTCATAGTATTTTCATTCTTTTGCTTTGAGGTCTTTTTCCTTGTGAAACTGATCTAAATCTCTCTGTACAGTTGCTTCGTGGGCTGAAGTATCTCCACTCAGCAAACATTCTGCATCGTGATTTGAAGCCCGGAAACCTTCTTATCAATGCAAACTGTGACCTCAAAATATGCGATTTTGGGCTCGCACGTACCAGCAGTGGAAAGGGCCAGTTCATGACCGAGTATGTTGTCACCCGCTGGTACCGGGCCCCAGAGCTTCTCCTCTGTTGCGACAACTACGGGACCTCAATCGATGTTTGGTCCGTTGGATGCATATTTGCTGAACTTTTGGGTCGCAAACCCATATTTCCGGGTACAGAGTGTCTCAACCAACTAAAGTTGATTGTAAACATCCTTGGAAGTCAGACGGAAAACGACCTAGAATTCATTGACAACCCAAAGGCTAGGAGGTATATCAAATCACTACCTTATTCTCCCGGGGCCCCCTTGTCTCGTCTTTACCCAAATGCCCATCCATTGGCGATTGATCTGTTACAGAAGATGCTTGTCTTTGATCCGTCAAAGAGGATCAGTGTTACTGAAGCACTCCAACACCCTTACATGTCCCCGCTATACGATCCGAGCTCTGATCCTCCAGCACATGTTCCAATTGATCTTGATATAGACGAGGATTTGGGGGAAGAAATGATAAGGGAGATGATGTGGGAGGAAATGCTGAAATACCATCCTGAAGTTGCCACCGCGGGTATGGAAGCGAGCTAAAAGACCTTTGATTTCTCGGTTTTACAGAGAAGCTTTGAAGGTAATTGTTGTACTATTATCAATAATTTAGCTCTCGATCCATTTTTGTTTTGCTTCCACATTTTCTTCGTGTCATTTCGTTTCAATAATGTTGATAAATGATGCATTTCGCGGTTTGTGCTGTTGAATGCATAATAATACTTTGTATCTTTTCGTTGAAGAGCTTGTTTGTGTCTTTTATGTCAGGTGTCTTCTGTAATTTGTACATATGTGTGCCTTTGTATTTCTAGACCTCTTCTATGTACATTAAATTAAAATTTAAGAGCTGTGATGATACTGTTGTGATACTTTTGAATCTCTCTCTCTCTCTCTCTCTCTCTCTCTCTCGGAGTATTCAACATTTGGTTTTCCCTATTCCTGCAAGAGGCACAAACTCACTATTGCTATTAGTGCATTCATGTCCATCTGATCGTCAGAATTCTATGCATGCATGTCGATGCACGAGCGTGCATGCATGCACAACATATAGACACCATTGAACCGGTACTAAAATGGGGTGCTGAAAAAAAGCAAGCACCGAGAAGGAAGTTGACAATTTCCAATCCGAGCAAGAATCATCAAAACCCACTTCTGTTAGGAACAGTATGGAGCCACCGTGATCGTATAGTATAGCATCCTTGAGTTCATAGCACTCTTTTGTCAGATAGAATTCTCAAGGAACTCCCTTCGTATGAGTTAACCTTCGTAAGTCTAGGTCTGGAGTATTGGCATGCTCATCCACGCGAGCGCGTGCACGTGCACACATATATGTGTATGTATATATGTATGTTTGGATTGCTTGTCATTTGTCGCATGGGAGTCAATGGAGAGGAGAATGGATTGCTTGATGGTGATTATGACACGTGAGTTAAAAGTTTAACTTGGATATTAATCTACAAATGACTACTTTGTTTTGAGCACTTATACCTCATCGAAAAGGGGCCTTCGTAGTGTTCCAATGCACTACTCTCGTAATGCTATTTGTTTGGTTATACCGAAATGTCATCGGGATGATTTGAACTGTTATGTTTATAGAGTTCATTGAATACTATTTATGTACTAAAAGGCAATATAATTGGACTTTGAAGCAAAAAATTGAAGATTTCGTAGAATGAGAAAAAATAAACGCGATGGATGAACAAAAAGCTCCCAAGAACCCCAATCTCTCTGCATGTGCGGATGGATCTTCCTGTCTTTCAAGCTTATTAGCATGAGCATGAGAAGGGATAGGTTTGAAATAAGTCTTGTATGCGCCTTCCTAGAAGGAATTTGTCATTCCAACCTCAAAAGTAGTTCAAGTTTGGGCAAAGTTGAGTATGTGAATGGCTTCGAGGGTCATTGTGGCGTAGCTGAATGTAGAGCAGTTTACTTTTGTAATTGTTGATCAATATAATATTTAAAGCTTTAGAAGTTGATCAAGGATTCATAAACCAGAGCCGCTCAAGTCAACCAAACCATGCATCAAAGGAGATGATCACCTACCACTACATTTCCCGAGTGAAAGTCAAATTCGGGTTGTAAGCGAGCCTAAGATTCTTTCAAACACGATTAAGATTTAATTACCTCAAATGGTGCCATTAAAATTTGGATAAAACCTATTGATAGACACTACGAAAGTGTAATAATTGGGGCACTACGGAGATCTTGTCCTTCGTCGGTGTATCTGGATATAGCTGGCTTTTACAGCTAAAGTAGCCTACCAAACAATTTGGAAATCTTAGTTTGAAGAAGTTGTTTAAAAGTTTGGTTGAATTCAACTTTTAGCCAAAGTTAGAACAAAGTCAACTCAATTGAGTATAGAATAGATATACGTTGCTTAGGATAATATCAAAGGACACCCACACCCACCCATCCACCCACACACACACATATAGTACCTTTCTTACTCGGGATTTTTTATTTTGCTAAAATGCAGACATTTTATTTTCTGATCAAATTTTGATGATTTGAACCGTTCAATGTATTTAAAACATGTTTTTAAGGGTACCAGCGAGAAATCAGCTCAAAATATTATCGGAAAAGGCTTGATCAAGCCGTTTTTTATAAATGATAATACGCATAAAACTGTTCCTATCAGTATTCATAAAAAACGGCTTGATCAAGTCATTCCCGCTAATATTTTGAGCTGATTTTTTGCGGGTACATTTAAAAATATATTTTAAACACATTGAACGGTTCGAATCATCAAAATTTAATAAAAAATAGAAGATTTGTATTTTAGCAAAAATGAAGAATCTCTTGCTAAAAAATTTATGTATATATGTGTGTGTCTCTTACAAGGGATAGGTCCCATAGGGGGCAACCGCCCGGTGACTAAAGAAGCCAAATAATCATTCTTAGTTTGTTTGGAGTTTGAAAAACATAGGTGAGAGATTGCTTGTCGGTGATAAAGTGGATTGTACCACATTCATACTAGGCTTTGTTGGGAAGAAGCTGTATTCCTCTTGTAACTGTGTGAATTGTGCAGTGGTGGAAGTGAAAATCGGTTAATCAGACCGAATTGAAAAATTAAATCGAAAGGGTGGTTTAGTTTAATTTTTTAGTTAGACAAGTTCCGTCCGGTTCTATTTCGTGTATTGAAAAAAAAATTGGTTTGCTTTTGTTATTTTAAAAACCGAACTAAACTGAATTAGACTGAACAAAATAATTTTTTATTTGTTTTTGGTAATTTGTATGTATTGTAATATGTATTTTTTTTATAATTTATATTTTTTGTAATTTGTGTTTTTCCCATTTTTTGTAATATATATTTGTTTACATTAGCCCTGCACTTAATAGCTTAAATGATTATTTGTGAATTAAAAGTCCATATTTCTTTATTCCAATTTCACCCCAACACTTGTTGAAGCCCCAAAAAGGTGAGTTATCCCCTTCCCTTCACCTGGATCCGGGGGGCTGCAACACGGCCCTCGTTACGCGTGAAAACAAGGTAGTTTACTAGTTTTAATACAAAGTGACGACGTATTAATTTATGTTGTTTAAAGTGTGTTTGGCTAAACTATTAGTAGAGTTGTAAGCGAATCCAAAAAAATCACACCGACCAAAAATACGGTGGTTCAGTCAGTCCGAAACATAGTTCGGTCAGTTTCCTGGGAATTTTTTTTTGCGATTTTTAGGTTCGATTTTGGTTTTCCTCTTTCTTCATTACACTGGTCGAACCAAACCGATATTTGTATACCTATATATGTGTAGATACATGTATATGTGTTTATTATTCCAAAGTTTCATATTTAGATAGGTTATGAGTATTGTGGACAACAATTTGTGGTAACACCCACTAGCCAAACGCATCCTAAACAGTAGAAATCAAAACGACGTCATTTTGTATTAAACTACGTCGTTCTGACGCGTAGCAGGGACTACTGTGCGGGGTTGCACAGGCCTCTCGATCTCGTAATCGTGTTCAATTTAAATATATGAACCGAACTGAATTGAACTAATTCAGTCTGATTTATTTATTTTTGCTTGATTTTAGTTTGGTTTTCGATCTCTCGATTTGGTTGGGTCGCCAATGGACCAAGCCCAATTTTTAAAAAAACTAAAAAAATTTAGTTCACCAAAAACAGTGGAGCCACAAATGCGCCAAGCCGAACATAAAAAAATTAACTTATATTCAAGTATCTACAATTTAAAAATATTCATCAAGCAGAAAATTGTAATCAATATCTTTTCAAAATTAAAGAAAAATCACTTATTTCGGTCCAATCCGGTCGCCCAATGTTCAAGATCATAAAACTAAAATTGAACCGAATGTTTAAAAAAAAAATCAAATAGGACTCGATCTGACCGGACTTGACTAGCTAAAAATCAGACCAAATTGTCAATTTGATTTGGTTTTCGGATTTGGTTCAGTTTTTTGCTTTTCTAATTTGGTCCGGTATTCAAGATCATATAATCAAAACCGAACTGGATGTTTAAATAAAAATCAAACCATGCTGTACAATACCATTCCGAATCAAACTGGATTAGTTAAAAAGTCACACCAAACCGTCAATCCGATTTTATTTATCAATTTTCACTTGCACCCTCCTGCCTTCGCCTTTCGTGACATCTCAAATGCAGAAGGATAGTAAATTTCGTCTCCCCTTTTATTATGTATAATTGCCTGCTCTGAGCATTGGATCTGGACATAAATAGTGAGAAGATCTGGTCACAAAGGTGCTGATATTTGCTTTAACAATTGGACTTTGGCCCAAGTTTTTGTCACTGAAACCAAACAAAATTTTGGGACCATTTCCAGCTGTGGATAGAAAGAAATGCTAGATTTCAATCACAAAGCCTTGATAATCCATCTTTTATATATAAGAAGAAAAAGTATATGCCCACATATCTTAATTAGTAGATAGATCCGGACACGGATGTGTTTAGAACTGTCCGATACATATGAAATTAACAAAATAATAAGGACCTGACGTATATCAGACGGTTCCGAATAAATCTTTGTCTGAATCTCCATACTTAAAGTCGTGTGTATAAACTGGCCTCCTAAGAATGAGTGAAAATGATAATTGAGGCTAATTAGCACAAGAAGGTACGTTGTAAACAACCCAGCAAAACTGGCAGGTTTGCTTGGCTTGGAATATATCTACTATGATTCTAAACTCTCGCAAAGAGTTGAAATGTAGCTTTCTCATGTTTTTAACCATTGTTTGTGTAATAGATTGTACCTAGAGGACATTGAGCCACATTACGAATGAGTTCGGGTTGGATTGGGCATCAGTCGAATCGAAGATGATCGAAGATTCGAACGTCCAGCCCTTTATCATGTTGGGTTTTCTTGGTCCAATTATTCGTTTCAGTGTTGGGCGGACCGAAGGTCTATGAGGCTAACATGTCGTGCAACCAGCGTGCCTTCGGGCGCACGACTAGCTTGTGGATTGGGCCAAACAATGAGTGGTCTACATTACTGTAGTACAACTTAGCTTTCCTAACTCTATGTAGATGTCTGGTATCTTAGCACGACCACATAGAGTATGACTTGACACTCGGTGCATCATGCATGACAAAGAAGTAGAGTCGATGCTTGTAGATATCGTGGTGCACAAGATGGTCATTCCAGACGTCGTTGGTGCATGAGACATTTATTTCGAACGTCATGGTGCACGTGCACATGTTGACTTCGTGCGCAAGTACTGTTCTCAAGTTCTTTTCAAGTAGAACCCTCATTTTTCAAGAATTAACTTGAGCATCCGAACCACAAAGGGTTGGCTTGGTAGTCAAGACTTGGGACTTAGAGGTATGCTCCCTCTTGTGTCTCAGGTTCGAAATCTCTTAGGTGCTATCAACTCATTTAGGACCAATTCATACAGGACAAAATGCCCTGACTTTAATTATAGACTCCGCAAGTGGATGATGGGATTGGTCCCCCAATAACTAGTCGGCATTATGTTGAGATTAATTCCAAAGCCGACCGGATATCTTGGCTATTAAAAAAAACTTGAGCATTGGATCCGAAGTGTCCTCCAGCTGCCTTTGGCCAGGCGACAACAAATAGTTGTTTCTCTTGCAAGAAGAGTTCAATACAAGTCATTCATAGAAGAATCCACTGGGTTCAAGACTACCTCTTATGAGAAGCTTCCTAGGTGGCATGCAAGAAGTAAAAGCAGATGATTATAAGATCAAGTTAAGAATCAAAGCATTGAAAGCTTATGGAATTCTTTGTCAGCTCCTACCTCTACCTTTCTTTGTTTTTCAGTATCACATGTTTTGCATGTTAGCAGCTAATGGTTGACTGCTTTGATAAAGCTGTTTCCAATGGTTTGTGGTTTGGACTGTATATATATGTATATAACCAAATGCCTGTTTTTATGTAAATGGGGAGTGAACCAATCCTTGGGTGGTGAACCAATCCATTATATATACATATAACCAAATGCCTGTTTTTATGTAAAGGAGGAGTGAACCAATCCTTGGGTGGTTTTGCTTTTTGCTTTCTCCCCCTTGACTTCTTTCTACTTTTGGACTCACACTGATCAAACCTACTAGGATCAATGGATTGGTTTTTGACTAGACTAAGGGGGGTGTTTGGGAATCTCCTTTTTGTATTTTTCCATTTTCATTTTTGAATTTTGGTTGTTTGGGAGCCACATTCCCAGAATGAGTTGTGCAGAACTCATTCTCTATTTTGGACTTTAGGAGCAAAAACTCAAAAGGAGGTCTAGAACTCATTTTTGCATTTTCATTTTCATTTTTCATTTTGCTGCTTTTGCAGAATGCGTTCTGTACATTTTTTCCAAACACTCCTTTTAAATTCAAAACTCATTCAGGTCATAATTCAAAAAATCCAAAAAATCAAAAGTAAAAAGTTGAAAAATAGGCTCTCAAACACACTCTAAGCCTACATACAACTTTAAAATACAGATTCAGTTAATTGTTTGTTTACATATTGTAATATTTATTTACACACAACATATGGCATCACATTATTGATTGTATGGGTGTCATAAAAAATTGATTTTATCTCCAAACACACCAAATCATAAGATTCATATCGTATGATGTGCATATAGCATATATATTCATGTATACACAAGATATGGTATGGCATCACGTTACCGATGGTATGGGTATCATAAAAGAATCGACTTTATCTCCAAATAGACCAAATATCATAAGATACATATTGTATCATATGCGTATCGAATATTCATTTATAGACAACTTATGGTATCACTTCATCGATTGTATGGGTAAAATCTTGTTTAACTGTAGCGTAGGCAAAACTTGATAGTTCGCTAGCACAAAATAATTTGACCTTTTCCGGTTTAAAATTAGGGATGGCCCCTAAAATTTTTGGGTTCCAAGCAAGATCGTAAAATGGGGCCTTGTCTATATTTTAAAAAAATTAAGTTAATCAATTTAAAATACTTTTAAAATAAACAACAATAAGGATTATGCAACCGTAGGTTTATGTCATTTCATATTTACTTGATTCGAAATGAAAGTTAAATTTTTTAGTGTTGTGAAATATGTATTTGTTAACTACACTTTGAAGCTATTTAGTACATCATTTAGGCCTATTTCGACATCAAAATAAATAATTATTTTTTAAAAAAATTAATTTTTGGTTCGTATTCAATAGTGAAATTGAAAGATTAAAAATATATTGATGATATTAGCAAAAGCACATTAAAATCAACTTTAAGCGACCCTTTTTCTCAAATATATGGTATTTTTTAACTGTTACGATAATACCTTTACAATTAAAGAGAAACAAAAAAAAATGTTGAAAAAAATAAAAACTTTTTTTTAAACAGAAAAGATAAAAACATTTTTCAAAAACCAAAAATTGTAACATATAGCAGGCTTATAACTCCACAAAAATTTACTTATACATAATAGTATCATATTTAACATGTATTAGACATCTACAATCTAATCTGAGCAGGGCCCCTAAATTATATTTTATTAAATTAATTTGATGGAAAGAATTAAAAGAAGATTAATGGCGGGTGGATTAATTATTCATTTTTTCGTATTTTTATATATAGTTGTTAGAGATGTGTTAGAAGTTGAAGTGTTGGTATATCGCCTTTGATTCAAGCCCTTGTTTTTGGGTTCAAAATCAAGATGAGGCAAGCCTCGTACAAAAGTAAAACTCTTCATCGGATTTGAACCGATGACTTAAATCTATTTTTTAGAATTTTTAAAGAGAATGACTCTTTTTAAAAAAAAAATATAAAATGACTTGCAAAATTTCAAATATAGCTCTCGAAAATTACTTTCGTATCGATTAAACTGGAGATAAAAGATTTTTGAACTCCCAACCAAGGAGTGTAAACACAAATACCTTATCACCAAAGCAACACACATATTCTTTAAAGTATTTGACATATTTAATATTTATAACAATTGTAAATTTTAGAGACCCTATTTTTAGGCCTAAAACTCGGGGCCATATGCGGTGAGTTTATACCCAGGAATGGCTCTGCCTGGAAGAAAACTCTACCTTTTATCTTTTTCCCAGCAGGCAACAACACTTGGAGGAACATAATCAAGATTTCACGTACCAAATCATAAGATAAATATCGTATTATATATATGTATCATAATATTTATTTACACATGCCATATGGTCACATATACATATTAATTTTTCTTAAAAACGTATTGAATTATAAGATACGTATAGTATTGATTCCCTTGCGAATTCTACTGTGCACAGTGCACAACAAGACGTACAATATGCTAAAATAATATTGTTTTGACACACAAAATATTATTCAGACAATTAGACCAGCGTTATTTTGTGCTAAAGTAACATCACTTTTTACTGCACAACAAAGATGATGTGCATTACGCTCCTCCATTTCCCTCTCTCCACGGTAGTCTTCCTATTTTTTGGACCAAATTAGAGAGGAATTTTTTTCTACTTTAGGGAGCTTTCTTTTCTAATGTATCATATATTAGACTCTCTATTATATTTCTGTTTTATTGAAATATTATTTTTTGAGAAGTAAATGGAAAAAAATTAAAAAAATTCTTGGAGGCTACAGTGGCTCTCTAAATATAATGAGTCACTGTAGTAATGATAAAATAAATAAACCCCCAGGGGTTGTCCGAGTGGTAGGGCAGGCGAGCTGTAAACCCAGACGCCCAGCGGTCGAAACTCGGTAACAACAACTTTGGGGCCACTGGCGGTTTATGCTCGGTCGCCACCGCCAGGGCCTCGAGGACTAGTCGGCGTTAGGTGGGGGGACTCCCCCAAGCCGTTACCCCCCGGCTTGGCCCTCAAGCCGTTACCGGATACCTCGATTATCAAAAAAAAATGATAAAATAAATAACAGATTTAGAGAGACTGATGGAGGGAAATGGGGGTCCTGCTGTGCACAGCAGAGCCTCCTGGTCCACTCAAAATAGGGAATGAAAAAATTAGAAGAGATGGGTGTGGATGCCCATTAAGTTCCTAAAAAAATGCCTCAATCAAAACAAAGTAGGCAATCAAGTGGGCCTGAAATTTGTGAGGTAGATCATGGGGTTCGGATAACAATGCATTATTCCATCACTTTTTTTCATTTGGTCACATGAAAACCGATGGCAATTTCGCAAATAAATCAACTTAGTTTTTAATGCAGAAGCTTTTGCATGCAGTGACGACATCTACCCACTAGAGCAACGTTATAAAATCAGAAAGTTTATAAACACAAGTTTAAAATAATAAATTCGGACATAAATGTGTTCGGAACCATTAATCAGCGTACGTGAAAAGTTTATATTATTTTAAAAAAATTTACGTACATCAGACAATTTCAAATTCATCTACATTCGGATCTGTATTTTAAAGTTGTATGTGTAAATTTTCTCCTATAAAATAGGGTCCGCTAACAAGTGGCCCAGTTGCTTTTATTTGGGAGAAATTAATGATGTAATTTGAGTTTAATGAACTTTGAATCACTTGCATTACAATTAATAAACATAAATTTTTTAGGGTAAAATCAATGATATTTATTGCATTATGATAGGAAGTGTTTTTACTTTTCAATGTTATTCTTCTTTTTAAAATTCCTAGCCCGTTAAATTATTACAAAACTTTGATAACATTCCTGAAGAATTTCTACAAAAATATAAATAAGAATAAGTTTTTTTATCTTTTTTTTTTCTTTCAAAAAGTGATAAATTTCATTCATTTTATTAAAAAAAAAAACTAATCTGAAAAGAGCACACTGATTTAGGTACATAGCATTCAAAAGCACATGTGTGGTCCAATAGCTATGTGGTCCAATAGCTATAGTTGAAATCATCTTAAAAACATGAATGAATATCTAAAACAACAACAACCACCATAATAACTTTATGGATTTCAAAACTTCTATTGGTGATCCTAATGGAAAATCTATTTTGAGTGAATTAAAAAAAATTATTAAAGAAAAATAACACTTTGAGCAAGGGTGACATCGGTAATAATATTATTGTAGTTATTGCTATAATAAATATAAATAGTTACGAAATACAACTCATCAAGTAATTTTAATAACTTTTAATAATAATGAATATCATTTGTTGATTTTTAGAGGAAAATGAGTGATTTACATATTATATATTACGGTAAATCATTGACCAGAAGTATCATATAAGTTCTGCCACATAGTAGTTCAAAAATCTCAATAATTAGTCTTCATATACAAATAATGTTGTTGTAAGAGCTTGTGGTAGGCTGAATTCGCACAATAGTGGGCCTTCGACCCATGATCACTTTGGTCCATTTATGTTGAGCTCGAGTTGGGCCAAACTCAATAATGGTTCTACTTACACTTCGCGAAGGGGCTCGACAAATTAAGTCCTAGTGTGCCTCGGTCAATGCTGAAAGCACGACATACCAGGTTTGGCCGAACTTTCACTTGGTATACATTCGTCATAAGGATTGATCTCTTAAGTCGTAACCTCCGGCCATGTTGTCGAGAGCTCTATGTTGGGCACAGCCAGTGGAGCCGTATTTCTCACGTTGTGGACAATTGCATGGAAGGACGTGGAGGAGGCAGTTACTGGACAAGCAAATGTGCTCGTTCGATTTGCAAAAAAATCGATATGGGACACGCGGCGAGAACAATGTGAGTCCCGAACCACGACGCAACATTCTCGGTTGAAGTCTCAGGCAAGCTATTGGGGTCCCTTTCTATAAATACTCCAAGGACATTATAACCCCAGTTACGCGCATATGTACTCTTACATACTTTCAAGTTATTTTTGCTCTCTTTCAAAAGCTAACTTGATTGTCAGAGTGCTCGTCGAAGATTCACCCTTAGTCAACAACTAACCTAGCATTTAGAGTTATTTTGCAGTGTAGCGGAAAGTTCACATAATTCAAGTGAGAAGGTTCAACTTGTGGAATCCAAACTTCACACAACTAATGCCCAAAATCACATCTCTCTCTCTCTCTCTCTCTCTCTCTCTCTCTCTCTCTCTCTCTCTCTCTCTCTCTCTCTCTCGCGTTGGGGTGCAAACAACCTTTAGCAATGATTTGTGCTCGGAGGTGTGGGGGCGGAGCTCCCATGGCGACTTTAGGAGCTCACCGAACTGTCTCAAAAATTATATTTTTGGACTTGAGCTTGTAATTTCAGCCATAGGACCCTACCTATTTATATTATAGTTAGTATATAATTTGGGTGACGAAGTTTTGAGAGAAAACAAAGGAGAGGGGATAGAAAACGTAGATCTCTACTGAGAGATTAAGAGAAGATCTTGTACTCTTGATTCAATTTTATAGTGTAGTGGTGTGACTCTCGTAGTTTTCTCTCCTTGATATTTTTCACGTATATCTTGTGTCTCATTTTTTTTTTTCATTTTCATTACGTACGACTGTTTGCTTGTTTTATTCCGTGATTCAATATTATTTCCAAAATGGGTAACAGCATTGTGGGATTGAATGGTTACTCTAAATTCCTAACGTCTCTCTCTCTCTCTCTTATAGGTCGAATTCAGCAAAGTATTTGTCCAAAGATTATAGGGTCTAAATAATTTTAACTCCTACTAAGATATGCCATATGCCAAGAAAAACAGTGGCAATTGGGCAAATAAAGCAACTAAAGTTATTTAAGTTTTTAATGCACAATTGTGCATGCAATGACGACATCTAGACAAGATTATGAACAATTTTAATGCATTTATGCAAAAGGAAGTTTATGCACAAAATCCCTCATGTATAAATCGAGGTCTAAATGTATTCAAAACAGTTAAATATATATAGAGTCCACAAATTAATAATGAGGAGCTCACGTGTATTCAACAATTTGGAACGCATATGTATCTAAATTTGTATACGTAAAGTTACGTGCATTACTCTACAGATGATATGTCTTGTCCCATACATTTATACATGTTATAAATACTTGACCCCACAACCTATAAATGTCCCTCGGCCATTGGTCTAGAGTGTGTGCAATCATGTTGTTAGGAAACAAAATGTCTAGAAATACATCTTTTTGTGTACAGATCCAGACATATAAAATCGCATGATGCTCGTTGTAGCTCACAATGCTTTGAAAGATTTCACGCGAGTCAGATAATTTTAATTATATTTATACTCAAATCTGTACACGAATGATGCGTTGCTAAACATGCTCGTTAAGAAATTGTTATAAGTGGTCGCTCCTCTTCCTGTCCTTTTTCCAAAGGGAGAAAGACTTGGGTTGTGGCGTTGGGCCTGTCCAGAAAATTCAAAAAGAAATGGTGGGTACAATCACGCCTTATGAGATTTAGGCCCATTTGGTCGAAATTATTTAATACTAGCGTATTACCCGTGCCTACGGCACTACAAACAAAATTAAACTCACAAATTTCATAACCCGAGTTCAAACCGTGTTTCGAACCCAACACCTATATCTATTTTAAATGTAAATTAATGAAAACAAAAAAATTCAACGAAAATCGTAGCATACATGTAAATGAAAACTCATTAATCTAAATTTGAAGAAGATACATACCTGCAAATAAAAACACAATGAACAACGATGATGAAGCATATCATAACCAGAAAGAAGACAAAATAATATACACGTCCATCCCCCAACTTTTAACCCAAACCGTCACCAGAGTCTTCTCAAGACTCTCCATCAATACCCTCTTCGATTGGCTCTTGTTTACAAAAACTAACTTTTCTCTAATGACCTTAGACTCTCATTTTGCCAATCTCCAATGCCCATCATCCACAATCAGTGTTTTGCTTAAACATATTCATCCACAATCCTCACGATCCTTTGACCTTCACAGAACTCCTGAAACATATTCGCGTACAAAAAAAATTGAATAAAGTACCTTTCTTAGTTTAAATTCTCGAACAGAACTTTGTCGCTAATAAAAGAGAAAAAAACACATTCCTAAATATTTTTTAGAACAACTTTTTTAAATACAAAACATTCATTTAATTTTCTTGGATATTTAGTAAATAAAAAATAAATAAATTTACGGTTCATACTCACCCAAAATTTATTTGGAAAGCAGATGTTTTGAATGGAATAAGAAAAAAGATTAGGAAAGTAGACGTTTTGAAAATCTTCTCCACTGCCTTCCCTTAAAATTAGGGGCTCATATAAACATGAATACTGAAAATTAGAAAAATCGTTTCCAGAAAAAGATTAGGAAAATTGGAAATCTGCTACAATACCTTATTTTGTTCCCTTAAAAAGATTAGAAAATTTTCAAAAGCAGACGTTTTGAAAATCATTTCCAAAAAAATTCCTTCCAATTAAAGTGAAATTTAAAATATGAGGTAGTCTCTATCGTCGGATCAAATCGATTTGAATTAATCCTGACCATTGGTGGAAAATGATAAAAATCTCGTGTAATTAAATCTAGCAAATCTATAGCCCCTTATTTGATTGGGAAGTGCTTCAATTTTGGGAAGTGCCCCTTATTCCAAGATTTTAAGAAGGAATTTAAATTTTATTAAAACTTAATTAGTAAATCTCAGCCGTTAGAGAAAAACGATCTGAGCCGTTCTTCTGAAAATGTCTTTTGGGGGCCCACACCGTTCTAATTTGTAATATAGATTATTGTTGTTGTTTTTTAATCAAATTTTTGTTGAATATTTTAAATTAATTGTTTATCTTGGAAAAAGAAATCTATAAAGTAAACAATATAAAAACAAATCCTAAAATTTTATTAAAAATGGAAGAAGCTCGAAAAAAAAATTATATTTTTACTAGTTTTTGTGTTTTTAGTGCTGTCTTATCTGATTTTATCAGTTTAAGCCAATATTTTTATACTTTTTCAATTCCTCTCTTCAAAATGAATAAAAATACAAAAATTTAATAAAAATTGATATAAAAAATACAAAATATCAAATAATAGTGATAATTTTTAACAAAAAATAATTTAATCCAAACATTGAATTCTTTTTAAAAGGTATCCGCGTAATAAGAATGGTTGATCCCTGTAAACCCATAGGTGGAGCCCACATGTGCTGCATGATATCTGATGAGAAATAGGAAATTATACTATGTTCTTACTAAAGGTCTGTTTGGTTCATTCACTTATTTACTTATAACTTATTAATTAGCAAATAAGGATATTTTGTAAATATTTGTGGTTTATTAATAAGCAATAAGAAACACAATAATCAAGTAAGCAGTGTGTTGCCAAAGAAGTTTATTTATCCTGTGATTTTTCAAATAAATAATTGTACCAAACATGTCCTCAAGTTGGAATAAAAACTAATGAAATGATGTGATAATGTCATTTTCTTATGGAAGAAACCATCTTCAAGTGTATTTCGCTTTTCATTCCATGAAAAGAAAATGTTTGGCATGTTAGATGAAACTTTGACCAAGTCTAAGGGCATTAGGGTCATAGAAAATATTCACTTGTATCACTTTGGATATTACTATATGAATTTGTTATATTCAAAGTTTGTTTACTTCCTACAGTATCTCGGATATGATATTCGGAGGACGAGTTTATCCCTTTGAAGGGAGATAAAATTATCGCACCTCCTCCCCTTTTCATAACTCATTTCTCCTTTTATTACAAAAATACCATTAATTTAATTATGAAATGTTATTATTAATTATAAAAATATCATCAAACTATTCGTATCTATTATATCATTCCTTAAAAAACATTCAAATAAACTCTTTATAACTGTTCACCCATCTGCAACAAATCTCTCTTTCTACTATATCTGTCATATCTCTTTTAAAATTTTAACTGAGAACAAACGAGACGTTAAGGTGACGTTGTGGGGATTATGACAATTGGACCCTTCTTTTTCAAGTTAGCAGAAGCATTCATAAATACTAAGTATACATACACACCCTCTCGTTTACATCCTCTCACACCTTACCTATATTTTACATGGGCTCCACCCACTTAATCCTTAAAAGAAATTCAAAATTCAAAATTCAAAAATTAAAATCCGATACATATAGGTAGGGTGTAAGACGGTGTGAGCCAAAAGGGTGTATATGTAGATTTATTGATTCATAAAAAGTAAATAAATAGATATAAAAAAATAAAAAGTTTATGTGGTTCAGCTTCAACGATCTTTTCAACGGGAGAGAGATTCCTTTATAATAAAATACAATACTAAAATGTGAGATCGACAAAATACGTAAAACGAGCACTCCTCCAAGAATTTTAAAATAGTCAAGTTACCCCTCCTACATATTAATATTCCTTTCTCACCCTATTAGATCTTTATTTTTCCTTTCACCAATCTCTCTTCTCTCACATAACCCAAAATAACCCTTTGCACATTTATAATCAGGTTACCTGTTAGTGGACAGTGAAAAAGATTAATCGAGATATACGTAAATTAACCTAAACACTCTGAGTTATAAAAAAAACACCCAAACTTGTCAAAGCTTCTTTGTAGTATTATCTTTGAAGCCAAGATTCCTAATGCATGAATAATTTCTTAATCCCCTTTGGCCGATTTGTTTTGGTATTAATGTTGCTATTTTTTTTATTTATTCTTTATTTGTTTTATTAAATTCACGTTAAATTATTTGAATTAATTATTTATCTTAATGAAATGATTCTAATAAAGAAATATGAGTAAAAATACAAAAAAGTTAAAAGAAAATAATTTTCACAATTTTTAGTGTCTTTAGCGTCGAATTATTTTAAATTTTTTTTTTAAATTCAATATATAATATATTTTTCCGATTCCTCGTAAACATACCAAATCAATTACATACATCATATTGGCGAACCGAACTTTTTTTTAAAATAAAATAAGATAAATGTGTTTGTTTAATGACACTAGTAGTGAAGTAGGGCTGCAAACGAGCCGAGTCGAGCCGAGCTTTGGAGTGCTCGAGCTCGGCTCGTTAACTAAACGAGCCAAAAATTCAAGCTCGACCTCGGCTTGTGTGTAAACGAGCCGAGCTGAGCCGAGTTGAATTAAGCTCATTTACTTAAACGAGCCTCTTTAAACGAGTCGAACCTCTAAAATGAGCCGAGTTTTTACGAGCTGAGCCGAGTTTTCAAGACTCGAGCTCGGCTCGTTTACGAAACGAGCCTAAAATTCGAGCTCGAGCTCGGCTTGTTAACTGAATGAGTCGAGCCGAACCGAGCCCTTATCGAGCCGAGCCGAGCCGATCTCGCGAACAACTCGGTTCGTTTGCAGCCCTAGTGAAGATACGGACAATTATATCTCACCATATTAAGAGTAATCTATCTAATAATATTACAGTTATATAATATTATATTTTTCTTCACAGATGCTCTTTGCTTTCCCAATGAGATAAAATTGCGTATAGAATATGTTTAAAAAAATTATATATTTGATGCATATTTAACTAAGACTTCAAAAATAGTTAACCTATCATATACACTAAAATATTATCAGTTGTGAAGATTTGTCAATCTAATATAATACTAGTTGATATCACCCGGTCGTTACCAATCAGAACACTCCGATGCTCAAGTTAGGATACGTAGGAAAAAATACAAAAGTAATTGTACTTATAATTAATTGTGTATATTTTTTTCGTCTTGAAGTTCCCTATACATGGGTCATCATGTGCTTTCAATGTTGGTAACGAAATAATCTCGGCATCTCTTACGAGTAATTGATGGTGCCATTTTGAATACTTGTATATCTTCCCGCTTACCAAATAGGATTATTTCCTTAAGTGCGAGACTTTGCTATTGGGATTCTTACCATAATCCCAAACTTTCCATTTTAGACATCTTTCTATAAGCTCTAGATTTGTGTCTGATCTTCCAAATGACGGGTCAGAGTTTGGCCTGACAACGAACAATGCTACCGACCTAACCCACTGTCCAACTCTTAAGAAATGGCATTTGGCGTCTGATATGTCTTGGCTGACCACTTTTTTTTATCAACTAACCACTCGCCCTAGCTATTGGGTCGACTCAATAATTCGCCCCACTAGAAGCAGATCTTATTATAGACAGATAACTGGTGTCCCTCCTAAATTTTAAAAAGAGATTTTTCTTCTTCTAGTTGTTTTTCTAATGTCTATGAGGCGTTATTTAGTGCACTTGGAACACCGTCATGACTGTTTCAAGTTCTCTTTACGTAAAAAAATTTGAGCAATACGTTGTGGTGCTTTTGAAATACTCTTTGTTTAAGTTAATTAACAAATTAATAGTATAAAGGAGGAAGAAATAGAAACAAAAACCAAGTCACGAGAAAACAATAAAGAAATCCGTAACGTAACTTTATATGTCTTGCACTGATATGTGTACAGATTTGAAGCTGTTCGATACACGTAAAACCTTCATTATTTTATGAATCACAATTATATCAACCGAACAAATTTAGATTCGGATACGTCCAAAAATATGTGTTACGGAGTATATACTTTCTCTTCTCTCGCCGAGAGTTGGGCAGTTACTTCTTGACAATTCGTCTCCACCTTACATGCCTGATCCTGATTCCTCTCCCCTCAATAACACCTTGAGGGGATATACCAAAGCCCTCAACTTTTTCCTAATTAAAGAAAATTTTCCTCCCAATTTTCTTATACATTCTTTCATTTTCTTGCCTACCTTTTCTATTCTATAAATCGACCCCTCTTCAATCAACAAAGCCTCTTCATCTTCCTTCTGTTTTCCCCCTATAGGACTTGGCTAAGCTCTACCGCCACTCTCTCTCTCTCATCCTTTTGTTGATCTCAGGCTCTGTTTTTCCTCAGTTTCCCCCCTACACTGTTTTTCTTGTTCTGAGTTTTGACTTTTTTGTTTGATTTTGCTCCATTTGGGGTGTGTGATTTTGGGTTTTAGATTAAACTACCATTACCCATCTGATAACTCTGTTTGAACTTTTGTGTTTGAGATCCGATTACCCTGTTTCTCTCCTAAAATCACTTCTCTCTCTCTCTCTCTCTCTCTCTCTCTATAAATCTTGAAACAGAGTACCATGATCTTAAACTTTTGATATCCATGTCTTCTGTCCTCGTTCAATCTTTCTCTGTTGTTTTCCTTTACTGGTTCTATGTTTTTTCATGAATTTTCTCTCACTTGATCTTGTTTTTTAGAGATAATACCTACCCATATATTTGCATATTCGAGTCAACTATATATATCTTGTTTCTGGGTCCTGCTTCTTTTTAGTAAAATCTTGATTTTGCATCGGATTGAGTCAACTATATATATCTAGAATATGGGTCCTGCGTATTTTGGGTTTATAAGGTTTGTTTGTTAAAAAATATTTGGTATAATTATACTCTATGGCTTCTTCTAGTGGAAATTCCTCAGGGTTTTCTGCTCAGATTCAGAACTCTGGATCTGATGTGGGTTTGATCGACCAGAGGAAGAGGAAGAGGATGCAATCGAATCGGGAATCGGCGAGGCGATCACGGCAGCGAAAACAGAGGCATATGGATAATCTGATTGCCCAAATTTCCCAACTGAAAAATGAGAACAGCCAGATTATCACAGCGATGAATATCAGCAGTCAGCAGTGTTTGCAAATGGTGGCAGAGAACACTGTTGTGAGGGCTCAGATGGCTGAACTTAGCCAGAGATTGGAGTCTCTCACTAATATCCTCAATTGCTTGAACACAAGTGGCGGTGGCGGTGGCGGTGGTTGTGGTTGTGGTTGTTGTGGTGGCAGTGGCGGTGACGGTGATGGTGGTTGTGGTGGCAGCAGCAGTGGTTTGTTTGAGGATGAAGATTTTCAGAGCATTCCCGAGAGTTACATGGAGAATAATTCATGGAACTTGATGTATCTCAATCAACCAATCATGGCCTCTCCTGATTTGCAATTCCAGTATTGAAGGCTTTATTTCTCGTCCCGACCACTCATGATCGGACACACCTACTCTCCTCCTACAAAATTAGAGAGCAAAAAGTCGAATAAAATGAATACCGAGTCTCGTTTTTACGGCCAAAACAAGTGGGCGGAACCAACAATAGCACGATATTTGGTAGGGCACATTTGCACTTTCTTCAAATATTTTGTACATGACTTTGCATGTATTGGTGCTCGATGTAATCCGAACACTAATACAAATACAGGTTCTCGATATCAAGTTTTGATGAATCGAACATCAATACATGCAAAGTTTTATCCAGATATATCTTTATCGAGTTTTACTTGTATTTATTTGATTATTGAGTTACGATTTCGTAATCCAATGATTAAATATGTAGCTTGTATTTGGTCAAAAAGGGGTGCGTGGGAACTGAGTTTTCGGTTTGTTTGTGGGTTTCTATGGATATGGAATCAAAGGTTGTAAATGTTTGTGGATTCTGTGCTTATGCTTACGTTATGTAATTTCACAACTTTTGTACTCTTCCGAACAGAGATTGTGTATAGCATGACATGTTTTGCACGTCAAAATAATATTATTTTGACGTACAAAATATTGTCCGAAAATTATTAGGTCAGTGTTTAACTATTCGGTCAATATTTTATACGTCAAAATAATATCGTTTTAACGCACAAAATACTTAATGTGCGCAATACACAAGAGAATTCCCAAGTCACCTCTGTTCTTTGCTTTTGCCCCTTTAATTTTGTTAATTCATTTTGTTAATTTTCCTTTTGTCTTTCTAAACAACAAATTACACTGACCTCCCTTAAGGTTTCTAATAAATATATTGATTACTCCTGAAGTTTGAGAAATTACTCTGATTTTCCTTATTTTCTATACTACTATGTAGCTACTTTTCTTATTGTTAAAATTAATCAACCATCGCTAATTAACTTGTTGAAACTTTGTTCAAGATGGCTTTTTTAGCAAAACGAACTTCAATAATCACGTTCCAAATAGCCAATATTAAGTTTTTTAAATTTTAATTTTCAACCTCAAACTCGAAAAATTCTAAATAACTCTGTTTGAATTTTAATTTCAAAAAAATTTATAACATTTAACATAAGTTATTTTGGACGTGATAAGAATCATGTCACAATTCCTTTTGCAAAAACAAAAAATTAGAACTTAAAAAATGTCAACAACTTGACTAATAATATTTGAATGGTTTTTATAGTTGGGGAGGTAGATTGTTTCAAAGGTAAAAAAGATTATAGTAGTTTCTCAAACTATAGGAAGGTTAGTATATTTGTTGGAAACCTTGGGGGAGGTCAGTGTAATTTATCCCTTCCTAAATTATAATCATGATTGCTCTTACAAAAGTATTCGTTTTCTTTGTTTGACTGAAGTTGGATGTTGTCATGTGTTAGATATACTTGATTGTGTCTAATCTCAAATCTTCATAGACTGAGATAGCAAAAAGAAAGAAAATATATTTAAACTATCATTTTGACCCATAACTAAATAAGAATTCCACTTAATATCCTAACAGATTGTGGGTTTTCTCTTGGCGATGAGTCACTTGTCCTTTTCATTTGCTTACGTTATGGTTGCTTAAGAAACAAACTTTGATTGTCTTTTTTACCCTCTCAAGATTATTGGCCCCCGCTAAGGTTTTAGGTTCCACACCTCTCAAGTGTAATCAATTTCTATGGGGTCATATGACACAAGATTTTTTCTTGCCTTTAATTACACTCCTACTAATTCTCTAAAATTTAGTCGAGGTGCACATAAACTGATCGAAAGAGCTATGATAAAACAATAGAAAGATATATTATTGCCTACTGAGATCAAATATTGGAATCCAAACTCCATTGACTCTCAAAATCTTGACTCTTAACCTTAGTGAAATGGGGTGTTGATACGACATGTAAAATAATATTCATTCTCTTTAATAAAAATAATTTAATTCGAATCCAACTTATATCAATCAATTACTACAAATTTAAGTTGAGTTTGGGCTAAATTAATATTTTCTAAAGTAGTGGGTGCTATCAGTGTCTAGTAATATTTTGTTTAGACTTTTGTAATTAGTATTGGTGAGAACAATCAAAATAGGAAGACGTTACACATAGGAATATGCCACGTAGACATGTAGGCATGATGCAACTTAATGTGTTAGTAGACTTATCCAAATATGAATCAGAGTTGAATGAATTTTCTTTGGTGTGGTAAGATCATGTTGGTTCAAATGGTGGGGTGTTCACTAACACCTCGAGTGGTAAGTTGATTATACAAGTTGATGGGATGGGAATCCCCACTCCAATCAGATTTTGATGTCAGTTTTTAAGGTTGAGTGTCAAAAAAAATATTTCGGTGGATGTTTGGATGAGTGATCAAAGATGTCACATTGCTTGCCGGATGCAAAAGTTCAGTGTTATATGTAATATATTACAACCTTACCTTGTACAAGACCTTTGAAAAGTCGTCAGGGTGTCAAAATTCAATGAAATTTCGTAATAAAGCGTCTTTTCCTATAACAATGCAGGGAAGGGTAACCCACTGGGAAGCCTATGAAATTCAGACGAACAAAGCAAAAAATATAATAGAATTACAAATGATATCACAGCTTGCACCAATAAAAAATGTGAGACAAATCTCAACCTTGCATGCGAGGAGGTGTGTTCCTAAGTGGGGAAATTGTGACATCTCAGTCAAGTCGTAGTGCCAGCTATGAGTTTGGACGTCTGGTAGGGAGTCTTAGTGGACGTTCAAATGGGTGGTCAAAGGGTCTCACATCGCTTCGTAAATACAAAAGTTTAGGACTCTCTCTCTCTCTCTCTCTCTCTCTATATATATATATATATATATATATATATATATATATATATATAAAATATAGTGAGCTTCTATTGAGGGATCCCTCATTTTGCTAAAATGAGGACCTCACATTTTCGTATCAAATATTGATGATCGAAACCGTTCAATGTGTTTAAAACACGTTTTTAAAGGTATCCGTGAGAAATTGGCTCAAAAAAATACCGGAAAGAACTTGATCCAAGCAGTTATCCATAAATATTGACAAGAACAGTTTTATGAAAAATTACTTCGATCAAGCCCTTTCCAGTAATATTTTGAGCCGATTTCTTACGGGTACCCTTAAAAACGTGTTTTAAACACATTCAACGGTTCCGATCATCAATATTTAATCTAGAAATAGGAGGTCCTCATTTTAACAAAATGAGAGATCTCTCAGTAGAAGCTTACTATATATATATATATTTACTATATATATATATATATATATAGATATATATATGACTCTATCTTGTACAAGGATTTTTAAAAGTCACGAGGGTAGCAAAATTCAAAGTATACTCATTCTACAACAATGCAGGGATGATTGATCTATTGGGAAATTCGTGTAGTTTAGCCGGCCAAAGCAAATCATATTGTATAAAGCTAAACTAGGTTCTTGTAGATGTAGATTGCATCAAGTGTCGTAGCCATAAAATCGACAATAATCTTTCTAGCTTGGTTGGCAACTACATTGACAGGATCCTTAAAAGGCAAAGTCGCTTGTTCAATAGAAAGATTGGGCCCTTGCAGCTCAACAGTTAGAAGCTCAAAGGAGAATGATAGTTACTCTTTTACATCACTATCCCCCTCAGATCCAGATTCTTTTGCTACCCTGTTCGGGATCACTTGAAATCCAAATTTAATGGTTGCAAAGTTGTGAACATCTAATCTAAGATCTTGGATGCTATTGGCCAGAATACGTTAGAAAGGTTAGCTTTGCATATTTTGGTTGTTCGGCTGGGAGCAACCAAAGCTTGTGGTTGGGGGGGGGGGGGGGGGGGGGGAGAGAATTGAAAGAGGTAAAACCTAATTAACGTAGTTAGGATTTTCTTGAGAAAATAGTCAAGAAGTCAATTCAACAAAAATTGCGTCATTGTGTACCATCATGTTGCCTATCAAACCCAAGTATTGGTCGACATGTGGAGGACAGTTAGAGAGTCATTTTCTAATCCTAGCATTAGCAATTAGGTCTAGTTTTGGATCACAAGGGACCAGACTTAGTCGGATAAGGATGAGAAATCTTAAACAAATTCAACTATTAATGAGGAATTAGTAGTTGGAAATGACTCTAACATTGGGAATAAGATATAATCTTTGAAAGTTTGAGATTGGACTTATCATCGTAGGGTTTAGTTTTATCTTGGAAGGATTTGTACTTCGAGGAGGATAGAGCTACTAATAAGGAATTAGTCGTTGGAAGACTCTAAAACAGGGGAGGGAGAACCTCTATATAAAGAAACACGCCTCAACATAAGCTATAACTTGTTATTATGAAGAGGGTTAAGTACTGACTTAACCATTAGAATCTCTTCCTGTTGACGAGAGGTAAAAATTCCTTTCACAGAGTTCTTTCTTGTCTTGCGCAAAAGATAATCAGAGAACAAGACATCTACTAGTGTAAAGGAGAGTTCTTATCTTGCCGGAAAAATAATCGGAGTTATTGTCATAACAATACTACATAATTTATACTTCTAATCAAACAACCGACTTCACTTTTGACCTCTTCTCCCTACTAGTTTCAACTTCAATCCCCACCTCACTACTAATATTCTTCAACCTATAACACCTATCAGGAACAACCTTTTGCTTAAAAGGATTGAATTGGTCCACCATTATTTTACATGATATATCAACAGGGTAGAAATTCAACAAGATAGACACATATATAACACAGATACATGGGGCACATAGCCTTTTATCATATTCTTATTGCATAAGGGGTGAGAAGTATGATATAAAAAGGACAAATAAAAGGGACCTATGGAATACAAATAAACAAAATATACTAATAAAGAAATGAAGAAAATGGGGGAGTTTAGCTGGACAAGCAATTGTCTAATCAAAAGAGTTCTAAAAGGGAAAGCAAAAAGATGATGGAATTTTTTTTTTTTTTGAATTCAAATATTCGGATTAGGTTGCATGTACATTAATTAATTTTTATGAGAGCAATTTTAAGGTCTATTGGAGGGACTCAATTAAAATAAGATGTACAAAACTCAGTATGAATTAATTTCATAAAAATTAATAGAACCTAAAAGGTTTCAAATGTGAAACCTTAACAGAAGTTGCGGGCCCCAAGCCCGCCCTATAACTGACCCACTTCTAGTCTTAGGTACCAACTTGTAGTCGGCTGGCCTTTCAAATGTGAAACCTTAACAAAAGTTGCGGGCTCCAAGCCCGCCCTATAACCGACCCACTTCTAGTCTTAGGTACCAACTCGTAGTCGGCTGGCCTTCAAACTAAACATACCAATAGCGATCCAAATTATTGGAAACATCATAATGAGCTCGATTTGGTTATGCTCTGCAACGGGTCACTCAGTGCTCGGCTGCTTTTGCTGGTCGCTCTCTACCTGATACTCATCGACAGCCTATCCGAGCGATTTATTGCCCCCCACTAAGCGCACGACGGCCCGATCGGTAGATGTTCATTCCGATATGGTAGGATTCATTCTGCTCGTACTTGATTCGCTCATCTCAACATAAGGGAATCAATTGCGGGATCTGCTTGGAAAGATCTCACATACAACGCTCTTAACTGCTCGGAATCCTGAAAATGGAGCTCTCTTTCAATGACCCTCTCTCCCTAATATAAAAATGGGAGTGTGATCGGCAATCACGAATCTGTCCATAACTGATTTATTTTCCACCCTATTAAAAGAGATCTCAATGCCATGGATCAGGTGCGTTTCAACAATTCTATACTCGCACTCTGAATACCTACATACATTTTCTCTCTTTACCGCGCGATATCTAACTTGATCGTTGGAGGGTCATTAGCCCGAAAATCACCCCCAATTATTAGACTTGTTCACAAGGCCAAAGCAAGAGTTTAAGATCTTGGAACTAGTTTCCAGCACCATCAGATCATATGATCATGATCAGCTATATTAGAAAGAAAGAATATGAAAAGGTTTGAATATATCTGCAAAAGAGGTGATGGAAGCATGTGGCCAGACACTAATGAAGGAGGCAATTTAAAAGATATGTTGGTTTGTATTTTCTATGTCATGTATAGTTTAGTGGGTGGGGAGTCAATTGTTTCTAATATGGCTCCATGATGCAACCAAAGTTTGTGGCTGCCACCAGTGTTCTGAATATGTTGTACAAAAAAAAAAAGGAGAAGAAAACAAAGGTGGGGATACAAGAAAAACAAATTAACCAAATCTATAAAGAAGAAAAGATTAATAAGTGTCGAGGAGTGCTCCGATTCCAGAAAAGTTTTCCAGAAGATATTCCTGAATTCAAAATCAAAGGTTAGGATTCATTTGGATTTAAAAACCTACACACTCAAGTAAATCTACACTATTCATTTTGAATTATGAAAAGTTTTCTTAAAAAGTTTTCATGGATCAAAGACTTTCCTTTTGTAATAATATAACAAAGGAAAGAAGGCGAGGGTACAACTCTTACAGCCTGTTTGTTAGCGGTTAAAATTATGTAAGAGATAAGATGAATATAATAAAAGGAGAAATATAGTAGAATAAGAGATTTATTATAGATGAGTGAATAGTTATAAAAAATTTGTCTAAGTGTTTTTTGAGGAAGGGAGATACATTAAATATGAGTATGTGGATGACATTCTCATAATTATTTATGATATTTTTATAATTAATAATGGTCTCGTAAATAGATCAAGGGTGAAATGGAACGGAGGTATAATATGGATAGGGAGAGGGGTGTATAGATTTTATCTCCCTCTAGGCGGATAAAATTTAAATTCTGGACATCATTTGGGTCCAAAGCCACTAACAAATTCTGGATAAGACAATTCGGATTGCTATATTCGGAGTCTAAATTTTATACCCCTCATTTGACCCCTAAACAAACAGGGCCTTAAGTCCTACGAGCTGGGGTAGAATAAACTCAACTATCATAGCTCATACTTGTTTGTTGCTGTTCAAAAATCAAAAATCAAAATTCATAGTTCGTAATTTATCCACCAAAAAATCCGATTCGACTCTTGCTAATCTCCCCAATATGCACTCCGGAACATGGCACTTTTTTTTTTTTCAAGCACTGTATTTCCCAAAGATTTTGAACATTTTGCTTTTCGTTTACTTCATAAGATACAATTGAGATCAAGATCTAAAGAGGCCTAACAATTTACTAGCTTATTTTACATCGGAAGCATACATTAGATTTTCTCTTATATATTAATTAGGGATAGATGGAAGCTTAGATGTTTCATTGGGTTTGCAATTATTTATAAAAGAGTTGCACTTAAGCCCCCTCCTAACGTATTGAATTTACAGTTATGTCTCCATTCTAACGGATCTTAGACGGATATTAATAATTAGACTAAATAAATTTCGAATAGATAGTTTAGGGACTAAGTAAATAAAATTAATGATTTAAGAATATTTTAAAAATTTTGGACATAATTTAGAAACAGAGTAAATATTTGGCTCTACGTTATATATTATTTTCAATTACAAACCCAACAAAATAATAAAGCCTAAGCACGTCACTACACTCTTTTTGTTGTTGTTGTTGCTGCTGCTTTTATTATTAGTAATTAATTAGTTAAACCAACTATAGATATAAGATATTTTGTAATGATGATAGTAACGGTGGGCCCTAATTTTAGTGATAAGGGTTGTGTTATATCATTGATTACAGCCCAAACCCAATCCTGAAACCCCCCAAAAAAAGCCACAGTTTAGATAATAGAAACAAATAATTGCGCTAATGGCTTCATATCCTAGTCACGTTGTCGTGCTAATTGTGCCCGGAAAGGTCTCGATGGACATTCGGGAGAGTGGTCAAGTGATTTATATCGCTCGATAGATGCAAAAGCTAAGTGTTAAATATATATAATAGAACGTGACTATATTTTCAAGGTCTTTAAAGTCACATGAACGTCAAAATCCAATGAAAATTTCACATATAAGCGTGTTTGTCTTACAATCATGCTGTGATGGTTGATCTATTAGAAACTCCATAAGATGTGGGTGGTCAAAGCAAACAATACATTATATGGCGAGAGTAAATTGTTATAATGATTGTTGTGATCGACCACTTTTGTTAGCATTTATAAATTAACTTATTCAATATATTTGTTTAAAAATGTCTATAAATAGTGTTTAATTAGTTATAATCGTGATTAACTTTTTTATTTAGCATTTTAGCTTATTTGAATTAAAAAATTAGTTTAAGTTACAATTCGTAATTTTTCTTTTTTGTTCCTTTAGAACCGTAACAACTAAATTTAAAAAATAATAATAATGAAAAAAAATCTTAGTGCAAGAGTGTTTTCCTAGAATTATTAAGGACAATTTAGGCATTCACGTGATAATAAGCCCTTCTACTACTTATTTAATCAAATAGTTTAAACTCTTATTCTAACTTATAAAAAGTCACACCAAATACATTTATAATTTATTTTAATTTTTTAGTAATAATAAAAAACTATAATTTAAAAATATTATTTATAAAATTACAAATGGAGTCACAATCAACAATATCGGAGGCCCGTCTTTATTAATTTTTTACAAGTAGTAACAAATGAGGTTACACGTGACATCATAAACTCATCTTTATGAATTTTTACTCGTCTATGACCAATTGTTAATAGACACAAACACACTCACAAAAATTGCGTATATTGTGTGTGTGTATGTGTATGTATTATTTGAGATAGATCTTAAAGACTCGTCTTTATTAATTTTCACTCGTCTATGGCTAATTAGTAGACACGCACTCTTACATACTACGTATACGATCTATATGTTTTATATTATACGTATACAAATACACACACATGTTATATGTATATATATTTATATATCTATCTATCTATACGTATGTATGCACTGATATTAATTAGGTGAAATGAGTCCATCAATCTTTTTGTGTTATCTATTCGAGTCTCCAAACAAATACTACTTGAAGGTTCTATTTGATATTTGTCCTCTAGTGCTTAGTGATACTTTAGTCCTCCAATTATATTGGTGCCTCATGTCTATACCCTTTTGATTCCCATGGTTTTTATGACCAGACAATGCATTTGATTAATTAGCTTTTTACTTTTGAGAAACTTAGGTGTAACGTCTAGCTTTTCGATAGCGTTAAAATATTCAGTCTCTAAATATACATCAATAAGTCATCAATAATATATAAACAGTGGGTCCTAGAAAAATATAATTATACAACAATGGTTTCTCTCTAAATAAAATAAGTACTTCAAATATTCCACCTTGGCTGTCACTAAATTTACTCCGACGCCTGAAAAAAATATTAAATCGCGGAAAGCACACGATATGACAGGAAGAACTAAATGTTTGAACAAAATAGGATCAATAAATTAACGAAAATCACAAGTCAGTGTCCATAACAAGTCAAAATCATACATCGTATCTGGTCCATCTCGATAACATGTAAAACACCACCTAAATCAAAAATAATTTAATCTGTATACGCCACTCATACCCATATAATAATACATCTAATTCTCAATGGGCATCAATCATAACAACTAATTTTACTATGACCTGGCATGAGCTTGCACATATATATACTAATCAGATTCATGATAACCAGCTATACATTAATATACCATACCATGATTTGATAAACATTATGCTACTAAAGAATCCAATAATAATTTTCAAGATGATAAAAAAAATACAAATATTTGATATCAATAAAATGCTTTAGAAATTGAAAACGTATAGTATGCTTCTGGTTTACATCAAATCAAAATTGTAGCCGTTGAATATGTGCATCTTTTAATCCTAGTGCTAATGTACATCCTAAAATTTTATATCTTGATCGGTCATCGTTTGATATATTATCGAATCATAGTTCACTGGTGAATGATGGGTGAATAGTGACTCGTTTGTCTGTGAAAAATAATGGTCAATTAAGGCCAGAAGAAGAAAACACCAATTGAAAAACAAAAGAAAAAAGAAGAAAGAAAGGAAGAGAGAGAGACGTGAGAGAGACACTGAGAGAAGTGTGCTTCATTTATAGGGTTATATCACCATCAATCAACATAAAACCACCATCAAATCTAACGTAAAATCACCATTAAAAGCTATTAAATCACCATCAAAGAACCATCGAAATTGATGGTGATAACACATGGGTATAGTGAGTCCATTCGACTGTCTATTTCGACAACAAAAAATTTAAATTTAAATTAATATTTATTTGTAAAAATAATTAATAAATATTGATTTGAATCTAAACTATTTGTTATCAAAATAGACGGTCAAATGACTCACTATATCTATGTAGTGAACCCCTCGCTACAGGGCCCATCTCCATAATGATTGGTGGGTGTAATAAAGACAACAAACATTATGTTTTCTTTCAATAGGTTAGATGAAAGGTTAAAATTCACTCCAAGATTTATTATTCTGGTGCATCTCGCCTTACACTTTCACTCGTGCATTTGCGGTCATCACTATCCGGTTGAATCATTTAACTAAAACAAATTTTAATATAAATTTATAAATAAATTATTTAAAATACAATTAAATTATTTTTAAAATTATTTTATTAATGTTAAAAATTCTGGGTTATTATACTTGACGTATGGCTACCATGAAAGGGGTAGCATTGTGAAGAATAGGGGTGAAATTTATTTGGTTCAGTTCGGTTAAGTCAGTTTGTCTCCATACAACTCCGAAATTGATTGGTTTGAATAACTATTTCTTGTACTGACCTGATCGAACTTATGAAAAAAATGATATTAGTGTCGGTGAGATCGGTTTGTTGGAAATATTTAGTTGATAAAAAAACACACCTAATTCGGTCGCAACAAAAAATCCACCAACACGGATCGAAATAATCTAACAAAAAATAGGGTTTATATTTTGGGCCAAATTCACCAATTAATTTATCTCATCTTATAAATTGAACGGCTAAGATTATCTCATTCTATAGAATTAATATTTTTATGCTCCTCATTATAAATTTGGCTAAGATTATCTCAATTTGATCGTCTCTTCAATTCTCATGTTTAACTTGTTTCGATCTTCCTCAATGATTGAGAAAGATTATTGTTTGACAACGACGCTTTTAGTCTCGTGTGAAAGGCTACTACGAACCCAAAACATGATTCATTTTGATCTCCTTAATTGATCCCAACCCTTCAATTTGTTAATTGAGTCTGAAGCAATCTCTCAAATTCATATCCGTCAAAGAGAAATCAAGAAAAAGAGATTTCGTTCATTAATTGATCCCAACCCTTCAATTTGTTTATTAATGATTTTTGAGCAACTTCCTTTATTGCGCAGGTAAAAAAATTGACAAGCCAAACAAAAATAATAGTTCAAATCGAATTATTAAGCTCACTACGAACCTCGTTAGGAAGACCCATGAGATAAATAGTGGTGGGTTAATTATTGAAACCGTAGACTTTGCCCTAACTATCGAGTAAGTTGTAGGTCAATAAACTTTGCCTAATCTCCTCCTAGAAAAGAATCTGGGATAGGAACTGTATCCTTTGCTTCTACTTTTTTTTCACTACTGGATTAAAATCTACTTAATCAACTGCTTAATAAGCTAATAGGTAAACTACTTCGTTATTATAGTATCTTTCTTATTCTCTCCGTTACAATGGTTACTGTATTTTGACTCTTTTGATGTACCAAAAGAGTTTTCTTTTGAAAATTCAATGAAAAAATTAGCGAATATTCTTTTACTCTATGCTTTTCGAAAAGTATGCATCAAAAGTCAAATCCAACAGTAACCTTCTGCTATTAACGGTTACCATATTTCGACTCTTGATGTCCCAAAAGAGTTTCCATTTGAAAATTGAATAGAAAAATTTAGCGACTATTCTTTAGTTTACTCTTTCCTTTTCGAAAAGTATGCATCAAAAGTCAAATCCAACAATAACCTTCTGTGTTATTAACTCTTATGGAGTCAGTTTGTACAGAGTTTTATGCTGGTTTTAATTTGAACTTTCACTAGTAGACGATAGGATTATGAAAAAACGTAAATCGTAATACTAATGTTTCCTTAATAAGTTGAAATCTCCAAAATGGATCTTGCGGAAGAAGAGAGTATCGAATCAAAGTTATAAAAAAAATAAAACTTTTATCATGTCAAATAAATTTAAATTGAAATGATTGACAAATCATGAACAAGTTTAGGCAATATTATTACAAGAAGGGGATAAAAGATGTAAGTTTATCATATAGTTATTTATTTTAATGAAAATAATTGAGTTTTGTCTCAAATCTCTAGAAGCCAAGTTATGAATCTAATCTAAATAACGAATTTGTGCCAAAAGCTTAGTCTATTTGAAAATACGAGAAAATTACGTAAAATAGAGTTTATTATTTTCTTCTGAGCATGAGAAAATGAAAACAATTTGATACAATGACCATAATATCAAATGTGGAGCCAGATTTTCAGGCAGTGAATTCAATACCGATTGAGAAGCATACTTGACTTTTTTATTTGATAATCAGCATCAATGTGATAAGGAAATTACTCGAATATTTCATCGGTCTAACGATCGCCTTTATCTTCAATAAAGCTTTTTCTATACGTCTTCCGCTTTCTTGAACCCTTCTCTTCTACTTTGAATATAATGAATCCGAATCAAAGACAAATCAATAGCAAAAATTGACGATGCCAATGATGATTCTTTGGTATGGTATCGCGCGGTGAGTATGCACTCCTTAGTCCATAAGCAACTTAAAAACAATAAAATTAATTGAGTTTTCTAATGATCTTCTCATCCGAACGGAGATTGGACTACAGTCCACCCTCACTCCAAACACAAAGAATCGCTTAGCAACTCTAAGATATCAGTCTTTGATACTCAATCTTTCTCTAAGTTAATCTTAACATGTTACTAGTCCATCAGTGTTTGGTACTCTCTGATCTCTCTTTTACTCTATCTTATGAACGAGGACCGCTTCATTTAATTGGCGAAAACACATGATTCAGTTACATTATTACAACTATCCAGCTAGTTACTATGCTATTTTATCTGCTTCCCATGGTCTTGACAATAATATATATCCACCGTCTTATCATTTTTCTGTATCATTTTTCAGGGAAAAGGAGAAATGCTAGTAGGAAATCCTTCAAGATATATAAGGAAGGGGAATCCCTAGCTAACGAAACAAGCCAAGCCGGAATAAGCCACTTAAACTCAAACCGGCTCATCCTCGGAACCTGAAAAGAAAACAGAGACAGAACAGAATCACTTTATTTCAGTGACATGATATCTACTCAGACTAAATAGGATTTGAAGAGCTGTCATGATCATTCACATCAAATTCAGCAAGCAGGAAGGGCGCGCAAAATGCAAAGTGCGAGACGAGGAGATAATGGGTGACGAATATTCATAAATTTTATAGAATATGTATATGAGTAATTCAAATGATATATTCACAAAAAAAATCTATCTTTTAAGCTACGGAAAACGAAGGATGGGTTTCTACCAACTCAACGTTAGTATGATGGTTAATATGCTAAAACGTTTCAATTTGTTCGGAAAATGTATTAAAAAAATCATGAACTGGTCGTTAACTTCAGGGCCCCAAGGACTAGTCGGCATTAGGTGGGGGACCCCCCAAGCAATACCAGCTTGGTCCCCAAGCCGTTCGGATACCTCGGTTATAAAAAAAAAAAAAACATTCTCAATTTCTTGTTGAATTTTTTCCACCGTGAAAACAGTTTGTGTGTTCTATGATTTGATTCGCACGTATCAGTCCAATCAGAAGGCCTGTGGTTAATCAGCTCAGTCTCCAAACTCCCGAATGGGCCTAACGGCCCAGTAGTCAAGCCCACCGTGGGCAACTGGGTCACCTGCCTCTATAACTTAATCCTATTTAGGACAATAAATGAATCGAGCCGTTTGCGAATCATTCAATTCTCGCTCGGTAAGAGCTTGTTCAAGTGCGATTCGTTTACTAAATGATTTAAACTTAAATATTAGTTTCCGAGACTTGATTGAAGAATGAACTGAACCTGAGCCTGATTCTTCAACCGAACTTGAGCCTGCTAGTATTCAGCTTAGTTAGGCTCGCGAACATATATTGATTAAAATATCCCTTCATAAATATAATTTTTTATAATATATATTTAATATACAAATCCGCTCAATTATCATCTCCAAGTTAGAATATATTCTTTGTAATAAAACTTCGACTGTGTCTACGACCTACGGGGATAGTTAAATATAAGTATCACCCCGTCAAAGCGCCTTTGTTCAAGAAATTTATTTTTAGTCTAAATTCCTATGTTGAGTATCAATGTATAATATTTTTTGCTTGTTAAAGTTTGTAAAAAAGCTCAAGCCGATTCTAACTCAGGTTTGCTTTGCTCGAGTTCATTCGTTATATTTTCATCTGTATTTCACTTCTTCTGTTTTTGTATTTTTTTTTTTATTGTTGGTTAGTCTTGATAAGAAATTTTAAAAAATACACAATTATATCTAAAAATTAAAAAAATAGAAAAAAAAAAGACAAAACATGATATGTTTCGAGAAATTTTTCGTCTTTGATAAAAAAAAATTTAACTTTTAGACATAATTTTATAATTTTTCAATTTCTTTCATTAAGACAAACCAATAAAATTTTAAAAAATAAAAAATAAATTATATCCATAATTTAGGCCAATAAATAAAAATAGATTATATCCATAATTTAGGCCAAACAGACCTAAAGTTTGAGTAGTCTCGGTTCGTTTATAGTATTAATCCTATCACTCAATTATTATAAGAAAAATGCTAACCGTCTTCCACTAGGCGATAGATAATCTATAAAAAAAAAGTATCGATATTCGTAAATTATGTATTAATATTCATAAATATACGTTGATATCCATAAAATATATATTAATATTTATGTTTAATTGATATTATATGTATGTTATTCATCGCCTGGTAAACGTCTAGATGGTGATTATAAAGAGTCTTGCTAACCACTGCCTATTATCCGATAGATAATATACACATAATTGCAAACAAACGTGAATATCGATACACATTTTACATATATTTATAGATATTAATACATAATTTATGAATATTAATATACTTTTTTATATTATTTATCGTTTAATAGATTGTGATTAGTATTTTTTATTATAAAATAGAAAAAAAAAGGAAAAAGAAAAAAGAGAAGGATAAAAAGTAGAAGGGAAAAACTGCAATAGGGAACGCGTAGTGCGCACTCCGCGTGGCGAAGACGAAAGCAGTGGAGGCTTTTGCTTTTTCTTCGACCTTTTTAAAACGACCTGTGGTAGAACGGAAAAAGAGGCCAAACGGAGTGGGAAAAGCAGGAACATAATACGTGGCACAATTCTCAATGCGGTCCCACCAACTCTGACCCCCTTCCCAAAGGAAACAATCATGCCACATACCTATTTTACACACAAGATTTCTTTTTGCACCCTTAACAAAAATTATTCAGTGCTTTTGGAATATCAGATCTCCTGCTCATTCATCGTTTTTAGTTAATTTTTTAAAAATTTTAAACATAATTTTATATTTTTTAATTTTTTTATCGAGACGAACCAATTATGCACAAAGAGACAAAAATAACAAATGTAAAAAAAATTTAAATAGAAAAAATAAAATTTATGGAAAAATAGTTAGACCAAGTCAATAGGATAGAGAGAAGTTGAATTAAAGGGAAATAAATTAGTGTAGTCAACATAGAGACAAAGAGATAGATATGAAGTGAGAGAGTGATAGAGATGAGGCAATTTTATTTTTTTATTTTTATTTTTTAAAATAAGAGAGTGACACGTGATCTTCTCTCTTATAATAGATAATAAGTTAATATAAGATGTGATGATGAAAAGACATAGAACATATTGTATGATGAGTAATCTCGGGAATTGAATGATTACTCTGTACACTTATAAGTGAGAGGTCCCTCAGACATTGCAGTACTAATATGTGTTACCTCATACTTATGCGATCGTGTAGAAAATGGCAGTTATGTACAGTCTGTGGAGCTCTTCACCTGTTTGAATGTGTGTACAAATACGCATGTGTTTTGCGTTAACATCTTTTGGCATTAACTCCGTCATAACAAATTGGCTAAGCTCGTGAGATACAAAACACAAAAGATTGATCTTTATTATACATGTATGATTTTCGTTGATGCAAATCTAGTCTCTACCTGCACAATCAAAGACGTTTTAGCTTTCTTAATCAACATAATTTGCTTGACGTTCACATGATCATACAGTGATTAAGAAATGAAAACATTGCGTGATTATACCACAGGTCCACAGAATTAGCAATAATTTATTCTTTTGTCTCTATCTCTCCACTTGTTGAAAACTCATTTTCATAGGTTTCATTTTGTACCCACAATAAAAATTTATTTTTTCGAATCTATAAATCTATTATTATTCAATTTATTTGATCAATTATATATTTATATAATATATTCAAAAATTTGATATTTCAGATGATATATTAAACCTGAGACACAACGAGTAAAAAGAATATTTTTACCATTGATGCAAATCTAGTTCCTATCGACACAATCAAATGACATTCTAACCTTTCTACTAACTACACAATTTATGTGAAGTTCACGTGATCATATCACAAAATCAACAGCTTTCGTATATTATCTATTTCGCTTGTTTAAAACTCAATTTTATAGGTTTATTTCATACCCACATCCAACGGTATGAAATTGATAAAATATCATTTTTCAACATATTGATAAACACAAGAAAAAACTTAGCTATCTATGTTAAAAAAATATACTAAATTAATCTTTAAATAATTCTACATTGTATTAAATAATACTTCACGTATCTATGAATTTATTAGTGTTCGATTAATTGAATTTTGAATAAATATATTAATCCAACTAACAAAAAAGAATTTTGGAAAATAGGAAAAGATGAAGTGTGGAGCCCACACGTCTGACCCATAACAAACGTCCCTATTTCTGCCGGGAGTCCAACTGACTACGCTGTTACACAGACGTCTGTATCTATATGTTATATCGCACTTATAATAACACGTACATGTCTGCTTTTGGCTCTCTCTCTCCTCCCTCTCTCTCTTCCGAAATACATATATCCCCCTATTTCCCTCCCTATGTAAGACTCGGAAACCCTAACACAGTAAGTCTTGTTGTTCCTTTCAACAGTTCTTCGTGGTAGTTCTATATCCGATGTCTACAATCGTAACAGGTAATGAGAACCCCTAGAGTTTTTTCCATAATCGTTTCTGATTGTTTTCGTCTAGTCACTAGCAGGAGTTATAGATTCTGTCTAATTTCGCGATTTGATAGCTTTGATTCCTATTATTTTGGGAGTTTGGCGCAAAGTTTTGGGAGCTTGAAATTTATTTGACTGATGGTGGGTGTTATAGTCTACTTTTTATCGTGTAATCATTCGCAGGAGTTATCTGAGTCTGTCTAATTTGTCGAAATTGTGATTTGAAAGCTTTGATTCCTACTGTTTTGGGAGTTTGGTGCAAAATTTCGGGAGTAAATGTTCCAAGGAAATTATTAATTTGCTCAATTAGGAATTTGTTTGAGTGATTGTGGGTGTTATTGTTTGTTTTTTCTCGTGTAAATTTTACTTGAGCAAATTTGAATGCAAATTGTTTATACAAATTATGCACACTGTTTTTATTATTGTACTAATAACTGAAAATAATTGGTTTCCTTTTGCGTTTCCCTTGCATTATTGGCTCAAACTGATTTTTTATCCTGATAAAGTAAAAATTGATGAAGAAATGTATTCTGAACATTTATGCTTTTTTTTTTTCCCTCTAGAAATTAGGAGGAGTTTGTTTTGGCGTTATTGGCCTTAGTGAATGGCAGTATTCTCTTTGCTGAGACTTAGAAAGCATAGAAAAATCTACCTTCTTTTTTTTGTAATATGTATAACATAATCTACCTTCTTTTTCTTGTAATATGTATAACATTAACTTTCTTATTGGAATAACAATGATGGTTTTTGGAAAGGATTTGTGATGGGTTCTAAGAATTCAATGTGTAAAATTGTGAGGCTTGGGTGTTAATTCATCCTAATGTATTTATTATAGAACAATTTACTCGTTTCAGTTCTCACTTTATGATTTTCAATAGAATCTGGTTTTCACTTTCTTTACTCATCTTTTAATCCTTTTTCCCCCCTTCACATATCCTTGCTTTTTTATATGCTATTTTCTACTAGCAGTGAGCAGTATTAAATCATGGCAAACCAGATGGTAGTGACTTTTCAGTTTCTTTCTTTCCCAAATCGGTTTGACTTGGAGCTTGTTTGTTAAAACTTTTTAGATTTGTAAAAGCCGATCTTTAAAGCAGAATCGAAACACATCAAAATTGTATGTTCTCAGGATAAGCTTTTTTTTAAGTTGGTTTTTTTGCCCAAAAGCAGAATTTGTAGAAAATATGCTGGCAAGGTCTCCAAGGGGCCAAAACCCAAAAGCTTTGCTTGGAAAGTTTTCACAAACACACCCTTGATAGTGCTAGTGAACACAAACAGTTTTATGTCTCTACGGCTTTGAATTGGTATATCTTTTATCCTTCATTGAGTTGTGAGTAGCACGTTACCCTTCACGTTTATGATTTGTATAGGTTTGAATCCTGCAAAAGAGTTGTCGTTTTGCTTGACATCTTTTTTAATGTATCATGTCCAGTAGATAGAGCTTTACGTTTCCTTCTGTGTGCACTTTGAAATGTTGCCACTTGGTAGTGCAGTAGAATGACATTGTGAATGCTCAGTGAGATTGGGATTCTGTTGTATAAGATGTAACAAATAGCAGAGGAGATACTTGGATATAACTACCTCGATGCAAAAAAATTACATAATAAAGTGAGGAATATGTGTGTTGCACACGGCCTTTTGTAGTGAATGTAACTTTGTTTGGAATGGTTGAATGCTAGAATGAATTTTCTTTTTTCTTCCCTCCTTCGCTTAGCTCAACAAAGAAGAGTCTAGGTAATTTATCTGTTGTTCCCCAATTCTCGGCTTTACGAAGTATCCAATTTCTTCAAGTATCTACTTTGATGAGTACGGGCTTGAATTAGGTATTAATTGTGTATCTTCTCAGCTGTGACCAAATGCCTTAATATATGTGCGTTTTCCCTTTTTGCAGGTAGAATTTATGCTGCATTTTCTTTCTCAGAGATTTGGCTTGAGGTAGGCTGTAACTCTCTAGTTGCTTTAAAATTGGAAATTCTGCTGACATTATGCACATGTTTAATTTCATTTAACTTCCTTCAATCAATTTTCAGGAAAAAGTAGGATGATGCTTTCTCCGTAGAGTTACTTTGGGATTTTATGGACCATACTGTTCCTGGGAGCTTTTGTATTGAACTTTAGTTTTTATTCGAGTATGGGGTCAGCTTGTTGTGTTGCTAGAAAGGATACAACGGTGACAACCAGAGCCAGTGGAGAGACTCTGCGGAGAAGTGCAGTATATTCACCATCATGGAGTTTCCGATGGGATAACCGGAGGCGTGTGGCAGGAGAAATTGAGATCATATCAGAAACATCTCATGGAATCAGCACAAACAGTAGCATGGAGATTAAAGGGGAGTTTGTTTCAGATAGGGGTATTTTTTCAGATCAGGGAAGCCCTTTAGGACATTTTGGAACGCCTACCTCTCAAAAGTCAACTCCCATGTCTCAGAAGTCTCCAGTGCATGCAGGACTGGTTGCAAATACTGTAACTACTTCAGGTAAACCTTTAAAGTGTCATAGCTTGGTAGACCATCTTGTTGCCTACAACACATAAACCTTTTCTTTTTGCATTTGTCTTTATGGGTATGTGAAGAATGGCTGCCATGCCAACTTATTCCGGTATATGCCTATTGCTACGATTGTTTTTTGTGGCTAAAGCTCTTTTCTGGATTATTATGTTTAGCCACTTCTTGGTTACAAAGAAGCCTAAAATCTTCAAGCCCAAAGGGAGTGAGATTGGGTGTACTCCTTGTTAAGGTTTTCTTGTATAAATAGAGATCGGACGAATGAAAAGGGAGCGAGATGTTCTGTTTATAATATTGCTAACCACCTTTCTATTCAAGAGACACTACCAATGGTGATATTTTTCCATGCTTTGATTTGTTTTGGGACTCCCTTTTTCGCTCATCTCCTTCGTCAGTTGTTTGATGGTATACTGCTTCTAGGTTCCTATACTTGTAATGGATGGCGGAGCATAGATGGCAATAAATATTTTGTACTTTTGTATGTGGAGTTTGTGTGATGTAGAATTTGTGTGCTGAAATTCTAAATATAGATTTTACAACTAAATTAAAGAAAATTATATACTTTACGATTCGTTGGGTTGAACTCACGATATGACAAACTTGAAAAATGAGAGAAAGAAATGCATAGGACTTGTGTATTTGTATAGGGAGAGAAATAAAGAATTTTGCTATGGGTACAAATGGGAGTGTACAAATGGGTGCAAATGTGAGAGGGGTTGAGGGGATGGGGGGACCCACACCCCTCTCACATTTGGTACCCCATTTGTGCACTTCCTTTTGTACCCATAGCAAAATCCAGAAATAAAATACCCAATTCACACCAAATGGGTGTTCCATTTATAGTTGTATAGATATGGACATAGAATAAAAATCAATACGCATGTTGTTATCCATAGACAAACGAATGAATATGCAAGAGTACAATATTGAAAATAAATATACATATTCCTATATTGTATAGATATATGTATTGTTGAAAGATAAAGTACTCCTATTTCATTTGGGATGTTTAAAAAGTAACTTTTCGATTCTTCTTTTTGAGACAAATTGAAAAAGTTAAAAAAAAAAAAACTGACCCAAATCTAAAAATTTGACTAAAGACTAGTAAAATATTTTTTAAAAATTAACTTTTTAGAAATCTCAAGTAGCGGGAGTACTTTATCTTTAAGCAATTCATGTCTATCCTATTATAAAGGGAACTCCTCTTTTGGCGTGAACAATCTTTAGGTTGGCTCACACTTTCTCTTTCAAAAATATTCATTACAAACCTTCTTAAATCATAATAACTGTAGGGGCATGTAATATTATACTACACAAATACAAAACTGCTAAAAAAAACTGTACAAATAAAACTGTCTAAAAAGAAATTTTTCCAAAAAACTGCTCCAAACATTTTAAATTTTCCTCTAGGGAATGGTTTATGAAAGATGAATTCTCCCAAAATGGCCATCTTCGGCTCAACCTAGAGGATAGAGTGAATGTTTCAATGTCCAAAAAAAGAGACCAAAAAACTTGCAAATTCTAGATATAGAATTGTTTAGTTGTACCCTGTCTATAAATTGCTTCATTCCTTCCCTCAAATAGAACCCCGAAAGAAAACACATAGGTCTACCAAATCCCTTCTTTTCCTCTTAATTCAACTCTAAAGAAAACACAGAGGTCTTACAAACCCCTTCTTCCCCTTGTAATTTAGTTCAAATGCCAATCTTCAGTTCTTCTTCAAACAGTTATGGTAATTCTTATTCTTCTTGAAAGAAAAGAAAACACAGAGGTCTTGCAAATCTCTTATTCCCTTCGTAATTTAGCTCTAAAGAAAACACTGAGGTCTTTCAAATCCCTTATTCTCCTCGCAATTCAGATCTAAAGAAAACATTGAGGTCTTCCAAATCCTTTCTTCCCCTCATAATTTAGCTCAAAATGCCAGTTTTCGGTTGGTTGAACAACTATGGCAATTCTAATTCTTCTTCAAAAGAAAACATAGAGATCTTCAAAATTTCTTTTTCCCTTCGTAATTCAGCTTTCATGGCGATCTTCGTTTCTTCTTCAAACTTCTAAGGTGACGATTCGTCTTCTTCTTCTTCAAAAGAAATCACACAGAAATTTTTCAAATCCTTCTTTGCCTTGTAATTTAGCTCAAATGGCTATTTCGATGCTTCTCCAAACAACTATGGTTCTTCTTCAAAAGAATCACTGTAGTTGTTTGAAGACGGATCGAAGATCATCATTTGAGTTGAATTACAGCGGGAAGAAGGGATTTGGAAGACCTATGTGTTTTGTTTTGAAGAATCAGAAGAAAAAAAAATCACCATAGATGTTTGAAGAAGAAACGGAGATCGCCATTCGTGCTAAAAATACGACAGGAAGAAGAGATTTGGAAGATCTCTGTGTTATCTTTTGAGAAGAATAAGAATCAGCATAGTTGTTTGAAGAACCAAGGATCGGCATTTTGAGCTGAATTACGAGGGGAAGAAGGGATTTGGAAGACCTTTGTGTTTTCTTTATAGTTGAATTATGAGAGGAAGAACGGATTTGGAAGACCTCTGTGTTTTCTTTTGAAGAAAAATAAGAATTACCATAGTTGTTTGAAGAAGAACCGAAGATTGCCCATTTGAGCTGAATTATGAGGGTAAGAAAGGATTTGAATGACCTCTTTGTATTCTTTAGAGCTGAATTATGAGGGGAAGAAGGGATTAGGAAGACCTCTGTGTTTGAGGGAAGGAATGAAGCAATTTATAGGTGGTGTACAACTGAATAACTAAACATTCTATATTTAGAATATACAACTAAATTTGCGAGTTTTTTGGTCAGTTTTCTCAGACACTGAAATATTCTCTGGCACCTCTCGGAGGTTCCGAAGATTGCCATTTTTGGAGAATTTTTCTTTTTGTGATAGAGATCTCAAATAAACCATTTCTTAAGAGAAAAAATTAAAATGCTTTGAGCAGTTTTTTTTAGCAGTCTTTTGGAACAATTTTTTTGAAGCAGTTTTTTTTGGAGCAATTTTGTGTTTGTGTAATATAATATTATGCATTCCTAAACAGTTATTAAGATTGAAGAAGGTTTAAATAGAATCACAGCAGTTGAATTGTGAGGTGAATAAGTGATTTGGAAGACCTTTAGAGCTGAATTACGAGGAGAAGAAGTGATTTGGAAGACCTAAAAACACAACCAAATGAAGCACAACTATTTTATCTTTCATCAACACACACATTAGTGTTAGTGGCATACACGATGTGTGTGCAAACATGATTTGAAAATTTTGAATTTTTTTTAGTAGTTACGTAGAATAATTTCTCTCTCAAGATTGACAACTCAATCCACCATTTGGTCAGCATTATTCCAATTGATGCAGGGCTTGCCTATGAGAAGGTAAGAAAAAGAACTTATAAATAGGCTTTTACCACAAAATCAATGAAGAATAACGCGACAATGGCATTTTAAATATTTGTAAGTCATGTTTGACTATAGGACTTGTTTGACAGTTATATTCATCCACATGTGAAGTGAGTTAACAAAATCAAACTCACTAATTTGGAAACTTTGTAATGGCTGCTCAGGGGCTGTAGTGTAGCGCGTACTACAATGCTGTAGGGCAGCCAAAACTACGAGTTGTTACCAAAATGCTACCACAAATTACCCCTCAAAACTACATCGTTTTGATCCCACGCATTTTCGTAACAACTCGCGCCAAAACATCATCGTTTTGGCTGCCTTCTCTACAGCGTTGTAGTGCGGTCTGCACTGTATTTTGGTAGCAACTTGTAGCCAAAACGACATTTGTGGGGTTGTTAGCATTAATCACCTGATTTACGCATAGGGAAGTGAACCACAATTCCTGGTTACTGATTTGACGTGGCTGGTGAATTGTTAAATGGTGTGGATTTGGACTGGGGCCAGAATTCCAAGTTATTTCCATGTGTGCTGTTCCTATTACAACCATTACACTCTAGGGCTTTTAGAATTCAGACAAAAGATTCATCTTTACAGCCGCTGCACCCACAAAGCCTCATATCCAATGTTGCCACAGTACCTCACCACCAGAATGCCAAAGATCCTTTTAGAGGTCCCCCTCTCTTTGATTTAAGGCGCGCGTGCGCGCACACACACACACACACACACACACACATGTATGTATACACATACATACATATGTACGTATGTATGTATGTATGTGCAGGGTACAGGTTGTATATACATATTTAGAATGAGAATGTGGTTGGAGAAGATGAACTTGCCATTCCTCAAACCAATGTTGAGATGAAGATGCTAGACTGAATTAACCTCCTCTTTTTGGTTTTTCTTTTTCTTCAATTTGTTTATCTGATATCACATGCAAATCTCTGCTATGTCCTCTCCTACTCCTTTTGCAATCTGACATGTCATCTTGTATTTACTTGTTACTGTGACCTTGTTTGATAACACGCAATTCCATTCTGGACAGCTGCGAAGTGGAGTTGGGTAAGGTGATCTAATGTGGCTGGGTTGGGATGGGATCTGTAGGATTTTTATGTGGATTTGGCTGGGCTGTGGTTGAGAAGCTGTTTTCTTTTCAAGCCGTTGCTATCCTTTTTGTATGCATATTGGTATGTACATAATGTACTGGTCTCTGCAGAAGATTTAGTGCCTGAAAATCTCCAGCCAGTGATGTAGAAGAAAAAATGTCCATGAAAAAGCATTCAGTGTTGCTCTTTCGAAGAAAAATTCCAAGTCATGAATGAATCAGTATAACGTATCTGGTAAATGTAAAATCACCATGGGAGCAAATTACTACCCATGTTTCTATGTTTATCTTTTCCTTTGGCAAGTTAAGTAAAGGAAAAAGGGGCCTCAAATAAGCATCACTATTTAACATATCCATCTCTTGTTGGGGCTATAGCATGTAATCATTTTTTCGTAGAACCATAAAAGTAAGGAATTAGTTAATTTTTGCTTTGTGATTTGTTTTCTGTCTTATAGGTGAGTGATTGGTATAACTATCACTTATGCCATTTCTTTTGAGCACCTACTCAGCCCCAGAATATGTAAAATCTGGGCAGCAAATGAGGAATGGTATTAGTATATTAATCATCTTTCATTTCTAGACCTTACTATTTTACTTGCTAAATTCTCACGTTTGTGTTGGAAGTATTGGGTTTGTGCTCATATTAAGATTTCTGAACCTGCTAAATTTGGCAAATGTTGCTGCCTAAATTATCATAGGGTATAGTTTCCTGGATTGGTTGTGGAGTTATCTCCTTATTTTGACTTTGCTGGTTAGGCAGTTTTTTCTCATTACTCAGTTATGTTTGTTCTTTATCTGTGTATTAAGGTACTGTACCAATAGCGCAGACCTAGGAGTTTGATATCAGAAAGAGAGTTAATTGGTGTCATTTGTCTGGTACTTGTCTGTATATTATTCGATTTGTTGATCACTTCTTCCTATACTTACCGCTAATGGGATTTTTGTCATGCTTAAACTTGCTATGAATAGAATCAATGGCAATGCAGTGATTCCAGTTTTCTGGAACTTTGTTTGTTCTTGCGGTCTGTAAGGGACGTGTGGCAGTCCTCTGTCTTGCTTTTGCCGCTGCTGTGTCCGGTGTATAAAGTGGTTTTTTTCCCCTGCTAATCTTGACTGGTCAGAAATTCAGTGTTGCATTGATCTCCATAGCTGCCACCCAGCTTAATATTATTCGTTTCAATCTGTATCTATGTTAATTCTGTTCTTTATTCGACTAGTTTTTTCTTCTCCAAATTGCCCAAGGCCTATGCTTTTTTGAATCCAATTGTAGGTGTTATGCAGTCATACCTGTGCTTTTTTTTCCCTTTCCTCTTAGCCTTTGTTTGGCTAGCTGCCATAAGTTTTTGATGAGATCTTTAATACTATCCTATAGAATTCATGATCGATTCCTGGTCAGATAAGTTATACAAGATGAACCCTCAGTCTCAAACATTGAAACTCAGGAGTACCTTCATGAATGAATGTAGGCCAGATATTTGGAATGTTCACTTGGGTTAGCAGGGAGTTTGCTAGACCAACATTATCGAATAGCGCCTTTTGATGAGAGATATGAACAAGAAGCTTTGTGAAAATTAGTGTTTTCTGAATTACATGAAGCCATTAACGAAACAGCGAATCCATGGGTATTTGAACGTGAGTATCGAGAAAAAGTATAATATTTGATGGAAGAACAGGGATCCTTTTGAACAACCTGTTATAATAGGAAAGCCTTATATCATGTAATAAAGTGAGCTCTTGATGCAGTGAGGGGTAGCCCTGTCTGCCTTTTCTCTTCATTGGAATTTTTCATCATCACAAAAAGCAACTTTGTTAACTAGCTTGTAGTGCTTCTGTTTAATGCTACAACTGAAATGATTTACATGCTTGTTGCAGACATTGCAGATATAACTCCTGCCAGTAATGATAGCACAAAGGTGAGTTCTCATCTTCTTATGGAATTGAACCTAGTACAAGGCTATGTCATTTGTTTTAAGATGCTTGAGTTTTCTCCTCCTCTGACGAACTAGATTTTCCTTTTTGTCTTTTAGGCGCAGAGCTCGATAGTATCATCAGGCACTGTTGATTCCTCTGCACCAAAGCTTCCACCCTCTGCTCCTTCAAGCTCTTCTTTCTGGACACCGGTTTCAGACCCTTTATCTTCCCAAACTCCCTCCCTTCCAACAAACTCGACCCAATCAAGGAGGGCCCAACCCTCACCGGGAAAACCCTTTTTACGACAAAGTTCAGATAGCCGGATACTGGGTTTGAAATCGCCAAACAGTAGCTTAATATCCGAGGGTAGACCATCATTTGTGCTCTCTACTTGCAGTAATGATATGACCGTTGGATCCCAAGGTGGGTCTTCCGATGGGTGGTCAATGCGGACATTCTCCGAACTTGTGGCTTCGTCTCAAAGAGAGAGGTGGTCTTTTGACAGCGAGTTTTTAGGCTCTGTCCTTGGTAAAAGCGAATCTAGCAGTGCATTATCATATTCTCCCCTCAGTGATGTGCAAAATTGTGGAATTTGCTCTAAGCTCTTGACAGATAGATCTTCATGGAGCAGTCAGAAAATTGTTGTTACCGAAATGTCGGTAGTTGCTGTGCTTGTCTGTGGGCATGTTTATCATGCAGAATGTCTGGAGGCTATGACAGAGGAAATCAACCGTTATGACCCTTCTTGTCCAATTTGCATGCTTGGTGAACAGCAAATGTCGAAAGTGGCTAGAAAGGTGTTGAGAGCAGAAGCGGAGCTGAAATCGAAAAGCAATAAGATTTCAAGGAACCGTGTTGTCGATAGCGCTCCGGGATTCAATGTTCTTGATCGCCGGAAACCTAATGGAGAAGAAGATGGAAACTCTCCGAAGATGGAACCGAGTTCAAGTGAAAGGAGCTCTTTCGCGAAACCGTTTCTCAGGCGGCACTTTTCTCTCGGGTCTAAGTGGGGTAGATCGTTGTCGGAGAACAACCACTCTGGGAAGAAGGGGTTTTGGGCAAGATATCGAAAGGATTGACGACGCATCGTCTCCATTTGCCAGGAACTTCCATAACTTCCTCATATACATCATGTTGTACTAGAGTATTCTGGTTAGTTTGAAGAAGATATATGAATTCAGCTTTGCTAATAATTCAGGATTGTTATTTTAGTCCCCAAAATTCTTATGTAAGGAATTATGGAAGTTAGAAATCTCAATTCCATATGAAATGGAATCCCAGAGCGCTTCAAATTAGGGTTGATATATATATATAAACCTGAGAGTTTTCTCTAGATACTTTTTGTGGGTTTATTTCACTTCATAAGTGTAGAAAGGAACATTGCCCTGTCTTATAAGGTATACCCCTACAAAGTTGGGGTAGACGGGGTTTAAGGGGAGAATTTACTCTTCAAATTCTTGAATTTTCCTTGTCATTTGTTAACAATCTTCAATACGATTGTGAAATTATAAGGCTTTGACTCTCTCTTGCACAAAGAGTTTGAACTCCTAAACTAGAGGGGATCAGGAATAGAGCTCGTCTCTCCGTTCAGGAGTGTTTTCTTAATAGTTTTTTGCAGTTGAGGTAGCGAAGTCATAGAAAATTGACTTCTTAACTAGCTCGACTAAAACAATTAATATCGAGTCCATAAGCTCTTGTTGGAGGTTGTAACTCAAATAGCTTTTTTGAGCTTACGTACCAAGTTAGGAATGCTGAAAAGAGAAGCTTGAAATCTTGTATCCGTTTTCGAGGTTCGTGTCAGAGCTAGAAAATCTAAATATTTGACTTCACTAGTTAAAATCCTACATGCACAATTCTAAGGCACAAGAACAAACAAACCACCCCCAAACACACACACACACACACACACACGTCTTTAAACACAATGTTTTGTAGCTTAGTCTATTTGTTTTTTATTCGAGTATGTTTTGTGCTTCTTGTCATCTCTTTCCAAGTCTCTCAATCTTTCTTTTAAGTCCGGACTAGGGACATATTGTGCACAGTGCACAGTAGATGTACTGTAGGCAAAATTGGCTCTGGACATAGGCCCAAGAAGCTATTGGTTTGGGCCCCCAAAAATTCTCAAAAATAGAAGCCTCCAAATAGGTCTCTATAGTATAGTAGGTACATTTTCTTTTTTTAGTTTTAAGTTTGTAGTTAAATAAAATAGGCTCAATCTAAGTCTCAAAGACCTGAACAAGTTCGGTGATAATATTGAAATAACTAAGAATTTAAGGCCTATTTTAAAAATAATTGAAACAAGGTACTCTCTATAGCCCTATAACCCTATTTTGTGGAAAATAACGAAGTTGAATGGCTGGCCGAGTTGAAAGAAATTGTAAAATATTTTCTTTGGAATGGTAATGTTAGCGTAATGGTTCTTTTATGGAGACTCTTTATTGTTTATATTTTGAATGCAAAAAATATAAAAGGTCCCAAATGAAGAGTTTGCTTTGGACCTTTGAAATCTTAGGGCCGGCACTGGTCGTGCGCCAAACCAATGTCGTTTTAATGCACAAAATATTATTGGAACAATGTTCGAACAATATTTTTTTGCGCCAAAACGATATCGTTCTACTGTGTCATTTTCACAAGCATCTTATTCATATGAAAACTCTCCACCAAGTTAGATTTTTTCTCCCACCTGTTGAATTCCAAGTGAATTTCAGGTGATTTGTCAACATTACTATTAGTAGGTGTGCATTCCAGAACTTATGCATAGTGTTTTTGTTTGGCACTCAAAAGTGCATGTATTCTATGTCAAAACCCCGCGACTTGCATGTGTTTATTGTTTATTGAATGGATATTGATATACTTTGACTATCTAACGCACATTCGAATGGTTAGTGTGAAAATGAGCATTGTGTAGTGTTGTTACGAGCCCAAAGATGTGATCAAGAACCAAGAATCAGGGCATGAAGTGGAGGGAAACAACATCAGACGACCAAAGACAGTGCCCCAAATTACCAGTAATAAGTCCCAGACTACTGGTAATAGGGTGCTTTGCTCAAGTGAAGTAGTTGCAAAGAAGAGTCAGTGCCCCAAACTACCGGTAATGGATGCCCAAACTACCGGTAGTAGAAGGCAAAGATCCACATGAAGAAAAGTCAGTGCCCCAAACTACCGGTAATAGTTGCTCAAACTACCGGTAGTAATAGGCACTGGCCCAATTGAAGAATGACCAGAAAAGTCAGTGCCCCAAACTACCGGTAGTAAGGACACGAACTACCGGTAGTAAGAGGCACTGCCCAGAAGCGCACAAATCAAATCTGAAGCAACAGGCGGGATATAGGGGATTCTATTTTTGATTTGAAAAGATATTCAGTTCTGATTTTTAGCCTTATCTTAGGGGATTCTATTTTTGATTTGAAAAGATATTCAGTTCTGATTTTTAGCCTTATCTTAGGGGATTCTATTTTTGATTTGAAAAGATTTTCAGTTCTAATTTTTAGCCTTATCTTTAGGGATTCCTAAATGAGATTAGAGAATCTTTTGATCTCTATAAAAGGATAAGGAACCCTAGAGAAAAAGGATCAAGCTTTCCATTAAGTTTTAGTCTAGTTTCTCAGCCGTTTTTCATTCTGTTTTTGAATTGGAATTCCCAGATTTGAGTATAGTTAAATAAAAGTTCTTCAAGTTCCTGTTTCACTTATTATTCATTGATTGTTCTATCTTTTCATTTTCCTGTTATTAATTTCTCATGGATTCCCTCATATCCATGAGGAACTAATCCTTCAAGGATCCAATTCGACGGTGAAACGTTGAACTATGGCTTAAGGTAATTCAATCCTCGTCTATGGTATTCAATTTCCGGTATCGTTTGAATAATCAAGTTATATTATGAAATCAATTAAAAGTTTTTGTAAAAGGTTTTTGCTTGTGTGTAGACAATCTTTTGGCACACACAATTCTTGGATCTATACAAGGTTTTAATTCGAAACCCTAAATTCTTACTTGATTATTGAATTGATACCAATATTTCTTAAATCTCCACAAATAAATTATATTCCTGATTATCCGACGAAGGTTCGATGTTATAGAACCGGAGTTGAGTTATATTTTTTGAGGATTGGATTATTCCGAGTCACGGTCAACGTGGATCTTGAGAATTGGGTCCTGTTTGTTAAACCTTTGATAAATCGTTCTTGAGTTCACCATAGTATTTTCACCACAACTAAAATTTCAAAACCCATCTCTCTCCCTTCCGATAAACTTTCAAATCACTCGTTTCCCTGTGGATTCGACTCCGGACTTCCGGATTTATTATGCTACAACCGAAACCTAATCCTACGCTTGGGATACATCTTAATTGACATCGGTTGACGACAAGCATTTTTGGCGCCGTTGCCGGGGACCCGAGTTGATTTAGAAGCTTATCAGTTCTCCGTTACAAAAAAAAAACGAGCAAAGTCAGATCCAGCAGAAGAGGCTGCAACTATTACCGGTAATCCCAGTATTAGTTTTATTTGTTGTTCTCTAAAAATCTCAAAGAGACTATGAATAGATGGACTTCCGCGAAAATTTTAATTGTTATCAATATGAGTTTTTGGCGGAAGAAGAAGAGTTTGCGGGCGTAAAGTTTAATACTTGGGGTTCGAATAGCTACCCGAATTGTTTTGCCATGTGTTATTCATTTACAATCATCTCTTTACGAGACATCGAAATCAGATTACGATATCAGTTGTGAGGCCAAACATTCGAGAGAGAGTCTTAAAAAAATACTTAAATGAATAGTCAAGTGTCACACATCACTAGGAGGATACAAAAGTTCAGTATTATATATAATAGATCGTGATCTTATTTTGTACAATGCCTTTAAAAGTCGCAAGGGCGATACAATTCATTGGAACTTCGTAGTTAAACATTTTTGTCATGCAACAATGCGAAGATAAGTCATATACTGGAAAATCTATAGAATTTGGGCGGCCAAAATAAATAATGTTGTATAAGGCGAGAGCGTGTCGTTAGTTTATAATTCACACTCCACCTTTTGCCTCATCAAAAAGACAATTTTTAGTAGCAAGCAAAAGTATATAGGAAAACAGAGCCTGCTACACAGTAGATATGTTGTGCAGCAAGACGACGTCGTTTGACATTAAAAAAAAAAAAAACTCCTAGTAGTCGGAGTCTTCCCGAATTAGTACTTTATACACCAAAGTAACGTCATTTAACGCACAACACGCTCTATTGTCTACTGTGTACAGCAAAATTCCCAAGTCAAGATAGATAAGGGTGTGAATAAAAGTTTCCTTTTATTCATCTTACTTGTCAAAAATACCCTTCAAGTTTAATGATGAGGATTGGACTGGGATTTCCTCCACTAAGTGAGAAATAATAGGAATCGCCTAAATATTTGAATCATCCAACCAGAAAATCACCTTACATCGAAAATCAACAAGTCCTTGGTCGAATTAAGTTTGTCAAAAAAAAAAAAAAATCAAGATTATGATTTGTTTAATTTTTTCAAGACAAATTAATTCGTTCAGATTGTTTCTGATTAACTTAATTTATTTTACATGAATTATGTACAAAGGAGATGTCATTTGGCCAAAATACATTGGATTATTGGATGATTAATACGTTCAAATGAATGCCTATTTAGACTAAATTATTGCAAATTTTTTATTGAGCTTGTGTTTTGGTTGGCAAACGTGATCAGGTACAAGGGTATTTTAGTCATTATACATTTAGAATCAAATAAATACCTACAGTAAATGCCGTTATAATACATCACAAATAATTTAGTCTAAATAAATTAAGTTATCCTTCGACCAACATAATTTAATAATTCAATAATAACCAAATAATTTGTATCATCAAAACAAGTCTTTGTGGTAGGCTCCATTTGGCATTATAGAGGATATCCTTCTCCGAAAGGATTTTATATCACACGAAAGGAGGAGATTATGACATAGTAAAAAATTCGTTTGCGTACTCTTTCGAGCTGATGAATTTATTTGCGTATTCACTTTAATGAGTCAAAATCAAATAAGATTATGAACCCTCCAAATTGATATAAGATACAGTCGGAATTCTCCCTCTAACCAGAAGCGTAATTTCTTTTAATTGCATCATGATATGGTGGACTTAACTTCCGCTCTCCTTTTTTTCTTGCTTCTTCTCCTTACCAACTCGATTAAAAAATTCTTCGCAAGAAACATATGGCCAATTGGACATTACCCATCTACCTCAAATTTTAAGTTTACAAGTTTTTTTTTTTTTTAATAATACTGAGTGTTCATACTAACTTACGAGCACCTCGATTAATCTCTGAAAAATTAATCTTATTGTTTCCTAGCGGAAAACCCAATTAAAACTAAAAATTTATAAATATTAATAACGCTTGAGAGATTTCAAATATGAGATATTTTGGTTCTATTTGGACTGTTGAAATTATTGGCTTATTAGTCTTTTTTATTACAAAAAGTTGTGCCCAATTGAGCTAAATTATTGGAAGAAAATGACAGGGTCTGTAGCTTCATTTGGACATTGTGGGAGGACAACTGGGGTAAACGAAAGATCAAATTTGCCCTGCTAGCTTTTAGAGTCAAACAATTTTATTCTAAATTCATTTGTCTTCAAGGGTATTTTTGTCATTATATCTCTGAACTCAAATAAAACCCTGCATTAATTAAATGATGTCAAAATAAACCACAAATAATTTAGTTCAAATGGGTCAAGCTAGATTAAATTTTACTTCTTACTATATAATTCAAACTCTAATTCAATAGAATAAGTCTACTAACACATTAAACTGTATATCAAATGGTACATCATACTTACGTGGCATGAATTGGCCTGAATTGGACCTTTCTTTCAATAAACACCCAAGAACTTAAAATATTTCAAAACTCACTACAATTAGGTTACCCATTTTTCAAAATCATTCCAATGGAATCTCTTTCTTATTCCCACAAGTTTTTGATAACCTTACTCCAATTATGATGGAAAATTCTTTGATGCTAGAAAAGTTTTTTAAAAAATATTTTTAAATTTTAATTTAACGAATGAGATTCATTTTTAATTGAGATTAATTTCATCTACTAATTTTGACTTTGAAAATATTTTTAAAAAAAGTTTTGGGGATTGCAGTCTTGCTCATTATGATAATAGACAATAATACAGTTTCTAGCTGAAAATGTAACTAACCTACCCCACCTACATTCATCACCTAAAAAATTAATGAAGTTCACCTAGAAACAGATCATTTATTCGTTTGCCTGTGAGAATCTTCTACTATTTTTTTTTTACTACCCATATTTTATTATTAATTTCTTTGATAATTAGAGTGTTCGGATCAGTTTATGTGTATTTTAATTAATTTTAGAGGACTAATCAAACCATGTACTACCAGGAGGTCAAGTCAGGACAAGCTGTGTATGAATTGATTTCATAAGAATTAATAAGATATGACGGGGTTACAAACTTCAAATCTTAAGAGGGAGCAAAACTTAGGTCAATCCGCATACGGGTGGACTTGGTGACTCTGCTGTGCACAACGCATAGCAAGATAATATCGTTTTGGTGTACAAAATATTATTTTAAACAGACTCTTACTGGTAAGAGTCAACGTTTTTATGCCAAAATAACGTTATTTTATTTCACTGCACGCCTGGCGGGGGTGAGAAAAGAAGAAACTTTTTCAAGTAAAGAAAGACTCATGCCATATAATCCTTGCGCAATTCCCTACGTGGTTCCTTGCGAATAGCATTTCTCTGCTGTATAACATGCTCCCCTTTCCATTCGGGTTACCCTTATATCATCCTTCCTGAGAAAAGAATGACTAAGAAAATTTGGGAACACATCTCTTATGTTTCCAAAAACTAGTTCTCTCTCTGCCAATTTAGAGTGAGAAAGAAAAACAGAGCACACGGAAGATTACACCATAAATTGGGTTGTGATTGGAGCTATTTCATAAGCTAGAGTATTTTTTTTAATACCTTTGACATTATTTTCTCGAGAAAAGACAAGAAAACTTGGAAACATATCTGTTTTTGTTTCCAAAATCTAGTTTCTCTACCATTTTAGAGCGAGAAAGAAAAAGCAGAGCACATGGAAAATTACATCATAAATTGGGTTGTGATTGGAGTTATTTCATAGGATAGAGTATTTTTTTGACCACCCTTAGATTATTTTCTCGAGAAAAGACAAGAAAATTTTGGAAAAAGGATCTGTTTTTGTTTCCAAAATCTAGTTTCTCTAGCGTTTTAGAGTGAGAAAGAAAAAGCAGAGCACATGGAAGATTACATCATAAATTGGGTAGTGATTGCAGTTATTTCATGGGCTTCAATTTTTCTGTTGATGAGAAAGATTATCTTCCCAAATCAATCATTTGATTTCTGCAACAGAGTTGTTTCTACTAGCCATGCTTGTTTAGCTGTGGCTTTGAGCTCTCTTTCTATTGAAGATTGGAGGTACCCTGTTTCTCCATTGGCTTCTAGATCATCTCCCTGGCAGGTACCCCCTGTTTTCAGTTATGGGTTTGATTTCATTTGTTTTTGGTTTCAAGAAAAGACAGACCTTTTTTTGTATATATTTATGAATTCGTCGAGAGAAATCGAAAAATAAAATGTCCCGGATCTTGGACGAGAAGGGACGCTCTCCCCTTTTTTGACATAACATTCTCGGCCGCCTCGAGTCCGGATTTTCTGTCATACTTCCCTGTCCTACTCTTCTGTCCCATCTTTCTACACTTGCCATCTTACTATAACTCTAAATTTATCAACTCTTTTGAACTCTATTTCTTAACAGAATGTGTATTTCTTAAATAACAAAATAACAAAATTGCCATTATTGTAAAAAAATCCCGAAACAAAAATCACTGCTAAATTAGGTCAAAATTATCTAATGTTTTTTTTTTGTCCTTATTCAATTTTATTTTGTATTTGTTGTATTTTTTCTCAAGTTTTTGGAGTTTGTTGGTTCATATCGATAAAAAGAATCTAAAAAGTATAAAATTATGTTCAAAAATTAAAAAAGAATTACTATAGACGAAAATTAAATCAAAACATACCCTGTTTTGTAATGTACATGATATATGGTGCAACCTTTATGATTAATGTTTTAACGTTTTTTATGCTTGGGCATGTACTATTTTAACTTTTAAACTGGATGTAATTCGTATCATTTTATTTATAATGTTCTTTACGATGCAAAAGAAAAAAACATAGACAATTATAAAACCAATGAAAAAAGAAAATATGAATTCTATATTTGTATTTTCAAAGCCAATTTTATCTCATAGGACTTTTTTACAATAATTACAATTTTGTTATTTAAGGATTATATATTCTGTTAGTAAATAGAGTTAGGACTTAGGAAGAATTTTGATGAGATTAGAGTTGTAGTGAGATGGCGAGTGTAGAATAATGGGACAGAGAAGTAAGACACGGAAGTGGGACAGAGGATTCGAACTCGACGTTCACACCCAAATAGGTGTTTCCTTTATAATCATAATATGTATAGTGTGTGTGTATATATATAGATGCCTGTGTGTGTGTAGAGAGAGAGAGAGAGAAAGATAAAGAGAGAGATGAGTGTAACACTATCTGCAAATACTTAACTCTCTGCAATGGTGGAAATTGAATGTTGTGCAGATGCAAGCACTTGCAGTGAGTCTTGGTTATATGATATATGATCTAGGATGTGGCCTCTTTGACAAACACATCAAGATTGACAATTCAATTCACCATTTGGTCAGCATTATTGGAATTGGGGCAGGGCTTGCCTATGAGAAGGTAAGAAATATAACTTATAAACGGAATCGGGAAAAATGTACACAATGCACAACATGGTACGTTGTGTGTCAAAACGAATATGTATTGTGTCAAAATGCTACTGTCTTGATATGCAGCACACTCTGTTATGCGTTGTGCATTCTAGTGTCCTTGTGTCCTTTATAAATAGGCTTTCAACGCAAAATTAATGAAAAATAACGTGACAATGACATTTTAAGTATTTTAAGTCACGTTAATGATATGATTAGAAGGTCCAATTGTAACAGACTTTTGTCTCTCACATCGCTAATATTGGTCCTCATTCCTCTGCTTATAAGGCTTGGGCAACCTTTATCTTGGAAGCCGATTTTCAGGGCTGAGTTATGCCCATGAATTTCTAACATTAAAAATGACCTTGTGAATCCGAAGGGCTTGACCTTGTTAAGGCCTGAAAAACTCAGCAGTCTGCTTTTTTTCTTCTAAGGTTTTAGGTTCAAAACCTTTTAAGTGTTATCAACTCATTTGAGGCCAACCCATACATACTTTGTCTTGGTTTTAATTAGTGCTCCCGTTAGTAGTTGGTGAGATTAGTCAAGATGTGTGTAAATTGACCGGAAGAAATTATAGGAAAGAAAACAGTGGCATGTGCGGCACTGATATGTATATATTCTACTTGTGATCTTCCTGAAATTGCATTTATAATGGTTGTTGTTGTTGTGAGCAGTGTGGATCAGAGATGGTTGCAGCATTGATGATAACAGAGATATCCAGCCCATTCCTCCACTTGCGAGAGCTTCTCAAAGAGCTTGGTTATAAGGACACTGACATCAATTTAGCAGCTGATGTATATCTCCAACCCTATCATGATTTTTCATATACTCACTCAAAACCCCGTTTATTTGATCGAATATGAGCATCGAATTATTATATAACAAATGAAACTATATATTCGGTAAAAACTTTACGAGCCAAATTAAATGCACATCAAATAGAAAACGATCAACGTACGTATGTTATGATTCCATCATTATTACTTTTATGTGACTACTACATGTCTTTTGAGATTATATATCCCGTAACTAATAGTGTCGTTAAATTGCACGAAAGATGGGTGAGTGGCAGAAGAAAGGGCTACTTGATGGGGATAACGAAGAAGGAAGGAAGGAAGGAAAGAGGAGGAGCATGTTAATTCGGCAGAGGTAGGTGAGGCGGCAATGGCGATTTGCATCTTAATAGTGGAGGGTTAAGTATAGACAGAGGAAGTCACGGCGGCACTGGGGGAGGAGATTGAGGTGTGTGGTTTTTGATTTTTGCAGAAGTATGGGGGAGAGTGTTGGGGTGCCGTAGAGGAGACGAGCATTTTGGTTCAGTTGTTCGGGGGAGAAATGGTTAGATTTTGAGGATTTTTTTAGGAGTTCTTCGTAGGTTATTTGAAGTTGGTATCTTGTCAACTCTTTTTCTTTTCAGTGTTCTTATTTTCAAAACGGGTGAACTTAGAGGCAAGTTGAGTTGTAGCGAACAACAGCACTAGGGGAGTCCATAATTTCTCTTCGAGGCTCCCTCAATACTTTTATCTGAATGATATATGATATTTTCTTTGTCAATCGACAAAATCTGATAGTCTCGTTGAATAAACGGGTCAAAAGTAAAATGTTTTCTTTCACTTAAACTGTAAACCCGCAGGACTTGGTCTAATTTTTTTTTTCTGCTTTGGGGTTTTGGTTTGACAGATTTCATTTGCAGTAATTTTCACATTTGCAAGGATGGTGGGTGGACCTTATCTCACATTTGTGACTCTATCTGCAAACAATCCACTTCTCATAAAGGTAAACAGATGTGCTAACTTTCAAATAAGACCTATTATAGTCTGTTGAATTCAATTCGTTTATTTTATAGGTATCGATATACGTGTTATTTGTGAGAAAAATCAGACCGATCAAACGTCGGTTAAACTACAGAATAAAAAGTTTAAAAGGCTGATCAGACATTGGTTGACCTACAAAATATACGGTTTGAATCGTTACATAAGATTGCGATAGATCTCTTTGTGCTAGAGTAATTATTCAATGCCCCCGCAGTATCATGTGGCACACATTCTGCATTATACTCCCACCAAATCATGTATTGACAAACTTTTCAGGCGGGACATTGACACATGTATTTGCTGAGTTATTTAGAGACAAAATGATAACCCGCATATTGCGTGTTGCTAGTAACTCATTGGCTGAGAATATCCAATAATTAGCCCTTTTTGCATTACATGAGGAAGTGTTACATACGAGGTGATTAGTGGAAGTGTTGAATGAATACGGCTAATATGAGACAATGATATTTCGTAAGTCCGTTGGTCGTCGTCCCAACCAAAAAAGAGGTCGGTTGCTATCCGAGGCCTTTGCACTATCAATATAAAGCCAGCCTCCGTATAAAGGAGGGCTACTTCATTTGGTACAAGTGACCTTTAACGCTTCCTTCCTCCTTGTTCCGTTGAGAGGAAGAACGGCTCAGGAATTAAGATTTTATCAAAGAAAGGCCAAATTCGAAAAAGAGAAAGATAATTTCAATTTTTTTATTAAATGAATCAAAGTCCGTCTCGTTGCCAAAGTCTTCACACGGCTCTCCAAACAGTCAAGAAGGAATTTATTTAGTTATTTCGATCATTTTCGCATCACATAAAAGATTATCATAGAATTATTATACGCCCGCACCGTGCGAATTTGTGTTGTGATACTCCTGTGATTTGTACAGGCAATGGCACTGGGATTGCAGCTGGTGAGTGCTTTCTGGTTCTACAAGATTGCAAGGATGGTGAAGTACAAACTTTCAAAGAGGATTAGGTCTAAAGAATTGGCTCAACCCCATAAACACCAGAATTCAAACTAATATTCTGCAATCATCTCTCTCAAGAAATCGAGATTTTTTTTGGGGCTCCCGAGACTCTTTTATAGAATTCCAACAATATCTCCCGCTTCTCAAAAAACCCACCAAAACATACTCCCGAACTAGCAACCTTCGAGCCAAGCAAGACCGTCCTTGTCCCTTTCACTTCTCCAATTAAATTGAAGTAAACAATTGTGATTGTTTTTTTTATTTGTTTTTTCAGATCTTATTGTAACTTGTATCTCATATTATTCTTTCTCTTATATTATTTCCCATAATTTGTTTCCATCAAAATCCCAACACATTGGGGATATTGGCTACATAGGAGCTCTATAGAAATGTATTGAAAAGTATAAATAAAAATACGACTTGTCGAAAATATATCCCAATTCACAAATTGACAAAAAAATCTCCCACTATTTCTCTCGCGGAGCATCGTGTGATAACCAACGACAAGGGTTAGGTTTCGGTTCTTGAACAAGAGAGGCAAGTGGAGCCTCGGGCTTAGGAGCAGGAGGGTGGTTGAGATCTAACTCCAAGGGCGGCTCAGGGGAAGGAGGCAAGACCGACAAATTCAAATCCGGCTGCAAAACACACCCCAACCTCACTAACCACCACCAGTATAAGTTGCACATAGTTTTTATGGACGAAAGAATCTGATAACACAATTCTCAGGTTGAAAGAGCAAATAAAATGCACTTGTGTGTGTAAATTATTTGGTGTGAGTTATTTTTTGTTATTTTTTCATCTATAAACTTGTTTTTTAGACTTATTTAAAATAATTATTTGGCATTTCGTACTTGTAAGATCATTATTTGCTATTCTATTTCGATGGCTTTGAAATTTACTCTGGGATTGATACTTCTGAATCACTACAAATCTTTAATAGTAAAATGTGTTTGTTGTCAAGAGGCCAAGAGGAACCATGAACTTGATGAGCAGAGTGGTTTGTTGGAAGCTAATTACCAAAATAAAAATCTAGGAACACAGAGATACATCTGGATAAAGATGAGCTCGGAACTGTTGGATGAACATGGGCTCACGTGCATACAATGATTCCGGACATATCTGTGTCCAGAACATATGTGTTCCTAGCATCTCTTACCAAAAAGCATAGGATGCATATATATTGCCCTCTATGAAGCACAAATAATTCTTAATAGGAGTTGTACCTGTATCGAATATCGATACTTGCTCGATCCTCGTACATACATATTCTAAAATTATTCGCAAATTTTGCTATTTCAAAAGTCGTTTCTACAACTTTTTGGTATTGTAGAATCAGTCGGGGACTTGAGAGGCAGTGGTTTACCTTGCGGCGGATGTCAGCGGTTCGAGTCCGCTTATCTTTAACTCGTGAAATTTGATTTATTTTTGGATTTGGCTCGATTTCATTCTTTCCATCGAGTTCCTTCTGTGGATCTCTTTCTTGTTGTCGAGCAAGTTCTCTCTCTCAAATGATTTCTGTATTTGGTTTGTTTTCGTTCTGTCCATAGAGTTGTGGGTATGCGGTGTTGGTTTCTGGGACTTCTTTACGAGTCCTTCTGAAGCTAAGAGACGATTGAGTGAAATTGTACCATTAGTTGCTGACTTAACAATTAGAGGGCCTTTCGATTACTGATCGAGGTATCTCCGACTGGTTGTTCTTTTTCAAAATAATGTCCGACTAAACACAATCGGTGGGGTATACATTCTGATCAGTTCTCTTTCAGCTCCAAAAGGACTCGTAAGGAAGCCTCACAAACCAACCAAAAAGGCAAGGAGATGAGTAGGCTTCTGTAGTGGAGAAATAATCTTTGCTAAAACTTTACTTCAACTTGAAAGGGAAGCAACATACTGAAATCCCAATAATGAGATTCACCAAAAGCCAAACACAAACCAAATTATTTCTACACCATGCCCCTAACCACGCCAAGTCCAAACCCTAGAAATTTAAAAAAGATCATCATCAACTCTTCTCCTTTAAATAACCCAATATCAATTGCCTACCAACAAACTTACAACCAAAATGACTTATTCTTTCACTTTCCCTCTCTTCACCTTCTTATCAACCCTTCTCCTTTCCACCACCACCTATGCAAGTTTCTCGGACGAGGTCTCTGAGGCCATAACGCTAAAGCGAATGGAAACAACAACCCACCTCCATTTCTACTTCCACGACATCCTCGGAGGAAAAAACCCAACTGCAGTAAAAATTGCTGAAGCCGAAGGGGGACTGGGCTTTGGAAGTACTTACATAATTGACGATGCACTTACCGAAGGCCCAGAAATCACATCAAAGCTCATTGGAAGGGCCCAAGGAATGTACGCAATCGCATCGCAAAAGAACATCCCTGAGTTGCTTATGGTCATAACTTATAAGTTTGTGGAGGGAAAGTACAATGGGAGTAGCATAAGTGTGCTCGGGCGGAATCCGGTGATGAATGACGTTAGGGAGCTTCCGATTGTTGGCGGCAGTGGGCTTTTCCGACTAGCTCGTGGGTATGCATTGGCCCATACTGTTATGTTTGATATCCAAACGGGAGATGCCACTGTTGAGTACAATGCTTATGTTATGCACTCTTAAAAATGATATCGCAATATTATAGATAGCACGTATGAGTTTATTTTTAAATTATTCGTAATTTTGTCTGCGTTATACTTGTTTTTTTTTTTTTTTTTTTTTGGGGGGGGGGGGGGGGGGGGAAGATACCGAAGCGTCATATGTTTATTTTTTTCAATTTCTTGTGTAATTGTCAATTTATTTGTGTCTGAAATCTCTGCTTGCCTTTTGGGCCAATTAAAAATACAAAATAGTTTATGTGCCTTCGAAGAGAGAGAGAGATAATATTGCTTGATAATGTGTTGCGACCTCATCAAGATGATCTCTCGTCAAAAATAGGGAGAAGCGATGCCTCCGTGACGAATGTCATCTTCTATTGATAACTATGTCAGATGCATGAATAATATTTCTAATTACGGTCTGCTAAAACAATAAAATCTATTGATTATATACATAGACCTCACTTCAGTATTTTAACGAATATTTTTTTCCATAGGGTGATCAAAATCGTTTCCCTAAAGTCCTCAACTTGTGTGCGAAATAACAAGGAATTAGATAGCAACAGAAAAATCTCTATGTTCAAAAGTGCAGGTAAAGGTGAAAACTGCAAACCCTTGTTTTGTGATATGGGAGCAAGAGCATGCTCAAGAGGAGTTTCAACCATCATCACTGCTACATCTTGTGCCACTAATACAAGTAAACTAAAGCGACAATTTCTCCCTAGTTTGGTCTAAAAAAATAGAGAAATTGATGCGGACGCTTCAAAAGTAAGCTACATCTTACAAAAAGCAAGTACAAACATCATTAAGTGCCATTTGGATAAGTACAACAAACATAAATGGATCTGGAAGGTTGTAACGACGCCATCATTTTGTTTGCGGATTGTTACCAAAATCAGAACCCCTCAAAAGTTACGCTGTTTTAATCTCATGCATTTGGATAACAATTCTCGAAGAAACAGCATTATTTTGTCAGCACTACAGAGATTGAACTATAGCCCCCGATCCCCACATGCACCTAACAAATTACCATGGTAACTGTAACTGAAGGGGAGAGGCATGCGTTAGAGCTCATTATATGTACAAAAAGATTTTTTGAGATAGTAATAATACAAAAGGCTCTAGCTTACCATACAATCTGACAGAAGTAGAAAGGCTAATTCCTGTGCTTCAAATCCGTTGCACAAAATACATAGATAGAGTGTAGGATGTATAAATAAGAGGATTTGTCGAAAATATATCTCAATTCACGAAATGACCAAGAAGAAGAAGAAGAAGAAGAAGAGCCCGCACCGCAACAAGTTGCACATAGTTATTATGGACAAAATATACGATAACACAATTCTCAGGTTGAAGAGCAAAGAAAATGCACTGCCCAAGGATCCATGGCTATTGGAAGAGAACATCATCTACTCTCTAGTCTTTGCCAAAATCAGCATTGTAGTGAGAACTCGATTCAAGTTTCTTTGCTTCGGTAAGTTTCCGAACAGCCTATAATATGAAGAGACGAAGAAATACAAACATATCAAAAACCTCTGAAGACAAATTATCGTCAAATGGTCCATGTTAGACTATGAAGCATGGATACCAATATGGAATACAAATATGGTACGATACGAACACGGCGATATGAAAAAATCTGAAAAAATACGATACGGCTACGCCTAGGATATGGTAGATCATTGTATTTTTCTTATGAGGTTTTTAAATTTACTTATTACTCGTTTAGTTTTAAAAATCTACAAATATAAAAATCATGTACCACGCCATAAGGTTGTTCAGAACACTTGATGATTTTATTTCATTTTACTACATCTTTCCCTCAAAAAAGAAAGTAAAATGTTGAACATTTATACTTTTTGTTAGTCTAAACAATTTTACTCTAATACTATGCAAGAAGTGCCACAATCTTACTTTTCATAAAAAATTTAGATGTGTAATCTAGAGTACTTGAAAAGTATTCAATACATCAAGAGACGTTAAAAATAAAAAAAAATAAAAATATTTATATGATACTCGAGATGCATATCTGCAAGTATCAGACGAGACGAGTATCGGTATCCGAAATGGATACGATATGGGTACGACTCCTATCAATAAGTATCCATGCTTCATAGATGTTACAGCATCTCCATTGGTTAGGCAAATCACTTGCCATTGCCAAAGTTTGGCAGAAAGGAGCAAAATCACAGCTCCACTGGTTGGGTAAGTCCCTTGCCAAAATATGCTGAAGTCTTTTGTTGTCCCGAATTTGGCACAACAAATGGCTTCCAAAAACTTGCACATTTGATCCAACAATAGAGAATGAGCACTTGGGCATAATAGCATTGAATCAATGGCGCAACATTACTAGAAATTTGTAAAACAACACTCGCATAAACCCGTGGAGATGCTCTTATAGAAAGATCTTACATGTTCAGGAGTAAGGACTCTACAGAGGAAGAGCAATTACCTTCATAAAGTCTTCATGAATGACATAGTCCCGTTCCGCACGGATTGCTGACATACCAGCCTCCGTGCACACATTACGAAGATCAGCGCCATTGAAGCCCTGATGCAAGGGAAGAAATAAGTTACACCATATGATGATTGCATAAAAACTGCTAACATAGAAAAGCATTTTCTAACTCACCTCTGCAAGCTTTACAACGGCCTCATAGTCAATCTCACCATGCTTGGCAATTCCAGCGGCATGGATCTTGAGAATTTCCATCCTTGATTGTTCATTTGGCAATGGAATCTCTATCTTCCTGTCCAGCCGACCAGGGCGAAGAAGCGCAGGGTCAAGAACATCAGGCCGGTTTGTTGCCATGATCATTTTTACCTATGACAGAAATATCAAGATTATCGCATTACTTTTCAGTTGACGAAGTGGAAAATGTAGGTTGTAAAAAGATGCAAAACTAATTCAAGTGAGGAATACATGTGACAATTACAACGCATTCTACAATGGTTCCTATTGCTTGAGTGCAAAAAGGCCATTGAATGAAGTAGGAAATTTTTTTGCCATTTTACAGGGATCCTTCCGGTCAATTGTGTAAAACCACCATCAGCTTATGCACACAATCGTAAGAGCACGAATGAATGTCCATACAAGCAGAAATAGGTTTTCAGGAGAGCCATTTCTTGATAATCATGGGGGAGATGTGTGGCAGAATCAAAGAGTAAAGATCATAAAAATCCTCCAAAGATACTTGCTTAATGCATGTAGCCAAGAACAAAATATAAAACAAAAAAGTTGCTTAATGAGCTTCAACAGTGAGCTATACAATTCGAGCATCTCAATTTCAATGACAGAAGGCCATGAAAAAAGAAGGTTTCCAATAAACTGGGTTCGACGACTAGGTGAAACTGTTTCTATATATAATCTTGCTTGGAGACCAAGTTTAGCACCTATCACTACAACTTCCATGAAGATGTTCTGTGAGAGGTAAGATAAGACACTCGTGTCGAAAACGTGGGGCTTGAAAAGTTTTGGCTTGGAGCAAAAATTCAAGCTCTTGGATTGGCTTGAATTAATGATGCAGCCTTTCTTGAAGCCTTTGAAGATCTGCCACCCATTTGTGACATACTGGGTTATCTCTCTGTTTGTCAGATTTCCTCTCCCTTCCCTACAAATTGGACCAAGTTCTGAAGGACAAATCAGAGTGAATACAAGGCAGAAATCACTGGTAGAGAGCTTGAGAGTTTTTCTATAAAAATCTTGTAAACTCTCCTGAATACAAAATCTTTTAACTGTGGATGTACCCGAATTTGGGGAACCATGTAAAACGTTTGTTTCCCTGTGACTCTGCGAGTGTGCGTGTTTGGATTTCGTTACTTGGGGCACAACAACTCGAACATGACACTTTACGTGGGAATGCAACCTAAGCCCTTCGTGTCCCTGGAGAACTACTTCCAGGGCAATCTAACCGGGACCTCTATTGTTCTTCTACATCTTCATCTGAATATTATTTGGCTTTGGTAACAGATATTGTCGGCTGACTCCTTACCCTGATCTCTGAGAAACTTCAAACACTTTAGAAAGAGGTACAATACCTTCCCAAGCTGATCAAATCCATCAAGCTGATTAAGTAACTCCATCAGTGTTCTTTGAATCTCACGGTCCGCACTTGTTCCCTCACTGAAACGTCGGCCTCCAATTGCATCTATCTCATCCATGAAAATGATGCAGGGCTAAGCAAACAAAATAAACTACCACAATCACATTTTTCAGCAAATAAGATGCCACAAAAAAGAATTACTATGATGAATACAGGCTCTTACTTGGTGATCACGTGCATAACCAAACATTTCTCTAATCAACCTTGCACTTTCCCCAATATATTTGTCAATTATGGCGCTCGAAACAACCTATAACCAGGTGATATGTAAAGATACAGTTACCAAACCTCAAAAACTAATCATGTAAAGACGAAAATTGATATCAAAGGATAACAGAAATTATCACCTTCAAAAAGTTAGCATCTATATTGCTAGCAATAGCTCTAGCCAATAATGTCTTGCCAGTACCCGGGGGCCCATAAAGAAGAACACCCTGAAACAGTTAAAGCTTAATACAGTTACTGACAAACTTTTATAACTAAGCAAGAACTAGATATCACTACCTTGTAGTGTATGGGCTTAAAGTGATGCAATGCACCACTGTATTCTGCATTAAAGCAACCAAACTAAAAAAGAATCACCTTAGGAGGTTTGATTCCAACTCTAATGAAGAGCTCAGGATTCATGAGAGGTAACTCAATAGATTCCCTGAGTTCTCGGATTTGATCAGATAAACCACCCACGGCTGAGTAGCTGATGTTACCAGGATCTTCATGCAGCATATTATAAACAACAGGGTCGACCTGTCAAAGTTTAAAAACGATTACATTTTTCGTTGTAAGCTGCAGCACTTGAAGAAGAAAATAATCAACATTGCCACAGATTAATGAAACATCCAGGTGGCAGTGGCATAGAAAAGATCAAGCACAACAACTTACTTCCCGTGGGAGAGCTCGCATGATTGTGAGCGTTGTCATATCAAGTACCACCCTCGTTCCAGAAGTCAGTTTTTCCTTGTCTACTTTACTGCGACAGCCGACTACATACCTGGGTCCACTGCTAGCTTTGACAATCACTATACACCGCAACCAATCAATTATTTCACAATACATTCAGACTTTAAAGAATCATTTTGAGCAGAAGAATGTTAAATTCCATCAACATAGACTTAGCATAGATGAGATGTTATCAACCAGCTTATAACTTAAGAGCACATGACATGATAAATGATCCCATTAAACAAGACCTATTAGTTTCTATTTTGCATGATCAAATGCGGGTCTCATATAGAAGATGAATAAAGATAGACAAGATCGTGATAAAGGCAGTGCTCGGGAATATCAAGGTAGAAGAATTCCTTATTAAGGAAGAACTGCAAAGCCACATGCATCAAGTTTAAGGTGCAAAAAAACTAGAAAACTTCGAAGCTGAATTCCCGAACAAGTTCCAGCTCAAAGAGAACTAAAAGAAACAAAATATATGCACAATTACATCGTTCATTGTCAAGAGGTCGAAGGACTTCCCCGATTATCTGCCCAACACTCTGAAGCGACTTCAAATCGTCTTCTGTCTTGTTAAACTCTTTCTTCGAAGTTCGTAAGCTCTCCCGCACTACATGTTAACCAAAATTAGCAAATATCACAAATCTTCCCATGTTTGAAATCATAGAATCATCCAAGTAGTCTTGCCAACTACTAAATTCGTAATTAGAGAAATATTTCAAAGACTGGATGAAGATAGAAGCAAGAGATAATCACTCTTATATTACGATTTTCTTTCCTTTTCTTGGAATATTTCAGGAAAGAACCAAACGGCGTACTGAATGTGCACCAAAATTCAACAATTTCTTAACCATTATAGAAAACTAAATTAATTCAAAGACCAAAAAAATTCTTTGATAGGATCCAAACATGGTAAATGGCCAATAGAACCCTAGACGACCTTCAAAGTAGAGGTCGATCATCGAATTACGGTTGTTTTGTATTGGAGTTAGTGTGACAGACCTGATTTCACTCTGGACTCCAGTTCTTTGTGCTGGAGCAGCTTTTTGCGGTACTCGGCCACCGCTGCACGGCGGCGCACGGCGTCTTCCGCTTCGCTCATGTCGGCAAAATCGGAAATCAGAAATCAAGTCACCAAATTGGACGATAGGGTTTTTACCGGTAACTGAGGTTACGGGCTCAACTAGCCTGGAGAACGGGCCAATGAAATTGGAAGGCCGGTCTTTAGGAATTGGGCCCAAGCCCATTCCACTTCGAGTAAGGGATAGTCTAGTCCATCCCAGTTTGATCTTTATTGAATAGGCGGTTAATCTCTTCACCGCCAAGGGTGGAACTACATGGAGATCAGAAGATCCGAACCTCTCAAAAATTTTAAAAATATTTAGGAGGTAAGTATAAATTTTGAAAATTATAAAAGAAATTATATTTGTAACCTCCCAAATTACATTATGTCTCCATCCTTTTTCAAAACAAAACTTGATCTCCCCAACGTGAAATTCTGACTCCGTCTCTGTTTACCGCCTTAGACTGCTACCGTTGCACAAAGTCTTCAATCTGCCTATTCCTGACACTTGCTACCTCTTTCCTTGTCGGGTTTTAAAATGTTTTCGAAGTAGGAATGTCAATTGAAGAAGCAATGAATAACAGTTTTTTGGAGAAAGTAGAGGTCAACCCCAAAAATAAGATGTATTTTGAAAATATTGGTACATTATATGGGAGAAGCAGTTATAGTTTGATCATTGTAATCTCTTATCCAATGGTACCGTTTCTCTCTTGTATAAACATACCTTTATGGTTTGATCATGTTTCCTCCTTCGAAATTATACCTTCTCCGTGACCATCTTCGTGAATGAGCAATGGAAGGATCCCAGAATTGGATTCCAAAAATATCCCAAAATGCTTAAGTGGCAACCCCTCATTCCTCCCTCACACACACAACATTTACAACACACTACTCTCCTTTGGACACCTAGCAATTCTTGGACATTTATGAAATCCCATTATGAGATCCTAACATTTCTCCTACGTGAATATCTCCTTGAGGCCTATAAATAAAACATATCTTGACCTCTCGACCATAATCATCATGCAACACAAGAGAATGCTCTTTGCCTTTGGATACCCCAAATTGGGAGAAAAAAATAACTCACAAATTAAGACACGAAAAGTGCCAAAAAATAAAATCACAATTCTCGAATATCATCACAAATGAGGGGAAAAAAACTATTTTACCAACTCAAAATTTTTTCCAAGAGAGAGTTTCCATTGCGTGGTAGAAAAGAGTTGAAATATGGACAAACTTTTGAAATCAATGAACACTAATGAACCATCTGATGGAACTTGCACGCGACACGACCAATTCAACTCTTTAAGGCTTGATGCTACATAACTCCTTACATAGCCGAGAAAGCGTTGCTTTACGTTTGATCCTCGCGAGATATATATGAGAGGAAGATCATGAAATACGTGATTCACAAGCTACGGTTAAGAGTGGCTGTTTGACTTGCGCAAAACCTCTTTCAGAACCAAAGCAATTCTGCGCGACATGTGGTGTTCTAAAAACCTCTCTTTCACCCTCTCATAACCCTTCTTTCCCATGGTCAGCCGCCTCTCAACATGAGTGGCCATTTTCACAATATTTGCTGCTAGTGGCGTTACACCTTCTTTCCCAGCTGGATGCAACCAACCGGTCGTTCCATTAACCACAATTTCCATTGTGCCTCCAGCAGCTGTACCCTGGCATAATTTACATTTACCAGATTAGTACTGCCATTAGGAAAATGGAAATGCTAAGCCAAAGAAGCAAAAAGCATGCATGTGCTTGCGTCTCCACACAAGCAGACCAACACACAAGCCGCCTCTATGAAAGGATCATCAAACTGTTTCAGTGTCACACGAGTCGAATCGCAACAATCAAAACTAAAAATCACCTACACCTTTTTACAAAATACCAAACTTCCAGGCTTAGGACGACAGCTAGACAGCATTTCTAGCATTTTAGCACTTCTCTTGAAAAACCTTTTCCTTTTAGTAGAACCTACACAGGTCTTAAAACGCAATTTAAAACCATCAACCCATAATCTTGCCATCGTGAAAAATCCATGGACATAACCATCAACCCCAGCATTACATTTATCACGGTACTCAAATATAAAGCATGAAATGGTCAATGAGTCAGTGTCAGCTTGTAAATACCATCTTACCCTAATACATAAAAGAATATCAACAAAGATGGTGTTTTGCCATGTTCCTATGTCATTAAACAACACCCAAATCCAAGTTCATGTTACCTAGTCCCCATATTAAGAAACAAGAAACTCTGGGACCCTGTTCCTGTGGGGATAAAATGCAGAATACCAGGCAACATCTTTGGTGTGTTGACAAATGATTCATGAAAATCGCTCACCTCATCAAGAAGCAAATCGAATTTAGGACCAACCGTATTGGTAATGTTCCTTGTTTCCCATGGTCATATTAATGTTCTCTTGTATTGATCTAACTAGTCATAGTATGCCAAAATTGTCAGAGAATTGGTAAAGGGCTCACCAATACTGGTAGTTGAAAGGCCATAGCCTCGATGGTTATCCTCCCAAAGCACTCTCCCCGAGCCTACCAAAATAATGATTTAAGCATCAGCCAAGAAACTTGAACAGAAACAAATAAGGCTAAACTGACGCCACAATTAAAATATGCTTAAATATGGTTCCCAAATGCAGCCCTTCAGTTATGCAAGCAACATGCCCTACAGAAGATGATAGTAGTTACCAATTGGGAAAAGTTGCTAGGATTATAGCACAAATGCAAAATCTCTATGGGTTTCACCATCTACATCAAAATAGCTGGATACCACGCTTTTAAAAAAACAAAGCATTTTCTCAGAAAATGCTACAATTACCATCAACTATAAGTCTGTAACATAACGACCCTTTCACCCATGACAACTTCGTGAAAGTTTTCCAGTGAATGCATAACTTAACTTCTGCCAATTTATAGATCAGATGTGATTCTAAGAGCATGCATGATAGATGATAATATGACATGAAGTGGAAAGACCAAGTAAAAGGTAAACAACTCCTTTGTTATTCAGATCTAGAAGTGACTGAAAATAAAATAAAAGATTGACGGGCACTAGTCAAAAAACAGGAAAAATATAACTAAGATATTGCTCCAACTTTAATACGAATTGACACTATAAATCAGCAGAAGTACCTGGGAGTTTTGGACAAGAACATCAATTGAAGCCAGATAAGGAGCTACATTAAGGGTTTTGTTGACAAAGTGAACACGATCTTGAATTTTCTTCTCTACCACAAAGTTACGCAGTTCTGTTTCAAACTTGGTCTGAGCATTCATGTCACTTCCTACTACAATTGCATGCATTGATGGCACTTGTAGTTTCTTCTCTTGGATTAGCTGTAAACTTTCATGGAAGGAACGGAGAAATAAATCCTGACCTTTCCCACGGGAAACACCTGCATTTACAAGGTGCTTAGTGTGTAGAAACTACAAGACTCGCAGGAGCCTCAAGTTCAATAAATTTGGATTATGGCAGGGATTTATCAAGATATAGAGAAACAAAGTTGGGGTACAAGCAGAGTGAGATAAAACCATAGCAAAACAAGTAACACTACAACTTCACAATTTCCTTCCGTCAAATTCCAATTCACTTGTCCTACAATCAGAAACCCATAAACAGCTAATTTAGAAAATCAGCGCGTGTATTTTAAGAGAAACACGTGTGCAGCACGATAAATAGCACTCAGGGATTGCCTCACCAAACATACAAGGAAGATGTATGATGCAAATCAAATTGTAGAGGCTTGCCCATGAAAAATATTAGTTAATTGAAGCCAAATCTAGCAATTGCAAAAAAAGCAATGCCAACTTAATTAGATCCGAACTCTAACTAACAGCAACTATCATGTCTACCCAAAACTGAACATAAAGTATTCCGTAAAAAGTGCAAAAAAGAAAAATTCACTAGTAGTTAAGTGTGGCATACTGGCATACTATATAAGCTGAACAATAGATGTAAATTGTAATATATGGATGGACGAAAAATATCCTCTCATCAACAAGAAGAGCATACTATTGATGATTGCAAACAGCAGATCTTCATTCTGCAACCCAAGGGATTCCCGGACATGCTCACGAAGCACCTGTCTTGCCACGCTGTTTTCAGCTACTTCCATTAATTCTTTGCTATTTCCAAGATGCACAACAAAGGTCTGGGGCATTTTAATCCTGTACAACGTAAAACTGAAATAAAAATACTACGGAAGAATGATTACAAGATGCCTCTATAAGCAGTACATAGCAACATAAATCACCAGCAACTCATACTAGTCGTATCAATTTCATAATCTCGCAAGTAAACTAAGGTTCAGATATCAAAAAACATAAAAAAAAAAAAAAAAAAGTTTGTTCCTTGACAATGAGATAAAACATCACATGTTCCTATATATGTCATCTATATATGCTTTACCCATTGTTCCTTGACAATGAGATAAAGCATCAAATCCATGATAACTCATTTGCAACCTTGCGTTGAAGATTCCTTATAATTTACAACATAGATATTAGCTCCACATGCTTCAGATGCCTACTTCATGTATATGTACACCCAAAAGACGGAAAAAGCAAAAGTAAATAGACAATGCTTTGCCAAAAGCAGTACACCAAGTTCTGATGCTACAATTGCAGAACAGAATGCATGGCACGCCTTCTCTTTTTTTGCAGTAAATAATAGCAAATAAGGGGAAATGAAGATGCATTTCGGCAATAAACCCAGGACCAGTCTAACAAACCTACAATTGGCCATACACTCTTCAAACAGGACAAACTAGAAAATCCACTCACGCAGCACAAATCAAACAAAGCAACCTGAGGAAGACAAGCACAACAATGCATCTCATAGATGGCTGGTTGTGACTTGTGAGTCCCATTTAACGATGTAATGACAGAGAAAAGCATGCTAACAAAATAAGCAACACGCCAAAAAAGGTATATCTGAAGGAATAACAGGAATACCCTAAACGCTCCCAAGTCCGGTTCTTCCAATATTCTGCTGTCGTATGTGAGTCAATCATAGCACCTGCAACAAAAGGGAGGTGCTTAACATACTCCACTTTAAAGTAATGCCCTCGCATCTCATGAATCCACCATAAAACCTTTGGAAGCACATGAGGAACTTTTTCCTTCAGAACAGCGTCAAGCCACTTCCCAGCAACAGCAGTATTTAAAATGACCAAATCAGCTTTAAGAGCTGTATCTATAGCTTTTTGACCCTTTGCAGAGATGACCTGAAAGAGATTGGAATTTAAAACTAAAAGATTGATACCTTGGTGGATACAAAGGTAAATAAAGCCCTGACTTCTGATATGATTTTGCATGACTGGAGTTCATGCAAAAACTCTGCTCTGAACAATAAAAACTATTGCAAGAACAAACTTTCCCACAATATCTGTATCTGGTTAGAATCTTGGAAGTTGATTGGTTCAGACAATATATATATAGTGCATTTGCTTATATATTTTGTAAAAGGTTAACAACTTAATTCACTTTTCTCGGAATTTGAATGCATTTTGGTATCAGTTATGACAACCATTTGAAAACATGAACATAAAGCACCTGCACCCCTCGGTTCAACATCTTATGCTCTAAACTGTAAACCACATCATCCGATTCTGTTGGTTTCTGGTTAGTAATCCAAACAACTTCTGCACCAACACGTCGTAACAAGAATGCTAGCTCCATTAGTAATAAAGGTCCACCTGTGGAAAAATGATTCCTGGTTAAAAGTGCGTACATATCCCAACTAAGTAAATACGTTATAAGGATTAGACTAAACAGTACATGCATCTAAAGGGGGCTGAGGGGACAGTTTCTTTCTCAATCTATGTTGGGCACAAAAAGGAAGAGCTGAAAGAGTCTGCTAACTTGGAAACGATGTAATATATGCCGTCATAAATAGCATCTCTGACAATATCACTACCCAATACTTCAGCCAACTGTCAAACTTTCATGTTTAACAGCTTGAATGATAAGTGGATGATTTTACTTATTCACAAAGAATGAATAGTGGATGGGGCGAAAATGGCCAATAAAACCAAAATAATTGTTTGTAGGTCGAAAATAGTCTGGAGAATAGAAGCAATCGTCATCAAAATGGATGAGAACAACTACTACTTATCTCCACCATTAATCAGAACAGAAAAAACTTCGTTACCTGACAAACTCACTCTAAACATGACAACATGTCTCTCTCGCCATGCCTTTATTGAACATGCAAAGCGATGGATGGACACAAGATCCTAACCTTGGGGATGCTAAAATACATATGGTGCTGGATTGTACTTGTCAGATTAAATTTGGGGTTGCGGATATGTGGAGAACCCATATAACTTGAAACAATTAAAGAAAACGAATAGTCTAATACAATGATACGGTTTTGAAAAGTTTCGGGGAGGCAGTATAAAACTCCTTAAACCCCGCCGTCTTTTCCTCCTCTATTTCCATCCCTATTCAGCAGAGCCATTATAGAATAAGATGTGATCTTTGACAGTGTGTTACATCCATGAACTTCACCAAAACAAGTTATCATGCAGAGACAGCAGCTGAAACAAGATGATGATAATTCTTCTAATTTATGACTCCACCACACTAAGCTCCAGCATGTTTGAGGAACAATCGAGAAGCTAACCAACCAAAAATGTTTCTTTCTCCCATGGTAACGTACAATCAAATCCAGTTTGCCATGTGATCCAAAAATGTGTCTTTTAATATGTCCTACTGTCTAAAGTGATTGAACAATACGATAAAAAACTCACGGCTTTGTCAAGAATGGCAGCCAGTGGTATTGTTCTCAACGTTTTGTAGCAGCAATTCATAGAGAACAGAAGACTCACTCGTGTGTTCAGTAAATTATGTTGATGGCATGCCCAAAAAATCATATCATTTCCCTATAATACTACCCATTCCGATTATTCGGCACTAGAAGTATACTAGCAGGGTCAATTCTTGCAACAAAATTCATGCATAGAGAACTCTTCAAAGAACAAAAAAAAATATCAATTTTATACAACTGAGATGCCCTCACTTACATCTTGGAAAGATAAAAGAAAAGACGAGCAATAAATAAGAAAAAGATGCTAAAAGAACCTCTTTTTTGAAATGCAAAAAAAAAAAAAAAGCTTTCAACAATTCTTCTCCTTTCTCTTCTTCCTTCTTCACTGAAATCTACCTAAATTCATGCAAAGAGAACTAGCAAGGAGAAAAGAATAACAACCCAAAAGGCAACTCTCTTGACTTTCCAGCTCGTTCCGTCATTGAAGTAGCCTTCCGTTGCTCTATCAAACAAAAATTTTCAAAGAGCTCACCCTACTGAAGTACCAAAGGTGCGCTCTGCTAGGTGACTAAGAAGGGTTTGCGCTTCAATTGAAGTGATAAAGTTGCAAAGAGGGAAGTAAAACTCCTATTGACTAAAGGTTGGTTCTTCATTTTCCTATAGAATGAAAGTTGCTATGAAGCCCTACTGCTGACTTTGTTTGATTCGAAAGTGTCCTCATTTGCTTTTTGGCAATATCGAATAAAAGAGGAAAAGAAGGTATTTTTCTTCATTTTCTAAGAGCATCTCCATAAGTCCATAGTTTTAGCCAATTTATCTAAGCCAAAACATATTTTGGGCCACTATTGTGTCCTTTGCCATTTCTTGACACTTTTCTTCGAATGGGGTCAAGTTGGCAAGAGAATTGGCCAAATCATTGGAGATACTGAAATGCTGAAAATTTTCCAAGGTTCTCCTCTATTTTTCTTTCGACTTTTATCAAATGGTATTGTAGTAGGCCGGACTTGCAAAGTGCCAGACTTACGGTGTTTTTGCAATCACGGCCCAGTTTGCTTCTGTGATGGGCCGAACCGGGAGACCAAGTAGGGCTCAATCCTCTCTCGTCTGCCCTGGGCCAGCCCACCTATTACTGCCGGACCTAGGGCTTGACAAGTCCGCACGACGTGCCACAGGCCCATTTGGCTGCAGGACCAACACGTGGACCGAGCCTATTGGCACGAACGGTAAGTGTGGGGTTCAGTTATAATGGACCGAGTTGGACACTTTGGTCCGGCACGTATTGGAGGAATTTGTTGAGCAGTTCTCCAAGGACATTCGCTCAACCACTCCACTGTGAGTGTGGCACTCGGCGTGGGTCAAGCGGGACGTGACGCCCAAACGTGGGCGGTTATCGGTTAGGTCTTGGTAGACAAGCCATTGCCAGACGTGGTATTGTGATGACCGTGAGACCCGGGCGTGGAGCACATGGTGGCCATGCTAGATTGAGCGGCCCACGACGCGACATTCTCGGGCATCGTAGTACGTGTGTCCTGACAGACCTCTATAAATAGTACGATGGCCCTCCATTCTCAAGTATGAGCAAACCCCCACTCAAGCTTTTAGTTGGTTTCTCTCCTCTTTCTTCACTAACTTAAGTATCGGATTGTTCTCCGGCTAATTACAGCTGCTCGGCACTAATAGATTCTTTCTTTTGCAGCCCAGGCAGAGGAGCCTGAGGATTCAGTCAGGTTTGATCAAGAGAAGTACGACTCGGGATATAGGCTCCAGAGCTATCTTTCAAAAATTCATGCACAGATAACTCTCAAAGACAAAAAAAATAACAGCCAAATTCATATAACTTGAATGCTATCGATTGCATCTCGGCAAGATCGAACGAAAAGAAAAAGAACCGTTTTTCTCTAGACTCCTATAAGTTTTTCAACAATTTGGCTTTTATACTGAAATGCTAGAAATTTTCCAACACGTTGGGTTTTAATCTGAAATGCTAGAGATTTTCCAACATTCTTCTCCTTTCACTTTCTTTCCCAATTTCTAACTGACTTTCCCAGAAACCAAACAGACAGAGAGAGAGAGAGAAGACAAAATATACCAGAAAGCGAGAGCTCGTGAGAAACCAGCAGAACGAGCTTCGACTTCATGAAACTAAGCGGATTCGGGAGGCTTCCGACTTGATCGGTGACGCGAATCTCATTTCCGTGCGGAGTGTTACAAGAATCTTTGGAAGCTCTGATGAAGAAGACGATGGCGGTGGAGACAGAGAACAGTAGCAAAATCATCATAGGCCATCTCTTCTTCTGCAATTGGATCGACGCCGTCGAATGCTTCCCCGTTCTCATCTCTCAATCGTCCACGATCATCGATCTATAGATACAAATGTCTGAACGTATAGTAGGGAGGGTACGGAGTATGATTTTTCTTCTTCAAGTCACTGAGCCACTGCTCTGTGTAGTGGGATCGAACTTACCAACCAGGTCCCACCCATCTAAGCTGGTCGAAACTGAACCGGTTATTTATTTGGTAAACCGAAAAACTTGATTTTTTTTTTTTAAAAATTCTTTGATCCCAAAATATTTGAAGAAAACATTCCCGAATTCTCATTTGATAAATGAGATTAATTTAAGTGTGTTACCTTCTAAATCTAGATAAGTCTCATCTATTTATTTTGAAGTTGGAGATGTTTTCGGAAATTTTTTTAATATTTAAATACATAGTCTTTTGTATTTAAATAATTGAGAACGTAGTAAATACAAAAACATAATCAATTAATCATGGAAACATGGTGAGCATTTGTAAGACCATTATTTTACTCTTTGTCGGTGAGTGGTCATTTCAAACCTGACACTATGTGCTCAGAATTGTATTGCTTATTCAGATATAATCACTTGTCTATTTTTTCAGAGTAAGATGCTCTTTAGAATATATTGACTTGCACCGAAGTAAAATTATGCAGCACCAATGAATGATAATTTTATGTCTGACACAATATGCTTAAAGTTGAATTGCGCATACGGTTATAATTATTTGCTCCATCTCTTAAAATGACATGATCCTTAGATTATATCAACTTACACTAAAGGAGTGATGGTAATTTCTCCCGACCCAGTCGTTTATCTCGTTCTTAGTCCTGAACAGATCGGAAATTCGGGAATCTTTTTGGAAATAGTGTATGATTCAGGGATGAATTTAAAAAAAATTCAAAGAATGGATAGAATTTGGGGATGAGTATTCTCACCCCCCACCCCCGCCCTGTATTTGCTTAGTCTATTTTCCATTTATCCTTCATTTTTATTTATTATTATTGTTTTTGAATATTTCAATTGTTAAAAATGAATGATTTTAATTACTTATTGTTGTTGTTGTTGAACATTAAGTATGCATGATTTTATTCATTCTTTCACGTACATCGGACGCATTCGTATATATCTGTGTCCGAATTTACGTATAAAAAGTTGTGTTCCTAGATTTTCTCGTGCTAGAATAAGAGAGTGCAAACACAAAAATAACACTTTTAAATTTCCAACTTCATTTACTCCCAATGTAACACACAGGCTTACAAACATCAACTACTGCAAATAAAAATACCCACATAAAAATCCACAAGACAAATAACATTCGTATCGAACAGTTCCAAATCTGTGTACATAGATATTTTAATTATTAACCCAATGACAATTGTTTCTAATTTCGCCATTCGAACCGGTGAGAGGATTAATCTTTCCCATTTTAACCATAGATTTAGCAAACTGTCCAAAGAAAATCCCCTCATTTTCTGCATATTGCTTCACCAGTTCCATAGTGTTTCTCAGGTTTCCAGTCAGAAGAACTTGATCAGAATTCAACAGCCCTTTTCCCCACAATAGGAGCTTGAAATATGTGTTGTCGAATCTCGTTGGAGAGGCGAAATCTAACGGGGAGATGTTTTCGTCGCCGCCGGATCTTGGACAGGCTGTTTTCAGGCCATTGTAGTAGGTTCTTTCCAGGGTTGAATCTGGTTGGTTGTTTCCATTTTGGTTGTATAGCCTCTGTTTGAATGTCACACACCTTGCCACCCCTATGGTATGACTTCCTGCAGCAGGGGACCAAAAATTGTGTTTTTTGTTTCCTGTTTTTGATTTTTTAAGCATGGATAACGACATGGGATATAGATACGACACGATACGATACAAGTACAGCAGTACGAAAAAATTTGAAAAAATAGGACACGGGCACAGCTAGAATACATAAAATAAGGGGTGAGTATTAATATTCGACATGGATACGATAAGAGTACGTATGAGTTTCCAAAAAAAATTCTTTGAAAATTAGCAGAAATTTGTGTTTTTGTTTCCAAAAATGTCATAAACTGCCTAAGTTTCCAAAATTTTTGGAAAGAAGAAAGAGAAAATATTTTACTGTTTTGGGTTCTCAGTGTCAGTTTAAAGCTAAAAACATGTGTTGGTTTCTAAGAATGGCAACGGGACGGTTCAGGGCGGTTATCCGGATAACCGCCCCGATACCCGAATGGTATATCCGAACCGAACCCGCCCGATAACCGAATGGAGGAAGAAAGAGTGCTCCATAACCGAACCAAACGGGGTTCGGGTATTCCCCGAACCGAACGGGAAACCGAATGGTTCGGTTATTAATTATCCGAATTGAACCGAACTGTAACCGAAATTAAAAAAATCCTAATAAATATAAAAATATGCTAAAAAAATATCTTCTTAAAATTTTCAAAACCACCTATTACTATTCTAAAAAAAACCCATTATAATTTCAAACAAATAACCCAAAACACAGCCAATTACACAACATCAAGTTCAAAATTACATTTCTAATTAGGGTTGGCTAAAAGGTTATAAAATAATATATGTATATATGTGTGTGTGTGTGTGTGTGTGTGTAGATATATAAAACTATGTCTTTTTAATTTCGGTTCGGTTCGGTTCGGTTCGAGTAACAGTTCGGTTATTCTTATAACCATAACCGAACCGAACCCGAACGGGTAATTGTTCGTTCATACCATATCCATACCCACGGAGAAAAAAACGATTACGATTCGAAAAAAATTAAACGGTTCGATTCGGATAACCATCGGTTCGGTTCAAATTGTCATCCCTATTGGTTTCCAAAAATATGAGAACATTTCTTCAAGTTTTTAATTTCAAAATCTTAGGAAAAAAAAACACATTCTCTCTTGTTTTGAAACAAGTTTTCATTTAAGGTTGTCAACGGGACGGTTCGGAAATAAATTTGACTATTCTCGCCTTCAATTTTCGAACTTAATATTTTCTTTTATCCCTTTGCGTTCCCGAACAAGGAACCTCCATCCTTGTTCAGAACACCCCGAAAAAATTCCAATTTTATTATTTTTATACATGTATTTTGTGCATATAAAGAACGGAATGGTATCGGACATACATGGATCCGTCTCCAATTAGATCTCCATTTTTTTTCTTCTAATTTTTGCCTTTAAATCTGAAACTCTAATCTGAACGAGACGGGTAACGAAACAAATCAGATCAGATCAGACCGGATAAAATTGTCATTTCTATTTTCATTCTCTCTTCCTCTCCAATTTCATCTACTCGGACGAGTTTTCAAAAACATAGGTTCTGACTCATACCAAACATCGTATATGTTTTCGTTACTATTATTTGAAAAACTCAATGAAAACGGATTTTTGTTTCTCGTAAGTAGGAAACAGAAACCCGACAAAGTAACCGAAACTCACCGGAGAGTGCAACGAGGTCTGCTTCGTCGAGGCCCTGGCGGTTGAAGAGGGTAACAAGGTTTTCTACGGTGGAATTGGGCGCCGGAATATTGGTGTTTGAGGCACTCAGACTGGCTGTTTTCGAATCCCTCCTCCCCAACGGCAGCTCCCAACTAGGACCACCACTCTGTTTCCACTACTCTGTGTTAGTGAACTAGAAAAAATACTATTTCTACTCTTTAAATCTTTTTAGTTAGTGAAAACCGGTAAATCAGACGAAATCGTAAATCCAAACTGAATTAATGGTTTAGTTTTATTTTTTAGTAGACCGGTTTGATTCAATTCTGTTTGGTGTATTAAAAAAAAAAAGTTTCGGTTTCAATTTTTTGACGTTAAACACTAGACCGGATCGAACGGGACCGGAATATAAAAATTATCATTTTTTTTTCTAATTTGTACTTTATGTATTTTTTTTTGGTAATATGTATTTTTTGGTAGTTTTTATTTTTCAATTTTCTGAAATTAGACAGTATACATTAGGTTCGGCGCCTCGATAGCCCAAATACTTATTTTTTAATAAAAAAATTCAATATTTTTTTAAGTTTGACTTTATCTAATCAAACTGAAAACTGGACTGAAACCCGGACCAAAACCCAAGAAACGAACTGAACACCCATGGCAGCCCAAATACTTATTTTTGAATAAAAAAGTCTAATGTCTTTTTAACATTTAGCTTGATCCAACCAAATCAGAGTTCGAAGTGAACCAGACCAAAATTGAAAAAATTGAACCAAACTAAATTAAAATAGTTTAGTTCAATTTCAGTTTCGAAAATCATAAACCAAAATTTTCAATTCAATTCGAGTTTCTCCTTCATACCGGACCGAATTTGACTAGTTACACCCTTAGTTTTAGTTATAAAAACAAAGTTGTTCTGAATAGCTTACTAATACAGTAGAACCTCGAGCCGAAAGGGCCAGAATGTCAGCACAAGAAACTGTGTGAGGGCATGCTTGTTCAAGCTTGATTTTTATCTCGTCGATCACCTCGAATCCTCTTATCGAATTGTTGTTCGGTCCGGAGCTCTTTTCGCTTGCTATTGTCACAGAATTGTCCAATAAGATTGATGCGTCGCAGCCCTGCAAACCAGAATTGCAAAATCATTCATCTTTAAATTACAAGACATGTCGTTGGAAACAAAAACATAATTTTATACAAAAAATTACTTGTGAAATTGACATTTTTTTAATTGCAAGACAAAACGACGAGTATTTGATAGTTTGTCCCGAAATTATATTTATAGGGTATCATTCTTTATTGTCACAATATTCGGCGTCAACTTCTTACCATGTGTTCAAAGTACTCTCATTCTTGCAGCCGTGACTTGGAATTGTAATCGTGATTTTGAATTTTGTTTCAAACTTCCTACCATATCGTGTAGTGGGGAATATAAAAAAACTTATCTTTTTGGGACACAAGATGTCTAGCTATATATAGAAATCTCATCCTGACAATCGGAACTCGAAATAGTAATCCTGACTTCAAATTGTGTTTCGAACCTCTTGCTACACCCATCGTGCGGTCGGGAGTATAAAAAGACTTATTTTTTTGGACACGACATACCGAGCGATATATGGAAATGTTAATGCACACTTTGAATTTTCCCATTAGATGCCACAATAAAATAACTGTAGTGTTGTTAATTTAACCCACAATACCCAAAAAATATATATATAGTTTTGAAAATAATTGTAGCTCTAGTAATGAAAAGGAAATCTTTTTAGATACTTGCATCAACCATGTCAAGTTCTCCTCTAAGAAAAGTACTAACACCACTCATGAATTTGTGCTATATACATACATAGATATAGAGACAACGATGACGTGTCAAAATGAAACCTCCTAAGATTGTTGAACACGAGCCTATACAAACAGCGTTAAAAGTGTTATAGATAGCTTGGTTCCTATAGGCCGTGGTCAGCAAGAACTTATAATCGAGGACCAACAAAGTAAAAAAACAGCTATTATATATAAGTGTGTGTGTGGAAAGTGCATATACATGTACATATATACATATACATATACGTAAAGAGTAGGGACCTGCACAAAGCAGTCATGGAAGTGAAGCCTAAGCAAAGAGGCAGCCATTCTAGGCTCTTTAGCAATGGCCTTCGCTAAAACAGACATGACAATGTCATTAGCTTGAGGGCATGAGAAGTCATAAAACTCAGGACAAAGACCAGAATACCCTTCTTCAAACCCCCCACCATCGGAATTGGAGCCAGGGGAAGCTAGGGTGAAAGTGGAAGAGAGAAAAGCCACCAAAATGACTGAGGAAAAAACTTTGGAAAAACCCATTGAAAAGCTTTTGAAATTGGGACTTTACTGGTCTTTGGGGTGGATTGGCCTATGGTTTGCCTCTCTGGCTTTGAATAAATAGGCATATGTGTGAAGAGACTAAAGTGCCCATGTGACCTAAATCAACCACTCCTCCCTCCCTCCCTACCAAATCCCCTTGGAATACCTATAGCCATGACCATTTCCATTCTAGCTTCATACACCCTTTTTAGAAAGTGGGTCCCACAGATAGAGAGGGATCACCTCCTTTCCATACTACACGTCAACGCGATTTTATTTTGCCATCTCAAAAACTGCCCGAGCACTATTCAACTATTTGGGTAGATTTTGAGATGCCAAAAAAATATTATTTTGACGCACAACACGCTCTACTGTGTGTTGAGTATAGCAGGGCCTTTGGGTCTCAAACCTCTTGTTGTGTCCCAAATATGATATGAACCTTTCATGTTGTAGAATCGGTAAAGAAAAACACGTACACAATAACTCAATTTGATGGAGTAAGCATAGACACGTGAACAACTTGCATTTCATTCTGTATAATAAAGATTAAACGTATTTAATCTGTTTATTTTCACATAACTAAATGAAACTTGTTCATGTGCTAGCGATATCCGATCAAATTAGTTTTTTTCAGGCATTTCCTTTTTCTACGAGTTTTACGAGCTAAACGGTTCGGATCATGATTATTGTAAGCCAAACATAAACCCACAAAATGGGGGTTTGGATAGGTATGGAGAGGAGCTGATCAAGAGAGAGAGAGAGAGATGATCGAGAGAGAGAGAGAGAGAGAGATGTTTTGACAGTGTTTTAGGTTTCAACTGCTCCATATATGAGCAAATATGGGTGTGGATAGGGGTATGTTGTCAACTATCTTTCTCTTTGCTTTTATTATTCTTTCCGAAATTTGTTTTCACAAATGTAAGATTCAAAAAACGCGTGTAAAGGTTTTGGGAAAGAAGTAAAACTTACTCTGTTGTTTGTTGTGCACAGTAAAATATGTTGCGGCCTCTCAAAATACTGCCCAAATGGTTAGGCACGCAATAATCACTTTTTTTCTCGGGATTCCTCGTGACTTGGTCGGATGTTCTTCGGGTGATAACGGGGTTCCCCTAGCACTAGAAATTAATGATGGTTCCCTTAAAACCGATGAACCAACCCTCAATCGCTCCATTTGGGCGCATCGTATTCGGGTAATTATCTGGACAATATTTTTGGTGACAAAAACGGTACTATTTTTATGCGTTGGGCAATATACACAGCGAGATCACCGCATCCAATGTAAAACATATGTCTGGGAGTCTAGAAATTTGAGGCTGAAGTATGCAAATTGACACGTTCAAGAAGTTAGGTAATTTGTTTGCAAAAATGACAATTTAGACAGAGATGTTTCCTGGGTGTACTGAAGGTCTAGGTAAGGGTACAGAAGTCTTCAATCAATCAACTTCTCAGAAAATCTCAGTCCACCCTATGAAACTTTTAACCAACTCTCGTAATTGGTTTCGAGATTTTATTTTTGAAAAAGTCTAGAAAAACAAATTATCTGTGTATATTTGGATATAAATATGTCCACCGTTGTTGGATGCACGTGAGACTCACATGATAATTCCGGATTGGTCAATGGAAATAATTTTTCAAAATAAAATTATGTCAAAAACAAATTGTTATAAATAAGATTAACATTCGTTTTTTTAATAGTAATTAGAGATTTTTGGAATCTTACATTTGAAATTTTATTTCAAAAAATCCGAGTTTACGGTTAATCCCGACATAATTTTTCAAGTTAAAGGTGAAATTTTTACTATTTTTCCAAGAATAAAATCCGGACAACACGATTGAAAGAGATTCGAATGAGCAGTGTCGGTCACTTTTTCTTTCTCCATAGTAGGGCAGTAGTAGAGTTTGTGAAGTTATTTCTCCTTTTTCAGGTCAAAACAACCAATTTGAACAAAAAAATTTGGGCATAAAATAAGGAATTAAGACAAAAGCATTTCATGCACCAAAATTGCGTAGTTTTGGTGATGGCGCAGCTTGCTGTGCCTGTTGCACATCAAGCCCCCCAGTCCGGAATTATCTCGTGTCAATAGGATCGTCGACTCTTTGTTGAGTTCTAAATAAGTTACAAAATAGTCGAGCCGAGTCGTAACTTGACAAGTTTGAGGGTCGTTTTAACTCTCGTTTTTATGAGCTGAGTTGATTTAAATGAGTTCTAATCGAGCTTATCACATATTACACACGAGTACGTTAGTTTTATTTTTGTTACAAGAAGCTTATCAAGTCGAGCGGTAAATATTTAATTATCCACGCTTAGTTTAAAAAACTTTACAAGCATAAAAAAATTATGCTCGCTTAATTTATTTATGTAACAAATCACTATCAAATGAGCTTTTAACGAGTCCAACACATATAGCCCACAAGTAATTTGTTTATTTAACTGTCCTAGTTCTTAATGCTTATGTTTTCCCTCATTCCTCCGTATTTTATTGGTAATTCGAAAGACACTCTGCGAAATTATAAGAGTTTGCACTAGAACCAAGAAATCCTAGACCCGTTCCTGCTTGCAAAACCTGAGAAAATCCAAAGGGGTTAACTTGGTGGTTAAGGTCTGGAACTTAAGCGTTTGCTCCCTCTTAAGGTTGTAGATTCGAACCTCTCAGATGTTATCAATCTATACGAGGCTCTTTCTATTGTGTCCCCTTGTCAGTAAATAGCCCACCCGAAGGCAATTAAAGTCTCTCTCTCTCTTTCCATCTTTCAAATCATTTCAATCAATTACTTAGGCCCTCGGTAGTGTAAGAAGGGATTCATCTCCCAGAAATTAGTCGATACATCAGTAATCTTACTCAAGACACAAAATATATATATATATATATAACAGAGAGAAACAACAAAACTAGAGCCTGTCACTGGCTACAAGCCTACAACTTTATAGCACAAATTAAACAATGACAATCCTTTTAAATAGAAAGGCACATTGGGCAGACTGATGATTTAAGGTCATTGTATAGTGTATGCAATAAGAACTTGCCCTTAACTTTACCAATTGATACGAACCACTGGGTAGAACTCACCCCCAAAAGCTAGCTCAAGAGGGGAGGGTGCCCAGGGGCTCATATACCCACTAACAGGGGCCTAATCCCCCGATGTGGGACTCCACTGGGTCATAACATGTCCACCCCGTCTGAGCCGACGCCCACGGCGGCAGGGACAATTGGGCCCCACCGACTTCCCGTGGCGGCTGGGCGGGTGTGGGTTTGGCTCTGATACCAACTGATACGTACCCAAAGGGTAGAACTCGTACCTAAAAGCCAGGCTGATAGGTAGAGGGTGCCCCAGGGTAATATACCCACTATCTCGGGCTTAATCCTCCGATGTGGGACTCCACTGGACCGTAACATATTGATAAGCATTGGGGACTTAATTGCAATTATCTACCTGTTCAGGGACTAGTGTGTCTCTTGTACACATCAGGAGTCGGTTATTACAGTTTGTTGAGTCTGTTACAATTTGTTTGAACGGTTAGTTAGTTACTCATGGAGGGAGATATAAGGAGGGAAAGCCACAACTGAAAGGGTGTGGAAAGAATTGTTCTCTTCTCTGAATTCTGATTTCTCTTCTCTGAATTCTTACTTCTCTCTCTTTCTCTTCTACAATCTCTCTGTATCTCTCTAATTCTCTATTACTGTAATCTTCAATTGAAATCAATAAAGATTCAAGAATTTCCTTCTTAAATTGTTGAGTCTTATCAGTGGTATCAGAGCAGCGTTCCTCTCGACTGTGGGGTAATCGAAACCATGGCAGATAACAATCGCTCGCAGGATATCAAGCGTCTGGAGGATTCCATTCGTAAATTGTCAGACACAACTGGAGAATCAATTAAGCAACTGGCGGAAGTTACAGGACAACAAGCTGCGACGTTGGAGGGGGTCAATCAAACCATGGAGGGGTTCAAGGACCTAATCGCGACTATGAATACAAGGCACGAACAAATGCAAGAAAGGATGAATTCAACTGTTTATTCTACGACTTCTGCCCCTATTTTACCAAACCCTCAACCCACCTTTGGGCAAATGAGAAATTTTCAGCCCAAATTAGATTTTCCAAAATTCTTTGGGGAAGATCCAACGGCTTGGATCTATAAGTGTGAAAAGTATTTTGAATTGAATACCATTGAAGAAGCCCAGAAAATACGCCTAGCATCTTTGCACATGGAAGACAAAGCAATGCATTGGTATAGGTGGTATGAAAAATCTCACACCCTGCGTTCTTGGAGGGAATTTACTAGGATTTTATTGTTGAGATTTGGTGAAGACGCATATGAAGATGCTACGGGTTTGCTTACCAAACTTAAACAGTGGACCACTGTTAGAAGTTATCAAGAGAAGTTTGAAGAGTTGGCTACTAAAACAACTGGGTTAACTGAGGAGTTCTTCATCAGTTGCTTTGTGAGCGGATTGAAGGAGGACATTAAAGGAAGTGTGGTCATGTTTCGACCCACAACAATATCCCAAGCCATGAGCATAGCAAGACTACAGGAAGAAACCCTAGAGGCTGTTTATAGAAAGAACAAAAACACTTCTTCGAAACCTTCTTCTTCCTACACTACATCATCCAAACCCCAAGAATTTATCTCAAAAGCTGTGGAATCAGGGCCTATAAGGAGGATAACACCTAAAGATTTTGATGAAAAGAGAGCCAAAGGTTTGTGTTTTGGTTGTGATGAGAAGTATTACCGGGGACATGTATGTAAAAAGAAACAATTGTATATGATAGAATTGGAAGATGATGAGGAGGAATTTGTGGAAGCACAACAAGAATTAATGCAAGAGGAAGGTCCTGAAGACTTCCATATTTCAGTACATGCACTCTCTGGGATCCAATCCTTTAGAACTATGAGAGTCAAAGGATTTGTCAAGAAAACTGAGATTAACATTCTGGTGGATTCAGGTAGTACACATAACTTTCTGGATCCTTCCATAGCCAAGAAGACAGGAGTGAGGGTCCAACCTACTGCTCCCTTAGCCATTGTGGTAGCAGATGGGTCCAAGATCAGCAGTAGGGCCATCATTAAAGACCTGCAATGGTCTATGCAAGGTACCATTTTTAACTCTGAGTTCAGGTTGTTGGCCCTAGGCGGTTGTGATATGGTTCTTGGAGTACAATGGCTGTCAACTCTGGGTCCAGTAACTTGGGATTTCAAGGAGTTACAGATGCAGTTTCAGGTTGAAGGCAAGAATTTATTGCTGAAGGGGGATCAACCCACAAATATTCAAGTTATAGATACTAAAGAGATGCAGCATTTGATTCACAAAAAAGGGCATGGGGTCTTAGCACAATTATGCAGCATTCAAGCCACCACTCTGGAAGAGGTACAACCTGATCTTAAGCTTATATTGCATGATTTTGAAGATGTGTTCTTGGAACCTAAGGAACTGCCCCCTTTCAGGTCCCATGACCATCAAATTCCACTTAAGCCTGGCACCCAACCACCCAGCATAAGACCGTATAGATACCCTTATATCCAAAAAAATGAGATCGAAAAATTGGTAGCTGAAATGTTAGCCACAGGAGTCATAAGGCCTAGTGTATCACCTTTTTCTTCCCCAGTGTTATTAGTTAAAAAGAAAGACAATACTTGGAGGATGTGCATTGATTACAGGGCTTTAAACAAGGATACCATCAAAGACAAGTTCCCAATTCCCATAATTGATGAACTACTGGACGAGTTGCATGGAGCAGCCTATTTCTCTAAGTTGGATTTAAGGTCAGGATACCACCAGATTAGAATGGACCCTAAAGACGTGGAGAAAACAGCTTTTCGGACACATGAGGGACATTATGAATTTTTAGTTATGCCTTTTGGACTGACTAATGCTCCTTCATCTTTCCAAAGTCTAATGAATCATGTGTTTCGACCATATTTGAGGAAGTTTGTGTTAGTCTTCTTTGATGACATTCTCATCTTCAGCAAGACTTGGACTGAACATTTGCATCATGTGACCCTGACTTTGAGCAAATTGAGAGAGCACCAATTGTGTGCAAAATTATCCAAATGTACTTTTGGAAAGCAACAAGTGGACTATCTGGGACATGTGATAACTAACCAAGGGGTGGGGCCTGATCCAGCCAAGATAGATTGCATGACTAAGTGGCCTACACCTCAGACCCTCAAGGCCCTTAGGGGGTTCATTGGTCTTACAGGTTATTACAGGAGGTTCATTAAAGATTACGGCAAGATTTGTCAACCTCTGACATTATTGCTCAAAAAAGACTCTTTTAAATGGTCCAATGAAGCCCAAAATGCCTTTAACCAACTCAAACAAGCTATGACTACCGCTCCAGTTTTGGTGTTACCTGATTATACTACACCTTTTGTGCTGGAATGTGATGCTTCTGGCAGGGGTATAGGAGCAGTTTTAATGCAGAACGGCCGACCTATAGCCTTCTACAGCAAGGCTCTATCAGCTACTCGTTTGGGTTTGTCCACTTATGAAAAAGAGCTCCTAGCAGTGGTAATGGCTGTTACAAAGTGGAGGCATTATTTGCTGGGACGACAATTTGTCATTAGAACTGACCATCAAAGTCTGAAATTTTTATTGGAACAAAGGGTTACCACCTTAATGCAACAAAAGTGGTTGACTAAGTTGATGGGGTATGATTACCAAATAACCTACAAGGCTGGGAAATCTAACTTAGCAGCTGATGCTTTGTCTAGAATGGCAGATGATAATCAATTAATGGCTATGACAGTGGTTCTCTGCAGTTGGGTAAAAGAGCTTCAAGATAGTTGGTCACAAGATCAATCATTACAAAAGATCATCCAAGATTTGGAACAAGACCCTAACACACATTCCCATTTTTCTTGGCAACATCAAATGTTGTACTATAAGTCTAGATTAGTGGTGGGTGTTGACCCTAGACTTCGTTTGAAACTCATCACTGAGCATCACTCCACACCTGCAGGTGGCCATTCTGGAGGTGAGAGAACTTACCAACGTTTGAAACAAGCTTTCTTTTGGAAAGGGATGAAGCAAGATGTGCTTCACTTTGTGGCTGGTTGTGATATATGCCAGAGACATAAGAATGAGAATGTGGCATCTCCCGGCTTGCTTCAACCCTTGCCTATTCCAGATAGGCTTTGGAGTGACATATCTATGGACTTCGTGGAAGGGTTACCTAATTCTAGCAGCAAAAATGTGATACTGGTAATAGTGGACAGGCTGAGTAAATACGCACATTTCTTAGCTCTGTCCCATCCTTACACTGCTACTACTGTGGCCCAATTATTTCTGGACAACGTTTTCAAACTTCATGGTATGCCCCAATCAATTGTCTCTGATAGAGACACCATTTTTACCAGTACGTTCTGGAAGGAACTGTTCAGATTACAAGGTACTACTCTCAATTTGAGCACTGCCTATCACCCCCAGTCCGATGGACAAACTGAGGTTGTAAACAGGTGTGTGGAGCAATACCTAAGGTGTTTGACTAGTGACAGGCCTACAGCTTGGGTTAAATGGCTTCCTCTCGCCGAATGGTGGTATAACACTACCTTCCACATCTCCACTGGTTGTACCCCATATGAAGTTCTGTATGGACAAAAACCTCCTAATCTGATGCATTATGTTCCAGGAGGAACGACAGTAGCAGCAGCTGATTCATTATTGCAAGATAGGACCACTGCTCTTAAGCTGATCAAAGAGAATTTGGCTATTTCACAACATAGGATGAAACAAATTGCGGACCTACATAGGAGTGAAAGGGAGTTTGAGGTAGGGGACTGGGTTTATCTTAAACTCCAACCCCTTAGACAGGTTACAGTGGCTTTTAGACGCAACGCAAAACTAGCTCCTAAGTACTTTGGGCCCTATCAGGTGGTGCAGAAAGTTGGTCCAGTGGCTTACAAATTACAGTTGCCAGCTCAGTCCAAAATTCATCCTGTCTTCCATGTGTCCCTACTTAAAAAAAAACTGGGAGATGGTGTTGTGGTCCAGTCTGAGCTCCCTCTCACGGGTGAGAAAGGCCAAATGCAACTTGAGCCTGTGGCAATATTGGATAGAAGATTGATTAAGCGTCATAACAGGCCTTACACCTTGGTTCTGGTGCAGTGGTCTAATTCCATACCGGAGGATGCAACGTGGGAGAAGTGGGCTGACCTGCATCAAAGGTTTCCCAATTTCCAACCTTGAGGACAAGGTTGCCTTTCAAGGGGATGGTATTGATAAGCATTGGGGACTTAATTGCAATTATCTACCTGTTCAGGGACTAGTGTGTCTCTTGTACACATCAGGAGTCGGTTATTACAGTTTGTTGAGTCTGTTACAATTTGTTTGAACGGTTAGTTAGTTACTCATGGAGGGAGATATAAGGAGGGAAAGCCACAACTGAAAGGGTGTGGAAAGAATTGTTCTCTTCTCTGAATTCTGATTTCTCTTCTCTGAATTCTTACTTCTCTCTCTTTCTCTTCTACAATCTCTCTGTATCTCTCTAATTCTCTATTACTGTAATCTTCAATTGAAATCAATAAAGATTCAAGAATTTCCTTCTTAAATTGTTGAGTCTTATCACTCTGCCCTTAAAAAACCAAGTAATAGCTACCCTTTTTTGACCCAGCAGATGAAAAATCAACAGATTTAATGTTCATGCTTACCCCACCAGCATTTGATTGAACCCTTAAAAAAAAAAATGATCTTCATTCCTCAATGGAAACTACTTTTCTTGTTTCTGTAGCCTTTCTTGGAAGAGGTTCTTGTTTTATTTGATCAAATACTAATATTGTTGTTTAAAATTTGCAGGTGGACACAAAGGCGGAAAACAGCTATATATTTGATGTTGGTTGGCCTTTCACCCCTAGCCGAAACAAAGTACCAAAACATAAAAAGACAAAAATGCCCTTGCGGGAGAAAAGTCCAAGAAGTTTGAATCACATTACTCAAACCCCTTACAGAGATTTAGATCAATAACTACCATCATTTCTAGCACATGTTTGGAAATCTGAATAGCTATGTTACAAGGGTTTTGATGTGTATAGAGACTGGGAAACAAGCAACACAAATGTCTATCTCGGGCCATCGAGATTATATGCTCTACTGAAATAAATTTCACGAAAAACAGCTATATCCAATCTTGGTTGGCCTCACCCCTAGCCAAAATGAAGTACCAGAACGAGAAAGACAAAATTTCCCGTGCGAGAGAAAAGTCCAAGAAGTTTGAATCACATAAGTCAAAACCCTTACAAAGATTCAGATCAATATCTACCATCATTTCCAACACATGCTTGAAATCTGAATAGCTCTGTTACAAGTGCTTTTGATGTATACAGAGACTAGGAAACAAGCAGCACTAATCTCTATCTGGGCCATCGACAACATATGCTCTGCTAAAATGGATTTTGCAGAAAACCAGCTATATCCGATCTTGGTTGGCCTTTCACCCATAGTCAAAACGAAGTACCAGAACGAAAAAAACAACAATGCTCGTGCATGAGAAAAGTCCAAGAAGTTTGAATCACATTATTCAAACCCCTTGCAAAGATTTAGATCAATAACTACCATAGTTCCAGTACATGTTTGGAAATCTGAATAGCTTTGTTACAAGGCCTTTTCATGTGTATAGAGACTAGGAAACAAGCAGCAGCATAATCACCAACTAGTCCTTTTCTCTGAAATTTTTACTCTTCTCCTTCCCCTTGGAGAGAACTGCTTGCTAAAATCAGATCCGAGTCACCCGAATCATTGTCTGCAAACTCCTCTTTGTACATATCTTCAATCATAGGCTTCCACAGCCGCACCCGGGCATTTATGAACCAGTTTGAAACCTAAAAGACCAAGTGATGATCATAGTCATGCAAACTTTTGGCCAGTAAAATAAGATGGTACTCACTACTAGAAATTTGAAAGGAAGAGGAAATTACTTGGTTCTTTGTTAGGCCTGTCTGTGATGCCAACATTAGCTTCTCGGAATCACTTGGATAACTGTTCAAATACCCATCAATGAGAATAAACAGTTATTTAGAAGAGAATCCCATATGCCCTATTGGATATCTGTTCAAATACCCATCAATGAGAATAAACAGTTATTGAGAATAGAATTCTATATACCCTATAAAATGTGTTCCATATGTACCTCACATGGTAGAGGTTTGAGTATCTGAGCTATTATGTGTAAGGGATCGGGGAAAAACACACACTCAGTGGTTACTCTATTGATAACACCCAACACGTTATAAAAAAACTCTTAGAGGAGGAGGCACACCGAACCTCAACTCCACTCCCTCTCTCTCAGTCACTGTATTGCCACTCTCTCTCTTCTCTGCACTCAGCCTTAACTCTACACATTACATACATGAATATTTTAGGCAACATGAGAAGAAACAACAAAGGGCATTGATTTTCCTTTGAGAGGTAATATCCAGAAAATCTCTCAAGGTTTATCCATGGGCCAATAATGATTGCCCAGGCTTATAACCTAGCAGCTCTTAATCCTTCTAGAAAAATTTCATTCATATGGCGAAGAAATCCAACACTCTGTAATGCAGATAATGAGAGAAGAATTCTATACCCCTTAAATTGTTCCCATATGCACCTCACATGGTTTAGAGTTCAAGTGTGCAAGATATTATGTAAACCATTTCACAAATATTTCAGATAAATCAAACAAAAGACCATGCGGGTATGTAATGGACAAATCGTTTACGCAATTAAAAAAGTAGGCAGACAGTATACATATGATTGGTGTAATCCTAGGCTGAAAATGGAAAAATGGTGCCCAATCAATTTTCTTCTGCAAACGAGTGCTACTGACATGGGTCATATCTACTATTCAGATTTTGTCTCGATTTGGTACCACTTACCAGTACCAGGCCCGCACGAAACAGTGCTTTACCCTAGATATCTATTCAACCGCTGCGTCTCAATGCATTTTGAGCAGAACGAGCTAGCTCGTTTCACCCAAGCACTAGGCGCAGGTCCTTCCCTCTCCTAGTAGTCAGTTTTCTCTCTCGAGCAGAAAGTCTGACTCTTGTTTAGTTCGAACTATCAAATTTTTCAAGGTGCATTAGAAACAAGGTACAAATGGATACTGTCAAGTTTTTCACAGACCATGATCTATTCATTTTGATTCAATGACTAAGAAACCAAGGTGCTTATAATTTTTCTGCACCCTTTTCTATGATGTTTACACTAGTCAATGAAATTGTACAGTGGTGCTATAGACATCTCAATAAAATTGGTGGGTTGCAGAGCCCACGAAAATTGTGAGCATGCGGTGGTTTATGAGGTGCCCGAATCTTCGTTTGAGATTGTAGTATGTTTGCATTCCATTAAAAAGTTTTGATGCACTTACGGATGGAGAAAGTGTTCGAAAAGCCAAGACCGAAGGATAGTCACAGAGGTCTCAGGCAATCCTCGAATCGGTCTCCAGGCCTGCCTTTGGCCTTGCACCAACCCAAGCTGTTGGAGCGACAACCGATTCTGTCTAGCTTCTTTATCGAACAAGCTAAGTTGCGAAAAACCCGTATCTTGGCAAATTTTACCCTTTGCAGCAATGATTTGAGATGCTATTGCATCTCTTAAGCTGCAGAAATGCCTGGACATGGCTTGAAGTGCTAGAGCAGTGTAAGACTTTCCTGATCCTGCACCTGCCATCATCTCAAATGATGAAACTACTTCTTCCAATTGGTGATAGTAATGCTCATATCTCCTCTCCACCTACAAATCACCACAAAAAACACAATATCGACTGAGAAAAACTCAAAAGGAATCAAGTTGACAGCCAGAAAGACCCTCTTCATAATCAAATTTGTGGATGGTTCACCTTCACAAACCATGCCTCTCTACGAGAAGCTTTCGACCATTGAATTTCTTGGAGAGACATGGTTTGAATCCCGGTGGAAAACTCTGCTCTCAAAAACCTTTGCCTGGCTTAGGAGGAGGAGCGATTCCATTATGCTCCGGAATACTTTAGGAATTTGTTTGATTGACCATTTTCGAAACTTGTTTTCAAGAATCATTTTCAAAAGTAACTCATTTTTTGCAAACAAATAAAATGAAATCTTCAAATTCTCGAAACAGTTCTACTTAATATCAAACGGATACGAGAACCTTGTTGTGCACAATGCATAGCAGAGTATGTGGCGCACCAAAATAATGCCTTTTTGGCCACCAGAATGATGCCCATACGGTGAGACAGTATTTGAGTAGTATGTGGGCAACATTTTGGTAGCCAAAATAGCATCATTTTAGCGCGCAGCACAAAGCAGAACGCATTCAATTGGCTTTCGAAAACAGTTTCTCAGAGGGGTACTGCAAAACGAATTCTGAAAACTGCAACCAATTTAGATAAAATTTAACTTAACCCACCTCCTCAAGCAAGGAAATAAGCTTGACAATTCTAGCTTGAAGTTCATGTTTGTCCCCCGATAACCCATCGCTGCACAACTCAGCTTTGAGCTCAGAACAAAGGCCAACTGAACCTTTCCTGCTATTTCGAGATAATCTTCTGATATATTTCTCATTCCTTAACTCAACTGCTTTTCCACCCACAGTAGCTATTTCTTCAAGAAGAAACTGTGCCGGTTTTAGATATTTGGAACTACCCACAAAAAATCCTGTTCCATAGGAGGCAGCAGAACAAGACTGATTCAACGAGACTGAGGATGAAGAGAAAGGACGATTGTTACCCATAAAAGAAAAATCATCAGAAGTTCGTTCCACCCTTGGATTACAATCTTCCCTTGCTTCAGAAATGAAATAGCTCGGGCTAATGAGATTTGGATTCAAGGGTCTTTGTCTGAATTGGACTGAAGGAACAAGCATATCTGAATTGAGAGAGAGGGAAAGCCTTTGGGGTTGTTGGTGATTAGTCTCATTTGATGCCCCAAGAAGATCCATTAGGTGTCTAGTGTGGTTGAAATTCTGGTTTTCGAATTGGTTTTGACAGGTAATGGAGTCGGAGATGGTGAATTGGTGCAGCATACTTGAAGGATTAGGGGGTGAATGTGAATCTTTTGAAACCATAGTACTACTAAAAAGTGAAAATTTTGGAGTTTGGGTAAGAGGAGGCAAGAATTTGGAGTTTTTAACAAATGGGTATTTTCCAAACTGCAAAGGGCTTTGAAAGTTTTAGGCACCTCGATGTCGACTCATCAAATCCTAGGGATCAAGAAGGTCCCAAGGCCGATTCAAGTGGTTGGGTTTAGAACGTCCTGAGATAGTTCGGTTCCTATCTACCTAAGGTGTTAAAAGGGAGAACTGCGAGGAGCCAACCCTATGGAATTTTTGGTTTTTCTCTTCCTAGTCGTCGTGGGAAAGAAAGGCAGAAATACGAAAGAGATTAACAAAAACAAGTATTAATCTTCAACAAGAAAACCTGGAGTTAAAGAAGTGGAAAGATTCTAGAATTAGTAGATAGAAACAAAGGTGGAAAGTAAAAATTGCAGTTGAGGGTAAGACGAAGAAATTAGAAGGGCACAGAAAAAGGGTAATTCAAGGGGCATGAAAAGATTTCAGTAAGAGAATTAGTAGGCAAAGAAACAAAGCAGTGATCTTCATGTAAAGAGGAAGAAGAAGGTAGGTGCATAGAAAAATGGGTATTTGGGAAAGTAATCAAAGGGCATCATCAATATGAATTACTACTGAAATTTAGAAGTGAAACAAAGCAAGTACTGATGTGCAACTAATGCAACTGGAGTTACAGAAGCAGGAGATTTTAGAGGAGGAAATGTTGAAAATTAATGCTTCAGTTCTCAAGAGTCCAATGACTAGTCCATATCCAAATAATAACTCTTTGGCAACTAAGTACAAACACCTGGTGGGAATAGTTTTAACAACTTTCAGAGAGAGAGAGAGAGCAAAGCAATCAGATTACCCACTCTTTGTGTCTAAACAAACATACCTCAGCTTGATAACAACCCATGTGAAGAAGAAAGCCAAGTCTCTCTCTCTTTAACTCTATCTTTATATCTATCTCTATCTCTATCTCTATCTGGACCTGGTATGCATAAGCAGCAGGAAGCTATAAATCCTACAATCATAGGCCTCTGAAAGCTCTTCATAGAAGCAAAAGGCCAAATGAAAAATGCTTGAAAATGAAAGGGAAAAATGGTCCCCCTTTTCCCCGAGTACAAAACAACAAGGAAAAGCATCAGCCCCTTCAGCTTTAATGCCTACTGTTATGTTTCTTTGGGACACTCAACAAAAAGTACTTTCGTCTCTGCCCTCTCTCTCTGTCCCTCTCTCTCTCTCTCTCTCCCCAATATCTATGATAAATTGTTCTGCTTAAATGGGTTTCCTGTAATCTGTAAAAGAAATGGTAAAGTGGCCTATCTTTTGCACACTCCCAGTTTTTAGATTGTCTGTTTATAAGTCCGTAACTATGTGGGAATATCTAACTTTTATTACCCTGATTGTCGTCGAAATTATACAAAAGGGATGTTGAAAGGACACTGAAACCACAATCTCTCAAGAGCCAGAAATATACGCCAAACTATGAAATGGGTTCTTTGGCTCATGTAGGAGAGAGAGTGTTATGGGTTTTAAGTAGTGTATCTTGACAAGAAATTAGGTTAAACAAGCACCTTATCGCGGTTAAAACAGGAATCAAAGTGGAATCTTTTTACCACCTGTGTCTATCTTATGTCAAAGTATGCAAAAAAATCTCTTGAAATGATAGAAAATATACCGTTGGGAAAGATCTAAACAAGAAAAATCAATTGATGCGATAGGCATCACGCTTTAACATTAACTTAAGAAAGACAACAAGCATACGTTAGGACAAATCAACTTGCAAACTTCAGCAATGACGATGATCTCTTTTGATCCCTGTGACGAGGACAAAAAGATTCTCGTTTTTCTTGACCTTTTGATCACATTTAGATCATATGAATTAGATTCCGAGCAATGAATCAGATGTGAACCATAAACATGGATGGAGGAAAGTGAAAAATGAAGTCAAGTGGAATCACTTGACCCAACTCAATTTAAAATTTGCATTATTAATATAGGGTTAATACTTAATTTATAAATTTAACCCCATTAACTTTGAAATATTACCCCCAAGCATTATACCACAAATTTAGCATAAACATTCCACCAAGATAAAAAAAATATATGACATTTCTACTACTAGGATTATGGAGAACACACAACAATTAAATTTTTAATCGAACTTTAGTAGCATAAAATGATTTTGTCATATGCAATACTCAAGTAAAGTCATCTGCTATCAATAAATGTGGAAGATTGTGTATATATAGTATTATGAAAATGTGGAACTTCATGAGAGGCATAGTCCGTGAAAAGATCCATTCCTTTAAGGAAAGGTATTAGATCCTCCAATTTGACATCCAATTAATCCATAGCCAGAAATGAATTATTTGATTTCAGGTGCAGGAGTAGGGTCAGACCTTAGGCGACAGAGATAGAGAAGCTTCCAAGTGCTAATATAATCGATCAATATGCACGTACTACTAGCATTTTCTAACTTTTTAACAATACGACGAAGGCTAATAACTCTATTTCAGTCTATCCAACAATGGGGAAAAGACCTAGGCATATCGTAGTAGATGGGAATAGTTTGAATATTGGTTGAGACTTCCCTGTATTATCATATAAGGGAAGCCTGAGCAGCATTAAGAATAGCATCAACGAAGTGTATATGATATTGGTCATGCCATTGGTGCTTGAAGGAATAGAGTCAGGGAGGAACCTCTATCAATATCAAACGATTCACGAAACCTATCTACTCCTCTTGCTAGGCCCAAGGTTCTACGAAGTTTTTCGTGCCTATAGTCTTTCAAAATGCCTTATTCCTAGAAACTTCTGCGGCTTTTCCATCGTCATATAAAAATGTATGTCTTATATTGTTTAGAGTGTGTTCAGTTAAGTGTTTCTGAAACGATTTTTGAAAAAAAAAATATTCTGAAATGTTGTTTGGTATAAGTGTTTCAGAAAAAATTTAGGAGTTAAATTTTTTTCGGCATTTTCGAAGTGTCTCTCTCTCTCTCTTCTCTTTTATAGAGAGATGAAATTGTTTAGAAAAAAAGTAAAAATTTTTGAAATTTTTTTTCCAAAAACTTGTTTGGAAAAAAATTTCTCAAATAAGCAAGCGAACACAGCCAAAAGTAACATTTTGACTCCACTAACTAATATTTTTACTCTGTCACTATTCATAATAAGGAATAAAATGACACACATGTGAACCTCATACTCTTGGCATATCAAGTCATAGAGATTAAGAATTCGGCATCACTATGGTAAAAGTTTTTCAACTATCCGACGAGTTGAACGTAAAGTTTTCAATTCTCTAACAAGTTGAATTAGTGTATCTCATGTTGGTTGACCCTTTATCTCTTGAAAAGTCGTAATCCGAATTGACTGGAATGCAAAGGAGAAGTTTCAATAGTTATAGTTGTTCGCTTGGGATTCCTTTCACACTATTAACAAATTTTATCACTTTTTCGACTTGAATCTCGTTCAAAGTCAAAAGAGACAAAAAGAAAATTGCAGCAGCAGAGAAACGACAATCAAAAACCAAATAGCTTCAACAAACTCATCGATCTAAGTTGTGAATTGATGAATATTAATAAAAAGAAACAATGACTACGCATATAGTCTTACAATCCTACCTAATATTATACTCCCTCTGTCCCATTTTGTTTGCCTAATTTCGGCAAGCGTGCCTTTTAAAACATTAGCTAAATTGAGTAATTAATAATATTTTAAATAATTATAAAAATATTGTCTAATAGAATTAATCGAGATCTATCAAACAAGATCCATATTGAGTATAAAATAAGTTATGAATTAAAAGATATAGATCATTTTTTGAGAGGTCTGGAATAGTGAAAACATGCAAACAAAATGGGACGGAGGGAGTAAGTCTTAATATATTGAAACCCTAATGTTTTAAAAGCTAATGATATTAGACAGTGTTTTAGAAATAGATATGGATCATACATAATATACAAGTCCCTTGTCGAAATTTAAAATTTAAAATTTGATAATTTTCTATTTTTCATTTTTATTTTTTATTCTTTTTGGTGTTGATGAGTGATTGATTGATTGTAGGTGAGATTTGGTTTGTTTAGATGGTATAGTAATGATTAATATCTTTGTTGTTGTTCTTGTTATCTGACAAAACCTACTGACCCCACTCTCTCTGATTAAAGTGATCTGCATTCTGCTGCGCGTGTAGTCTACTGTTCCAGTAAATTACAAACAACAATTCTCTTTTTTAACCCAACCCTGTTTGGTAGGGTTTATATAAACAATTCTAATGCTATTATTTTGAGGAAAAAGGCATTGTGTTGTGCGTCAAATCGAAAGTTATATTTATTTTTTATAGCGTATGTATAGTGTAGATAAAAATGATATAAATTTACTCATTTTACTCTCAAAACTATATAGTTTGGATTCTATGTATTTTAATAATAATTCATGTGATAAGTCAAAACGATGTAATTTTGAGGACAAGTGGTTAAAACTATGTTGTTTTACCCATATTACACGCGCACTACAGAAAAGTACATTATATTCTCCCTGAATCCACAAAATACTATTCAAATAGTATTTTATGTACTAAAATGATATCGTTTTGACATACAATATGTTATGTTATGCACAGTGAATAAGACTCTCAAAGTCCTTATTTCCCTCCCCATGAATCAAAACATTTGTACTTGTGATGAAAGAAAATCATCAAAATGGAAATGTGTTTGGTAAAAGATTGCCTAGGTTTTTTGACTATGTCACTTATTAAGAAATTAATACATAAAAATTATTTAATTTTTTAGTAAAATCAAATAAAAAAAGTAAACGCACTTTTCATTTGACAAAGATTTACGAAAAAGCAGAACATTAAAAACTCAATTTTATAAGAAATAAATGTATAAATAATATTCTTGTAAAATCTTGCATCTCTTGCAAAATAAAATATGATAATATATTAATTATAGTGAGAAAGGTAAAGAGACAACTCTCATAATTTTTTATTAACTGATTATAAATTTTTATTAATTGATCACAATTTTTTGTGATCAACTTAATTACAAGGTTCTTTTTTTCAGGAGAAAGTGAGAGACACATGCATTCTCTTTGCAAAACATTAAAAATAAAAACTTAATTGATTTATTTATTTTTATTAAATCTCACAGATGAGAATGTATCAACTCTGAAGTAACAAATGTGAAAGAGAGTATTTTATTTGAATGAAGCATTCTCAGTTTATCTATATATTTACTACAGTCTACGTGTTAAGTTCTAATTTTTTTCCGAAAGAACTAAGAAAAACAAAAAACCTTCAACCTTCTTTCTCTATTTGTATTAGGGTTTGCACCTCGACAAATACGAAGAAATCACTTTTTGATTATAGTATACCTAACTAGACACTAGACAACGCATCTAATCACAAAAAATCTATTTTTTCGTAGACGTGAGATGAAGAAGGATACATTAAGAAACTGAGCCATGATCAATGTATCAAAGGTTATAGTATACCTAGCTTTTTAGCAAGATAGTTACATCCGATCGTAAAAAATCTAATTTTCATAGATGTGGGATGGAGGAACATACATTCAAGAACTGAGCCACAATCAATGTATCAAAGATTATTAGACGAGTGTCTAGACCAATAGAAATGTACGAAATATGGTCTCGTTCGTGTCTTCCCAACTACTGATCTCTCCTCTTTCCGACCGGCTGTGACTCATATGATTACACTACTCATTTCAAGAATGCCAAATGGGATTGCATACTCTTACTTAACAATAAAAAACAGCACTTGTTCTTCATTTGCTTTCATATCGAAACAAACAACGATCGAGTCAATCAATGCTTAGCTTCTCCAGCTCGTTCGATGATTTCTCCAGCTCGTTCGATGCTTAGAGCAAAGGAGGCCTGCGCCCAGCAACCAACCTCCTTTTTGGTTGGAACAAAGACCAACGAACCTACGAAAGGGCATTTCTGGGCTTAGCCCTATTCATTCAACACTTCCACTTTAGTCGTAATGGAATATTAGTGGTACTACTAGCAGTAGATTAGAGATATTAGTAGTTATTAGTAGTATCACAGAAAGACTGATCTGCTACATTCTAATCTAATGGTCGACATTCAATGTCCCAAAACCACCTTAGGGTATCATACAAAAATACGTTGCCAGAAGGCTATTTTATCACCTGCATGGTTTTGTTCAGATTCTCCCCATAGCATAACAACTTCGGGAATCTGGTGAACTGCCAACACTCCATGCTTACTTCTGTGCCGTGTCAACACCCCATTGTTTGCCAACATGTATGAATCAGGATGACGATGGACTGAAGTCAAAGCAGAATTCAGGAAGTTAGGACTCAATCAACTGGACCATGCCTAATTCAATTTAGTCAGGGGTCCCGCAACTCATATCCATGTCGAACGTACAACCTGAAGCAGATGAAACTATGCCTTAAACAAGCAGACAAATATATTGTTTTCCTCCACCAATGCCATCTAATAAGGACAGGGTACATCCACAAAAGAGAAATGTAAAGCAGAACTTCGCTACCTTCCCTATTTGCAGCTTCAACCGATGGTCGTGAGACCAAAAAATTGCATCGAAATTGGATAGCAAGTCATACGAGCCGTGAGTATCTACAGTATAATCTGCATCAATCTTCTGCATTAACTTGCTTCCCAAATTTCCTTAGTGCAAGTGAATATACCACTTTTCTTCTCACAGATGATCCGCTGGCTACCAACTTGACTGCCTTGATGCACAACAAGGTTGCCATAGTCAACAATTAGCAGCGTTTATTAAGAAACTACTATAAGATTGATACGGTCACAAAAATGCTCGGATCACTTCTAACAAAGATTGAGGCTGAAAAAGAAGTGCTGTTCAGAAAATAGTCCACACCACAATGATTGTTAATGAGATCAAATTTCCACTAGGACCGCAGATTGTCTTTCATCTTCACACAAACATTGTTCGAAAAAACAAACAAATTATCAAGAATTCTTTTATATAAAGTCTGAAAATAAGCATGTATTGATGTATGCGGCAAAACCAAATTATTTCGTCTCGTGAAGAAATTTTCAATTGGCAAAGTGGAATCTGTAGTGTATTCCTTAGGAAAACAGTGAAGCCTAATGACAATATCAAGTAGAATATTGGATACAGCCCAGTGCCCGAGCAGAAGATCCCATTTCATGTTGCGAGGTAAATACAATAGGCCTATGTAAAGTTTGGCAAGAATATCTTATTATTCTCCCTTCATTAATTGCTAAGTAGACCCAAAAGAAGAAATTAGAAAGGATGCAGCATAGAAGTAAACTAAACTGAAATGATGAAACGGATTGACAGATAAGTACTTCTAACGTAAACCTATTAGAACTCAGAGAACATAATATGGGCCAGCACCTTCAGAGGTTTAAACGCAGTAGCTGCAAAGAAAATGAACATGTGCAAGTTGGTATTGTGCTAAGTATAACAAGGTAATGATCCCCCGTGGGAACATGCGACAGTGGTTTCAAATATGAGCCATGATTTTGCCTGCCTTCAATCCTTCAGAGTTTTACGCTAACAGATTGAAGATGGTACATGCCAAACTAACATCAAGAACACATAACATGTAAGTTTGCATGCACAGACTAGATTGGAGAAGGGAAAAAAAAATGTATGTAAACCAAAACGAGAAGTTCACTACCTCAGATATGCTCTGCCCTCCAGAGATCAACTCTCTCAATTCGTTCACAAGTTGTGATTCAGATGGAGTTTCAACCACATTTGCCTTTCCTTCAATCAAGAAAGTGATTTCACCCTTCGGTTGGCGAGTTGAAAACGTTTCTTTTGCTTCTCCCAAAGTACCACGCCAAAACTAATGAGGCATTATCATCCATATTAGTAAACTGAAAATCATGAGAACAACCCCACATGTGCTACCAGGAACCGAAATCAAATATTTTGAAACTAAGAAACTGTGACAATCATATTATAGAGTGCATAGCTTTTGCTATCATCACAATTACATAATAAGGAAAATTTTGACGAAACACTGGGTATCAGTGGCAGGTGGGAGCACCCGGTGACTAAGACAGTGCATTCTCAATCAATGAGACATAACAGGAAAAAGGTGAAGTACAAGGATGTGAAATCTATCACAAACAGAACACATCAAGCTTCAAAGAACACGTAGGCAATGTGAGTTACTCAATGCAGCATACCTCTTCGTGTATTTTTGTCATCTCTCGAGCAATAACGCATTGTCTGCAAATCAAAATAAACAGTCATAATTAGTCTGCATGTTTACTCTTTGATTAAAAAGAGACAGAAATTAAGGCAAGGAAAATCTAAATGCTTTCCTGTGTGTGTGTTGTATAGAGAGAGAGAGAGAGATATATCATTGCACTAGGTCATGACTAGGAATCACAAAAGTGGAAACTCCTTATGACTGATTGTTTTTCCTTACTATAGTGTAGAAACGAATATTATAAGATGAGGGGACACAAGGATGCAAAGAATGCTAAGACAAAATGTAAAGCGAAAGGGTAAGAAAGAACATTGTGGCATCTAGAACACAGGAAATAACCAAGATAGATATATAGAACTCCATGGTAAGATGATTTACATGGTTGACCACAGCTTCCACGCCAAGCTTTACTCAAATGGATAGATAGATTATACCTAACTTTATTCCCTGTATATCCCAGAACGTCAGGTACTGTTGGAACTTATGGCTCATATGAAGAGGGCCAGAAGCCAAGCGTAGTAGAGCGGAACAGAGAAAGACTTCTGGCTCAACTGTTGTAGTTGGGCCGAAGGCCCAAAGGTTTGGGGGGCGAAGCCCCCATGGTAGGGTATGACCTAATGAGAGTTGGATTCTAATTAGAGCTGGATTACCTAATTAGAGTTAGATTCCAAGTAGATTTAGGTTACCTAATTAGAGTTGAATTCTAATTAAAGTTCGATTCTACTTAGAGTTGATTTACCTAATTAGAATGGAATTAGGATTGGAATAGAGTACGGCCATAAATACTCTCTATTGTAAAATCCTAGAAATCATATCACATAATAAAAATCGCTCCACTCCCGTGGATGTACCCGGTTTTGAGGAATCACGTAAATTTTGTATTGATCTCTTTACTGTTTTCATATTTTATATTGTGTGTGTGATTGATCGAAATCAGTATTTAGAACAGTACGGTACACAGTGATGAGTGTCCCATTTTGTGTCCGATACGGGATGTACCGCCCGATAAGGTACGGTACGAGATTGATAACTGTTAGAATAGTAATGGTTAAATTGTTATTAATGTTTAGTTGCAAGGGTATTATTGTCCTTTCATGTAATTAGGGTTACCTAGGGTTTCTAGGTTTTCTCTATATATTGATGTATTGGCCTCTTGTAACATTATCACTCAATAATACAATTCTCGTTTCTCTAGTTTCACAACATGGTATCAGAGCATAAGATCTAGGCCTGTGGAATACTCGCTTTCCGGCGGGCGGCTTATGCCTTGCCGTCGTCCGTCGGTTGCCGCCGGCTGCATCAGGGTCCTGTTGTCAACAAGTTCAAGCTTCACGTCTGTTTTACTCGCAAAACCTTTTGTCGTCACATTGATAAGTGGTTCAATTTTGCTTTCCGGAAGTCTGTTAAAAGACTTTGCCCCAGGTTGCCATCGTCTGGTCTCTGTTTTCACGAACCCTCGTCATCGTCTGGTCTCTATTTTCACGAACCCCCCTGATGTGCCGCACTCTCTGATGTTGTTCCACCTCTGATGCTGTCCGCCTCCATCTGACGCGCCTCTGGTTTCTCACCCGCTGGTCTCTGGTTCTGTTTCTTCCGCCTCTGGTTCTGTTTCTTCCGCCTCTGGTTCCCTTATCTGTTCTTGCCCTCTCTGGTTTGGTGTTTGCTGTTTCGCCCTCTCTTCCAGTGAGATGGAAATCTCTGGTAGCGGAAACTAGGGTTTCGAAGAGAAATTGCTTCTGCCCCTCAAGTTTGTTTTGATTATAGTTTGATTCCCAAACTTTGCAATATTTGATTTTGGTCCCTGCAGTTTCGATTTTTGGTGAATTTATGGACAAGTCTTTCTTTTGTTGGTTGGTTGTTAAATCCCCGTTTGGTGTGCCAAGTGGCCCCAAGTTGTGCCGTGTGGCACCTTGTTGTGATCCTTGTTGGGTCCTTTGTTTCTCTCTTCCCGTGCGATTCAGGGTTCGCATGTGAGGGGGAGAACTTGTCCCATATTTCTTTGTTAGTTATATTCTACTGCATTTGTTTGGGTACCAAAATTAGTGACTCTTTAATGAGATCGAAGTTGTCGAGGAATCGAAGTTGTCAAAGACATCAGTTGGAGCATCTCTTTTTCATGTTGGCAAACCCATAATGCTCTCCATGCTCACATCATGTGTTTGAGGGGGAGTGTTAGAATAGTAATGGTTAAATTGTTATTAATGTTTAGTTGCAAGGGTATTATTGTCCTTTCATGTAATTAGGGTTACCTAGGGTTTCTAGGTTTTCTCTATATATTGATGTATTGGCCTCTTGTAACATTATCACTCAATAATACAATGGTTTAGAGTGTACTTCGGAAGAATACAACTGTGATCAAAAGGACTGTTATTCACTTTCCCTATACCGAAATAAGTGAGTCAAAAATATCATTAAGGTTACACGTTTTAGGAGACCAGTTCAAATTGATATACCATAGAGGAGAAAAATACGATACCTCTAAACGACTCCCACAAAAAAAAAAAAAAAAAACGTAGGAGGTTGCCCTTTTCTTTAATTGAAACAACACATGCATAGAAAAAGCTACTCTTCTTATGATACGGAAACCACAGCATTTACCTGTCCTCACCAAAAGAAGAAGAAGCCTCCTCAATGAATTGGCATAGCTTATGTGGAGGAACAAAGAATATCTGTGTTGATGTTTCATTTGCAGCAACAACCAGCCTCTCTCTTCTTTTTCCAGCATGTTTAGGCAGAAACCCAACTGTACACATGCAATGAAACGCATAGTGGTAGGTACCAGCAATGTTCTGAATACCGGATCGGTTTGGGTACCGGTTTTCCTACTGGTACGGTACGTACCGGTACCGGTCATGTACCGGGTACCGTACCGGATTTATCGCAACTATCAATATATATATAAATTATAGAGAGAAAGCCAAAAAAAATTAATTTTTTCCGCAATTCTTAAAAAAAATTTAAAAAAAAAAATCCGGTACCGGCCGGTATTCGCCGTACGGCCGGTATTCGCCGGTACGGCCGGTATCCGGCCGGTATTGAGAACGGTACGGTACTAGAGGTACTTGGTACCGTTTTTTTGCCAAAACGGTACGTACCGGCCGGTACGGTACGGTACGGTATCGATAACATTGGGTACCAGTATACCATCCGATTACAAATGTATTTTCACAAACTTTTTCAATAACGGTGTTGTATTCGTGAGCAACTTACCAAACGTGAACTCATCGGTAGCCAAACCCGAGGCAGAAAGTCCAGCTACCAAAGCAGAAGGTCCAGGAATAGGAATAACAGGAATCTTCTCATCTACACATAATTTTACCTGCAGCACCGTACCAAAGATATACTTCTCATGTCCACCATAGCAGAAGGGCCAGGGATAGGGAAAATACAAATATTCTCATTTTCACAACTTTATCTGCAACGACATTCCGATGATATACTGCTCAACAACAAATCAAATAAACGTACGAAATGAATTTCATTTCAATAATCATGTGCTCGTTTTGGATCTTTACTGCATAATTAGTAGGCCACGTAGGGGTACTTGTACACTCTTAGGGCAATAACTAGGCTAAGTAGTTCTTCTTTTTCCTTATTTTTCCAAATCTACACTACTAAGATATCATTAAGACCTAAACCCATGCAACATGATAAAAACTTAGCACAAAAAAGCTTAGATTGACATTATCCCTATGTTCATTTCGATTAACTTGCGAGATACTTTACACCAAAAGTTTAGTTTAATTAAAGGAAAGAGCCTCGCGAATGAAGATTACAGAGACCTTATCATGCAGAAAAAGAAGGAGAAATAAATAGCAAATTCGATCGATTACGTAAATCAGTCCTAGTTGTCTTGCATGCCAAGGTTAGTAGAGGGTGAGGATCACATTCTGTCATTTTTCATTTTTAAACAAATAGAGAACTCGATTAAATGACGGCAGGATGCATAAAATGCTCACCAATGCCATACCCGGATCACTGATGCCTGGAGTACCTGCATCACTGATTTGAGCCACAATTTCTCCTTCTCTTAATTTCTTTAAAACTGCTTGTTCTCTTTGAGACTCGTTGAATTTGTGAAAACTCAGCTGCATTTATAAAGCATGAAGTTAGAAAGGATAGAGAAACAAAACTCAGTTGTTTCATTACATCTCCCCAAAAGCTATAAAACATGCTTACAAGTGGAGTTTTGATATTGTAATGCTGAAGCAACTTCCCTGAATGCCTTGTATCTTCGGAGAGTATCACATTGGCAGATTTTAACACGCGCAGCGCTCTGCATAAATGCAATTGCACAAGTTGTACGGGAAAAATGAGCTTTGGTGTTTTTTTTCCCGAATAATCAAACAGATTCTTAAAAAGTTGCATTTCATCCACATATTAAGGTTCAGTGATTATTCAGTCTTGGTCTTAGCCGGTTACCGTAATGTGATGTCTTCAAGGTTTCCAATTGGTGTTCCTACCAGATACAAGCCAGGTTTCAAAGGGCTCTGCATATCCATCACAGAACATATCAAAAAAAGTCCGAATTACAGTACAACAAGAACGTATTCACTAGCAATTCGTTTATTTTCAAACCGACCCATTACTATCTATTTTTAATTGACTAATCCTTTATGCTGGAATGGGTAAAGAGTCAAATGTTTTGGCAATTCCTGTCTAAAGGATAAGCTACATAAGCAATATATTGATTTTCTTCTCTAGCAACAGGCTCGATGAAATTGCTGACAGGACAGCTGGCGACGGACGCCCCCTGAACGGAGGCTGTAATTATAACGGTCCTAAGGTAGCAAAATTACATTGTAGCTAATCCAATCCACTAATTATCTATAGATATCGAACCTAACTCGAAAAGTTGAAACCAATGCATCAGATGCCCTGGGAAAATCAGGAACGCCAAAAAGTGACGAAAACAACAAGAATTTCAGTTCCTAACTATCTTGAATTGTCTCCCTGATCCCAACTAAGCTTTGAACAATTGATCATTCCTGGGCCAAATAAAGACTTCTAAATGAGGCTTTCTCATCGCTTAAAGTCCCTATATCCTTGTGGTAAGCTAGCTAGACTGTAATAGGAGATGGGGCATTTGGCCTCTTATCGTTAGAGGGGTGCTGAAACCGACTGGGTCATGTGTGGCAGCTGGTATAGATGAATAAAGTCGGGCCGCTTGAACGGGACCTATTCTCTTTATAGGCAGCAAAAGCGGCATAGGAGTGACCGAGCTGACTGATGAGTGTTTTTTTAAAGGCTCTCATATGGAGCTAACATATTGCGTGATTTGGTGAGAAATGTACAAAAATTATATTTTTTTCCATCTGTTTTTTCTCCTTATCTTTCAAACCTCCCCCTTTCTCAAAATTTAAAGCCAGTACAACCAAACCCGGCACACCAATTCCATTCCGGTCAACAACTTGGAGGTATGGCTGAGCTGCTTAAGGCATTGGTTTGCTAAATCGACGTACAAGAAGATTGCATCATGGGTCTAAATCCAAATCCTCCAGCACAGAAGTGGAAAGGGCAGGCGAAATTACGTGAGAGAAAGAACCTCTTGAGGACCCGGAGGACAGAATAGCACTACTTAGTTAGACAGAGCCGAGAGCCCGTAGGGTGTTGTTTTTGTTTGACCGGCCTATCTTCTTTCTATAAGCAAGCTCCTTCCGGCCGTCCAGGGACTGGACGACTCTCGGTTCTTGAGCATTTTGGAGGATTAGGCGTCAGTTGCAAGAGCTGCTCAATGATTTCCACTTCAAATCCAAAATAACCACAGAATACTGGGCAAAATGGAATAAATCTTCCAAACAATTTTCCATCAATCTTTCCAGGAAATCAATCGTTCAAGCGTAATTACCTGTTTCGACGAATATTGGGGGACTACTACTAGGTCAGTGGAATCAGTAGAGCTCTGTGAGTCGGAACAGAAATAAAGAGAAGAACTTCTAGGGTGAAGAGTGAAGGCGGTTGTAGTGAAGACTATGGTCGAGCGTTTGAACCGCCGCGGATGAGCGGCTGAGGGGAGATATACAGATAGTGCCGCCGCCATTGATGGGTGGAAGCGCCGTATTGTTAACATCGCTTCCCTCCTTTCTGACTCTGGCTTGTGTCCGTTTGTTTGAGGCTCAACTTGGGCTTACCATAAAAGTTTTAATTATTTTTTGAATTTTTTGAATTTTGTGTATTATAGGGATAATTTAAAAAATATAATAAAAAACATTTTTTTATTTTTGAATTTTTTAAAATTTAGTTCATACTTTTTATTTTCTAAAAAAATTTCGCCAAGACAAATTAATTAATACAAAATTAACAAGTATATTTTTCCAAATCAAAAAATTATGCAAATTCAGCCTGAATAATGAGTATCTGTCGCCAAATTTTAAATTAAATTATTGCTTAAAAATTATTTTTTAATGCAAAATCTGCATTAAATTATAGAATCAATATAAGAAATTATCTTGTAAAAATAAAAATATCTCACAGACAATTATTCAATGTCTCTGAAATGCTTTTTAGGGGAAACTTAACAATCATACTTTCTTCATAGGAGGATTATTCTGACAAAATAAAAAAATCACGCACGTCAAGTGCTTGGCTTGTCCAACAGAGCATTTTGTTCATCTTTAATGAACTTCTTGAGATTTTTTATCATGATTTTTTGTATTTAAATTTCTTTCATAAAACCGGATAATAAATTTGAAACATTTGAAGCGAATCGGGTAAAGATTTAAAACAAAAAAAAGTCATAAAGACAATGAGGATATTACCTAATAATTTAGGCCAACAAGAGCCTGCATACCATCAGAATAGACACAAATACCCCACAACACATGGCAACACCCTTCCCCCCTTCTCAGGTTAGGTTGCAGTTGTACCAAAAAATTGAGCGCTACTGGATCTATAACTATGCTTGAATGATACAGCAAGCTGCGGTGAATATGTACCCGGGCCCTCCACACATATTAATCCAATCCTGGACACACAATTGTGCACAACCACTAACAGGATATAACATTTCACTCGCGATCGGTCGATATACTATTCCGCTCATACTCAGTCGATCACGAGCAGATTTATACATCATCGTGCGCAAGGTCGTGTTATGTGGAAGTTTCTGCAAATTCCAAATTAAAGATGCACCAATCATAACATCAAAGAGGGAAAACAAAACCCACAAGGGGAGCTCAAACTTAAACCATACTAACATAAATAACAGTACACCAGTGGACCAGCCTGCTTCGGTTCCCATACGTGCCCTCGAATACATAATTTCCAAAATTTACAAATTATAAATTACACATAGCAGGGCCAGAATTTTCACCGTTCGACAGCGCTAGATGATATCTTAGAATGATTGTGGTTTTTTCCCAACAGTAATTAGGCTATTTGAAATGGAAATCTTCTCTTCGGGTCCTATTTCTATCGAAAGCAAGTTACATACGTTTTTCCTCAACCGGACACGTGAGGAAGTGCTTCGGGGTCTTGTGGCCATCATTCATCCTTGCAACTACACTTTATCATCATGGAACCACCATCTCGTCTCCTTGGGAGATCTGCCATTCTTGCAGTTCTTCACATAGCGGTCATTGTCCGCAGGTCGTTGCTGCACAAGAATATATGCCAAAACCCATTGAGAAAATAAATATTCCGTTATTAGGTTGTGTTTCGACCATGGGTGGTTTATAGAGGGTTACGGTAAAAGAAAACGTAAAGAGAAGATAAGTAAACAATGAACTGCAAAAGCTAGAATTAATTCATTTGGTTTCCTTCCGTTTACCTTTTCACTGGTAAATCTAGGGGTGAAAAAATTACCAAAAAAACCGAACCGACCGAAAACACCGCAGTTCGGTCGGTTTTGGTTTAATCAAACTTATTTTTTCGATTTTTCGATTCGGTTACGGGTGTTCATATTTTTTATTATAACCGACCGACCGAATTTATAGGATGGACAATATCTGAATTTTTTGTTGGTAGTTTTGGCCCAAATACAAGAGTCTTGGGCTCTACAGTCTTGTTAGTCCAAAATTGCATTTTTCAAAAAGAAAAGTTCTACTATTCATGTAGCTCAAAACTAAGCCTGTTTTGGTCAACTGGCACAAAACTAAGCCCATTTCAATCAACCCAAATGCCCCAAATTCTCGACCAAACCGATCCTACACGAACTGATTTCGGTCCCTTCATAAAATCGGTCAAGATCGGTTTCCGGAATTTTCACCTCGAACGGATCAGGTTCACTCTTCCATGCCTACAAACCGACCAAACTTGAACCGATTTCACCCCTAGGTAAATCCCTCGATAAATCCATAATCCATATGCAGCCTTAAAGATTTATCTGCACAAATAAAGACGGAGGCCAACATACACCATGTGCAGGAATTCACATATACTACAGCATTAAACTGCAGTAATAGAAAATCAGACCTTAACAGGGGAGCTGGACAACATGGAGAGAATGCTGATGCAGACGGAACTAACAGTCATGGCTGGAGACCACGAATCGTACAAGATATCTGTTAAGAAATAGCCATAACCCAGTAAGCCAGTTAATCAAAAGCAATGGAGCATTCGGAGCAGCATAGCGGAGGAAAACGGAAGTCTTAATTGGAAACAAAAATACAAAAACAAAAGAAAAACGAAATTCTTTGAAGAGGCATCCTTAGAGCTAGGTTATTCTGATATAGACAACGTTTGGAGAAAGTGGACAACAAAGAAAGGATTTCTCAAAGCAATCCCACAGGTTCCAAAACCCAGGAGTCAATTTTCCCGTATAAACATTCGGTACACGTATCAGTCCCTGGAAGAGTGAAAGGGTCACCACTACTAAGGATTTCCCCCTAATCTTAGATAAGTCGTGTAAGGGTTCGCCCCAGTTCCTTGTTGTGCTTACACACTCCGTTCTCTGAGATCCCTGCGGGACCACCCACCACTAGCCTTCAGCCAGAGGGGTTTATTGTGCAAAAATGCCAGGACGCACGCTCCCAAAGAGGGAAGCCCGCCGAATGTCAGATGCAAAACCCCACATCTCATTAAGATCACACCCACTTAGAGGTTTCCAAACAGTCACGCTTTACCACGTTGTCTCATTGGAAAGGGGGTTATGAGCTAAGTTATAACTGGGTAGTTCCCGATGTTTGGCACTTTCCATGCCCTAGTCATTAACTACCTAGGCAATGAAAGGAACAAAAAATTGCACTCACGTCTTAACCGACACTGGTCCTGAAGTCCCTATTTCTTCCTCAATTTCTTTTCATAAAACTTGAAAGACAATTATACCAGTTTCAACAACTCTTTTCCTCCACAAGCGACGTGGGGGTAAAGTAGAAGGGAATGGAAGAGAAGTCAAAGACAACCCTTGTATCCAGAAGCAGCGACAAGCTTTATGCAGTATGAGACTAAGCAAGTATATCTTCGATTTCCTTTCCAAATATAAGATTATTTATTGTTAAGTAAAATAGCATAACTCTTATATGAAGTTGATATAGATAATCAGCTAGACACAGATGGAATTCTGAACCCAATACAACACAATGCTAAACGAATTAAAATCTTCACAGTTAATGAAATCTTTAAAAGATCTATTATGAGCAACCACATGAGATATGGGAACTCTCTAGCCAAGGGCCATTGCGCACCCAGCAACCCAATTCCGCCCGGGTGAGGCAACATGTCCGGTTGTAGCCCACAAGGTTGGCACATGCGGTCTTATGCTTGATGTCTCGATATCCTACTCACCTTAGGACATTTCGCCAATGGTTAACATGCATGGCATAGCGTGCCTACGTCCTTAGCCTTCAGCCCCGGGTTACCGCGCAGTACCAAAAACACATGCCAAGATGTACTATACGTGGGGTTCCCTAACCCGCATGGAGACACTTAGAAACCCTTCTAGATGCCCAAGGCCCACCCCAACTCACCCTGGGTGTTCAAGCTTCATAAAGCAAAAGGAGGTCTTCCCCAACAAAGTCAATTTGAATCTTATTACTAGTTGGTGGCCATTACAAAGTTGACTTTCACTTATTTTGCATCATCACCTCCGTTATTTAAAAACTTGTGTCACTAAAGAATTTCCTCAACCTACATATTCAATTGGCAGTTCAATAAGTAGACAGCATTAGCAAGAGTGGATTTGGTTGAGCATGTCACGCAACATACAGGTAATGAAAAGAACAGCAGTTAATGAAATCTGAAACTGCATACAGATGGCAAGAGCACACAATGTAGCATAGAAAATGTCACGTCAAATGCCAAAACGAGAGGGACCTAAAAAGAGCTCAACATACATCATGTCAATTCTGAAATGGGAGAAGCCTCAAGAACAACTTCACAATTGGGAGTCCAATTCACAAAATACAAAACCCTTGACGCATTAGGCAAAATAAAAATTAAAAAAGTGATGAGCAAAGAAAGGACAAACAACAATGACAGAGAGGGAGAGAATAATAATAATGCCCATTTTTAGGTCTTAATTCAAATAAAGGCTCCTGATATGCAGAATAAGAGGTTACATGCTATCAGTATAACAATCAAAAGTCTTCCAACAGACCTGTCTCAATCAAAACATTCAACCTTCTAGCTATTAACGGCAAGGGATACTACTGTCCCTTTTCTCAAAAATAAAAGAGAGCTATGTGCCATTAATTTACTTATCCCAAGTTAATTCTTTCAGTAACTAGAGGTTGTAGTCAGCTACCAACATTGTCCAAGCACATGCATATGGCTCGCAATAATGACACTTTTTCTAAAGCTGATCAGCTCATAGGACTTTTGCACAGCTTCGAAGTTGGCATTTCTCCCTTCTAATATCTCCCTCACCATTAATATGTACTCGCAACTTATCAAATTAAGTTCTCTTCAGGATTTCAGTGATGGCTTCTTTCCACCTTTAATACGAGGTGATGGCATAATTGACAGAATAGGAGAAGATTTTTTTTCCCAATTTTAACGAATTGAGCTCTTACTACAAAGTTGGGCTTCCAGTGTGGCCTTATGGGCCTAGAGGGAGAGGTTATAAAGGAAAATTCTGGCCTGGAAATATGGACATCTGTGGTGCGGAAACGAGACATTCCCCAACAAAAAACAAGCACGGTAGCCTGGTAGGCATTAGAATGTGTAAACTGAATCAAATGAATAAATGCACAAGGGGTAACCATTGTGTGGGCTTATAAACCTAGTCCAAAATGTTGTTTAACAACATTATTCTTGTACATTCTATTTACTCTTCTTCTAAAGAAGAGTTTTTGTTTTATGAAATCAGTAAACAGAAGTATTCTTATTCTACAGGACCATTGCAGGAAGAAAAGAAGAGCTTATACTATCCTAGAAGATCCCAATATCAAAAAATTCAAAAATTTTAGGCCTGTGTGTGAATTGAATCAAATGAATAAATGCTGTTTGGGCTTATAAATCTAATCCGAACTGTTGTTTAAAAATATTATTCTTGTCTATTTTATTTATTCTTTTCCTAAAGGAGAGTTTTCGTTTAAGAAATCAGTAAGCAGAAGTATTTTTATTCTACAAGACCACTGCAGGAAGAAAAGAAGAGCTTATACCATCGTAGAAGATCCCACTATTAAAAGGTTCAAAATTGTGAACAAATTTTGGCACATCTTAACTCTCAAACTTGCGGCATCAGAGTATATCTCATGCAGAGTTTGAAATGTAGTGCATCATCCAAGATCTCACCCTTTTAAGTCTGTCTAAATCTATGTTACCAAGCAATGCTAATACCCCAACAAATTATGCTCGGTATACATGTCCCCAAACATGGCACCCTTCCGTTCCAAAACTGTAAATTTAGCGATCCAAAATAATCCTCAAAGTTTTTCCAAAGATTAACTTATAGAGGTATCTTTCGAAGGAGAGTGGAACATTATCATAGAAATGTAAAAACATTTAGTCATTATGCTCCTAACGTGCCACAATTTATGCACAAGGCATAGCATGTCCCCGTTTCCGTTACTCGTACTAGTATGACCCACGGTCTAGGTAACAAAGGTCTAAATAAACAGTGCAGTATGTCCAAAGGCAACCAAAAGAAGAAGTTTTGATTCCTTCGAAGACTCGGTACACTTTTACGGCAGTGAAAGAACTGCAATAAGTAGACAAGAAAGAAATTCAACTCAATTTATTCAAAATTGCCATAAAGATACGGAGAATAAGGGTAAGAAGCAGAAAGCTCATCCAACATAGTAGGGTGATAACATAAATCTCATCCACCACGACCTCTTTCATTTACTTTCCATACCATTTTAATCACTTCGCTGGTCAGTGCCAACCTAAAAAAATCCAACCCAAGCAAACAACTCCTACTTATGCATTTTGTTGGAGAGCTAGTAAGTAGGCGGAAACGATCAGAGAGGAAACTCCCTTCAGAAAGGGCAGGCTTCTCATACCAGGTTACCAAACTTCGACTGTGAGATCACTTACGCATGTTAGAATATCATATGCTATTTGCTGCAAATACTTGTAAATATCTTAACATGCAATGGCGCCAACATCCCCATAAGCATCACTTACTTAATATTAGCTCGCCACAAAGGTGGAAAGTTTTCCACAACAAGCACATATCTCCTTTCTTTTCTCCCTCCATCTTTTCTTCTTTCAACTTGAAACAAATGGTTACACTTTGTTATACTTTGTTGAATTTCTCACCATCACCTCATAAATGCAAGAGAACTCTTCAACTCATCACCTCAACTCTCAAGAGTACTCTTCAATCCCTTAGTGTACGGTGTCCATCCAGACCTACCCAATAAAATATGCTGAGACACAACAGTGCCCAACTTGTAAGCGTGGCGGTCTTTATTTATTTCCACGCCATGCCCACTGAATGGTTTTCCACTAAAGACAATAGCCACATGTTCATAAGCCAAGGACCATAGCAGCAAGTTACATCACTATAATCATGCCTTTGCCATAAACAGAATGCTTGGACAGTTGGACCAAAGAATTTGAAGCACAACATACTACTCAATTCAGAGCGCTCCCAGGGAATTCAACAGTTATACAACATATTTCTTTGATTAACAAAAAGCAAACGTGCAACTTGATTTTCAACTAACTTGAAATGAGAATGAAGTACTGAGACAAACCTAAACAAATATGGCCGTTGCTATAAATGTGTGGGTGAGGCGGAGCCGGCGGGAGAAAAATAACCTGCCCAAAACATGTAGAGAAGCCCAAAATTAAGACGACAACCATTTTGAACAACTAGTTAACAACTGATAGCCAAGAAGATACAAATTACCAAAACAATTTAAGTTTTCGATTACGTTCTGTAATCAAAATGCAGAAACCCAAGGGAAACTAGATACCTCGGTATATAAGTGCAACCATTGTTTCCAATAACACAACAAACCCAACTTTCCATAAATTTCCCTCATTTTTTCCATCAGAAACCAAACCAAACTAAGCCTTCTATCCCAATCAATTGGGCCGGCAACTCAGCCACGTACATACAATTATGCCATTCTGCTTCATCAAGGCCATATAATCACTTAAATACAGTAAATTCATATCTTTTTCACAGATCAAAAAACACATAACAAATGATCATTTACCTGCGGGGCTTCCATAGGGTAATGCTCGGGGAAGTCAACCTGAAGCTGATACGTCTCATTCGCGTACAAAGTCCCTGGCGCACCGTTGACTTCAATTACCCATCTTTTATACCAAAATTAAAAACAATCAGACAATAATGATCTCCTTAATTCAAAAGAAAAACGAATGAATCGGACGAATAAGAAGAAGAAAATCAATCGAGAACCTCTGGAGATTATCAGTGACTTTATGTTTGAAACCTACTGGTGGATTAACCTGCCATTCCACGAGCTCCTTCTGGAGTCGATTGCAGGCGATCTTGCTCAGAGCCTGTACAGAATTTAGGGACACAATCAAATTAGGGATTACAAAAAAATGTCGCGTTCATAGAAATCGGTACATACACAAATACATATATAAAAGTAGATAGAGAGATAGAGAAGTACCTTGCGAGAAGAAGCGGAAGAGCTGGTCATTGCAGAGAGAGACAGAGAGAGAGAGAGGGAGAGAGGGAGAGAGCGAGAGCACCGTCGGGGTTTGTCTGGTTCTTTCGAATCGTTTATTGGATGGGGGAAAATCTTTAGGTACTGTCTCCCAACCAGATTATTGCGTTTAGTCAAAGCAGGAAACGATCGGACGGTCCGGATTGCTTCACTTTTTTTGGCTGGGGGAGGGTGCTGATATCGTGCTACGCAACGAATGTTCTAGTTTGTTCACCACGACAATTATGCGGCCACGTGTGCAGCGTATAAAACCCCCTTTTAGGGACTAATTAATTTCTCTACTCACTTGCTCTATAAGTAATCAGTGCTCCTGGTGCTGTCAATTTCACCCGGTACGGCATGGTAGGGTAGGATCAGGCGTGCGCAGTGCACAGTAAATTATACTGGACGTCAAAACGATATCGTTTTGATGTGCAAATGATATTGTCCGAACAGTAAAAATCAGTATTTTAGACGCTGCAACGTCGTTATTTTTACACATAATACGCGTTGTTGTGCACAATATATAACAGTCTCCCCATTTCCTGTATGGTATGGTCGGGATCTGTTCCGTTACATTTTTTTCCAAATTGGAGTTTTGCAAATTTTTCCGTAATTGAATCGGGTTTGGAGTTTGAAATTTGAAAAAGAAAAAAGTGAGAATCATCGGAAGCGTATCCATGTATAAAATATATCTGTATATCTTCTTTTATACTTACAACCACTAAATACTTAATTTTAGAAAATTATTATGTATCTCAAAACAAAAGAATATTTTTTATTTTTGGTCGTGATAATTTTTCAGGACTAAATTAGAGCTGAGATTTCAAGACGGAATTAGAGCTGAGGATGGAGGTTGAAAGTTATTTTGCATTCTTAGAACGGAACGAAAATGGAAATAGATATTAAGTTTGGAGAATGAAGGAAGGGATGGTTATTTCGTTTCATCATGCTACCATCTCTATCCCAAATTCTTTCTCCACTATATATAGTATAGTATGGGTTTTACACGTTTAAGCATAGATCTCAGTGTTAAAGAACACCATGAGATACTATATGACGATGTCTTAAAATTATCGATTTTTTCACTCTAGGTATCATGTGGTGGTGCTTCAAGAGCGCTGCATAATTTTATCTTTTCTAAGAAGATAATTGAAAAAACACATAAATTACAAGAATAATTAATGCTACGATCACACCCAAATTCAACGTAGGACGTCAATAGAGTTTATGAAGTTATTTATCTTATTTTTGGTCAAAACAACTAGTTTGGACCCCAAAAAAATGGTGCCGAAATTAAAATCACAAAAGTGTGAAGCATTCAGGCCTAAAATTACATTATTTTGGTGCGGGGTGCAGGCCACACAACAGGTACTCCAATCGAAGAAAACAATTGAAGCTTTTGTGAAGGGATGATTTTTAAAAAACAATTAAAAAAATTGTTCGTCATATGATTAGACAAGGACATCTACACAACAGATGAATTAAGCAAACCTTATTTAAGTCAGATTTAAGCAAAGTTACAAATTTTAATAACCTCCCACTTCATCTTTTCTAATATTTTGTGTATGGTAGTATTTTTTCTGCTTCTCTATTGTTATAATTATGGAGGAAAACCAACATATATTGCCAATGGAAATTGAGAAATGCTAGGATCCTATAATGGGATTTCAAAAATGTCTCCGAATGGTGAAATTTCAAATATTTAGGAGAGGTGTTACAAGTATTGTGTGTGTGAGAAAGAAAGAGACGTTGACACCTCATTATTTGGAGACATCTCTAGATCCCATAATGGGATCCTAGCATTGCTCATGGAAATTTGATTTGATTGATAATGGCATCATCAACGATCCATCTTCTTCTTTTTTTCCGAAAATGACATTTTGTATTAGTTATTTTTCTGTCCTTGTTTTGGCACTCGACCATCAATGATTCGTCAATTCAGTAGTAGTTGTCGCGTCCTTGACCTCCTCCACCTCTTGTGCTCCTCCCCTCATATAACCATCGCCCAACGGAATTGGGGGCCCTGCTGTGCGCTGTGCACAGCAGGGCCCCCGGTTCCTCGCCCAACAGCCACCAGCTAGGTATCACCACAATTGGGACCTCCTCACCACAAACACCAGGCACCGCTGTCCCAACAACCAATGGGTCTTTTTGAGATAGAATTTCAATGGGTATTTTTTAACAAGTTTGATTGATGTATACATTATAAGTTTTATTTAAATAAAAGGGTTAAAAAAAATTAAGTTTCAATTGTTATTTTTGAAAAGTAAAATTTTATTTTGAGACGTCTCAAATTAGAATAATAGACTGTAAAAAATGAGACGAAATGAGTATTTGAGCTCAATTCCAAAAGCTTGAAACTCCTTTAAGAGCATAGGATTTCAATTATAGTAAAAAAATAAAAAATAGACTAAAGTGAAATAATTCAAAATTCTGAATACACATGAGAATTTAATTTTTGCCTTAGTTTCCTGACATAGATTAACCCACTGAAAATTTATTTAAAAGTGTTAAATCCGTATAAGGCCAAGTTAAGAAAGTTGAAAAAGTATAATACCATGATTTTTAGATTTTTAGCATGAAAATATAATTTTAAGTATATTTGTAGAATTTTTTCGAATATATCCTTAATTAAACACTGTATTCATGATCTAACCTCTATAATTTAAAAATAATACATCACGATTAATTAGTTAAATGAAATGTAAATTTATGTAAATAAATAAGTAATAAGAAAATAACTATTAGTTCAGAGTTATAAGAAAAAACCGAGTTAGCCCATACAGAACAAAAGTTGTGGCTTAAATGAGGCCCATACATGAATGGTGAGATTGGTCATTTGAGAATTAGTCGACATTAAATTGAGAGTAATTTCAAAGTCGGCCAGATACCTTGATTATCAAAAAAAAGTAATAAGAAAAATTTATCTATTCAAAGCTGAAAAGATAAATTTATCAATTAAAATTTGAACAAACAAATTTATCTTTAATATATGTTCTGATAATAGTAAGGTACTTTCGTCCAATCTAAAAAATATTGTCCAAAATTTTGTTTAAATTTTTTTTTTATAATATCTAATGTAGGAAAAATAATGCAACGGATTCAAATAGTCGATCGAGAATTCAGAAAATGTACATCTAATTTTTATTAATAATGGAATCAATAAATACATAATTGATAATATAAGAATCGAAATACATAAATAAATACAGTGTTACCGAACCGAGTCATGTGTTTAACACAATTTCCTTAAGACTAAATCGCCGTCTCCGCGTGGGTATTGGAGAATAGCTCCACCGTCGTCTTTCCAGGGTAAAACAGCTCCACAAACTAGATAACACTTAACTTTGTTCGCCTGTCAAACTTACTCATGTCTGACTCTCTCTCACTAGAATAATGAACTTGGAATAGACAAAATTCCGTTGAATCTCCTTTGCCTTAATACCAAAAATGAGCTTAGTATATAAAGGCCTTTAAGATCCACAAGCAATGTAAAAATTGCAATGAATGAAGTCAGAAAACGAAATGACTATTAGATAGTACATAAATGACCTTTGGATGATACACGAATGGTCTTTGAATGGTACACGAATAAACGAGTTCCTTGGATAGTACATGAATGAAACATCATGGTGACTCTTGAGGTGTGAAACGACTGAAACTTCTGATTGTCCCGAGACCCTCCGTTGTCCCGTTTATTCAAACCCTTCAAATTTCCAACATCGAATTCCACCGGTCTATTTTTATCTCATCTATTTAAACTTGTACCTTTTTCGTGAAAGATTTTTTTATAAATAAGAATCTTGATTAGTTGAATGTGTGCACAAGAAACCCTTTTAAAAAAAAAGCATTGGATTCTCTGCGAGGGTACAAAAATAATATTCCTTTCAATTAATAAACTTTAAAAAGTTTTTGATGAATTGATAAGCAATAGAAAATTTTGAGAGAGAGGAGGAGGAGGAGTTTGTGAATATTGATTCGAATTTAATTGTCATTTCTTGACTACAACAAAATTTTCTAAAAACTAAACATGGTTATTTCAATAATTGATGATGTAAATCTTATGTAATAAATATCTATTATATAAAACAAACGATTATTATTATTATACACACACATACACACACGACAACACAACAAACAAATCATCCGTATATCCGAGTCTTGTAACAAACACAGTACCAACTACAAGACTCAAATAGAAACACCACGACGAACAAATTGCCAGCATATCAATTGATAGCACAAACCATGATTAAGAATCTACCTGAATCCTTACATATTCATTATAACTTTCATACGATTTCAATGTAGGAATACATGGAGTTTTATATACTCTCACTTTAATGCTCTTCGTTGGTTGCATCAAATAGCAGAGTCTGGTAGCAATCGAAACAATCTTATACTCTATGATCCGGAGGCAAAAAAATTGACCTTAATAATATCAGGGCTGGCTTTTTACCTCGTAGAAAAACACGAAAACCACTAAAAGTCAACTGTCACTTGTTTTTTTTTTGATAATCGAGGTATCCGACGGCAAAGAGCCAACCGACTATTCCTCGAGGCCCTGGCGGGTCGACCGTTGAACACCCCAGTGGCCCCAAGGTTTGTAGTTGCCGAGTTTCGAACTAGGCATCTGGGGTTTACAGCTTGCCTGTTCTACCGCTCGGACAACCTCTTGGGGTTAACTGTCACTTAGTTATCAGTCATTCATCAAGCCATCCATAGTCAACGAACTCGGCTACTGAAATCATGTTAAAACTCTAGGAGGGAAGGAGGGAGAGAGAGGGAGAACCATCAGACTTCACAAGATCTCATATACCCACAATATGAGTAGCACACAAGTATCTTCATACATGCATTCAACTTATAAAGGCTGAAACACCCAGCAAACCTAACCACGGGTTCATAAACGCAACTAAGATAAGGTACCAAAGAGGTTCATATTTTCGCTAAATATAAACAGAACTTACGCAGTAACTAACCGCGGGTTCATAAACACCACTAATATAAGGTACCGAAGAGAACTTAAGCAGTAGCAGTAGTAGGAGCAGTAGCGGTAGCAGCAGTGGTAGCAGTAGCGGTAGCAGGAGCAGCGTGCTTTGCTATAGCCATCTGCAGTTCTTCTTTCTTCGCACCCACAACCCTGCCCACTATGTTTCCTTCTTTTATGAGCACAAAAGTCGGCATTGCCTCCACGGCCCAATCCTCAGCCACAGACTACATACAAAGATCAGTTTCCCGTAAGAAATTGGACACAGGAATCCTATTGTGTATAGCGCTCAGCAGGGTGTATTACACGCCAAAAGGGTTAGACAGTAACATTTTGGTGACCAAAACAGTGCTGTTTTGGTGCGCAATACACTATTTTGTGCACTATGCATGGAAAATTGGGGACAGTTTCCAAACTACTCATTGAAATGAGATTTGGACTCGAAGAAATGGAGATTATATTTGATTACCTTCAGTTCATCAACATCAATCTTGACGAATATGACATCAGGCATTTTCCTGGCCATCTCTGCCAGAATTGGGGCGATGAAACGGCACGGTCCACACCATGAAGCTGTGAAATCTACCACCACCTGTTGAAAAAGAGTCAAATGAGTATGATCTTTTGATGAACAAGTACTAAAGAATCAAAAAACTGCATCAAGCATTTACAAACCTTATAAAAAACCAAATTATAAGTTTCCAACACGGTCATTTACCACGTTAGCAGTTTCGAGGTACTTCTCCAGTCCCAGAAAAACAAAATCATTGCTACTTTTGCAGTTCCGAAAAAGCTGAAATGCCTTATTTCATAACTTGCTCTGTCTTAAATTCACACTTGCCTTGTGGTGGACAGCAATTTAAAAAAAAAAGAGAAAAAAGAGAAGAGATTGAGAGAATAAAAGGGGTATGAGTACCATTTCCCTAAGCTAACCTATTATTTTCTCAAAGCGAAAAAAGAGAGGGAGCAGCCGAATGCAACAACACTCCCTCGACTCTACTAGCTAGAAACCAGAACTAAGAGAAGAACCTGCAGCCCCGTTAAGTTGCTGAAAAAGAAAAAAAAGGTACGGAAATACCAAATTCTTCCTCATTTTGTTCAGTTAATGACAGAGTTGTGGAACCATGTCTAACTTTTCCACCATGATTATTTTTCACTAAAAACTTATCTTGCAAAAAATAGGATAATTAAACTAATGTTTTTCAACTCATCCATAAGGCTCTTGTATCAAATGAACACATAACGAAAAATACACTTCTTTTTCTTTTACTTCAGCTCACTAAAAATTTATCAGGAACAATTTTCCTGTATAAATATCTTAACAACTAAATGAGGTCCTACAGAGGAGGATGAGAATCACATTGCTGGGAGACTCCGACCCAGTTGCACTTGCTCGCCAAACACAATGGGAGTGAGACCCCCACCTGCTGGGCTACCACAATTGGTGGTAAGATGTCAGCCTTTTCACCGTGAGATGACATCAATTTGTACAGGAAATCAACAAAACAGCTATTAAATCTTCCAATGTCACTGAACTGGCTTTTAGCTAGTCCAATTTTTGGGCGAAAGATGAGCGGTGTCGATCCAGGTGAATATTCATGTACTATACCTTGTTAGCCCGAGGGATGGAGGAGCGTTGATTATCGGACGCTCAACCAGGTAGCCTAACAGAGTCAGGAAAGTAGAGAGGTGGAATGTTGCTCAAATTATCAAAGTACGACTTTAGGGTGGAATCGACTTGTGCAATTTGTAAACAAGCTAATTCCAAAAGATTCATGCTTTGTGTTGGATCCACAAGTTGTTGCCCTACGTGACAACAGATTGTCCATCCGTAAGTTAGATGCTGGTGAAAACCCTAAAGAACTGACCTATTAAGACCTGGAATTTAAAGGTCTGCTACTTCTTAATGTCTCATACTTGAAAACTCTTAATTCTTATCCACTCTCTTATGAGGCCACTCTATATAAAACTTTTGTACCGACTTTAATTGAACCCTGTGAGTAGACAGTACCCGGACACACTGATATTAGATAGCGATGACTAATTCCTAAAGTACTCATATGAATACAGAGCTCCAGTTCCATATGCGCCAAGAAAATCACACAAAACTAATGCCGAATTTCACAAAACCATAGACTATCATAACATAATCGACTAGATACCACAAGTAATAGAACTTGCAAATCGGATGAAACCAAGGAAACAACTTAATTAAAAAACAAAAAAAACAGAGGAAAAACCCATTAGACAAAGGACCAAAACAAACAAATTTCGAGATGCAAGAACAGAAATCGGGAAAAAAAAAAAAAAAGGGAACTAGGAACGATTCTTTTTTCTTTTGGGGGGGGGGGGGGGGGGGGGGGGGGGGCGGCGCGGCCCGTAGTGCCCGATTGAGAATTGACGAAAAGTGTTATCAAATTCTGGGATTCCACTGGTCGAACTCATTAGCCAAAGGACCAGAACAAACAAATCTTGAGATTAAATAACAACAGAAATTGCACACAAAAAAAAAAAACAAAGAAAAGAACTAGAAACCAATATTTTTGGGGGAAAAGGTAGCGGCCAATTGAGAATTGACGAAAAGTGTTACCAATTTTTTGGATTCATTGCCCTTCTGGAGAACTTCGTTCCACTGATCGACGGTGTGGCAGCCGATTACCTGTCCCTCTTCTGAAGCCATTTCCTGTATTCTAAAAGCTCGCTCAAAAAATTTACGAAACGAAACGGTGCTTGCAATATGAAGATAGAAACAGTCCCCTGCTATCCATATTTATGTCCGACCCAGGCATGTCGGTTTACTATCACGTGTCAACATCTACATAATAATTACGGATAATAAACTACCGAGAGGGACGAATCAGAAATTTGAGCTGTGGAATTAAATTTTAAGATTACATGATTTTGTTACAAATAAGTTTTTATTAATTAGAATATCATTCCGTAATATTAGGAAAAATATGAATAACATAGCCATTAAAATATTAAATTTAGGGACACTTATTTTTTTTATATCTATTTAAGTGTTTACTAGTTTTTCATCTCAAATTCACTTCTAAAAGTTATATTTTGGTCATTTCTTTAAAAAATACCAATATTACTCTTAATTTCAAAAGTTACACAATTCAAGCATTTAACTCCTAAAAAAATAAAATTTTATTGTCATATCAATTCAAGCACCAAGTAAAACGTGAGATCACTAGATCAAGATTTTGAGAAAATATTTTCTCTTAGCCCAGAAATCTCTCTACTTAATTCGCTGCAAAATATTTGTTTCTTTTGCGATGGTAAATTTACAGATTATGGTAAATTTCTGCAACTATTTTGTTATTTTGCGATGGTAAATTTTCGCAACTCACTTAGCAAAAAAAAAATTTTCGCAACTCGAACATATTTTATTTTTATTTTTATGATAAATTTACAGATTATGGTAAATTTCTGCAATTCTAAATATCTTATTCTTTTGCGATGGTAAAATTGTAAATTATGATAATTTTTTTTATCAAATTTGTCGTATAATGTTCAACCAACATCATTCTAAACGGATACTACAAACAAAATAGGAACAGCAGTAAAATAAATTTCGCTCATCGTGGAATCCGAACTGTCTTCGGTAAATATTATTAGGTTTGACAATGAAATCTCTCCTTCTCACTCACATCACTCAGATTCCAACGAAAAATCATAGAAAATTGACAAGTCTATATCATACAGGATGACAAATATAAGAAATTTAGATTTAGAAACATATGAAAATGAAAAAAATATGATTTATTGCAAGAATAAAAAAATTTCGGTGATATTCTCAAGATTCTCATAAATTATTAAAACAAATTTTGTGAAATTAGTATATTAACAGATTTCGGTAAAAAAATAAAAAATATATGATTTTTTAGATCCTGATTTTTATAATCCAAAATCACTCAAATAAATTTCAGGCATATTAACAGACTTCGGTGAATTTTTTTAATACTTTTGTGAGTATCTTTTCGATTCTGGTAATATTTTTAAAATTCACTGAAAAGTATCTATCATATTTGATTCTATATTTTAAGCTTAATTACTACTATGATTTTGAACCACAAATCATAATTATTGTTTTTACTAAAAAGAGGATAGAATGATAAACTAACACTCAAAAGTAATGAAAAAATACCAAACCATGTAAAAATAGGATAAAAACATAAGTTCAAAAAGTAAATGAAATGAATTAATAGAACCCTGATTTAAATTACCCTTAAATTTATCAAACCAAACATAACATTCCAATTATAACTTTGTAATAACGTCAATCAAAGTTAGACAAAAAAATAAAACATAGCTAATTTGTGCCTAATTGAGAGTTTTATATTTAATTTGCGATGATAAAAAATGTGTAGTAATTATAATTTTTTTCATATCATTTTACAATGTCTAAATCTTGCCTTTTTAAATAGCTCGGGGAAAATTATAAAATTAGATAAAATAATAAAATTTTAAGTATAAAATATAAACTATTTTCAAAATGATCAACTGACCTTAACTAAGCAGGTTGTCCATGTTTAAAGGTACTTGACAGAAAATTCAAAATTTTTTGCGGGTAGGCACTTGACAAAACATGCATGGGGAGACGCCTACGCGGTGTGTCCATAAAAATTTATTTTTGGTTAAGGGAACACGATAATAGCACATCGAAACACTCATGAAAATCCGGCGTGTCCACGTAGTATTCCTAACCTACCCTCTTAAAAAGATGTTATATTTTAATAAATATGTTGCATGAAATGTAAAAAAAATAAGTATTTATTAAAAAGTCAAAAAAGTTAATTTATTAAACCGTTGAATTCGTGAAATATATAGTTAAAAATTGTACAAACATATAATAAAAATTTATTAGAATTGTATTCAAACTTATTTATAGACCGTTAGATGTGTAAAATAAATAGGTGAAATTTGTAAAAAAAAAAATTCTTTGTAGGTATTTTTCAATCTTGTTTTTTAGATTTTTGTCATGAAAAATGTTAATTATTACTAACATGCTATTTAAGAGTTAATTTGTGAGAGAGATTTTTTAGACCGTTAAATGTGAAGAACGAAAACTTGAAATATGTATAAAAAAAATCCCTTTAGAGATATCTCCGTATCTTGTTATATAAATACTTTCATATTATTTTATTTAAAAATGGCTAACTAATCCTAATTGTACCTTAACGCTTCTGTTTGATTATGAATAACCCATGGCTAATTGCTTGCTCTTATTTATCATATTTATTTATTTTTTATTTTTTGTTTTCTGATAAGTTGTTTATCAACTGGTTAGGTTATTACGAGGGGTGTCGATAATGGTTGAATTTAAATTCTCAACCTTCTAAAAGTGTTTTTTTTATTTATTTAAATTATGCACTTGTTATTGTGCAAAGTTGCAATTTAAATGTTTGACAATAAATTATAAATTCAATCCATTAAAATATATTATGAAAAATATACTGAAAAAGTGTAAATTTTAAAAATCATTTGTGGAGGAGTATTTTAGATTTTGAACCTTTACTTATTATAAAATTATTTCTTAATAGGTAAAAATCCACTTCCAAAGTCCTAATCGTTTGGTTTTCTAAAGCCCAAAAAGCCCGATTCAGCACCCGCCTAAAGTCCCTCCTCTTCCCCTCCACCCGTCTCTCTCTCTCTCTCTCACACACACACACACACACACTCTCTCTCTCACACACACACACACACACACACACTCGCTCACACTGAAAATGCTCACTGCGGTATTTCCACAGTCAACTTGCCCGCAGCTCAAAATCGAATTCCGAAACCAGCCCTTGGCGTCGGTCTCATCTTCATCATCCAACCGCCTTCTTCCCCAAAGGTACCGTCTCGCTATCTTTAATATCTTCTGAATTGCCTTTCCCTTGTTTCTTTCCACTTGCTGATGAGAGGCTCTCCACTTAATGCTCCCTTTGTTTGCAAAGATTGAGCTTCAACAAAAACGATATTAGGCTCTGTTTGGATAGATATGGATTATAATTGCATGTTTAGTTTCAACAAAAGTATGTTTAGAGGCTTGTGAGACTAGAGACGATGATGAATAGAGGTAGGAGAGATGTATTTTGTTAGGACCTTATATAGGATTTCAAATCATTTTATTTGATAGTTATACTTATTTATGCTCCATCTTGATAGATGATAGTGCTACTTAATTCAATGTCGAAATCCTGTGTAAGCTATCAAATCCAAAATTAAGCTAGTGACATTGGATAATAGTGTCAAATCACTTCTTTTGAAATCAAGAACTATGCAAAGGAGCGTTACGTTTCAAAATAACCTTGGGAACAAAATTATGTTCTCTTATTTAGCGTTTGAAGATAGAATCTGTGAGGTCAGGGATGCTGAAGTGCAATAATGCAGTAGAGGAGCAAAACAAGTATTTTTGTCTCTATTTAAAGTTGTTTAGAGCTAAATTAGATTTACATTTGTTTGAAAAGTCTCTAAACAAGTTTAAATGTGGACAAAACTATGTGTTTGCCACACTGCAGCGTGCACTATAGCATCCTCCAATCACAAATTTGCCAGCTTAAAAGGGTCATCGCTGATAATGGTAGCAATTAAGTAGAACAGTTATGATTTGAAAACATTGGGTGTAGTGAACTAAAAGATGCCCTGCAGTTAGTTATCTTCACTGTTATTTTTTATTTCTTTGCTCAATGTTGTTAATATGATTGCATGCACCTTTTGATGCTTGAAAGCTTAATTGTATTTTTAGTTTCATTTGTCTTGATTTAAAGGTTTTCATATGACCATTGGGCATTGTCTATGCAATTTCTTTTGGAATGATGTGATCCGTTCTGAAATCACTGTACCTAATATCCGTTGGAAGGGATGTGGATTTTGAATGTAGGGATTATGCGTCAATTTCAACAGAATATGTTGGTGGTTTAGCCATTGGTGGCTTGTGAAACTAGAGTAATCGATGGATTAGAGGTTGACGACATTTACTTAATTGGAATCCTTACATAACTACCGTCATTGACATGAAGCATCTATAGTGCAGAACCATCATGAAAAAACTCTTAAATTTAATATCAATATCCATATGTAAGATATTCAAGTCTTAATTTTCCAATATCCTTATTGAATAATGATGCCTAGTCCTTTCATGTGAAATCCAGATGTAAAACTGACACCCTCTAATGAACTTTTAGTGTCTTGGAACATTGTGGTTACTTCTTAGTTCTTATAGAATTGCTTCCTTTTTTCTTGTTGCATTGTTTCATGGTAATTCATAATATTTATCTTTTGGTTTCTCATATTCTATCAAAAGAATGATAACTCTCTTGCTTTCAGACATCATTCCTTGAATATATTGTCTATTCGGCGTATGTTCAACTCATATTGTTTAGTAATTTGACATCGAAATAATTGGTAATGTTATTTTGTAGTATTTTAACTCTTTTGTTGGGTTTGTGAAGTCTGATTCGGCTTTGATTTGCCACTTTCGCTGACTATGCCAGGGGACAATGCACCTGAAACCTAAACAGGGGTTTTACAGTAATAATTTATGTGCTAAGCCTGGGGTATATATTGTGCTCAATTACCCAATTTGAGAATCACACAAAATCTCTGCGGCGTGCCTTCTTGTTTGCGTACTTTGCCCAGTTGTTCTTTGTGCGATTGTGTGTTCGGTCGAATCCACACTATATTTTTGTTGCATTTGCAATAACAATTGGCCTTCTGCGGTACACAGATTTGATAGACAAAGAGGCATTTTGAGAAATTCCAGACACTATACAGTCAACTGCAGACTTGTCAGGGTCAAAGAACCTCCTTCCCCTAGCCTAGATACAGTTAAAAGGGAACCTCATAAGTATTTTGATCAAGTCATTATTACAGTTCGTTCTGGAGATGGAGGCCATGGTGCTGTCCTTAGTTTGCCTAACCAAAGAACTCCTTCAAAATCACAAGGAAAGCATGAAAAGGAAAAAGCAAGGAGGAAAAGTTTATACAAAAGGGATTATGATGGGTCTCTTGTCCTTCCTATGGGTGGGCATGGTGGGGATGTTGTAATTTATGCAGATGAGGGCAAAGACACATTATTGGAGTTTCACAAGAACAGCCAGTACAAAGCAAAGCGTGGGGGAAACGTCAATGCAATGGGAGTTTTAACATCTCAACAACGCAATGGGCTTGCTGCTCCGATACTGCGTATCCCAGTGCCTCTAGGTTTGTAACGTACTTGAGTTATATAGAGTCATGTACTAGCTTGAAATGATAATTTTCAAAAGTTCCCAGCGAGGCATTTTTCTCACGATCAACCGATAAAGAAAACATGATTGGATGATCAAACTCAAGTTTGGATAGGCCCTGTTGTAAGACTTCAGCAGGAAAACTGTAGGTAAATTGTAATCATGTGCAGGTACTGTTGTAAGACGCAAGCGTGGAAACTTTGTGGCTGACTTAGCACGCCCGGGTGACGAGATTCTTGTTGCAAGAGGTGGACAAGGAGGGGTGAGACATCTGTTTTCTTAAAAGTAGTGATATGCTGTTGCACTTGTAACTAATGATTGGTGCTAGATGACGAGGTCAAGGGTGTATCTAGTTTTTTTTTAAGTGAAAATGTTCATTAGTCGTCGCAAGATTATTTTGCTTGATTTAGTGGTACACAGAATACACTTTACTAAGATCAGTACTGCAGTTACTGCTTGTGGTTGGACCTGTATACTCAATGTTTTATCTGTAATTAGGTATCTCTTTTGATTGTTGCAGATTAGCTTGATAGAAATGCCAGTGCATGGAAGGAGCAAAGTAGCGGCCTTAACTACAAATGTGATGAGAGATGAAAGTGACAAGGTAAAAGTTGATATTTGTTCCCAGCGCATGGTGGGGATGTTCATATTGTGGTTTGACAAATAGAAATTATAACTTATTATCCGGGACCTGGAAAATATTCTGCAAGTTATTATGGATCGTGCGTGGCTTGCAATATAATGCATGTGAAATCAAATGATGCAGCCATCCAACAAGACGTCATAATTCTTATATTTATCATACCTTCAGAACTGTTATTGAAACATGACGACTTGGAGCTTCCAAACGCAGATGAGAGTGATAGCAAAAAATATAATATAATAATAGTTTTTCAAAACTCAAATCATAAAGAGCTATATATTTTATGAAAATGAAGTATAGGTTGGGAAATTTTGGCAATATAGCTAGCCTAGAAACTACTGATGTTGGTCCGTCGGTACCAGTTACTAGGACAAGTAAACTGAATACAGATGTATCGTTTCAATTATTTCCAGGTGTCCTATTTTTTTACCACTGCACCAAGCAATAGTTTTTCAACGTGACTAATTCTGGGTGGTCATGTTTTCCTCACGAAAAATATCTCTTATCAGTTTGATGGTGTTATAGGATTGCGATACATATGTTCATGAGTTACACACACACACACACACAAACATCTCTTTATGTCTATGAACAAGTCTATATTTCAGCGATTGAATGTCAGATAAGATGCTGTTGATTCAATGCAGGTTTTAACTTTTGGCCAGCAAGGGGAGGAGGTTAGTTTGGAGTTAATACTAAGAGTTGTTGCGGATGTTGGTCTAATTGTAAGTGTTTATGTCCTTTTCTCCTTTTCCTCTGCACATGTACATAAGTATTATGCGAATTTGTAGTATTAGTAGTTGGCCTTGGTATAAAACCTCCTCATTATTTCCCCTTATTTTGAATTGTGAAATTACTTTTTGTAGTGAAGGTTATACGGTGACAGTATATCGTCACTGTAAGTGCCTTCTTTAAACTTATCATAGTCTCCGATAGTAGTTATGCTTTCATAGATCTGTCAAAATTTACTTGATTCCAGACCTGCTTAAACTGAATTTACAGTCAACCTTTATGTTTGATTGTAAATTGCTGGAAGCAAAAAAGTATGATCTTATAGCCTTGTAGCTTACATGATCATCTGTGGTCAGGTCCTTGAATGAACTGGTTAGTATCCCAAATATGCTTGGGATAATCTGGATAGTCTGATGTTTTTTCTTTTTCAATGGGCGAAAGTCTTTCATGAATGTGCAGAAAATTGTTGCAAGGTAAGTCACGCCGCAAACAAAGGTTGAAGCTACATAACTAGCCAGAGGTAACAAAAGTATCTATGCCTCACAGAAGCGCCAAAAGCATAAGTTGCGTTGGAATTGAGAAAGTTCCATGAGTTAATAATTGCATAAGAAGAGTCAAAGTAGTGGCTGAGGAGCGTTGAGGCATTTCTTAGATGGTCCCCGTCCACCCTGCCTGCCGGTCCACTCTGAAGAATTCATGTGTCGGCAGGCGGATGAGACATGCACTCCTAACCAAGCCAAGCCCAGTTCTCGCCAACAGGCGCTGATAGCTTGCTTCCAAGCCTTTGACTTATATGAGAATTGTGGCCATGGCCCGAAGGAGCCTTAAACACTTGTGCAGGGTTCTGCCCCTTCATCAACCATAGTAGATAACTCCAGAAACTCTTCATTGGGGATATTTTAGGTTTGGAACTCCCTACATACTTGGGTTGTCATTCGAGTGGAAGTTAACATTTTTGATAGGCTGCAAAACTATTTACACAAATTGACTGTTGAGTATTCCGGACCTTTATGCACTATTTTTCCAGGGACTCCCAAATGCTGGGAAATCAACGCTATTGGCAGCCATAACGCTTGCAAAACCTGATATTGCCGATTATCCCTTTACAACATTAATGCCAAACCTCGGACGCCTTGATGGTGACCCTAGTTTAGGGGCAGGGAAGTATCTTTCTGAAGCAACATTGGCAGATTTACCTGGTCTTATTGAAGGTGCTCATCTTGGGAAGGTATTTCAGATTTTGCATCTTGCTCTGTGGCTTATCAAGACCTCTTAACACTAAGTATCTAATGCCTAACTTTGTCATCTACAGGGTCTTGGTCGCAATTTTTTGCGGCACTTGAGGAGGACTCGCTTGCTGGTGCATGTTGTTGATGCAGCTGCTGAGAATCCTGTGGGTGACTACAGAACAGTTAGAGAAGTATGCTTTCTCCTGGTCATAAAACTTAATTTATGGTCTATGCAAATACTTTAGTGAAGTCAATTAATTGTTCAGTGGCATATTGGACTCAGTCGGGGGTTGCTGTCAGCTATAAATTAGTTAGATTATTCAGTTACAATGTCTTATTCTACGCTGGCTTCTATATTCCGAATGTAAACTCTTATTTGTGCTTGGAATTAATTTTTTCTTGCTGTCCAATTACAGTGTTTCTAGGTCGTCCACATCCCACGCATCATTACTTTTCTTTTCCTTTTTTGTTATTTTGGAGAACACCGGAAGAAGTTCAAATTTAGGTGGAATTTTAGTTATTTCCATTTGCTTGCCTGCTATAATTATTTTTCTTTTTTGCAGCTAATGACTTCAACTATTTGACAAATTAAACATGAATGCCGAGGCTGTCATTCATTCGCTCCCAACATATTGAACTTCTCTTCTTTTCATTGTTAAATAATCCCTGCACTCGTCCTACGTATTTGAACTCAAAGATTTGCATTAAGCTGACGTTTAAAGGTTTTTGTCCCATTATTCCTGATTGATCTAAATTCTCGAATCCTGCCATGTTTTTGTGGTGAAATATATATTTTTTTCTTTGTTAAAGATAAGTTGAGTAATACCTATTAAGTGTTGTATTTTACCTGCTTAGTTGCTTGATCAGCGACAAGTCTTGTCTTTTTTTTGGTTTACTTGCATGCAGATTTTTCTCTGCTATCCGTAAAATTTCATCTTTCTCAAGGTATATGAATTTTGATGTTGCAGGAATTGAGAATGTATAATCCCGAATACCTAGAACGACCATACATTGTTGTGCTAAATAAGATTGATATTCCTGAGGTGAGGTTTTATTTCTTTTGCACAGTTATTAAGATCCTTATTTGGAAAACATTTTTGCAAGTCGAATGTTTCAGATTTTTTATAATATGTTGAAACCTATCTAGAATTGTGCTCGTCCTACATTTTTTGGTAATTATGATTGTAGGCAACAGATAGGCTTCCATCTTTGACTCAAGAAGTTTTGGGAATCGGAAGAGATGAGACAAGCTCTGGAGATGCAGTTCAAACACTATCTGCTGATGGTGGTCATTCAGATGTTTCTGGGTTCTCCAAGGAGGACGAGAAGGTTAAAGAAATTGAGGACTATCCGCGCCCCTTTGCTGTTGTGGGTGCCAGCGTTTTGTAAGTTCACCACTATATTTTCTAATCCCTATGGTCCTCATATCTTGAATTCAGTCTCTTTACATCATCTGGATGCTGTTAATTTCATTTGGTATGTTTATCCTTATTCTTCGTTCGATTGACTGCTCTGAAAATCCAGAGTGCTACTTTGTCATTCTTGTCTCAAACCACCGATTCCGTTTTTAGGAGTCAAAAGGTAGAGCTTGTTTCTAATTCTCATTGGCTTGTTCAAACAAGCCTTCTCAACTTTATGGTCCAAACCTTTAGTTGGTTCTCCTGGTTTGAAAATGTGGTTCAAATAAATGCCCCAGTGGATGATATTTAGGTTTCTGTGTTTCGGAAACCGAATTCCTTCGTTTACAACAAATTTGGTCATGATCAAGTTACAACCTAAGATCAATGACCATATTATGTTAACTGTTCGTACTTCGTTTATTCCATCGGTATGCTCCTGGTTTTGTGCATTTGTGATTTGTTTGCTAGATAGTGATTGATGAAGGCTAGGCTAGGTTTGGTAATACCCAAAACAAATGAAAAGAGATCGGGGTCCATAGAACTTGATCTCTCTCTTCCCCCCTACCCCCAAAGAAAAAAAGAAAAGAAAGGAGGGCCAGCTTGAAGGTTGGATTAGCTGAGCCGAGGAGCTTCAAGCCTGGAGTTGATCTGCTCAGACTCGAGGACAACTATTGTGTATTCTTGAGGTTTGTGCGGGACACTAAACTATGAAACCGAAGAAAGAAGGATCACGTTTTGAAGGGCACTCGCTGTATGATGCTATCGAGTTCCTCCCTTCCCGGAAATACATCAGCAACTACAGGCGCTTGAATTATGATGTTTTTGTGTAATGTTTTCATCTAAAGAATCCATACATCCTTGTTTACCGACAACATATTGTCCACCCAATTCTCTCCCGTTAGGTTTCTCAAACCATCTGGATTTGGGCGCGATCCCCTCCTCTCAACTAATGAAGAGATCTTGGCACATTTCGCAAATTTCCACAGCACAAGTCTTGTTTAACTAAAACAGCATTAAGTGACGGTTCTATTTCGATGTTTTTTTTGCAGGGAAGGTATCGGGACGAAAGAGATGTTGGAGGAAATAAGGGCAGCCTTAAGAAAGTGTCGGGATTCCAACGAACCACTGGCACAGTGAGAATTTTCGTCTGTTGTGGTGATTACAATACCTATATCTACCTGATCAAAATCACAAATACAATACACAATTCAACTCACTTTCTCAAGATCTTGGAAGCATTGCCGCGAAAAAAAGTCATCTCACTTGCCACTCCAAAGTTGCAGGACGATTGAGTTAAACACCGATATTCGAGAGTTATTGACAGGTTCGATTCTCCACCTTTTCTTGGCTCCTTGCTAATTTGATCTTTAGATTATTCCCTATCGTTGGTTCCAACAGAACACTTTTTCTGCATCCTTGTTTGTAAGTAGTGTGTTTTTTCCTTCAAAATTTATAATGAAGGTCTGTTTATTTTCTCATGCCGCAAGTGCATAAATGCCGGATGTGTCAGGTTGATTGACTGCTCCTTCGTTGAGAAATTAGGCAACTCAACGCTTGCGACAAACTATCCGCTATCCTACCCGCTAACCATAGATAGGACCCTCCATTCTAATCGGTATATCATGAAAAAATAAAGCCATTTGCACCTCCCTCTAAAGTCATCTGCTGTAACCTAGGCTCAATCTGGTCACATCACTGTCACGATACAAATCCCGGAGCAGGATTGAGAGTTACTATTTGACCCAAAACGGATCAATTTAGTTCAATTAACTGGAGGGAGAGTGATGGCTTCACACCGCTTTAATATTTTTTTTGTGGTTTGATAACTTTGATCCACCATTACTGCATACCTCCATGCAAGGATGTTGCTACTGTGGCCCCGCCCAGGAAAATACCGAGTTTAGTTTATATAGTTTTGTTACATATTAATAAAAACAAAAACTTATGAATCATTATTTGGAAGAGACAGCACAACAAATAGAAAAATTGTTGTATTAGATTCAAATGACCGGATTTAATTTTGAAAAATTATCAGACCGGATCGAATTGGACTGAAACTAAAATGAATCTTGTATTTTTTTCATTTTTGAACTTGTGACTTTGTTAATATTTTTTATTTTGAATGATTGATGATCAGCTAGATAAATTTGCTACTATATGATAATTCATATTGTTTACATTATAAATACTTGTATACTTAATTTGTTTTTTACATTAGACTTCCATTTATGGTCCAGATTTTTATTTGTGAATTAAAATATATAATTTTTGGTGACATGGGTCTTGGCCTACCAAATCGGTAAATCAAACCGAAACCAACATTGAACGAAATCAAACCGAAATGGATTACTTTGATTTGATTTTGGTTTCGATTTTTAAATTTCTAAACCGAGCATACCAGTTCGGTTTGACTTTTCTCATCAAGCCGGATTGAACTTAACTGGTTAACTCCTACATCTAACATTTCAGGCGCGCGCACAGAAACTGAACGGTTAGATTTTCTATGGTTTGGGCTGGGATTGTAACCCAAGCCCATAAAAGTAAAATCAAGTCTGGGCTTTTGTTTGGGACCCAAGCCCACCAAGCGACTGGAGAGTCGATACAATTTCTTTCTCTGACTCGCGAGTTGTTGGAACACACTGAGTTAGCTCAAATCGTCCACGGCGGTCCACCCACACTTCTCTAGTTCTCTTCTAGTCTATTCTCTCTCTCTCTATCTCTATCTCTCTCTCAGCATGCAGGCCATAGTTCCGTTCTGTTCTAGTCCGTTCTGTTCTCTCTCTCTCTCTCATGCAAACAAATTCTGTCTGGACGTTATTAAATTCTACCTCCTGGCGGCCTCAATCTGACGGACTTGGGAATTCCACGTATCAAGGAGCCTTGCAATCTGTGTTTGTGCGGACTTTTGGGAGTAACCCCCGTGTGAACTTATCCAGATTTGTCCGCCTACTACATATGACATCATACATTCATACCCGAATTTGGCTGGACGCGGAAATTTTGCTGTGCATAGTTTTGTTTTGGTGTGGAAAATAGTGTCTTTTTTGTAAAGTTTTTGGTAGCATTGCGGGCGTTAAAACAAAGTCATTTTAATGCACCACTATTAGGTTTTCGGATCTACACCTTTCTTTTATATTATTTTCTGTTTTTATGTGATTTTTGTTATTTTTTAATTTTACGTGTTTGGTTTTAATTTTTTTGTTCTAGTGAATTTTTTTAGCTTTGAACATAATTTTTTATTTTTAAAATTTTTCATGTCAAGACAAAATAATATCCGTAAAACTTTGATTCAACTAACAAACACGAAATCTTTTTGAATAAAGATAAAAAAAAATACAATATAAATTAGGCTTCTCTATATGTATCTATCTTTATATCTATTTACACACAGGAAATAGTTACAGTGTGAAGTCTCATAATATTGTTTATGACTAAATAAAATTTTATCATGGTAGAATTTCCCCCCCTACATTTTATAACAGTAATTTCACTTTAGAATATTAGTAGCAGGATACTCTGATTGAGGTAGCGAATTTACCTCAGAAACTAAGATAGAACTTTTCTTAAGTATATTAATTTCAGAAAAAAGGCAAAAGAAAAACTACCTAGAAAGAGAAATTATGAAGTGCAGATAAGATACTAGAAAAATATTTATTCAACTTCAAGCTTTTATTGTAAATATAACATTTATTTGTATTCACAAAAAAATATTTTACAATTAACACCAATACAAGGAAATAACATGTATTTTATGACTAAAAACACACTACTATTTTCAAATTTCAAAGTATTTATAGGTCCATTTAGACTGTGATATTTATTGAATTTTTTTTGTCTTTACGTGAATTTTTTTGCAATTTTTTTTCTTTCATCAACTTTTTGTGATTTATTGGTTCATCTCGACGAGAGTTTTCAAAGAATTTATAAATAATGGACCGAATTTGATAAAAATTCAGAAAAGACAAAAGTGATTTAAAAATAGAGTTTTTTGAGCTTATTCGTTGTCTTTAGTGATTTTTTTTTTAAACTTTTAGATATAATTTTATACTTTTAAATTTCTTTCATCAAAACGGACCAATAAACTATAAAACATTGAGGTTAAAACAACAAATGTAAAAAAAAAAAAAAGAATAAAGATAAAAAATAAATTAGAATAAATAAGTTAGGCCAAATTGATGTTTGTAATTTGATGAATATAACTCACATTTTACATGTGGATTTTTATCTAGATATTGTGTTCCAATTATTTTTCTAGTTGGCTTCATCTTAAATAGACACAAGACCAGTAAATCTGTTTGGATAATGAGTTCGATCTGCAAAGTAAATGCTCTAAACTCTAAGCGGTTTGGTAAGACTACAACGCCTCAGGTATAGGATTAGTATTGGATTATTCTCTCTTTTATCTTCATCATTTGTATGGACCTTAGCACATTTATTTGTCTCAATTTTTTTGTTCCAAAACAATCATAACCCATCACATGATACAACTGGAGTCTGTACAGGTTTGGCGCTTACGAATATATTTTTGTCCGAATCTCTATCCAAATATTTGTGTTCAAAATATTTTCCCAGTTGGTTTCATCTTAAATAGATGTAAGAGCATCAAATCTATTTGGATAATGAGCTCTACCTACAAAGTAAAGGCTCTAAGCTCCAAGCCGTTAGACAAGACTATATTACGCCTCTCTTTTGTCTTCATCACCTGTATGTACCTTATGACTCTTTTGTTAGCGGTCAAAATTATGGAAAGGATGTGGTGGATATAGTAAGAGGAGGATTATAGTAGAAAGAGAGATCTATTATAGAGGACTGAATAGTTGTTAATGGTTTGTTTGAGTATTTTTTGAAAAAGAGGAATATGGTAGATATGAGTAAGTAGATGATATTTTCGTAATTGATAATGATATTCTTGTAATTAATATTGGCATTTGCGTAAATATAATATGGATATGGAAAAGAGATAAGATATGGATAGAGGGAGGGGTAGGATAATTTATCCCCCTTAAGACGGATAAAATTTGAACCCGGGATATCATATTGGGGTCCAAAGACGTAAGCAAATTAATCTTGGATATGACAATTTGATTTGTTATATTCAGTGTGATAATTTTATCCTCTTCTTTGACCTCTAACAAACAGGCCCTTCGGCGTTTATATTCGCCCCATAACCCATCGCATGATACACATGGAGCCTATACACATTGGTTGATTTTATATATATCTGTGTCCAAATATTTTTTTGGATGTTTATGTTCAAAATATTTTCATAATTCACTTCATCTTAAATAGACACAAGAGCTGCAAATCTGTTTGGATAATGAGTTTTACGTGCAGATGCTCTAACTTCCAAACAATTGGGCAAGACCACAATGCCCTGGGCAATATTCTGAATACCGGATCGGTTTGGGTACCGATTTTTTTACTGGTATGGTACGTATCGGTATCGGTCATGTACCGGGTACCGTATCGGATTTATCGCAACTATCAATATATATATAAATTATAGATAGAAAGTCCAAAAAAATTATTTTTTTTTGCAATTCTTAAAAAAAAAAAAAAAAAATCTGGTACCGTCGGTATTAGCCGGTACCGACCAGTATTGAAGGCGGTACGGTACTAGGAGTACTTAGTACTGTTTTTATGTCAAAACGGTACGTACCGGCCGGTACGGTACGGTACTTACAACTTTGGCCCTGGGTATGGATTAGGATTAAATCGTTATATTTCTTTCGTATCTATCGGCTCCCAATTTTTTGTTCCAAAACAATCGTAGCCCCATTATTCTCTTCGTAATTATATGTAGGATCTTTTCGATCAAGCCCCGATTTCAAAACAACTGTAATCTCATCCTTCTCTTCCTAATTATACGTAGGATCTTTTTGATTAAATCCCGACTCCATCGACAGTTGTCCGAGCGAGCTTTCTTAAAAAATAAAAGAAAAAAAAACAAAAGGCGGCCTTGGCCAAGTGTGCATGGGAGAAAAGAACATAACAGGCTTACCATTTTGACACGATTAACAGGGTGGTTTTGCCAAGTAGATCTGAACATACCCCAGAAACCGACACGTATCACCCCCTTCCTGCTGAATTTGCTCTTCCCCTTTCCTCCAATATATAACTCGAAAACTGTTCATATGGCTTGGCCCTTATCACCATCTTCGTCCTTTCAATCTTATCTTCTTCTTCTCTCTAGAAAAAAACCCCAAAAAATAGAAGCACAAATGTTGAAATCTGTGAAGAAACCAGCACAGGCAACGTCAAGGAAAGGGTGCATGAGAGGGAAAGGGGGCCCGGAAAACGCCACATGCACTTACAAGGGAGTCCGGCAACGGACGTGGGGCAAATGGGTGGCCGAAATCCGCGAGCCAAATCGCGGAGCTCGGCTCTGGCTCGGCACCTTCGACACCGCCCACGAAGCCGCCGTGGCTTACGACGCGGCGGCGCGTAAGCTCTACGGTTCGGACGCGAAGCTCAACTTGCCGGAACTCTGTGCAGGAAATATTCCTCCTTTCCCGATATCTTCCGTGGGTATGCATGTCGATAACAACCACGTGGCGAAAGAACCGAGTGGAAATTCGTCAGAAAGCTCTTTATCTGGGCTTTCTGACGAATCCCGTCTCGAGAGAGTTGGGGAAAATGATGTGGGGATAATGGAGGGGTTATGGGGGAATCTGAACGCGAACTTACCGGAGTTTGACGATTCCTCTTTGTGGGCGGAAGCAACGGCGACGATGGATTTTCCGGCGTTGATGGAGCCCGGAATCTTTGCCAGTAATTTTGAAGATGGGAAGGGGTGGGAAGCTATGGAGCAGCAGCACCCTTGGTGCTATTGAAGTAGCTTCCAACATAGTTACATATAGATATATATATGTGTGTATATTATAAATAATGATATGATATTATTAGAGTAGGAAAATAGAAAAAGATTAGGAGTATATGATATGTTGTTGTGGGTGTGTATATGTGTGTGTTGGCCACAAAGGAGAAGTGTATTTTTATGGACTTCTGTTGTGGCTTTTGTTTCAAATGGTATTTTACTTGTATGACCATAAGCTTAGCTTGTACAGTTTTGTCATGCATGAATCAATATATATCTCTTTATTCGGCCATTTGTCTCGATCAATTTCACTGTTCATTAGCCGGATAGTTCAAATAAGAGATACTAACTATTAATTTAAAAGTGGTCTTTATACCTCGAAGCTCCTATCACTTCTGCGTCACGTTGATTTGTTTTATTTTTGGTTCTCTCTCTTATTTTTCGCCTTTTTTACTTCTGCGCTGCCCTCTCAGATCTGAAGCTCTTCATTAGGAGCTCATTACCTTTTCAATTATCTCTTATTTATATCGGTTAATTATTCCTTTTTTTCCGAACGATTTTATTCTGATTTTACTTAAGTATTCCCTTTGCTAAGCTTAGCATATTGGCCAAAATATTTTCTGTCTCTATCTATACTATTTCGTTCCGTATATTTTCGTCTCTGTCCCTATCTATACTATTTGTTTTCGCCTATTTTTGTCTTCATCTATAATATTTTATTTCAGTCTTATTTTTTTAGAACGTTCTTTGCCCTTATAAATAAGTAGGTGGCTTTGCTTTCAAGCCTTCAAGGAAGTATGCTCGACATGCCATCTTGGTTAAAATCGTGATTTATCATTTACTTTTAGTATCTTTTTTGTTAAACTTAGTGTACGATTTTCGGCCAAAATATATTCCGACTCTATCTATGCTATTTTATTCTGTTTACTTTTGTTTTATCTATATTATCTTGTTCTGTCTTGTTTCTTTAGAATGTATTTTACCCTAATAAATACTTTCAAGCCGTTAAGAAAGTATGCTCGACATGCCAGTCAATGTATGAACACCTATTTAGCTCACATGGTCCCATATGTGGGTGGGTCTGTTTTTTTCGTATCTAGATTATCTTATTCTGTCTTGTTTCTTTAGAACGTCTTTTACCCTAATAAATAAGGTAGGCGGCTTTAAGCTGTCAAGAAAGTATGCTGCCAGTGAATGTATGAACACCTGTTTAGCTCACAGGGTCCCTTATGTGGGTCTGCTTTTTTCGTATATATATTATCTTATTCCGTCTTGTTTCTTTAGAACGTCTTTTACCCTAATAAATAGGTAGGCAGCTTCAAGCCGTCAAGAACGTATGCTTGATATGCCAGTGAATGTATAAACACCTGTTTAGCTCACTTCTATTTTTTTTTTATATTTGTTGACAACGATGGAAGTGTACTAAGGAGTATTTTATACTTTCGAACGAGATTTCCAACTTCTTTGTTTATCGGGTAGGGAAAATTAGTAATTTTGTGTTCAAAAAGTTTCATGGGTAGAGAGAATTAACAATCTCATCTCCAAATAAAGAGATTAGACGACTTGGATGATGCGACTAGTTGTATTATTGTTGGTCCAATGTAAACCCCAAGGAATTGACCTGGTTGTGTTAGTGTTATCAATTTTTTTGGGGTTAGTTCATACAGAGTAAAATATCTTTGCTTTAATTGGGGTCTCTGCAAATAGACGGTGGCATTGATCTCCTGAAGAATAGTGGTTGAGAGTAATTTCAAAACCAATCAGTACCTTGGTTATAAAAAAAAAATTGTCGATCCAATGTTGTGAAGCATATTGCACTTGTCGCATCTAATATTTGCAAATCATTTAACTTCAAGAGATTAGTTAGTACAAGTGCTGCATCTCAAAAAGTGAAAGGGCCTACCTTTGCAAATTAGGGGGTGTTTGGCAGTTCTTTTTATTTTTATTTTTACATTTCGCATTGTGTGGTTTTTCATTTTTAGTGTTTAGGAACAGATTATAGATAACATACATTATGTAATGATCTATTTTAAAAAATAAACTGAAAAATGTGTAATTTCAGAATTATTTTTTAGATTACTTATTTGAATTTAAGTACTATTTTAATGCAATTTTGTACATTATTATTTAAATATTTTTATGAACTTTTGAGGTTATTGAAAGTTTTATAGTCTTTAAGGTGTAAGAACCTTTGAAGTTAAAAGTTTGTTAAGAAGAAAGTTTGTTCAGTTATTAATTTTAAATTTCGTAATAAGATTATTAATTTTAAATTTTGTAATTAGTCAATTATTTAAATAGTCAGGATATTTGCTTATTGAATAAATTCAATATTTGTAAACATTCCCTTCTACCATTATCGTTACTGGTACCTAATTTTGTCGGCTTGACATTTTTGCAAACATCATCCTTTACTGAATAGGGCAATTCAAGGAGGAGAACGAAAACAGTTGGCTACCGCTAAAAGTCAGACTACGAGGCTTCTTAGCATATAGTTAACTACTTATTGAAAAATCAAACAGAAAATAAAAAGTAGAATTCTAGTAATTGTAAACAATCCCTCCAGGCTCTTTGCCGACTTCTTCACGCATCTTGTTTTAGAGAATAGGTTAAAGGGCTAACTGACTCTCTAAACTCGTCTTTTGTATCGCGTCAAGAGAAATTACATAGATAAGAGTTTGAAGCGTTTCATTGTAGAGGATCTTATTAGCAGATTTTGCCTAAAGGTACCTTATAAAAGCCGATTCATAACAGTAAATGTATGATTGATTATGTCAATCGAACGAAAATCACTTCTTATTTTTTATAGTCAAGTCGGTAGCGAGTTGGGATGCTTGGGCCATAGATTTTAGGAAGTGTATGAGTGTACCGAGAGAGAAAGGGAGAGAGGGTTTTTGCATGTGAAATTTGAGCTATTTCGTATGGTTTAGAAAGAAGTGCAATTAATAGGAAGCCCTTAACTAGTGAAAAAACCTACTATATGTTAGGTGCATAAACATTTGGTTGTTTTTCGATCTAGAAGCTACAAAAATTCCAAGCTTTGGGGAAGAAAAAAAGTTACTGTTCTTGATCGTTGAAGTACTTTCTTGTTTTGTCACGAGAAAAAACCACGAGTGTTTGGTGCAACACGTGCATTTTGGAGCATTATTCTTCCTTTCCTTGGTCTTTTGCTGCCCCGTTGCTCTGTTGCGACTAGCCTTGGACTATGCAGAAGAATCGAGGCCTGGGGTTCTCGTCTGTGGGCAAACTTAAGGCTTGGGGTTCTCGTCTGCAGGCAAACTTAAGGATAGCAATGAGACAGATAGAGTGGATATTACTTTTTTCATTTTCGATTCCCGAACCTATATCTAATCTCCATGCTCGTCCTAATCTCCTGTTCGGAATTTATTTTATTTTCCACCTTCGCTCCGATAATATTAATGTATACGAAAAGTCAATGTGCACATATTTTTGTGTATAGTTCAAATACAGATGGATACGGAGTAGAGTGAAATAAAAAACCTCAAAAAACCGAATGACCCAAAAAATTCAAGAGAAAAAATTGGTTCGGTTTGGTTTTTATCAATGCCGGTAGGGTTTGATTTTAGATTTTGAGAGGAAAGTAAAATTCAGCTCGATTTCAATTTTAAGATAAAAAATTGCGGTTTGGACCGAACCAAATCAAATAATTAAAAAACATTTTTGTGCTTATTCTACTTCAAAAATCTATTGTTAAGTAGAAAAGAAAAATAAAATAACTAAAGAAATCGAAAGTAAAAAGTAAAAACAACTAGTGATCGAGGCCCAAATAGAATATCTCTCCTAACTTGTGTACTTTTAGCCCAACTACAAAAATGATAATTAGTGATTATGGCCCAATTAATATTTTGGCCCAAACCAAAAAAAAAAATCAATGAATACACACACAAAATATTTCTTTTCGCTATCAAGAATATGATCATGCTACAGACACAGATTCGGAAAAACTTTTGATCCAATGTGCTTATAGAATTTGTGTATTTACTTGACTGGAAAAAAACAAGCGTCTGATCAGATCAATCAATATACAGTGGTTCGGATTCTATTTTGTCAATTGCAAATAATTTTCTACCTTTTTATTGCCCTGAATAAGCACAAGGACGGAGCCAGAATTTCTCGACAGTGGAGTCAATTATAATAACTTCATACATTTTAATTTGCGAGTAGGTCTTAATTGACAATAATAAAAGGCAAAATTATAGGGTTAATACCTAATAAGATCATTAGGATAATCTCTACTCATATTTTTTGGTCAAACGTGTAAATAAATATGAATACAAATTATAAGTATTTTATAGGATTTTTTGTACAACTCACGATCGTGAAGTGACTTCACTTACCATATAGTCCCTCGCCCTTGAATAAGTAGATACTAAAATTAAGCTCTTTTTATACACAAGTGGTTTATGTATTTATTCTCACTTCCAAGGCTTTGAACATATTTCTATAGGCTAATGGGTGGCTTCAAACATTAAATTAAAATATGCACTTAGAAACTTTTTGTTTGAATAGACTACTAGTAAATGAATATAGTTTCATTGGATATATAATCTCATAAGATTATTAGTGCTTCATGATATCATCTATGCCATATTTTGTGGAATCATATATTCGATAGTCATTTAATTCAGTTTGTAATAATTTCCACTAAATACCTCCTACTCCGTAATTCCACCTCAACATGCTTGTAATAAATAGTGAATAATTTTCTTTTTGATCGTTGACTGCTCCCTATTAGACTTTTAAGAAACTATTCTTGCTGGTTGTTTTTTGAAAGTGAGAAAAAGAGAGCTACCTGGGTTTATTTATATATTACAATTTGATGTTCATATCCAGTCAAATAAATCAACCTTTAATTTTGCAACAAGTAAAGACCCTTTTGCAATTATGAGCTAATTTAGGACTATATATGACAAACAAAATCTCATAGTGGTTAGTCCACTTTGTACACACTTTGATGGTGTGGCCTCACCATTTCTAATAATTATTAACCATGTGAAGGACTCAGCTTTGTGGATTTCCAAATGAACTCAAGGAGAAATATAATAAAATAAGATTGATGGGTCTGATATGGAATTAATCAAAACTCAAAGACCTTGTTGTGGTCCTAACTACACTAAATTACTTTTAGATCTATCTATGTTCGGATCTGTAGTTGAATGTCTGTTTAACTGTTTGCATATAAAGTTATGAGTACTGAAAAATATATTAGAGAATTTACTCCGTACTGACAACAAGCATGCATCTCAAATGTTTAAGTGAGTTTCATCGTTAATTTTGAGGCCTTGTTTGGCCTTATTAAATTTTGTGGATTATTAATTTATCTTGGGAAGAAAAATCTACAAATTAAGAAGGGCAAACTACACTGACCCTTGCTAAGGTTTCTGACCAACACCATTCTGCTTGAAAACTTTAAAATTATTCTGATTTTTTTTTACTTTTTAAATTATTATGCAATTACTATTCTTACCATTAAAATTAGTCAAACATCATTAATTAAGCTATTAAAATTTCAAGTTTGAGATTTTTTTGACAAACGAATCATAACATAATTCTATCGTGTTCGAAATAACCTAAGTTGAATTTTGGAGATTTTTAGGCTAAAATTCGGACAAATATTAAAATGTTTTCTGAATTTTGATTTTTCTATAGCCTATGTTTAACTAATGATGTTTGATTAACTTTTAATGAAAAATGAGATAGCTGCATAACATTTTAAAGAGTAAGAGACAGTAATTTCAAAACCTTCAGGGTAGATCAATGTAATTCACCCATTAAAAATTAGGACTATAAGCCTTATTGAAAACGAAAAAATAATTCAAACCAGACATATTTTTTTAAAATTATTTGTTTTTTAATTATGATTTATATTTATATTTAATAAATTTCTTTCGGCCGGACAAAAATCCAACACAAATTAACAATTGCGAATATTTAAAAATAAAAATAAAAAATAATTCGAAAAAATGTTATGTCAAATCTAACCTGAATATGAAATAACTTTCTTCGGTATTTGTAGTATAAATACCCGTGCAAATAGAATAATTCACATTTTTATTACTTGTGGAAAAATTGAAAAGCATCACAAAGTGGGTTCCATTCACATCATCAAAAAGAAAAAAAAAAAAAAGCAAATAGTAAAGGCAATACCTTTACAAAAAAGTGCATATATTTATTAATTGTGTGGTTTATTTCATGGATACTTAATGATTGATGCTTATTCAATTATGGCATATTGGGATCTGTTATAATTCTATCTTATACTTACCCTACCTTTCTGCTAGGGCTTTTACATTTCTCATATGCTCCTCTCTTTTTTTTCTTCACTTTTTATATGTTTGATGTGCTTTTATGTCTTTTCAAATAACATTTTGATTATTAAAATCAGATGGCGTGGAACAGATGTGACTTGTCTCGATTTTGTCTTGAGTCTTGACAGATGGGGTTCCGCCCAGTGGTACATAATGATAACAAATTTCTCTGGATGAACCTGGTAAAGTAAATTAATCTTAAAGAGAATATCTGCAAAGGTTATCTTTTGATGGGGAGGAAAGTATGAATATTTAGATGATTTATTATAGTATTTTACTAGCAAAAATTTCATTTTATATAGGTTTAGCGGCATTTGCAATAGATTTTAATTACAGAAGACTGGAAAGAACCGAACTCTCATTCCCATCAGAACTATTCATTAGGAGACCTAAAGGTTATATTTGGACGTTATCTTTAGGGTCCCGATGAAATAAAACACAAATGAAATCTATATACATCAACGCCATCCTTAGTGCAAAGCTCCACAAGTGTAGAGGCATACTCCATAAAGGAAGTGCAAAAGGGAAAAAAAAAAAAAAAAAAACGATTGGTTCGACTAGAACAGGTGTGGGTCGCCTAGAAGAGTATAAAATTTTTTTATCAAAAAGTTTGAGACAATGAAATTTCTAAGAAAATTGAAAACGGTTTGAAAATATGATTCTAGAGAAGTTGAATTAGAGATAGTTTCAAGATTATATTTTGTGTTCTAAATAATTTCAAAGATATTCTTAGGTTTTTTGCAGTAAATATTATTGATTTTGCTACAAATTAATCATAATTTTGAATTATATAATAAATAAGGTTATCCGTTTTAACTAAATTCAATAATTTCTTTAACATCAAGCTAGTAGAATTTAAAATTATAATTTAAAATCCGTCTTTATAATTATTCATAACAGAATCGGAATCTTAGAGTACAATAACCTGTACTGCATATCAAAATAACATCGTTCTGCCTTCCAAAATACTCTCTGAGTCCGAACGCAATGTCTTAAACGTTTGGACGCGCATTAAAATCATTACATTATGACACGCAACATACTTTGCTTTGCGATGTGCACAACTAATTTCTTGTGTCTATCGAAAACATCACTACCTCATGGGTCCATTCATTTCCATGCCACAATGATCACAAGCATTAGCTTGATAGCAAGAAGCATATATTTTCTTGGGAAACAAGCCATCAAATTAACATTATAATAGAATTTAAAGCCATAAGAAACATCCATTGCCCCACAACCCACATCAAAAGATAATCACCATCACCATCACCATCACCCAGAACACACTCTCTCTCCCCTCTCTCTCTCTCTCTCTCTTAAAGCCCCTTTCCTAGTGAGAGAGCTATTGAAAATCTAGTTAAGAAAAGAAACCCTAAAAAAGAAACTTGATACAAACAACAAAGATTTTTTTTCTTCTTAATATGGCATTAATAGTCTTTTGTATGCCAAACAAGCACTTTTTTAAAATTAAGGATGTTGTAGGAGTCAAACATTTTCCGTTGACTGAGGGAGTAATAGGGGCTGAGCAATGGACGACTTGATGTGGCTTGTTGTATGACTGTTACTGTGGTCCGCGGGGGACTGAATTGCAGCCTTTTGGATGGCAAACTTTCTTTCTTCGCTTTTGCCCCACAGAACAAAGTACAGCCCTGCTATGATCAACACCGCACCAATGATCCTGTGCATCGCACCACCATAGTAATTTTCAGTCAGATTCCATGAAATATGATTCTTCACATTTGTCAATGTATATTTACAATGCATAAGCATCTATGTATGCGCCTATGCAGAAAAAATACTCGAAATCAAGGTTTTAAATATCGGTTATTACGTAGTGTATTGGCCAATACGCCGATTTTTTCCTCTTTCAGTACACTAGTGAAATTGAAAATCATCATGCGTATAGACCAATTTCCATTACGCAAAGGTTAATTTCCGATCTTTGGATTGCCTCATAGTTCTTACTGTCGATATTCAACCGTCACAAGCTATTTAGGCACTTATTTTTTCTTGTTAAAAATGATTTTTACAAATTCAAGATCATTATAATGGAATCAAAGTCTGGATTTGTCAATTGTGGGTGTTGATGGAAAGATTGGAATCGTTGCCACGCCATCCATTCCCTCCCCACGCGTTTACTCAATCCCGAGTCAAAAGTGACGAACTCGATGGAATTTCCCTCGAATAGCTAGGCACTAGTCAAGTACGAAAGACAAAGTCAAAACTCCTTAACTCAAGGGACGACCCAGAGGCTCAATAGCTTGCTTTCTTATCTATTCGGCATATTTTGACTGAAATAAACTATGGTATTCTAGCTACGTATTGTTTGATACTTCTAATATTGTTACATTGTAAACGTTAACATTATGTTTCCCAATATCACTATTTAAAACCTTGCTCGAAACATACAGTGTTACTCAATGGTTCGGGCATGTGTATGCGGGGCTTTAAAATAGGAGTAAGTTTAGGACACATCCTTCGTGCAAATATTTAGAGATAAATATGTCCGAAATCGTTAAATGCACGTATAACTCTTTGAAACAATTTAGGTTCCACGTACATCTAAATTGGATGTGTCCGAAACCTAGACTTTTTGTAAAAATAAAAATGCATGATTGATGAGAGAGAGAGAGTGTGTACCCTCCCAAGTAGAATTCTTCACCCAAAGCAAGGGAAGCCATGATAGCAACAACAAGAGTCTGAACAGGTTGATACACTGCCACGAACACTGGGCCCCCTCTATCAATGCACCATATCTGAACAGCGAATGCAATCCCTGATGCCACCACTCCCTGCATTTATCATAACAAAATTAATTCCAGATTAACAACAACAAAAAAATCGTGCCGGCCAAGATTAAAAAAACCCGATACCACCTTAAACATATGTTACATACATGTATGTCCGGTATTGTCCATTATTTAGAGCGATACGGTACAAAATAGTAAATACTTTGTTTTGTATCTACTGCAAAACTTATCGGTCAATAAGCAAAGACAGGTCTAGAATTTATAGATGCTGTGGTCACGTATCTATAACATGTAACATTTTATAGGATACGACATACCATTTGCGGGACAAATTTATCAAAATAATATACTTATTTTATGAAGATTTTTCAATTCGGTGGGATCAGACCTCACTTGCTACTATGTATAGCCACCTCTGCTTGCTATGGTACGAGATTTATAACATAGGTATATAGACATAAGAGTCTTAGAAAAACTTTACAGAAAAGAATGTATTAAAATTAAAACTTTTTATTATAAACCAGGTCTATTTTTTTTTTTCTTGCATTTTTTTTCAAGATGTTTATTTGTGCTCCCTCTCAATCTTATTTTTTTTTAAAATTATCTCGAAAAATTATTGCAAGCATCATTAAGAATCATGCATGAACCCCCCCCTGTCTCTCTCATCTGGCACTAGATGTCCTACTCCTAACTCCTAACTCCTAACTAAATATACATATCTTCATATAGCTTCTGGCATGTTATGCATCATCACAACACCAATGACCTAAAGAAAGAAATAAGTGAAGGAAACTGACTTTAGTCTATGTACGTCGAATTTTTTTTCAAGATAATTTCTACATCTAATCTGATCTAATCTAATCTAATCTATATCTTCTACATCTAATCTAATTTAGAGGTGGGTGAGAGTTGAGCTCTTTCAAAGGCAAAAGAGAAAGAAGAGTGACATCCTATTTGCTGCTCAAGCCGTAACAATAAATGGTATTCGTTCAGTACGTAAAGCTAGAGTAAGTTTAGTGATAACGATAAAGGATCCTAGTTTCGAAAAAATATGCATAATGACAAGCCAAATGTGATATACAAAAGTACTTGCGTAGGATCAAGAAGTCTCGGCAAGAGTAGGCCAAACAAGCACCGGAATTAGACCTTGGTAGATACAAAAGCTAGAGTAAGTTCAATCACTTAAGAAAAAATTTAGGAACACAAACTTCTATACATAGGTTCGGGCACAGATATGTCCGAAATAGTCCAGTGCACGCGGAGTCTATATGGTTTTGAAGAAATCCACATGTACTAGATAATTTCGAACACATTTGTATCTGAATCTATACATGCAAGTTGTGTATGTAGAATTGTTGATCACTTAACTATGCCTAACGTCTCTCTATACACATCAACTTGGTTAATTCAAGCCCCATTGGTTTCGTCTCTAGGTCATTCAAAAGTTGAGTTGTCCTTCTCAGACAAGAATACCCTTCCAAAGTCGAGTCTATGTTTGGGTACAGGTGAGACTTATCATTTCAATTTGGATAATGTTACCCTTTGAGAGCTCAAGCCCCACCTATTCACTATCCATTCAAAAAAGTTACACAATGAATGCAATTATGTTTGAAATTGCTTGATATAAAATGACGTGTCATTATTTTGTAAGGTCCACAAGCATCGTGTGACTTATTATTTCATTTTGGACAAGATTACCCTTTGATAGTTCAAGCACCAACCATTCAATATCCTTTTAGAATAAGTTACACAATAGTTACTTTCCTGAGACAAATGTTGACACAAATATGTTCAAAATCGTCTAATATGAGTGATAAGTCATTGTTTTGTAATCCACATGAATTGAACAACTCTAAATACAGTTTATCTGAATCTAAGTACATAAATATATGCACAAAGGATTGCAAGCTTGTAAAATGATGAACGAAATCAGTCTCAATTTTAAGGTCAACTCTTTAGTACTAACGCGAAATTTTGTAGTGTCATAAGACATCTCATGAATTAGTCCGTCTAAGTTGATTTATCAAATTTTGATATTATTAATCGATACAAATCTTTTTCAAAATTTATTTTAATCAAATCAAGTAATTTTGTGTCATTTTAAGATTCATCGGCTAAAGAATTTCGATACGAGTGACGAGTTAGAACTAAGTGACTCACCGCGTAGAAGACACTCAACAGCTCGCCACCAGAGTGAACCAGCCAAGCCTGTGGGTCCCTCTCAAGGAAGGCAGCTATAACCAGAAACTGTAAGACACCAAAGAAACACTGATAAGAGGTGAAGGAAAGCCGGGCCGGGTATTTCTTCAGGATCGGGGCCTGTAAAACGAGCCACCCGGCCCACGACAAGCAGTGCCCGATCAAGAAAATGCAGCCCAGAGTCCAGTTCTTCCCACTTGCGTCTCCGAGTGAAAGCAGAATCGGTGGTGAGTTAACTCGTTGCGAGGGCGGAGTTGGGCTGTATATGGTGGGGCCCTTGTACAGGGTGATCACTGATGCTCCGACGACGCACAGGATCGTTCCCGCTACCTTGGAAATACCGTCTTTTCGGTTTAATCGTACTTGCTCAATCCTGCAAAATGATTATTGAAGAAAAAAATCAGTTTTTTGAAAAATAAAAAATAACAAAAAACTCCAAGTGCATGAGAAATTATATTTGCAGACTTGCTTAAAAATTTATTTATAATAATTAAATATTCGTGGGATCGTAAAAAAGATTTATTTTTTTGAAAAATTGAGATGTGCGAGATTAGGCACCATCAATATTAGTTTGAAATGAAACTAAGAAATATCAAGTCGTTCCAAGAAGTCGAGGTGTGGAAGATTAGGCAAAATAAGATGATCCAAACATCCGATTGTCAAAAAGAGCAATTGACATTGAGTTATTTTTCGGAAAGTTGAGGCGTACGAGATTAAACAGCATAAGATGATCCGAACATCTAAAATTAAAAAATATAATTAATTCTAATTTGAAATGAAGACTAAGAAATCCCACACCCTTCCGATTTTTTGAAAAGTCGAGATGTGTGACATTAAGAAGCATAAATGATCCAGACATCTAATATTAAAAAAAATAACCGATTCTCTGTTGAAATGAAGACTAAGAAATCCCGAGTCCTTGTGATTTTTTGAAAAATCGAGGTGTGCGAGATTAGACAGCATACAATGACTCGAATATCCAATACCAAAAAAAGTAAAGATTCTTGCCTGAGTGCTACTGCCATGAGAAAAGTGATAGCAGGAACAGAGTTCTGTATAGCTGAAGCAAAGGTTGGAGATGTGTGGTCTAATCCCAGCAAGTAGAATCCTTGGTTCGCAGTTATTCTGTACTTCCCCATAAAACCAAAATATTAAACACATGAAAATCAATCAGTTCATGTAATTTCGATGATATGTATCGAGATTTTGAACTTCTGATATCGATGTTTCTATTATGTTGGCTGATTCTCCCCTGATATCGACACTGCATTACTCATACCATTATGTATCCTGATACTGTTATTTATATCACTCTACGAGTATACATATAATATATACATTATAGGCAGATGTAAAGACGACTAGAGAGGGGACGGGTTAATCCCCCCAACTCATGATTCAAACCAGTATCTGTTCTCCTTTGGATACGAAAACCTATATTGCTTTCGGTTGTCAATGGTATCAGACTTATAAGTATTTGGATCATACAATGAATAGTCTTTGGATACCAAAGCTTGTATTCCTTTCAGTTGTCAATAGTCTCAAATTTGTGAGTGTTCGGACTATAACAGTTCCGATGAACAGTCACTCACTTTTATACATATGTATATGTAAAGATAGACATAGGGACGTACCCAACAACTGCCAGTAGGAAGAACTGAACGACAAGAGACAGTGTGAGTGGTGGCCTCTCCTTCCTGATCAGAGAAGAATCAAAGACAAGAACATGTTATTAGCTGTTTAGATCATGAAAACAGATAAAATTATATATGGCTAACAGAAAGTACGGATTATTTTCTAAATTCCTCTCATTAAAACAAACAATGAATTAAAAAAAAATTAATGCGTACATACGAATAACGTGACACTTCCATAAGTTCAAGACAAACCCATTAGGAGGGTTCGAGCAGAAGTCAGTTAGTTACGGATCGATCAATGAGAACTAGTTTCCAAATTTCAAGATGCAGAGGATCAAGCATTCAGTTTCATCTACTTAATGTGCCTGTCTTTCTCTTTAAAAACAGAAAGCCTATATACCTATATGTGTGTGTGATGAATTATTCTTTAAATTCCTCTCGTTAAGACGAATGATCAATCCAAAAAATTCAATCCGTACATACAAAAAATCCAGGAGACAAGAAATGAGACACTTCCATTAGTTCACTAGGTGAGTTTGGGCAGAAGTTAGTTAGTTATCGATCGATCATCAAGAATTAGTACCCAAGTTTTGAGATGCAGCAGGTCAACCATTCAGTCTCATGACTCGTCTACGGGATGTGGGTCTTTCATTTTAAAAACAGAAAGCCTATGTATGTGTGTGTGTATATATACAGAAAGTTCAGGAGATAGAAAAAATGGGACACTTCCATTAGTTCAGTGCAAACTGAGTTTGGGCAGAAGTTAGTTAGTTATCGATAAATCATGGAGAAATAGTCTTCAAGTTTCAATATACAGAGAGTCAAGCATTCAATCTCATCTACTTAATGTGGGTCTTTCACTTTTAAAAACAAAAAGCCTATATGTGTGTGTATATACATATAGCTTGTGGAGATGATGTTCTGAAACAGAATATGGTCATATTTTACTGGGTATTTTGGGACTTACTTTTCAAGGAAAAAGGCGAAAGGCAAGAGGAGAATCAGAGCGAGAATGTTTCGGTAAACAGGGAAAACAATCTTGCTAATGCCCATGTTAAGGGCAGCTCTGGAGACCACATGGAAACCAGCATAGCCAAATTGCAAGGCCAACATGGCTATGTGGAGTTGGAACCTTTCTGGGATCGAGCACCATGTTCGATCCGCCATTGATGAAGCAGAGGTTTTAGCTTAAGGTTTGAAATGGGGATGGAGAGGGTTAAGGAAAATGGGGGTGAAGAAGAAAGAGAGGTGAAGGGAGATTGGAGGTGGGTTGTGGAGTGTTGGCAGAGTTGGGGAGATATAAATACAGTTGGAAGAGGGAGTGCAAGGAGTAACTAGAGAGGGGCAAGAGATACAATGATCATGTGGTTAGAAATGAAAGAAAAATAAGTATATTTTTTTCTTCTTCTATAGCAATTATCAAGCTATAGGAAACTTATATTCAAGATTTATAATAACATGTTAGAAATGAAAGAAAAATGAGTTGTCTTTTTTTTTTTTCTTTCTCCATATCAATTATAGAAGAATAGGAAAATTATATTCTAGAGTTAAATATGGGGGTATTACATCCGCATAAGAATGACAATTACATCTGGTCTGTTTTGATCTGCTTTGCTATCCATTTCGGTCTATTAGAATTTTGGAATTTTTTTGAGAATCGGATCGAATTTGAAGGTAAAAATTAGAAAAAAATTGAAAACTAAATTGGAGGTGGATTCACATATCTCTAATTCGACCCCAATCCCCATCTTATTTTTTATACGCAAAGTATATGTATATTTATACATTTGTTGTTATAACTATTAAATACTATACAGCTTAATATTTTTTTTTGTAATTACATATTGAAATTATATTAATTTTTATTTTTATTTTCCGTCTATTTTTCGATGCGGGACGGGCATTCCCAATCTCTATTAAGGTTGGGAATGGAGGTTGGAGGTAATTTCCCGTTTGAAGAACGGGGTAGGGACATGATGGAGGCGGATATCATGCTTGGGAATTGGAGACGGGAATGGTAAAAAATTCGTTTCCGGTTTGGCCCCTTATCATCTTTACATAAAAAACAACTAAATCGAGTGAATATACAGTAACTTAAGAAATAGCTACATGGTAAAGAAATAATAACAACGAAACAACTCTTATACGGGAGAACTATTGATCCAATCTTTGACCTCTTAGAGCATTTCCAATCCACTAGCAATACATTTCGTGTTAGCAATAATATAGCTAGTCGAAACATCATTTTTCATCTCCAACCTTTGACTAGTCTGAAGAGGCTAGTCAAATGGAATGAACAGTTCAAATTATTCTATCTAAATCTACAAGTACAAATTCAATATTGATATATGAACATATAGGAAAAATAGAGAGTAGGATTGGAACACATATGTAAAAAAGTAAATAGACAAAATAACAGTTATTCTTTTGTAATCTTAGAGCAACCCCAACAAGGGTGAACAAATCTTTAGCCAAAAAAATTAGTGAACAGTTCTTTATTCACCCATGTCATTTTCAACACTCCAACAATACTACCTATACTCACTCTCTACTATTAAAATACTATTTTTTACTTTTTTAAAATATTTACAATAAATATAAGTAGCCAATGAGAGAGAGAGAGAGAGAGAGAGAGAGAGAGAGAGAGAGATAATAAAAAATTAAAAGGGGAGTGAACAGTAGCTCCCTAAATGGGGGTTGATTTAGGGAGCTACTGTTCATGAAACCCATTTTGTTAATCTGTTTAGGGAGTTTGTTGCAGCCTGTTTTTTGAGTTTATTGAGTAAAATACAAAGTGAACTAGCTAGACTAAAGAGTTGAATTGGAAATGCTCTTAGTAAATAGTGTACAGTGGTGGCTAATTGAGTTACAAGTTCGTAAAACAAGCAAATACTAAATTACACTGGATTATTCTTGTCAAATTCACGAAACAAATGACTTGATACACAGTATCATAAGACTCCATACTTTGATCCCAAGTCGTTGGCCTAGTAGTTAAAGTTTGAGATTTAAGAGTTTGCTTCTTCCTAAAGTATTAGATTTAAAATCTCTCATATGCTATGAACTCTTATGAGACCATTCTAAAAGAGCAAAGTTCTAAATTTAATTGAGATCCCCATGCCGAGCGAGAGATGCTTAAAAAAATAGAAAGGTGGAATTAGGGTTAGGAGGGGGTAGGGTCCCACAAGGGGCCCTAAAAAGAGGGTTATGTCAACTGTTAGTTGCCTTGAAATGTTTTTAGTTTGTCTCCCACATTCTCCCCTTTTCCAACCCGCCTCTTAGCTGACAAGACACCCCCCAATAGCACTTCCAAATAAAGAGAAAAACAAGAGAGAGAAGTGTGTGTCATGTTAACGGGTTCTGTTTTGGAAGCATGCCATTAATGATTATAATTGAGGAGAGAGAGGGAGAGAGAGGAGGGAGAGGTGGTGCATGGTGGTGCTGTGCCGCCATCGATAGATAGCGCGCACGAGGGGTGGTGGGTACACCATGCGTCCTCAACCACTTTGCAAAGCCCACCACCACCTCACTTGCTAGCTAGCCTTTACAAATTTTTTTCTATGTTTTTCTCTATATCTACAGACCGTGGGAGCAATATAATAATAATCACACACCAGCCATTTGCTTTACATCTACCTACAGATTAATGAATGTATATATGTATATATATACGTATACATACATATATATAATATATGTATATACGCATTTGCTTTACAATCTATCTATATATGTATATTTGTGGATATACACGTATACGTACATACAATTACCACGTAATCACAATATTAACCCCAACTATTTCTATTGCTAAATTATCGCAGGGCATTTATTAGCCAAACATGATTTCCAAGGGCTAAATCTGGAAACAAAAAGTCTAAAAATCTATCCTTTGATGTATAGATTCAGAAACAGACGTGATTAGCTTATAAACGATCAGCCTATAAGCCTTTAATTTCCGGCCTCCAAAATTTAATAACTAATGGTCATAATAGGTCTAGTAGGAGAAATAAGTACAAACCATGCTCAATAAAGGATTGAACATATAAATGGAATCCTATATAAGTGATATCTAATGGCGAGATTAACATAATTTTAATAAAACCTTTATGCCGATTAAAAGAAACATAATAATAAATTAAAAATGATAGACAACAATTGGTTAAAATCTTTGCAACTCATTAAGAGGTATAAATGGAATCCTATATAAGTGATAATGGCGAGATTAACATAATTTTAATAAAACTTTTATGCCGATTAAAAGAAACATAATAATAAATTAAAAATGTTAGACAACAATTGGTTAAAATCTTTGCAACTCATTAAGAGGTGAGATTACCTTTTACAAAAAGACCCCGTGGCCTCCCATTGTATCAAAATCAAATATATGATTAAGAGGGTCTCGAATTTAATCGAGGTGGACACATGCAAACTTGAATACCAATGACAGAAAGAAAAAGAGAAGGGATGTACCTAGATTAGACATTGGATATTTTATAAATGTAACACCAATGAAACTTTCGGATGAGTGGTCAAGCGTATGGAAAACCCATCACTTGGTACTAAAGACCCTTGATCACAGACGAGTGGTCAAGTCAAGCTATGAGGCCAAGCGTCTATAAAAGAGTCTCGGTAGACTTCTGAATGAGTGATCAACAGTCTAATATTGCTTGGTGAATGCAAAAAGTTTATGCATGATAGATAACGATCTTACTTTATACAATGCCTTTTAAAGCTGTGAGAATATCAAAACCTAATAAAACTTCATAGTTAAACATGTTCGTCTTGCACCAATACAAGAATATAAGTGACCTATTGTGAAGTCCATGAGATTTGAAAGACCATAGCGAATAATAGTGTACAAGCAGGGACAGAGCCAGGATTTTGTAATGGGGGTAACACTACTAACGACAAAATTTAATATTCAATATAAAAAAAGAGGAACGTGGTGGAGTTCGTGACGATTGACGATGATCGAAGTATCAGACGAATTCCTAACTCCTTCCTAACGAGCGGCAAAGCGGGCTGTGAGCGAAAGAGAGGAGACCAGAGAGTGGCCGAGTTTGGACGAGACAACCAGACTGGGGAGAGGAGAGTGACGACGAACAACGATGACAATGTCGGAGGAGGGGGGTGGCGATTGACGGGCGACGAGCAGCGAGCGTGAGAGAAGAGAGAGATAGAGATGTTATATTTGTGTGGGGATGAGAGAGCCGATTTGACCTAAACTGCTATAACATTTAAAAAAAATTGAATTGAATTTGGGCGTGACACGTGCCACCCCACCCCCCTAACTAGCTTTGTCCCTGTGTACAAAGCAAAAGTAGATCGTTACAATAAAATACCTCAGCAGTTGATTGAAAAAAGTGAGGGAAAGAAATGTACACCACTTAATTTGGGACCATAGTGCAAAAAAAAAAAAGCAGCAGACGACAAGAGGAATCCCTCAAAAGATGGATGTGGTATTAGGAATTTAGGTGGTTGAAAAAACATGTTAATTAATACCACCTAACCTTAACTAATTAAAGTAATTAGTCCTTTTATTTACTTTAACAAGATACTAATCATTTTCTTAAGCAAGGCCTAATGAAGTCTTCCCACTAAGGTTCCCACTCCCAAACTTTTTTCCCCAAATGACTGATAACATATTCCTTTACTTTAAGAGACATGTTGTCCCCCCATTAACACAGACCACCATCATTTTTTTTTTCAAAATATTTTTTTAAAAAATAAGACAAAATTAAAACTTTTTTCTGTATAAAGCCTGCCCAGGGAGAATATATATAATCATCCTTCTGATCTCCAAAAGTACTTCCATCTAACTGCCATGCTTTTTGAGAAATAAACTTTTAAAAAAAAAAATAAAGGAAATGATTTAACAAACTGTCTCCACTACAGTGTTTATTTATTATTTCGGATCTAATATTAATTACCCAAATGTGTAAATTATTCATGAAAAATAAACTTGATTCGATAATCATAGCTAGCTAGCTACACAATTCCATCAAATTAAAAAAATAAAATAGATGGTCAACTTTCAAATCGTATTTGTTGCTAAAAATGCATGACTACAATTATTGCATCAGGGAAACAATCAACACCTCAAGATTTACAAGATAAATGGAATAAACAATGCTTAACGATGAACATTTCTAAAGGCGACCCTCTTGAGAAGTGCATTGTTAAGACCGGATCGGAATATTTTCTTTTGTAAATAAACAAATGAATAGTTGACAGTTCAATTTCGCATAGATGAGTCATTGACAGTTTCGCGGTGAGAATAGGAATAAAACAAGTGATGGTCGTACAGACATGGCTGATACAATTAAGTAGATTAACTATGAGCTCAGTATTAAGATTGTGTTTAGAACTTGTGAAATGAAAGAGAAACAAAGAGAAAGTTATAAGGAGAAAGATCTAAAGAAAATTGATAATTTTTTCCATTGTTTGGCTTTAGCCCAATTTGACAATTTTGCGGTGGGAATAAGAATGATACAAGTGATGATCATACGTGCAGACATGGCTCATACAATTAAGTAGATTAAATATGAGCTTAGCACTAAAATTGCGTTTAGAACTTGTGAAATGAAAGAGAAGCAAAGAGAAAGTTATAAGGAGAAAGGTCTAAAGAAAATTGACCATTTTTTCATTTTGTTTAGCTTTATAAATAAATAGGAAACAAAAGAAGGTCAATAACTTTTCCATTGTCTGGTTTTGCCCAAGTTATTTGATTTTGGCCATCTTCACTTTCTTTCATTGTCTTTTTCATTTTAATCAACTTAAAAAAAAGTTACTGTCATAATTTTCTTAACAAGAGTTGAGCACAATATCACCCTTCCTTTCCCCTTTCTTTTTCCAAGAATCTGTTTATTAGCAATCATAAAATGGTATTGCTTATAACTAATACCTAATAGGCGATGGATAATATACACATAAAGACAAATAAACATGAATATTAATACACATTTTTATTAGCAATCATAAAATGGTATTGCTTATAACTAACACCTAATGGGCGGTAGATAATATACACATAAAGACAAATAAATATGGATATTAATACACATTTTAAGGATATCTATGTATATTCACGGATATCAATACACATTTTATGGATATTAATGCACATTCACAGATATTAATACATATTTTACAGATATCGATACACTTTTTGCACATTATCAAGGAATTACTTCACATATGATGGTTTGAGTTTGTCATACCAAGGAATTTTTCTTTTACTTCATTTCATTTTGGATATAATATTTGAGACATTATTTTATCCCTTTGAATGAGATTAAATTATCCTATCCTTCCCCCACTCATATTTTATTCTCATTTATTTTTGCTTTATATTTACAAAAATATCATTATTAATTACGAGAATATCATTATCAATTACGAAAAATATCATCCACTTACTCATATCTATCATATCATATTTCCTAAAACAATTCTCAAGCAAAACTTTTATAACTACACCTCTATAATAAGATCAGTAAGTCTACGAACATGTATATCATTCGACATTCGCGCACAGATCCGAATACAAATGTGTCTTGAATGTTTAGATGTATGTGGAACCTCCAAAACAATATTGGCTTCCACATGCATCGAAGAGTTCCAAACACAAATGTGTCCGAATCCGTGCGCGCAAAGATGTGTTCTAAACTTTTTGCTATAATAAATCATGTCTCTATTATATCATCGTTCTTATATATCTATCATATCTCTTCTATAATTTTGATCAACAAATGGATCATAAAAGCATATTCAATACAACATCTTCGAGAATTTTATTTAAGAGGCTCAAAATTAATTTTACATTCAAGAACTTGAATTAATAAAATTACATTATTCATATTCGCTCCAATTGGAGATGCGCCAAGTAACAAACAATCAAACACAATGTAAAAGCCTATTTGTTTGGCGTTACAGAAGTGATCAAATACTATTTACCTTAGATATGATTATTCAGTTTTACCATACTTGAGATTTGTTTACGTTCTTGGACCACATATATGATATCTAAAGGCGAAATAATTATCCTACCTCTCTACCCCTCTCCTCCTTCCTCCATCCATATCTTATCGCATTTCTATTTACGTTTATATTCTCATTTTTTAAAAAGTACTCTTAACAAACCATTATAATTATTCACTTCTTTACAATAAATCTCATATTTTTGCTATATCTATTATATTCTTTCTAAAATTTTCTATATCTATTATATTCTTTCTAAAATTTTGACCGTTAACAAACGACATTAAAAAAAATTGGGATAAAGGAGAACTTTTTTTTGAGATAACTAAGAGACTGGTTCAACCCGGGCAGCATGAACCGGTCGGGCACCACCCAGACAGAGACAGGTTGTAATAAGGGTATTTGATTACCACCTGCCAAAATACATCCTCTTTTGGGTCACAATAAGTACATTCCTGACAGCTAAATTTAGATTTGGTTTCCCACGGGAGAATCTCCTTTTCTCTTTGGAACCAGACCCCATTTCAGATCCGAACTTGACCAAGTTTTGACCCACCTCCTACCACTCATATTACTATTAGTTTTTCGAGACTTTTGGCAGGAATATTGTTAATTTCATCATGTTGATTTGATCTGTTTCATTATTGGTTAAGTTCGAATTGAAGATTAGAGAATTTTTTTCGAAGATCAAATCAAATTTAGAAATAATATTTTTAAAAAATTTGAGAATGGGAACATCTAATATATATACATACATGTATGTATGTATGTATATTACAAAGTTTGATTTGCAAGAGACTTTTGATTGTAAATGATTTAAACACATGAATATTAAGTTTAGTAGTAAACGCAAAATACGGACTAGGAGACAGATTGTGAACGACTCGTCGTGGGGCCTTCCTCGAGCATCGAACAATCAACTCAAAACTGATACGGACAAGGAGAATTCGAGTGTTTAATTAAAACAAAGCGATGCAATGATATCTACGCATGCTCACGCAAAGTGATTTTCACTCAGTCCTCTTAATGTCAAAGTGAAGACATTAAAGCAAACGCGGATAAACAACAAGAGTAACTATGACTGTCTTAAGATAGCCAAGTGTCTCGTCATCTAATTAGTAGCACATATAAATGTATTAACGAGAATTCCACTATCCTTGTCTAATATCCAGCGAAACCATAGCCAAAGGAATGAGCTTAGGAGAATCAACATGGAAAGAAAACTCATATAGAGCTTGTTTGTTAGCGGTCAAAGAAAAATTCATTGTATATCACCCAAGATATAGCTATTCAGGTTGTCATATCCAGACTTTATTTACTTCTTTAAACTCCAAGTATGATATCCAAGATACAATTTTATCCACTCGGAGGGGGATAAAATTACCCCATTCCTCCTCCTATCCATATCTTATACCATTATGTATCACCTTTCTATTTACGCAAATATTATCATTAATTACGAAAATTCCATCAATTTATTCATATTTAATATATCTTTATTCCTCCAAAAAACATTCTAACAAACTATCTATAATAAATCTGTTATTCTACTATATCCCAGCCTTAATATATTTATTTTTTTGCTAAGCAGTCTTAATGTATTCATCATGTTTTTTCTAAAATTTTGACCCCTAGCAATGAAAGTATAGGACAAGTGGGAGATGGAAATGTATATATTTTTTTTGACAAGAAAACAAAAAGAAGAGGAAACTAGTGAGAACCCATTAATGACCATTGGAGATGCTCTTCTATGCCTTTTGGTTTGGAAAGGCAATTTGAGGTTTTTGATAAGTATAATGTTTGTAAAGTAAGAGAAAAAGAAAAAGAGAAGATAAAAGATTAGCAAATAACAATAGTTTCTTTTTTCTAATAACTTTTTTTTTTTGGCTTTTAGAGCGGAAAGTAGAGGGTCCCCATTTATCATTGAAATACTCTATTTGGAATTTCAACTCGAGTATATGTATAGTAATAGACTTTGGTCTCTACTGTGCACAATGCACAACAGAATATACTATGTGTCAAAATGACGCCGTTTACTGACCGAGCATTTAAACATTGATTGAGCATTTGAACACTGACCGAATAATACTTTAACAGTATTTTTAGCATGTAATATTATTTTGTACGCAACAAGTTCTGTTATACACATTACACATCAGACTCTTTGTATAGAATACTACACGAAAAAGCAAAAGGGGATTCCATTGAGAAGGTATCAAGTGCCTTGGCTATTCAAGTTCACAAAAGAGCACTGCGCCTCCTTTTATGGATTTTATTAGGTTTGGCTATTATTTTTATTTTCTTGAACCGTCCTTTTTACTACTAGTTTTATTGGATTGAATTTTGATTAAATTATTTTTTACCAAAGACAATCAATATTATTTAATACTTCGTGATATTTGTATAATTGTCCATCAATCTTTTTGGATTCTTTTATTTGTCTTGACAAGAGAAATAGAAAAAGTATAAAAATATGAACCAAAAATAAAAACAATCGAAATAAAAAGACACTAAAAATAAAAAAAGACAATACAAATTATTATTTAAAAAAATTTATATTTAGTGAACATCTTAAGACTTTTGATTATAATTTTTTTTAACTTTTTAAAGTTTTTTCATCAAGACAAATGATTAACTAAAAAATTTTAACACCTATACGATAAGCGTAAAGGCACTCCAAAGTTTAGAGTGAGAAATGCTACTGTCACATATGAAGTCCTTCAAACTCGCAAATTTTTGATCTGGTAGGAAGGTACAGCAAACCTATACAAGGAGAATAGAAGACAACGAAAGAGAAAGAGACACAAAAATAAAAGTGTTTTGACATACTTCGGAGGGAGGTGGCTAAATTCGCTTACCTTATATTAGAGAAAAGTTAAAGAAGGGAAATTAAAAGAAATATTAAAAAAAAAAATTTCAATAATACTGAAAAAATTAGAACCTAATTTTTTGTTTCAGAAAAACAGTATTTATCTTGTGTACCTCCTTTATTTAATTTTTTTCTCTTCTCTCTCTTTGTGTTTTAGGAAAAGCTGAAAGAGTATTATGTATGGAATGCGTCACCAACACGACAGGTGCAGATAAACATGCCCTACCAACAGCAGAATTAAAGACCCCATGCAAGCTTTTTCTAGTGGAAACCATTCTCTTGTTTTTTCCATAGCCATTAAAAAAGGAAAATAAAACAAAAGAGAATTAAAGCATTGATTTGCTTATTTTCTCGGGATTTTTTTCACAACTCAAGAGTGTTCAGATCATCTTATGCGCAATTTGACTCATTTTTGAAACCCCAATGCCATGGTTCACTAAAGAGAGACCTAATTAAAATCAAAGTAAAAACCTATATCAATTGACCCCACATATTCATTAGTTTTCGACAGAGAAGCGATTCTCCCTATAGAAGTGCAACTCCCCTCATTAAGAGTAGTAATATGAAAAGGGATCACGACAGATGAGAATGCTAAGACAAAATTCACAGAATTTGAAATGTTGGATAAAAAAAAACTTACATTACTGATAGAGAGTGGCTTGTGATTTTTTGATAGTCGAAATAAAGTAAATTTTTTGGGCCCCGTTCGACGTTTCGGTTCTAGTTTCGAAGCAGGTCCTTTCACAATGCATTTTTGGTTCTTCGATTCATTAACGCTATGTGAAAGAACTCAACCAAACGTAGGCTATGTGAAAGAACTCAACCAAGAGTAGTACCTATGAGGTTTTAAACTTAAAAAGAAAAAATCACTAAGTTTTAGATCTTGATCACTAGATCAATTCATCGGAGTTCACATAAATCCTAATTTGGATAGCTAAGAAGAATTAAAAGATCTCTCTCCCTCTCCCTCTCTCCCTCCCTCTATTTTTTTGAAAAAATAAACCCAATCTCTAGAAATACTTTAAGTTTACCCAAATACAATATTCAGTGAACTATTTTATCTCTGTGGAGAGAGATAAAATCATCTCACCCGTCCTCTTATTCATATATTTTTCTTCTTTTTATATCTCCTTATATTTACGCAAATATCATTATAATTACGTAAATATTATTAAATTATAATATATACCATCCACCTATCCATATGTATAATATAATCAAACAAATCATTTATAATTATTCAACTCCTTGCAGGTACTGGATACCCAAGTCTTTAACTACATAAATTATTGGGTACATGTGAGATGAGAAACTACAAAAAACCAGTTCCACGTTTAGACCGATTGTGTAAAAAATAAAATGTAAATAAAAAATATAAAGTGCACTAGGTTGAATGGTAGACTGTTCCGATACCTAACGACACAAAGGACAGGCTAGTGGTAGAAATGATTGTGTCGAATCGAGAGATAGGCTGGCAAGGCTGGAAGCCCAATAAAACTTGTGGGCCTTAATCCAAGAGTGGATACTAGGTCGGGTTGAAAATTCAGTCCGAATGAAGACCTGAACTGATGGAGCTTCCAAAATATCGTGAGAAAATCTAGGACATCAGTATTGTGATGATGACATCAGTCGAGAATATTGGACTGATCTTGAAAATATCTTGACGACATGCTTAGATTAGAATCAACTATAAAAAGAAGGTTTGTATTAGAATGCACAGAACCGTAAAAAGATACGCTCTAACTAAAGTACAAATATTCTTGTTGTACTTCTTCTTCTAAGGTGTAAGGCCTAACTTAAACATCAGAGTGTCTCTCAGCTATTATCGTCTGGACGACACTAACGACTTTCCTCGCAGGTAGCAAGATCAAAACATATTACAGAGGAAAGATCGAATCAAATTAACAGATCCAATAACCCCACATAAAACATGATATATGCAAAGTCAACTTAAATATTTCTCAAGGACTACCAAAATTCACCGAGACTTTGAGATGAAGCCTTTTTACTTTAGTCGATTTGCATGTAAACCGACAAGAACACCAAACTTGAGGGAAAAAAAAAAGGTAAATGGCGCGATCAAGCTGGGATTCCCATTCCTAGCTACGTGCACTTTGTAAGAGTTGTCGTTTTCCTAAAAACTGCATTAGAGAGTCTATGGTCAAGTATGAGACTTTACGTTTCCAACCCTCTAACTTGGGGAGACAAATACTGGGTTGGTCACATTGGCTGCCCTTGATGAGTCATTTTCAGTCCAAATGGAACTGAACTCTGAACCAAAGCTTTTTAAAGTCGAAAACATTTGAAAGCAACTGTGACACTCACTGTTTCATATCTACATGGCCTTCTGCATTCATTATAGCTGTCACCCTCATGAGTAACACACAAAACAACAAACAAAATAATATGCCAAGTTCGTCCCTTCCGTGGTTTGGGAAGGGTAGATTGAACCAGCTTACGCACATGTCAATTAACATCCGGGGGACTAATCTCTAGGGATAACAATTTCATCCAGTACTTTATGTTTCCAACCCTCTAAGTTGGAGAGACAAATACTGGATTCGATCACATTGGGTGCCCTAGATCAGTCCCCCTTTCGGTGGTTTGACAAGGGTAGATTGGACCAACTTACGCACACCTCAACTCATATACGAGGGACCAATCTCTAGGGACAAATACTGGGTTTTATCACATTGGGTGCCCTAGATGAGTCATTATCAGTGCTGGGAGATTCTCCAAAGATTTTAAAGTCGAGACTCGAGATACATTTCAAACCCACTGTAACACTCACTGTTTCATATCTTCACGGCCTTCTGCATTTATTCTAGCTGTCGCCCTCATGAGTAACACACAAAAAACAAACAAACTACGCAGAGTTCGTTCCTTCGGTGGTTTGGAAAAATTATTCGAACAACACTCGGGATTCTAAAAATATATATTCATTGGTTATTGAAACAATAATTATAGAATATAATCAAAATGAGCAGTAAATTATATGACATCGAATTGAGTCCTGTAAATTCATAGTCCCCTTAAAATAGATTCACTGCCTCACTGCTGGTATTTGAGGATCGCACCAGGCACTTGTCTCCCTCGGTAATACGGCTCTTTAGTTGAACTTATTGCATTTGCCTCTCTCTTACACAAATAAACAATATTTGGGAGTTCTTTGTAGACGACATTGCCTAGTTGTCGAAACCAAAATCGAGACTGGATGCACATCCGGTGACCGTACAAGTGTCTTGCTCTCAAGTGATGCACCTAATTTTATGACAAATATCGTGTACCCTAAGGTTTTGTTATAGTGAAAAGTACATTATTTCACCTACGTGTAAATTCATATATACTCATTAATTAGTTTTTTTTATTATGGAGAAATTGATCTCTTGCAGGATTGGGATGAAAAAGTCATTGAGAGTAATATGGTGAATACCATTAGGCTACTTCGACGGGGGTACCACAACAAGGTAGTATTGATCACTTTATATATATATATATATATATATATATATATATATATATATATATTTTAAAATAGTGGATTTTACTCATTCCTTTTTTTAATGAGTTTTAAGGTTGTTGTTTGTGTTTATAATTCTGCTATTTGGACAAAATACGTATATGTTGATACAAATACTTTTCGAAGGGTGATGAAGCAAAAATTTCAAGATAAGACAACCAGTGAAAAAGATAATTTTTTTTTTGAAGATGGATAATCAAGATAGACATCGAGTGATGACCTTTAATTGATTACATTTTGTATGAATTTTAACTCTATTAGTTAAAATTCATATATTGAGTGATGACCTTTAATTGATTACATTTTGTATGAATTTTAACTCTATTAGTTAGGTGTTTTTATCTTATGGTTGAATGCGAATTCTGTCAATGCAATATTACGCATAACATGGATTTAACTTTTTTTATTTAATTCCATTGCGTCAATGCCGTAGACATGAGTAATAAGCTAGTTTATAAGACCTTTCAGATGCAAAACCATTGAGACCTTTGAGTTGCATACATAAAATGGAGGTATGAAAGAAGACTCTTGGATTGCGAAACAAATGAGATCTTTCAATTACCGTGAAATTCTATTTTATTCACAGCCTTTCAAATTCCCAACAATTTCATCCGGTCTATATGAGATTTTGTGTTTTCAACCCTATAAGTTGGGGAGACAAATACTGGGTTCGATCACATTGGGTGCCCTAGATGAGTCATTTTCAGTGCTGGGAGAGTCTCCAAATGGAATTGAACTCTGAACCAAAGATTTTTAAAGTCGAAATACATATGAAAGGCACTGTAACATTCACTGTTTCTGTGTTCCATATCTTCATGGCTGCTGCATTTATTATAGGTTTAGCTTTCCAGCTTGGTTGGGGGGCATGACTCTTCTTCTTCTTACGTCGCCCTCATGAGTAACAAATATGCCGACTTCGTCCCTTTGATGGTTTGGGAAGGGTAGATTGGATATAAACTTAAATAATTGACAAACTGGCCGCTCTCAGTAACTTCAAAGTTTTTATTTATAACTCAAAATGTCCAAATCAACTTACGCACGCCTCGATTAATATCTGGAAGACCAATCCCTAAGAATGACAATGTCATCCAGTCTGATCCACTCCGTACCCATTTCTTTCGAATTGAAGTTTCGGCGATTTTTTCGAGAATCAGATCAGATTTGTTGACAAAAATTGAAAAAAAAGGTATCGTATCGGAAGTGGATCCATCCTGATCCCCATCCTGAGCCTCATACTTCCAATTTGATCCCCATCCTGATCCTCACTACAATCCCCGTCCGCACAACATATATGTGTGTGCATATTTTTAACTTTATGACTACTAAATATATGTTTTCAAAAATTATTTTACTGAAACTATAAAAATCTACATTATCAAACCGAAACCGACTGTACCCTACTTTGGACCGACCGATCCTCAATTTTTTCAGTCAGTTTGGTTTCCTCAAAATTAATTTCACCCCTAGCTAGATGTTTGTGAAGGGTATAACGAAGCAATCAATACCACTTTAATTCATAAGCAAGACAAGTTTGAATAATAACATATCATGTGGCGAAAATAGAGAAATTTTAAAAATGTTAACAACAAAGTCTCAGATCCCCACTCTGTGTTCTTAGCCCTAAGAGATGTGAGAGATGGTGTCTGCACTTGGATGGTGTGACCTTATCTGCTAAGAATGCGAGTCTCTGCAACTCATTGAACATCTCAACAAAAAACTAAGGAGTTCGAAGCCTGATAGTTTAGTAATTTCAGGGCCTAGTGGATCCTTGTGTTTTGCTGTTTATTTTTGGTAAAGGCTGGTAGTTGATGAGCATCTGTATCAGACAAAGAATGACTTTCCTCGGATGGGCACTGGAACAAACAAATGGAGATAAGTACCGGTATTCGCAACCACTGGACCAATTTCATAGTGCCCAGGAAACGCAAGTTTAACCAAGGATTGGAGAGGAGAGGTGGACGAAAAGGCTTGGAATGGATTTCGTAGTCTTTGCGCGAGCTGTATGCGGTCAAAATCACGTGTACGGTAACGGGCTGTGTTCACATCTATACTTGTAGTGTGGTGGTTGGGCCTACCCACCCTGTTTGTTCCTCTGGGGTTGTTTTGTGGGTATGCCCAGGAAGTCCTTGCGCAGTTTTGTGTCGGCAAGGGTATGCCCGTAATCTCAGTGTAAGCTGTTGGCTTTTACATTGGCAATAAAGTTCTAATTTACCACAAAAGAACTTTGAATAATCACCGGGTTTAAGGTTCACAATATTTGGGGGTATGTCCTAATGAATATCCTAGAGACATAAATAAAAGTAGTGAACTAAATCAACAGGTGCATCACTAGGGGAAGAATAGGTTTGCCATTTTCATCAAGTTTCACTTCCCAAAGGGGTTCGTGATCATCATTCCATACTTTCACTTGTATACCATCTGAAAGCTCTACCTACAGCTTTGATATAATTGTTGGCAGTTGTAAAGGTTGGTGAATGAATTTTGAACACCAGAGAATTTCACGAGGCAACCAAAAGATCCCTCATTTATGGGAGTCATTCATGGTTTGCAATTCAAAGTCTCGGGAATTTAGCATTTCAAAGGTCCCTCAATGTGTATATGCCCCCACATTTATAAATACAAAAATTTTCAGCTACACTAGCGTATTTTGATTTTCAAGTTCTTGAGTGGAAGAGAGATAAACACAGTTCGGTTCGACAGGTGGTCATTGGTTGGTGTTTCATCGGCCCAGTTAACCATTTTATCTTGGGAAATAGACGTCAGTTCTACCTCCAACACCCATGGTAAAACGAGGAATCTGTTTTAAGGAGATTGTGATTTTACAGGACTTCGTTCATTATGGTATCTGTTATGTATTTCCCGAATCTATTTTGTTATTCCAATGTGTAATTTTCAATTTCGATGTATAGTACAAATTGTTTTCCGAAATCCGAGTATCATTTTCGTACTACAATAGGGGAAATGATTCTCAGATATTTTCATTGAAATAAGCTCCTCCTTTGGGAAGATCCCCCTAGCTTTATGTGGCTTGGCTCTTTTCCTCCTCCTGCTGCTAGTGGAGAAACGCACTAGCCACTCTTTGTTGCTTTTGCTTGGCTCTTTTGGCCAATAAAGTGGATTCCATCCACCCACCCCACACACACTATGTTAGATGAGACTGAGAGCTCAAAGTCCAGAGATATTTGGTGAAATAGTTTCATTGTATGTTCTTTTTAAGAGGTCCCAACCCGATAAGATAGGTTCATGTAATCAGAAATTTAAAGTTCCAAACAAAGTTGCGTTCGCGTGTGAAATTATCCAAGTGTAAAAGGATTGATGGAATTCATGATTATGATCACTATCATGACCCACCAACACTAATCCGTTATCCTCTTTTTGACTCAAAATGTTATTTAGGAATTCGCCCCAAGTAGTTATCACAATAAGCCCAAGTCAAATAATACGTGTATGCTACTTGCTAACAACAGGTATGGGAGAACGTAGTATGGAGGCAGTCTCTCGTACCTTTTCATGGAGAGACAGGTTCACATGACTCAAACCGGAACCATAGTGCTGCAGATGGATAGCACGCTCTCTGTTTAATTCCTCCATCCATCTTCTTTACATGCTCTCATTTACAACTACAAAACAATAACAAATGAAAAATAGCTTTATATTTGAACTTGTTGTATAATTCACATGCATACAGAAGTGTCATCCAGTCCATTTATTTCCATTCTATCGAACTGATTCAAGGGTACCGGAGGTCTATTATGACTCAGTTGCGATAAGTCTTAGGTACTTGAAAGGGTGTCTCAACTTCCCTAGAGCTGCTGATATAAAGATACAAATGAACCTACCTGAAAGAGATTTGAAAATTTTGGTGAGCAGTCAACTTCCAATCATTTCATCTGCACAAACTCCCTATAATTAAATACATATCATCATTACTTATAACGACAAATATATAACCGAAGAATGCCCAGTACGGCTCAATACCAACATAGTTAAATCATTTACTAAGAGACTAACATGTGACAATAAACAAAGGTGTATAAAATCAAATAAGGCAAATAGATAGGGAAGCAGATCCACATCATGAGCAGAAATTCACTAAATTTAACAAAAAAAGTTATCCTGGGAATGAGTAGATGTTTGAATAAAGAATAACCTAAATGCCCACAAGGGGAGTAAAATTCCCTCTTCATCAATACAACCTTGACAAATTTTCTCTCTCTTCATTTATTGTTAGCCACTTTTGACATCCACGTTCATGGGTGACAAAGTCTCCGCTATCACTCCCTATAACAAGCACCTTACAGAGAGAAGGTCCCATTACTGGGGTACTGTCGGCCCCAGTTACTAATAAAGTTCAAGTCAAGTTGATATATTGCCCGACGGCTCGTTTTGGAAGATGGTATTGGAATCTTTCAGGAAAAAGATGCCTTGAAAATCTTCCAACCCGACAAAGAAGATTCCTAGTTGGTCATTTTCAAGATCCTCATCGTCATTCGCATGCGTCTAATAATAGGAATAGGGGGTGACACAATGGTGGCCTACTGTTATCAACAAAAACTCATTCTGGGCATGTGATCATCTTGTACACAAATGAGGCACCTTCCCAATATGCTTACATAGACACATTAAATATCAATTAGAAGTTCAAGCAGTTAGGATTTAATAGTCCATTTCGAAAAAAGCAAAGCACAACGAAGGCAACAAAGACATATTAAGGTTGCGAGGCTTTGAATCAAAGGAAATATAGAACTAATCACGCAGCAAGGCAGTGTAGATATAACACAGTTATTAAGCTTTTTTTAATCTCTGAGTGGCTCTTAATTATCACGGTAAAATGCTCTAAGAAACAAATGTTTTGAGCATGCGCGCAGACTGCATAACATCTAGTGGGAGGGGAACCAAATCCATAAAGAAGCATGTTGCTATTAGAACCTTCTCCTTGATGAAGTAGTCTCCTCTTGCTCAGGCAATAACTAAAAAAAGCAAGATCACTGCTTTCATGTTGGGGAAAATGCTATTTGAATCGGTTTTCAAAATGGGCGCCCAGAAAAACGGGTTCAAATACCATCACTTTTCACAAAAATAAAGGGGTAACTGTAAGAGTTTCAAGCATGTACGTCTCCAAAGCTGAATGTCTGCAACTAAGGTCTCTAGTTCATTCTGCAGTCAATAATGATCAAAATGTGCCTCTCAAGCCACATGTGGCTTAAGCATTCCCCATTTTTTTCCCTTGGGTACAGTAGCAAGTTAGACCACATATTCATGACGATTGGACTAATAAGCAGTACTCAAGAATTATCCATGGAAAAATCCCTGTTCTGAGATTCCAAAGAATATGGAATAATAGGGCGATCCGAAAACATCAAGCAATTCGGCTGACGTGCACGACGCACTAACGTCTAGTGCGGGAAATGATGATATCTAAGAAATGGACAGCACCGCCATCATAAGTTTTAGAATAGGGAGTGTATGTTGCTCTAGTGGCTATCTCTGGAATGCCATTCAACCAGGTTCATTACCTAGTCAGAATGGCACATTATGTATCTCTTGAAAGGGTGCAAAGCAAGAGGATCCCTAAACCCTGAAACGTCTCATTCACAATGACACTTAGTTGAAACTAACCTCACTGTCCTCCAATGAAAATCTTAACTTCAAAGGCATGTTTTAATGTCCATATAAGCAGCATGAACACTTCTAAGAAGGTGGCATACCGTGCCAAACACCAAACTGTCACACTCCTAGTCAGACGCTCGTCAAAACGTCTGTTCATATTTATTTGAATCAAACACTCTTCGAACACTTGGGGGGCGCACATTGAGTATCGAGTTAGATGATAAGTGCTAGCTTTATATGGTTTGGTGGAACAATACCTAATTAATTGATACATATTTGTCCAATTAGTTTGGTGGAATGCGATTAGGTTATGGATGATGCAGTTTTCATTGAAGTTTATGGGTTAATATTCTTTTGTAATTTCCTGATTTATAATATCTCTTTATTGGTAAATAGATACTCCTCAATACCTCTTGCTTTCAAATAAATCTATAAAAGTTTTTATTCAAATGTGAAGTATGAAAAATTGTAAGATGTCCATCAATGGCATGATAACATTGTTCATGCATGATAATTTGGATACAACTCATCATCTATAACGAGGCCCTCAGATAAAACAAATCAATGCATAATCTTGGGCAGGCTTATGTCCGGTTTATCATAACCTGACCACAAAGTGATGCAATTTAAAATTTTCATGACATTGTGAACAACCAGTGTGTAACTGAATGATCACATGGTTTTCCAACCTGAATTAGTGTGTCCTTTATGGTGGCTCAAACAGCCATCAACCATTATGTCTAGCGCTCAAGTCTGAGCAAAGTTACCTCATGGTGGGACATCGAGTGAGATTTGGGGATGGATCTCATCAGTTATCAGTATAGATCGGGTGATACCTAGATCTTTCAAGGAATTTTTGCATTCTAGCATAAGGGACGCCCAAGGAAAGTAACAGTATGGCTGGCTATGTGGCAGACTTCATGTCTAACATGGTGTGTCACGTGGATGGATTAGAAGACTAGAGGACTTTAGATGGAAAGCATTCCTCTAAAGTAACCTTAAAAGGAGTGGTGCTGGTGCCTATATTTTTTGTGGGCTTAAGATGAGTTCCCTCCCTTTTGTAGATGGTTTTGGGGGTCCTGTACATCTCTCTAGATACATAGGAGGTTTATTTGTACTGTCTACAATGACGTCCATGTATATGGGGCATGCCACTTCTGGCACTCGTCTTTGACATCCTAAGTAGAAAGGTACTCATTCCTAGCAAAAGTTGAACAAAAATAAACTACCTTCTAGCAAGGTTGGAGGCATTCCACATTTCCACTATATAATTTATTTTTGAGTTGTCAAGATCAACCCTTACATCTTCTACTATGTTTACCAGACAAGCACTCGATATCCATTAGATTTCCGGTCCTATGGCACTCAAATTCTTGAGGTTATGTTGTTAATTCCGTGTCCACACGGCTCTTCCAGCCAGCATGGTAATGAAACTTTTCACCAATGCCTAAAAGAACTTTTGGAGGAACTACCCTCGAAGAGATATCTCGAAACAAGGATCTACCTAAAAAAATTGATGAACAAACTTTCTAGAACGTAGATTACCAAGCAACTTGGCTTTTGGCCATGCTGGCTTAGCCCAAATTTTCTCGTCCATGATGTTCACCTAACACTATGGCAGTTACATCTGCTAAGTTGCACTAACATCATCTCGAATGACTTCCATGGAACCTTTCTTTCAGCTAATAGACAAGGTTGCACCGAAGACAGTGTGCACTACAGTCACTAATTCTGCAAGCTATATACTAACTGGCACCGAACACCAGTTAGGCACCATAAAGTAGTTCTTAAATACAGCAGAATAATCCTCTGAAGAAATACTTTGCAACTACAATAATTGAAAAAATAAAAACAATCACAGGAAAAAAAGAGTTGTGGCTCTATTAATGGAGTATGCAAGAATGAATAGAAAAGGGAAAAGCAGATAATATATCAATTTGCTGTCAAAGAAGCACATTCTTCCAAATGTGGACAATTAGCACTGAACACGTGTCCTTGGCAATCGCCTTCTACATGTCCTTGACATAGATGGTCAAGTTGATATTTGCGTCGCTGCTCAGTGGAGTATAGGAATCTCTACAGAAACGATGCCTAAATAAACCTTTGAAAGACAAGAAAGAAGATACTAGCCAATCGTTTCAAGAATGTCATCATTAATAGCGTTTGTTTTACGAAATAAACGGTCCACGCATTGATGGCCTTTCGCACTCAGCAAGAGCTCATTCTGAACAAGTTCATTCAATGTCTAATCCATGAGCCATTAATATGCTTTTATAGGCATATTAAATGCCAATTAGAAGTTCAAACTGAAAGCACTTGTGGTATCTCGAACGGGAACGTCATATGATACATGCATTAATAGAACTTAAGGTTCTTCTCGAGCTATTTTCGCGTGACAAATACACATTCAATTCATGTAATCTATGATGTCAACGTAATCAAGTAAAAACACATTTCTATGAGCATAATTGTCCAGTATTCCAGAATGTGCATAAAATTGCTAGGGTAGTAGCATTTTCAGGCAAAAGTGGTTTTGTCATGACAAAACACGCGGACATCAAAGCCTACACTACATATAAGCTATTCAGTCTCGCTCTGATGAATGCTTAAACCCTTCCCCTTCTATATAGATAAACCTGCACACATGTATATAGGTATGTATCGAGAAGCAGGAACACGGGACACAACACACAGACACGTATTTTTCCAAAATCTAAGACATGGACTCGTTGGGATATGTTGAATTAAAAAACCAAATGATGTATTTATACATACCCATATACGTTCATATTATATAGGCCAAATTTGATATTGAACAAAAATCATTCAAAAAAGTTGAGAATATAGATGAAGATATGGGAAATACGGTTAAGAAGAGTAGGAATAGATGAGAGAGAAACAGAAAGAGGAAGGGAGATAAACAAAGAAAGAAGAACAGAGAGAGAAGATAGAAATACTTAGACAAAATTCAGCCCCTCGGTCGTCTCTCTCAATCACTCTCTTTCTCTCTATCAATGCCCGTTGTAAGGGTTTTGCTGGGTTTAAAACCAGCTGGTGTGAATACAAGTGTTTGTTTTTGTAAGTCTTAAGATTTTCAACCTTAAATCATCGAATATTAGTTACAGTTTTAATAAGATTTAAAATATAACAGTTTTGAATCCATTTAAGGTTTTCAAAATAGTATTCTTACCCAAAATGTGTCCCATGCGTGTTCGAGTAAAAAAAAAAAATCAAATACTCAAACACCTATTTTCACGTGTCTGACGTATGTTCAGGATGTGTCAAAGCGTGTCTGTATATTAGACGTATCAGACACGCATACGACAAGCCCGAAAAGGAGTCCGTGCTTCTTAGGGTATGTATATAGATGGTTTTTGTTCTCTCGCAAAAAGATAACGTTAGATTTAATATAGGCTCGCTCTCTTTTTCTATATAGGGGTACAAGCATATGTTTATAGGTATGACAACAATGAACCCCAAAACAAATAATGCAATGTTGGTTACATGGCCAAGCTTGTGCTTCGCCAAGTTGTCCCCAAATCAAAACCGGAAGATTTTGTTTCACTTATAATAGCGAGTTCAAGACAACTTCAGAAAGTACTGTACTTTTGCTTATAGTTCCTAAAATGTCTTATAAATAAGAAAATTTTGTCTTTTAATTAACTTGATTTTTACTGTTTGGCCCATTTCCTAGTAGCTTAAGCTTCAGGAAAATTTGGGTTAACAATTAACTCGGATTCACAGTAGATTGTGAATATACAATATTTGTGAGAAGCATATCAGTTACCCATTCTAAGTAAGGCGCACTTCAGATTCTTTCATGACAAACAAAATTTTCAGCAAGTGTACTTACAACTTCTCAGGATGTGAAAACGTTTCAACTAAATAATTACCAATGTCATGCCATCTGAATGTATAATGGGTAAGTGGCATTTCACATAGCCACCGGACTTGGCTCCACTTCCAATCCAATTCCAGTTAACCAGTTCCAAAATGTTGTACTTCATCCTTTCATTTACACAATGACACCCACTCCAAGGTCATGTTATGTAGCATTTGTCAAGCAAACGTTTCATTTATAATGCAGTGAATAAAGATAAAAAGGAAAAGGAAAAACCAATAAGCAAAATCCTGAAGTTCAGAAAATGTGTTAATAATCCTCACCATGATTTGTATCCGACAAAAAAAAACATTGGTACAAAGTCGTTGGACATGTTCAATGAGTCGCTTTTTTCCATGTTCTTGATGTCATTTCCAGCCATTCTCCATGGTAAACTGACTGTCATCCAAGATCAATGTAAGAACAAATAACAATTTACACTATGAGCATAACAAGATAACAAAGAAACCACTATACTTATCCTGACACTGATAGCATCAACATATATAGATAGACACAGATATGTGTATATAGGAGAACCAGCAATAATAACTTTAAACTCTTTAGTCTCCTAACATGAACCAGGTTATCACTTATCAATCTTGGATGAGAAACCATTGAAATTGTCTACGTTCTATCAGCATTACAAACCATGCCAAGGCATTTTCTATTGTTGACGAGAACGATTGGGAGCCAGAATCATAAAAGGAGAAGTTACACCTTGCAAATTTGGAATTGATATGCTCTAATCCACAGTCCTTACTCCTTATAATAAACCAACAGTCACCGAGTTATCATGAACTCTCCACACTTTAAAGTTAAACCCAACAGAAATAACAGCCCAACATACACGTTGAATCCCTTTTTCCGTTGAGAAAAAAAAGGAAGGGTGAACAAATCACCACAAAAATATTACAAAAGAAAATTTCAAATAAATCACCAATAGATGAAAAAACACACACCACCAATCAGGTGTGCAAAGCTTGAAAAGTTGCAATGGAAACCATTCACATCATATCTACCTAAACCAATAAACCACAAAGTAAGACAAAGTTCCCGGAACCAATACAACTTTCAAGGAACAGAGTAATTTTATGTAAACTGAACGCAAGTAACACGCATAACAATTGGGATTGAGCAATGAAGTGGGCCCAGTATGGGCCATAGCCTGGGTCAAGTCCAATCGGCCAAACTGAAGCCCATCGTGGCTCACATGATCTCGTGCAACCTTGCCGGGCCATCCGGGCCGAGTCAGGATCCGACAGAGAGACCTGAACAACATGGACCAGCGCGTATTTCCACATGGCCTCCAGGTTGCTCGACCCGGGCACATGGCATCCAACTTGGCGTCTGGTATGTCATGCATTATCTCAGGACAACGACGGTTATTTTTGATGTCATGGGAGAACGTGCTCAGCATATGTTAGCTTGGAGCCCAAAATTAATCCGTGTATAAAAAGTAGCTTCAAGCAAAAAGTACGATACATACTATACTATCTGTAAATAGAACTTTTAGCTTAGCAAAAAAAAAAAAAAAAGTACTTTTACGTTATCTTTTTGGTTCACTGACATACTTAAGCATCGAAGGCACTAATTGGTTCTTAAAATGATATAGAGGCATAATGAGAATGGAAAGCAATCTGTATCTGACTCTTAAATATACTTTTGCAATACTTGGGAGTCAGAAGTTTTCGGATTCAAGTTCAGGTTAGACGACATCTATCCAGTTAAAGAACTCCACAAGCAACAAAACAACTCACTGTCTCCTCTATTTGTGTACTAAAATTAAACTTTAAAAAAAAACTCCAATTATATAGAGTTATAAAGATAATCAATCTGTATCTGACTCTTAAATATACCTACAGAATGATTACCAGTTAGAAAAAAAAAAATCAACACACTACTTATCCACCAGTACCATGTAGAAGATTTAACGCTAACGTTACACATTCGGAAACAGAAATCCACGATCGCCATTATCAACTATCCGAGTTATACACTCATCAACTACGCTCAGAAAAAGAATTCATCGTGAAAATTCAGCCATGGAATTCGCAATAAATCATTATTCCTCTATTCGAACAAAGATATGAAGAATTAGAGCATTTTCTATCAAAGAAATCGACGAATATTACAGAACCACATATAGGCCTATAAGTTGACAAAGGAGAATTACCTCGAGGGAAGAAGGATCCTCGTGAGGAGATACGGAGTGAGCCTGAGACCGAAAGCGCCAAACGAAACAACCGGTCGGCATTTCATCAGAGCCACTCCATTATCCCCGTAACCAGACTACTGCCATTGCTACTACTCTCTACAGCTGTTGCTGCGGTTTTCTTCCACTATTCACCCCCTTCTGTTTCTCTCCCGCGCGCACGCTCTCTCTCTCTCTCTCTCTCTCTCTCTCTCTATATATATATATATATATATATATATATATATATATCCGCTTCCTATTTTCGCTCGTGGGTTTTCTCTCTCCTGTCTGTTACAGCTTGTAGCGGCATGGGGAGTAAAGGCGAAATTATTCACGAAAAAATTGAACCGACTCGGTCTGGACTCTGGAGTACTAGGGTCGATTTTCGGTTAAATCTTAGATTTTATTTTATTTTTTTCGATTCAATTTTAAGTTTTCTTATTTTTATTCTAACCAATAAAAAAATCAAATTTATAATACACAAAAATAACTTTAAATTATGAAATAAATCTTAGCTATTTAAAAAAATTACCGCATGTGACACACACAACACATATGCATATATGATTTGATAAATTTTTTCACCAAACCTCAAGGAATTATCCGAGTGGTAGAGTGGAAGAGTCATAAATCTTGACATTCTATGGTTGAAACTCGACAATTTAATATTTTGAGTCACTAGAGGATTTGTCCTTCATTTTCATCCAGGATCCGAGGATTAGTCGGTAATTAGGTTGAAATTCTCTCAATTTTATTCCAACTTGATCTCAAATTGACCAGATATCTCATTTATTAAAAAAATCACCAATTACATGGAATATTTTCTTTCTTTTTTCCTAAATAGTTATTGAATTACAAGCGAACAGAAAAAAGTATTCTTCGAAGCAATTTTTTTGAAAAATAAAAGTGCGGAGGCAATTTCAAAATTGAGATTCACAGATGTTCTCTTTAAAATAGTATAGATAAGATAAATTAGTTCGTGAACTTGACCCAAAATATGAGAGGCGGTCCAATTTTTTATAGAATTATTTTGGTCAATTTTAAGTGGATTGTAAATTAAGTTTATCATGTGGGTTGTGACCAACTTTGACTCATTTTTATCCGATTATCTCGATTGAACTGATTTTACCATATCAATTCTTTCATAAATTCGATCAAAATAAGTATGAGAATCTTTTCCTCCAACCTGACCGATTCTAGGCTGGCATCCCGGCAAACCAACCGAATTCAAACTGATTTTTCTTATAACGGGCGAGGATTGAACCGGATCCCACTTTGAATCGGGTCTGAAGCCTTCAAGTTCCTCTAGGTTGGGCCCATTGGGCCAAGATTCCCTAAGTTCGTGATAACATGTGTGGTGGACTGGCCTAATGATGGGCCTAAGGCACAGCCCTTGACTCTTTGCATAGGTTGGGTTTGTTGGGCTTTGATGCCTCAATGTCAATATTGATGCGAGTATAAAGAGTCTTAGTCTCGAGTCGAGCTGATGCATTATTTTATTCTCATCCCCTCCATTTTTCGTAATTGAATATCGCTATTGGGTTGTACGAAGAGATCACTTGCTTCTCCGAACGAATGCATCGATAGATAAAAATTCTTATTCCTTTTTCTAAATCCTTTTGTCACCTTGTCCTTTGAAGACTGAAAAAGTGACAATCTGAGGGTCATGTCTCGGCTTCTTCATATGTAGCTTACAATTAGTGTCCCCAAGTTCTCTACGTTGGGCCCATTGGGCTAGGATTTTGTAAGTTCGTCCATACGGGAAGTTCTTGAGCGTGGACATTTAAGTGCATGATTTGTGCCCTTGTTTTACAAAGGTAGTTGAAATATTTCTTTTTGAAAAAAGTAAATGAAAAAGTAGACGGGCATTGAATTGTTCTTTGCTTGGCGTGCTTGCTTCCCCTTATAGAAGCACAACCATAATGCTTGTGGGGATCGTATTGGATCTCATTTTCAATAGTGTAGTAAGAAAAAAATTGAACGAGAATAAGGTAAAGTTTCACATCTTCATGAAAACGTGAATCAGTAATTGAAGAAGCAAACTAAGTTACTGTATTGAACAACAAATAAAAATTCTTATACTTATTTTTTATACCTCAAAGTGTTTAAGTCAGCTTACGTTTACATTGATTAATGATCTCTAGGGATAATACCCCAAGAATTTTGCCATGTCATTTTTAGCCTTCCTAATCGTTTCTTGGTACTCATTCCAAAATTCAAACCTAGGTGTTCAAAATTTATTCCGGCCATCATTTATTTTTTGGTTGAACCGTCATTCAGTGTTCCAAAGATTCTAGTGTACGAATCTTTGATGAAAAAACCCTATCAACTCGATGGGCTCCATCCTCGGTCAAGTGGAAAAGAACTAAACTTGTTACAAGGTAATATATATGAAAAGGTTTTACAAGTACTAATGAGAAGATTTCCCAAAATTTGCTAAAAAGTTGCACAAGTACTAATGTGTAGCACTTCTTATTTATTTATTATTATCATGTAATCTTTTCAAATTTTCTTATAATCCTCCATATTTCTTCTGCATCATTTTTAGAGAGCTAAAACGGATTCTGTTTGGACTTATTTTTTATTTTTACTGATTAGTTTTAACTTTTAATTTTATACTTTTTATCGAGCCGAGCGAATAAATCACAACAAAATTATGCAAAAAAATAAATTAAAAAAAGGTAAGTTTGGCCAAATAAAATCATTATCTATGATCTAGGGGCGGTGGTTAATATTTCTCATAACTATAATGCTAATAAAGAATTTTAGATTCAGTTCAACTCCATATCTCATCCTTCAAGATTGCTCAAGACTTGACTTTATTTGTCCAATTATGACTCCAAAACATTAAAAATTCCAACTGTTAATTTTATAGACATTGCAGAAAAAAATCACAAAATACTATATTGATTTATTTTTTATTGGCAAAGAGAAAGAATTTTATTAATTGACACAAGCATGCATACTACACGTGCGAATCACAAAATACTTCACGTGCGAATCCAACTGAACAACGGATGGAGTTTCTAATCTATGGCAAACCAGCGGACTCATGAAGTGCGCTTTACTGATAGGAAAACGTTGTGTGTCATGGGCCTGATCTAGGTTCAGTCCGACGTTATACTGTTGATCAAGGCTAGGTTAGGCTCGGCTCAGATTCACTAGGTTCCCCCCTCCCACTTGAGCTATGGACTGTGGGCCTAGTCTGAGCTCGGCCTAACCTGTTAAAGATATTAGCCTATGAACTTGGTCCAGACTTTCTCGGCCTACTAACTCGGTTTAGTTCACTAATAAGTGTCTCCATCCGATTCTCAACAACTGCAGTAGAGGGAATGCCAATTAATTAAGTCTAGGGGTATAGAGTTGAGGTTAGTAGGGATAGAATAACTTTAGTCACGGCACAAAACGCGGAATGGCAGGAAGAGAGAATTAGGGGGTGAGGGGTACGTACGAAGGTCGGGTGTTGGACCACATTTGCAGCAGAGCCTAGTGATCATATGAGTTGGATTACAGACCCGAAGGAGACCAAATCTAACTGTTTAGATTCCCATGCGCCTGAACCCTCACCCCAGCCCCTACCATCAACCCTATATACATTCCAAGCCACATACCCACCATTACTTCCCCCCCTTATATTTCCATCTCTCTCTCTCTCTCTCTCTCTCATCACAGTTGTATGTGGAGGATGATAATTTCATTCGATTTGATTCGATCCGTTGCGTTATCCGTTTTAATTGAGTTAGAGTGTTGGAGATTTTTTCGGAATTGGGTTGAATTTATAGACACAAATTTTTTTAAATGAAATTGGGCATCGAATTTGGAGGGTTGACGATTTTATCTGGTTTGATCTAACTTATTTGTTACTTGTTTCGTTTCGTTTCTATTAGAGTTAAAAAAAATAGGGGTTTCGGATTAAATTTAGAGACAAATTTTTTTAAAAATTCGATATTGTTTTGGAGGGATGAAAAATTCATCTGGATACGATATGTTCCGTTACTCGTTTCGTTTGAATTAGATTTTTGAAATTTTTTAAGAAAATCAAATCAAATTTATATACAAAAAGTAAAAAAAAAAAAGTGGATATCGAATTTGGAAGGATGAGAATTTCATCCCGTTCCCGTCTGATCCGATCTGTTTAGTTACTCGTTTCATTCGAATTAGAGTCTTAGAAATTTTTTCTGCAATCAAATTGAATTTAGATACAAAAATTAAAAAAAAAAAAATGGACGTCGAATTTGTAGGGATTACATTTTCATCAGGTTTGATATGATGTATTCTGTTACTCGTTTTGTCCGAATTAGAAATTTAAAGATTTTTCGAAAATCGAATATATAATTTAAAAACAAAAAATAAAAAAAATTTGGCATCGGATGAAAGATGGATCCATATTCCTTCGATCTGATCCCCGCTGTAATCTCTGTCCCCTTTTTTAACTACTTCACAATAGAACAATATTATGCAACAAATTGTAACTTCTAAGGTCACGCACAAGGGAGTCGATCCATTAGTTGTGCCTTCTCCCGAGGTGGGATTTGGGTTTTCAAATACTACACATTAACTGAAGCTGATGTTGACTTCAAAAGTGATTATTGATGCGTTAAGTAAGATTTGAAAGCTCCAATTAGAGTTGCTCTAAGGCAAACCGACTTGATGTCGAATTCTCTTTCGTTTGAATATCGTTTTCTCGTGTATTTCTTCTTTGGTTGGTATCTATAGTTACACACCTCTCTCATCACTCTTACACCTAGGGATGATAATTCCATCTTATTCGATCTGCTCTGCTACCCATTCCTTTTTGTTGTCTCGATGTAGCCCATTCAAAATCGACAAAACTGAAATTCCCAAATTTTCCGACCAAATTGAACCACCTCGAAGGGATTTGGGTCGCCTAATTAATTAATTCGGTCGTAATCGATACTCAACATATTCACCCTGAACCAATCGGTTTGATCCAATGTGTTCCAAAATTCCAACCGCGCCAAACCGATTTCATCACATTGAATAGCCCACCTTAGCCTTCAAGAGAAATTTGACATCTCTCAGTTTAAATTCAAGATCAGAGGTGAGCAGCATTAATATTTCGTAAGGTTAGTCGTAGGTATGAATACATCCTCTCTCTAGACATCATGGACCAAGTCAAATACTACGTTGAAAAGCTAGGTCATTAGGGCATTTATTCTTGCTTTTCCGAGTTTGAAAATGGTACCTAGGAGTAGATTTTGTGTCATGAAATCCTTTTCATGGGGAGGGATGATGGGATAAAGATAAGTCGATGTGACTGTAAATTGACCCGAATGTTCTAAATTATAAAAAAAAAAAAAAAGGTTACACATTGCTATTTAATGTGCACCGAGGAAGAATGACATCTCTTCTTCCGAGACATCGTATTCACGTAGTGCACTTTGATAGAGTCGTTTTATATATCATCATCACAATCTGTATAAATCACTTTTAAAACTCTCTAAATATTTTGTATAAAAATTTCAAGTTAATTAGGTACGAGGTTATAAATGTCCATCTTAATCTCATTTCCGTACAAATGACATTAATTAACTCTATAAAATGAGCAATTTAATTATATAGATGTGATGATATTTCAAATGGCGTCATCGATGTGCACTATAATTCCATACTGCATTAAAAAATATACCCGAGGTCCCGATGATTAGAAAGAATGATTTCTAGATCTACAAAAATTTGGTGTGAAATTAATCCACATTCATTGTGTGTACGCTAGATATTTTCAAAATATTTGTTCGATGTGGTTTATGTCAAAAATCTCGTGAGAAAATAAAAATCATATTCACAAGATATATGTTTAATTAGTTAATGACTATAATACAAAATTTCAAGTTGAAAGTTATAAGTAAAAATTTATTTGTCTGAGAAAATTTTCTTTTAATAATATGAAATCCAGTATAAAATTAGCATTTTTTAAAAAGTTGGTCCCATTTGTTAGCACTAATTATAAATCAACTTGTTTAGCTTATTTACAAAAAAAAGGTTAATAAATCAATCTTGATAGCAATTATGAGTAATTACTCATTTAGTTTTTTTCTTTATTTGGCCTAAAAAACAAAAAAATTTATGCTCCAATTTGTAGCCTTTTTTGTTTATTATAGCTGTAAAAACTACAACCCCAAAAGTACTTAATTCCAAGAATATCTCTATAGAATTATTAAGGACAATTTAAATATATATTATTAATAAGCTATTCTACAACATATACAATCAAATAATTTAAAATTATGATCAAGCTAGCTTATGAAAAAATACACCAAAAGTAAAATAAACAAATTTCACATGTGCGTAGGTATGTACGCCCTTCCTCTTCCGTGAATATTGATTCTATTGGAAGAAAAAAAAGTATACACGTGTATTATATACTAAACACGTATATTATATAGGGTATATTTAATTTTATAAAAAATTAAATGTCACAAAAATTCGCATCATCACTAGTATTTTTCTTCCTTATTTATTGGTTTCCCACTCAAAAGAAAAGAAAAACCTTCAAACTTCCCCCATGCTCAAACATAGCTTTTCTTTAATATAATTTTATCATGATTTGATCTTGAATCAAAATTCGTAATGGATATCCATACTCCCGTGCATAGTACAGGTGCTACGCTTAATTATAAATATTAAGTAGAGAGTTTTTATTTGTATTTTTTCTGAAATTTTGTCTAATTTTTTTATTTTCCCGACTAATCTTGATAAGAGAAATTAAAATAATTATGACCGAAAATTAAGATGTTAACTAGAAGCAAAAATTATGTAAATAAACAGATTCTTTTTGAATTATGTTTGCCCTTTTTTTGTACTATATTTAAAAGTTTGGAACATACTTTTTTCACGCCAAGAAAAATTTAGAAACTTTCAATATTTTGACAAAAAAAACTTAAAAGCAAATTGACTAATAATGAAAATAAAATATTATTCTAAAAAATAATTAATTTAGTACAAACCCGTCATAGTACTTGTGATTATTCCCGTTCCTTTTCTCCTCATTTCCGAAAAACAAGTACCCAGAAAACCTGATGATTGATGGATGAACATGTTTTGCAGTTGTTGCCCACTATTGTAAGTTTCTCCCGAAAAATCTCCGAATTTAAAATTAAATGTTAAAATTCATTTAAATTTTGTGATATTTCTGGGAAATATTTTCTGGATCCTTAGACTTTCTCTATTATTAATGGCCACAAACACCTCTTCGTCCGACTTGAGTTTTCACGAGCGTTGACAAAGTTTAAAATGCTTGACCTTGATTTTCACGAGCGTTGGCAGATTTTAAAGTGTCTGTCAAGTGCTCTAGCGCATACCTCGGGGTGATCTTCACCACATGCACCTCATGTCTCGAAACACTGAAACATGTAACTCGCCTTTTATTTTTTCAATTGATTGAACTCTAATTCTTACTTACTGACTCTTAGACGAAGCAAGTTGACAACTCAATTAAGGTTTTAAATTCGAAAATTCTCAGATATTATCAATTTTTATGGGGTCAATTCATATAGAATTTTGCTCTGATTAAAGGGATTTCTGTAAGTTGACGATAGAATTGGTTCCTCGTAGATTAATCAAGGTGTGCGTAAATTAATTTGGACACACTGAATTATAAAAAAAAATTGACAACTCAATTAAAGCACCATCTTTTTATGGAGTTTGCTTGTTCTATGGGAGGGATTGCAATACTAAATAGTAAATATGATTAGATTTAAAGTTTAAAGGGCTTATCTAATAATTACACTAGCTACTTAGCTAATCATAACTATAAAACCAACTTAAAAAGATAAATATCTCAATTCATTTAGAAATTATTTTTATACATCACGAAACCGTTAATCAAAATATTTCTCAAATAATTACAGTATTTTAATTGATTACGATCAACTACGTAAAATCATTTTCTATCACTAACGAACTTTCCAGAAGAAAAATTAATGGTCATCATACATCGATCCACGTTAAACGTTCGACTTCATGAACCAAAATTTGAGAAGAAAAATAATATATGTATTGCATGGCTTACTTGCTTCAAAATTTTATTTTTTTATTTCTCAAAATTTACTGTCTTTTAATTAATTAAGATCAGCTACATTAATCGTTTTCTTCTCGATATACATTTCAAGACGAAAAACGACACAAGGGGTATCGCACAATTTTGATTGGAGTCCTTTAATTTGCTAATATTTATAATTTGACCACCAAAAAAATGGTGCACTTCTCTTCAAAACCCTCAAAAGGTTTATTGAAGGACCAGTTAAGTACTACAGAAAGAGAGAATTCAAATCTCTAGTTTAATCCCAAAAACCAATGGATGAATTAATTCTACTAGATATCCAAACATATGCTAAAAAATAAAAATAAATCACATTCTCTTTTTAGTTCGATTCTGAGCAAGTTTTTTCAGTAATTTCAATTTTGTAAGGATTAATGTTTTTTGTTAGCAAAGAAAATAATTAATTTTATTAAACTTTGAAATGAGATTATAAATGAAAAGAATTTAAAGAACAGACTGCATTACAAAGAAAAGACAAGAGTCCCAGTAAAGACTAATGTTATAACTAAAACCCTAATATATATTATTCATTCTCGTCACATTTCATGTAACATAACCAAGTCACATTACGCGGAGGAGAAAAAAAAAACAAAATTTTACAAGAAAATGTACGGTACACACCTAAAAAATGGATAATCATCAATATCGAGATCTAGTTCTATATTTAAATTCCAAAAAAAAAAAAAATGATATCAAAGACAAAAGTCTTTGTTTTTGGAGATCTAGTTGGTTTCTTACTAACCATCGAGAGCTATTGTATATTCTCTTTTATCTCAATATATTAGCCTAGTCTTTTGCCTCTTGGATCTATCATTTCCCGATTGATCATAGACTCTTTTATGACAAAACGACGTAAATTTTATGAATAATTAGAGCTATTTAGAGACTTTCCTAACAAATATAAATCTAATTAAGTTCTAAACAGTTTTAAACACAGACAAAACTATATCGTTTCACAGCACTACAACATTGTTTCAATACATCATCCCGGTACCCGAGAACTAATGATGATGAACACAAGTAAAGGTTATGGACCAGAGATTTCAAAAAACTATGGAAACATCTTAAATCTTGGTGTTGCTTTCACAGTACCAAATATGGCAGCCTATAAAAGTTGATATAACCTTCTATCATATGTACCTTAACCTATATTAAGCATTTACATCTTTATATAACATGCATCACATGTATACTAGCAGAAGCATTTAACCTATATCAGCAAATTCTACATCTCCAGCTTCAATTCTTTCATTGAGGTCACATCATTGAATGTCTTTTTCAGCTATCTTTTTCCCCCTCTTTGAAATTCTTGTTTCCTTTGGGGTTTGTGCATATCTATTTTTATTTAAATAAAATGGGCAATCACTCCTCCAAACACATTCTTGGGTGTAACGTAAGGATCCGGGACCCTAGTACATCTCGCAATATATCTCATAGTTTTGAATGATTATGTTTTGGTAATAATTTGTGGAGAAAATGATTTGGTTTGGCTCGCACTACATCATCTTATCACATAATGTAAAATGTCATAGAGACATATGTTACGTAACTCAAATCACTAATCGAACTTTGGTCTCACAAGTAACATCAAAACGTAGGATGTTATGGTTTCGATCGCGGGCATGTTAGAAAGTGTTTTAAGAATCGAGTAACGTGAGTGACAATGCCACGAACAACATATATAAGGAAAGCCATTCATTACATCGAGTATTAGTTTCTAGGAGAGATAATGAAAATACAATCTTGTTCATTACATATACATTGTATGCAATGTGTACATATATGTTCATGTATACGTTGTAGAGAGAGAGAGAGAGAGAGAGAGAGAGAGAGAGAGAGAGAGAGAGAGAGAGAGAGAGAAGAGCGCTCTTCATGGCTACACTTTTTGGACTGGTATGCCAAAGGCCAGTGCATGGGACAGTTGCAGTCCTGGACCGCCGATCCCCTTGTACTTTTTTCCCAATCTTATTATGCAATTATAAACACACATATATATGTATATAAATGCATATATATATAGACATATATATGTATGTATAAGTACTACAACTAATATAGAAAGAGTTTGAAAATTTTCTGTTGAACGAAACAGGAAACATGATTCGTCCTATTTTTATCCGGCAAGCAAACGGGTAAACAGGAAAAAGCAGCTTCGAGTTCAAAACCAACCAGAAAGCTGGGTCAATATCATCCTCAGATTAGAAAAAACACATAAAATATGGAACAAAATAAAATGCATTATGCACAAATCCATATGTATCATAAACAAGAAAAAAAAGATGATATTAATTATGCACAAATCCATTTGGTGGAAAAACAATATCGTCTTGACGCGTAGCTTGTTTAAGAATGACCCACCAACGCCGAAATCAGTAATACGAGAGTGAGACTTGAACTCCGACCAATACTTCTTAAAGAATCGAGAAAGAGTCAGTAGAAGTTGTATCTTATCAAATGGACTTATCCAAAACGTCTTAGCTTTAGCAAATCTCGTCTCATTCGGTTGCAAGACTTTCTCTCTGAAACCAGGTACAGTATCACGAATAAAAGGCCAAAGATCTCCTACACCTTTCGGCTGGATGATGACTATCACCCCGGAATTTATCAATAGTTGATATGTTTTAAGACCAACATCCTTGGAAAATGCTAAGAATTAGGTAAAGCTGAAAAAATGTGTGAATTTTCAAAATTTTCTTTGTCTTATAGAGACAGTCCAGTAGAATGTCAATGGCAGGGACAATTTAATCAACTATTCACCTAACTATAACTAACCTAAGATAACACTAGTGGTCCCAATGTAATGTGTGGGATTGCTTGATAGCTTATCTAAACTACTACATCAAATGACACTCAAATGCAACATCAAATGATACTCAAATGGGTTTTTTATTTTTAATTCAGAAACGCCATAGATTCGCAAAGAAATTTTAATTGTATGTTCCAAAGGGATTGGGAGACACGCTATAATGTGCAACCAAATACATAGTTTTATTCATGTTTTAAGTTGTTCATAAATTTTCTAAGCTAATATAAACATAATTAAGTTCTAAACTTTTTTAAATATAGACAAAACTGCATCATTTCGTTGCACTATAACATTATTGCATTACAACATTCCGAACCCAATTCAAAAGTGAGCGATTAAACGTAGCATTAAAAGAACACAAAAAACCTTTTGGCCTAGTGGTGAAGGCCTCGAACTTAGGGGTCTACTCTCTTTAAAAATTTCAGGTTCAAAAAATTTCAAGTGGTATCAATTCTTATAGGGTTAGTATATACAAGACTTTGTCCCAGCTATAATAGATGGTGAGATTGGTCTTTCAAAAATAAATCGAAATGCGCATAAACTGACTTGAAAACTCTGAATTATAAAGAAAAAAAGAACAGAAAATATCTCATCATGTTGAAGGAGAATTTTATGTAGAAAATGTGTTTTTTGTGTAGAACTAAAGTCTTCAAGAAAATTTAACCCAAGCAAATATCAAAATTGAAGTTCCAACTAAACCAAACATCCACAAATTACTCAAGTTGATGCATTACTTTCAATGGGTGGTTAATACACTACCAAAAGCATTTAACAACAATTTAATGGATAATCAATGGCAGGCAATTGATGGGGTTGTTAGAATTAAAGGGCTTCAGCTAGCCTCAATACTCCTAGAGAGAGAGAGAGAGAGAAGAGAGAGAGAGAGGGAGAGGGGGTGTTCTAGCTAAGGTCTTGGTGGTGGGAAGAATTGCGTACCGGCGAGGAAGGCACAGAGCGGAGTAGAGTATAAAGAAGGATCAATCATCGTGACAGCAGTATTTCCGGTGGTGGTGTTGGCGGCAGCCATGGGGGTGGCGGTGGTTGTATTGGCTCCAGAAATGAAGTTATGTGGAAGTTGACCACCAACACCACCACCGACAGAGGAGCTCTCGCCGCCGTGGTAACGGCTTTCAGGGCCTTGATCGTAGAGAATTCCCTTGAAAACGCGCCCCCCGATGTTTACAGCCGTCTGATATGCGTACTGATCGTTTGCATCGTCCATTGCGCTTACTCTTACGCACCGGAATACAGCCGGGGAACTCATTTCCGGCGGAAAGTTACCCACTTCAAACCCTAATCAACCCAATAAAAATGAGATTAAAATCATAACTAATTTTATCATAAAAAAATAAACTAATTTAAGAAATAAATATAACAGAATGATATGAATTTTGTGGTCTTTCACAGAAAAAACATAATTATATTCAATTCTTTCGTATGGAAAAAATTTGTTTGTAGATAGTCTTTGTAAAAAGCATATTTCTTTACGTACTAATTATTTTCTGATTTGAAAGGTTTTGTATATACTTCATGTGAAAATTCGGCTGAAACCATATATTCCCCTTATTATTAATTCGATTTCTAATTTCTTAACCAAATAAGAATCTTCTTCTTTCAAGAAAATGGACTTGGGATTAGGAACGAACAATGAATGAAAGCGGTCGAGAATTCAAACATATCCCTTAAGAGAATCAACTCGAAGATACGGGTTTGATTCCTGTAAGAGATATGTATGAATTATCGACTACTTTTAATCAGTATTTATTTCTGAATGCTCGCTCGTTTATATCGATAGAAAAGGTGGTCTGAAAGCTTCAAGAAGACGAGACCCATATCATTTATACCTTTACAAATACAATCTTTGATAGAAAAACAAAAAATGATTAAACAATTTTATCCAAAAGTCTCAATATAAATAACATTTTATGATTCTTTCAATTCGATACAAAATACTCTGTAGATTGTAATTCTAAAAATTCTAAAAATATTACTACCATTTCATTCCGAATGAATTTTTCTTGAAAGTTGTTGAAAAGGGTGATACATACAAATATCATACAAACATATATCGTCAGGTTTACTCAGTAACAGTAGTTTAGAAGGAAAAAAAACCAAGGAAAAAGGAGGTGGGTAGATAGATTAGATAACTATGAAGTATGAAGGTGGACTTAGCTCCTCACACGCAAATGATACAGAGATTTATATTCTCCCTCATTCTCTCTCCCTCTCTCTCTCTCTCTCTCTACAAGAATTTTCAATCCACAACCCCATCAAATCTTTGGAGGTTTTTTTTTTTTTTTTTTGTGCCACCAAATTATAATCTTTGTTTGTATTGAAAACAACAAGTGTGAGAATTTTTATTACCTGACAAAGTAGTGGGTAAACGACCACTCTCTCTCTGCCTTTTGGTAGGATTAATCTGCTCTCCTCCTCCTCCTCTTCCTCCTCCTCCTCCTCCTCCTCTCATCATCAGACTCAGCTGCTGTTCTTGATTCTGGTGGTGGTGAGGTTGCTGCTGTTGTCTTTCGCGCCTTCTAGAGGCGGGAACCCACGTGCTCTTCACGTGGGTTTGACAGGGAAGTCCTCGGCTCTTACAACAAGTCCGGCACCGGAAATGCACGCAGTCTTTCTTCGCTTGGTTTCCGCAGTCTTGGCAGTTCATACCCCCTCCTTGTCTCATCTCTCGAACCCCCGATCTAAACCGCTCATCATCTGGTGTGTTCTAATGGATATGATGATGATTGTTTCAAAACCCTAATTGTGGATCTCGACAAAAACCCAGGTTGAAGGAGGTGTAATTTGAAGAATTCGGAAGGTTTTTTGGGAGAGAGAGGTGGATTTAGCTCAATTTGAAGATGGTAAAAGAGAGAGAGACAGAGAGATCTGGGGGTTTTGTTTGTGGGTTTTAGTGGGTGTGGGAGTGAGAGAGTGTTGGTTTTGGAGTGTAGTGATGATGATCAGTGTTTCTCTCTCTGTTTGGGGGTTTTGCAGCTTTTTTGAAGGAGAAAGTTTCGGAATTTTTTAGGGCAAAACCAACGATCTTTCTCCTTACCTTGACTTCGTCCCCCCTTCAATTCTCTGTCTTTGTTTTCGATGCATTAAAGTCACTGCCCTGCAACGCCGCCATGACCCCCTCTGCAACCTCAATTTAAGACAACCAACAGTACTCCTCTTCCTTCCCCCCTCTCTCTCTCTAGAACTCTCTCCCTAGAACATACACAGTCACACACACATACTCTCTCTCTGTCCCTCGAACACCCCCACACACTCTCTCTCTATCTTGTGCTGAAAAATCTAATTCTTTCTACACCACTTGTCTACAGTTCTCTTGCAGTTGCAATAAATCACAATCTAAAAGAAGGACATAATCTAGGCCGTTGAGTATTCATCGAAGGGTAATTTTGTGTCCACGTGTCAAAGCACCAGCCTTTTTTTTTGTTATTCGTCCTTCCACCGGAAAACACGTTCGACTTTTTTTTTTGACCGTTCGGGTAAATTTATTAATTAAATAATTTCCGATTATGTACCGAAAAAGGAAATAGGAAACTCACATGCATCACCCAATAATAAGGTTAATCAAACGATTGATAAGGGTCACTGTCATGATTAGTCTCACAGCCCGTGATCTTAGTACAGATAATTTCGCGTGGTTCAATTCGATTCATTCCTTTACCTGTCTTATTTGGATTTGAATTTTGACAATTTTTTTGAAAATCCTTTTTGTACTATATATTTTGCAATTTTGAGAATTTTGTCGGGTTCCATTCGATTCAATTCGTTTTGCTACCTGCCCCATTGGGATTGAAAATCCGGTGATTTTTCAAAATTAAATATGTAGCATACAAAAATTCTCCCTCCAATTAAGATTATGCAGAAATTTATTTGACCTTTCAAGTTTGGCTTCATAATTGACGAGTGAAATATAAAAGTTCACATGAAATTTTATTAATTTCAGAGTACACGAAAAACTAACAAGCTATCTACACTCTTTCCGTCACTCTACTCGTGTGTATAGAAGTCGGATGCTGAGCATGGATGCTTACCTTCTTCGTTATTAGAGAGATCCACAGTTGATAGGCTGAACTCGATCAGTTCATGAGCACACGAACCGTAGATTTAGTTAGACTGCAAGCTCCCTATACTCCTCTCACCCATCCTCCCCCACTCGTGCGTGGGAGGGCCGCATGCTAAGAAAGGGTTCTTACATCTCAAAAAAATAGTGGGGGGAAAGTGTTGCTAAAGAAGAATTTTTTATATTTCCATCTGTAAGAAGGTTGTTATCAGTGTTAACAAGTCAAAAGATTGTTGCAAGAAGAGAAAAATTTGTCGTTCATTTTTCATACATAAATTCAGGATGAAAATGTCGTTGCTTTTCTATTATCAGCGACTTGGAGCTAGGATCAACGTCAATAGGTTTGTTACGTACTTTCTCCAACAAGATATAACAACGCTCGTTGAAGTTGCTCTTATAGCTAAAAATAACTTATTGTCGCATTGAGCTTTTAACTCTCAAATAATTTTTTGAAAAAAGAAAAATTAGTAGTGACTGTCTTGTCTCCGAATTTTTTGGGTTAAAGCCTAATATTCCTCCTCATTTCTTTTGCCAATTATTATCTCTTTGACTTTATTGTAAGTGCATGAATTCGTTTAAAGTAGAAAATCTATTGTTTGACTTCAATGTAATAATTCTTCCATTAGTTTTTGGGCTAATTATTATGTGCATGTATGTTCATTTTCATTTTTTTTTTTTTTGGGGTTGTCCTAAACATTGTTAATTAGCAATTAGTAGTAATCTAATAGCTAGTTTTATAGAGTAAATTACATTGATCTGCCCTATAGTTTGAGAAACTACTATGACCTCACTTGCTTTTCAAATTATTGTGTATATGTTCATTTTCATCTAAACATTGTTAATTAGCAATTATTAATAATCTAAGAGCTAGTTATATATGGAAAATTACATTGACCTCTCTTAAGATTTTTGATAAATACACTAACCTCCCATGTAGCTTAAAAAACTACTCTGAACTCGCTTACTTTTGAACCAATTATGCAGTTACTTCTCCTACCGTTAAAATTAGTCAAACGTTTGTTAGTTAAGCTATTGAAACTCCAAGTTCGGAACTATGACAAAACAAGTTGTATCATAATTTCTATCACGTTCAAAATAGTTTATAGTGAATTTGTCAAATTTTTCTAAAATCAAGACGCAAAAAGAGCTTTGAGAGTTTGTTCGAGTATCAATTTTAGTAAAATCTAAAAAATTTAATGACAAATTTCTTGGACGTAATAGAAACTATGTTACTGTTTATTTTGCTTAAAAATATCTCGAACATAAAGTTTCAATAAATTTCACAACGGTGCTTGATTAATTTTATAAGTATAAGACGTAATTGCATAATAGTTCTAAACAATCAAGGTTGAAATAATTTCTCAAATTACAAAGAGGCCCTTATATTATTTAGAAACCTTAGGGAGATGTCAGTGTAATTTACCCAGTTATATATTGTTTGATTTTGAAAAAACTTTGTCAACTAAGGACATATAATTAATCCCATGGGCAAAAAAAGGAGCTATAATAATAAATCCAAATAATTGTACAGTACGGACTAATGGCGGCCCAAATCCAGTCGTACGTTACTAATCAAAAGTTATTACTACGAGAAAAATCAATAATTTGTAATTACCAAAAATTATACTTTTTTTGGGGCCCGAGGCCCTAGCCCTAGGCCTTCTTTCTGCTGCCTTCCTTCTGCTACTCGATCCTCTCCCCTTATCTTCCAACATCCAATGCTGCACAATAATTTAAAAATAAAATTCTTTCGTCCCCAAAACATCCCGAATCTAAAATTAATGAATTAGATTCACTCGAGCGTATAGTTTTTCCAAATCAAAATGAAATTGATCTACTAATTTTGAGTTTGGGAATGCGTTTTGAAAAAAATTTCTGAAACTGTAACACTCTAAAGGAAAAGTCTATTTTTCAAAAATTTAAAATTAATGGATTAGATTCGTTTGAGTGTATAAGTTTTCAAATTCAAATGAATCTTAACCCTTGATTTTGAATTTGGTAATAATTTTAGGTTGGGTTTTTAGGACTGTAGCACTTTTCTAGTAAAAAAGATCCAACTTCGCTGTAGTTTGCGTTTTTGCAGATCGTGAAAAATAGTGCAATCTTGATCATTCATAACGAGAATCATATTCCAGATTTAATAAAAAAAAGGGTCGATAAGAATTTATGAATCTTAATTATAATGTATTTAAACTATTGAAAATATTGTAGTTCAAGTGCAGATTGCGAGAAATAGTGCAATCTTGATCGTCTATCTCCATAATCAACTGTTCATATTTGTTAATATTCGGCTATTGTATTTGGGCTCTTTCGGTCCACAAGTATACCCTTGTATGATTTTATCTGGACAGTCAAGACCCGTAGGTGATTAGGACTTTGCCTTCAGATGTATTTTTTAACTTTTCGTTAGAACTCCTTTCCTTTTTTCTTTCTTAACAAATTATTATTTTTGCCGATAAAATAAAAATATGATTTTAGACTTCTTAATAAATTTAAACTATTTAAAAACACTTTTTGAGGATTGAGATTGCTAGGACTACTATTTCTTGCAGTTTGCGCTTGGACAGCACAAAATTTAATTTTAATAAAAAATAAAAAAGAAATAATGCGCATATTTGGCCTAAATTTTGTTCCTTTCTTTTTACCATTGTATCCTTGTGTAAATTCTTGTTAGATTCGTGTGAATTTCTTTTAATAAATCGTTCTTTTCAACAAGTAAAATTTTGTAAAGTAAATTTTTTTTTGATTAAACGAGAAAGAAATTACTAAGAAGTAAAAATTTTGAATTATAATTTTTTAATTGCTCATATCGAGACGAACCACTACATTTAATATTTTGACAAAAAGCTAAAAATTCCTTATAGTTTAATCAAACTCACTCTTAAATCCATAGACTTAATACTACTACTATCTTTCAGTAGCTCGTGACGAGTCAATTTCTTCCATTCTGAAATGTTTCTTTTTTCTCAGCAAAATAAAAGAATTTATTAATCTTCAAAAACAAGGTTACAAAAATTAAATAAAATCGAAACATGCTTTGGCATTACGGGAAACAACAAATCTCAACTAGCTCCATTTGCGAAATGCTCATGTATGTTATAACTACAATTTTGTGAAATGTTTTTGTTCAATTTTGGTATCCACATACATTGTTACAAAATACGAAAAAACTTCCGACGAGTACAAAATAGTTTTTGTGGAAGAGGAGCTTGTTAGAGTTGGAATCCGAGAAAACCTTAACTCGTTGAACACGTCGATGTTAAATATTACGATGACAGATCATCGACGTGATATGTACAAGTCGTGCTTTCGATTAACAAAGTTCCACGAAACATAATAATGAATAAATTTCACTTTTTTCCGTTATTCAGAGTTCGACGCGTTAATATCCGTGGCTAGTGCTTTTATCTTTTTGGGGTGGCAGAGAATCACTTGACTAAAACCTAGGTTTGAGTCCATGTTATTATGTCACTAAGCTTTTTTATTAAAAAATATATATCATAGTAGGTAATAAAAGTGAAAATTAACTTCTAGGAGTAGCTAGTACTTATGAAACTTGTGTAAGCTCATGGCCCTACTTTAGGTGAAATAATGGGTTTAGGGATCTACTTTAGGCAAATTGTATATATTGTCCCTGTAAATGGAACAAGTTTTTTTTATTATTATTTTTTATAATCGAGGTATCCGGTAGTTTTGAAATTACTCTCAACTCAATGTCGACAAGTCCTTAGAGTCCTAAATTTAATTACCGGACAGACATCCGGTGGCCCTAGTGATTGATTCTGGAGAAATTCGATATCGTGAACTTAGGGGGCAAGCCCCTCCTTAGTTACCATGTTTTCTTCCACTATATATTCATTATAATAATCGATCGACCCGAGTAAGTTTATTTAATTAAATGTAAATTTAGAGCATTGTACTATATATTCGTTTCAATTTCAATTTCTACTTCTATTTTTCAGATAAATCATTCCAAAACTCAAACATTTTTTATTTTCCCTCCCAAAAGTTAACCTTTTTTTTAAAACTCTTGTATATAAATATGCAGTATTGATCTTCTTTTGAAAGTATTGTGAATATCTTTTAAATGGTATTAGTTTTTTTTTTAAAAAAGGCTAAATGTATAAACAAAACTATCATCCTGAAAATTAGAGGATCGTCGTCCATTTTCTACTTATTTAACAGAGGCTCTCCTATTAAATATTTCCAAAATAGAACTTATACCCCTAAGTTTTAAAAGTTATGACATCTCTCCCCCTGCAAAATTCTATATATAGACCCCCTAAAATCTCTCATTCGTTCTAATACTTTGACAAGTTTTCAATTTGGACCTATCATTGCTAAGTGTAGAATTGATTATATATGTACCAAAAATATTCCCAGAGTGTAATAGTTTTGTATACTACATGGACACTTTATTTTTTTCGAGACAAAAATAACGAAGAAAAATGCATAAAAAAAAATCAAACTATGTTATGTTACATTCTTAAAAAAAATGAAAAAAATCAATCTTTTTGGTAATAGTGCTGCAGATTCAATATTATGTCCTCAAATTGATGTTGAAATTTATATTGTAAACTTTTTAGATGAGTATTTTTGTAAGCTTATTATCGTTCATATGTTTAAGTTTCTTGATCGGTCTTCTCTTTTTTTTTTTGGAGTCAGGACGACCGCGACAAAAAAGAAATTATAATGGTTGGTCAAATATTGTCCCATAATTTACATTATATTTAACCTACAAAAAAAATATCATTTTAAAGTACAAAATATCATACTGCATGATGTGCACAACATCATCTCTAAGTCGTCCATATACTATGTTGTAAAGTGCACCGAAAGATGTAATTTGTGTCAAAACGGCTGATTGATCAAATACTATCTAACTATTTAGACAATATTTCAACTAAAACATAATCTTATTTTGATACATAATATTATTTTTTACTGTATGATTTGCACAATAGCATGCTCGATCAATTCGTTCATCTACTATGTTGAAAAAGGGTCACCAATTTTTATCGTAGGACCCACCAGAAGCAGTGATGGCCCCACCACAAATACATACGTCGGGAGGAGAATGGTGAATGATTGCACGGTTTCCTATGATTATGTCCGTCTCTCTCTCTCGAGCCTTGTGCATTCTTTAAACACCCAGTTGACCTTCCCTCTTTATTAAATGACCAATCGGACCGAATACTACCAAAAACCCCTTTGTCTTTTTTCTAATTACTAATAAAATAACCAAAACCTAAAGAAAAAAGTTATTTTCACAACTCAACACTTTGAGTCCGAAGGGATAGGTCAAAAACCAACCCCGTGATTTAGAGATGCGATGAAGATTGAAGAATGTGGAGAACACATATATCCATATTGATTCAGCGGTGTAACTTTTTAAAGTAATGCTATGAATACAGACGGTTCAGACACATCCAGATATAGATGTGTTCGAAACTATTGGATGCACGTGAGACCCTTCATAATTCAAAGAACTCACGTGCATCTAACAAGATGTCTTCGGATATGTTCGGGCCATCTGTGTACACAGACTTTCTAAACTTTTTATGGGTATATAAGTCTCAAGTGTTGTTTATGGTTTGCGCACGTTAGAGTATTCAAGTTTTCTGAAAGATGGAAGACTTATGTTAATATGGGTTTGGCCCATTTGCCATACACCAATGCCCGTTCGAATTGGTTTGGGACTCAAGGCTCGTGGGCATGTGGTTCGAGCTCAAGTTTGTATTGAACTTGGCCTGGCTTGATTGAGCTTGGACTTTGGGCCTTGGTGTTGTAAGGACCCATAATCTAAATTTAGTGGTAAAATATTTTTGTATATTAAAAATTATAACTAAAGATTTTTTTATGTTTAAAATTTTTAATTTCGAGTGCTTGTAAATTTTTTCGAATGTCTATTTTCAATCATTAAAATCATCATGCGTGTTTTAATATTGCATATTAAAATTACGTATTATCTAGTTATACTGTGCATGTACATACATGTTGCATACATATACATAATCCCTCCGCGACATGGTCACCATCACACCCTAGCATTCTCCTCTATATCATGGACCTTTTCACACTTTGGCATTTCCCATCATCTTTCTATGGGATCACGACACCTGATTATGCTCCACCAACATCATTTCCCTCACACCTAAAACTTACTGTAGAAAACCCCAAAACTACTCTCTCCCATGGTTTGCTGCAAAATCATAGTAGGTTTAGGATTCCTTTACCAATGACAACCTTCTCTCCTTCTCCATTATATTTTCTTTCATTATAGCTCGTTTCCTTCCTCATAGAAAACATCTGTCACTTCTCCTCCCTCTATCCACCCCTTACTCCACTACAAGCCCCCCTCCTTCTATCTTCTCCTTTTGTAGCAACATACAATGCATATGTAGTGCTTAGATTGAGCCCCATCTCTTGAAGCTTTGGCACTAGGGTTTTATCTAGTTTTCATCTCTGACCTCACTTTGCTTCATTCTTTGGTTGTATTGCACCTGATTAGTGTCAGCTCTTCGGTGCATTACCTTGCATTATGATAGCACTTAAATTGCACATTCTTCTTATTCTTGTGAACTGACGGCTATCGCTAGGGTGTTAGCCCCATTGCCTCCTTTTGACCCTTGCTCGGGTCAATGACAAGGTTGTTGCGGGAGTGTTCCCCCTCGTAGTCCTCAGGCTTCCCCCGGGGGGAGGAGGGGGGGGGGGGGCAACGTTGCCACCCCAGGCTTGCATTACTCGGGTCTCGACCACACAGGTCTTGATCATTGTGAGTTTGGTCACCATGGGTCTCGGCCACTGCGTGCTCAACCTTGAGTTGTCACATCGGTCAAAAGTATTTCCATCAACTTTGATCCCTTGAGTTGTTACATCGATCAAAAGACTTTCCATTAACCTTGACCCTTTTAGATGTCACGTTAGTTAAAAGACTTTTCATCAAACTTGACCACTTCAGTTGTCACATCAGACCAATGACCCAATGAGTTGTGATATCAGTCAAAAGGCTTTCTATCAACCTTGACCTCTTGAGTTATCGCATCGGTTTCTTCAAACGTTTGAGTTGTCACATTAAACTGCTTTGACCCTTTGCGCCTCTTTAGACGCTTTGGGCTCTGCATCACCTCGACTTTAGTGGCCTTTGACCCCCGTAGCCTAAGTTTAGCCCTACGACCAACCGACCCCTGCAGCTTGGGCTTGGCCCCCAAGGCTTGGGCTCTAGCTAGCAGCCCCTGACCGTCGCAGCTTGGGCTCGATCATGCGGCCCCTGACCCCCACAAGCTCGGGTTTGACCTCGCAGGTCTCGATCTCTGTGGCCTGGCTGGGCCCCTGACCCCCGCGACCGTCGACCCCCGTGGCTCATCCCTTATAGCTTTGGCCCCCGACTCCTGTGGCCTTGTCTCAGCTTGCGAGCCTCGTGGCCCAAGTTTCATAGGTCCAAGTCTAGTGGGCTTAACTCTTTTGGTCATGAGCTATAAACTATAATAATACCCGTTAGTTTCTATCAGAAGCCATGAAGGCTGCCATGAAAGCTACCAAAATGATTGGGGGACAAAATTAAGAGGAAGAAAGGAAAAAAGATCCAGTGTAACATGCTCAACTTGACACTCGATTTTAATCGTCCGTTAGAAAATAAATGCAATAAATGATTAACTTAACAATTAAAAAAAATTAATTATTTTAAATAATTTATAAAATTTTATTAAAATCTAGGTTATTACATAGTACAATGAGTGTAGTAGCAATTTAGGGTAAATCACTTGAACAATCAACATAGTTTGGTTGGTGTGTCAACTTGGTCCCTATAATATCAAATGAATCGATTTGACCTCTCCATTTATGTTCTGTTCCAAACAAGTACAATTGATAACTTTGATCGGTGTTTATTAACGGAAAGAGAACGGTTGACCCTTTCTGAAGGATAAATAGGTAGCTTCATGGTTTCTCCTTTCGCCTTTGAAGCACCAATCTTGTCATTCTCAAAGCCACCCTTTTCTTCTATCCCTTGATGCTTGCCTTCGTCCCACCACTGACTCATCTATCTCATCCAATCCTTCAATTTCTTCATCCTCTGCAAATCCTGCCCCCTCTCCCTCCCAAAAAATGTTAAGAGTTTATTTACGCTATTGAAGTTTTAATTCAATTGTTAACTTCTCATTATATTTAAATTGCCTAGTATTTCTCATTATCGTCTATCTAGGACTAGTCTCGAACTATTTGGGTCTGAAACTTACCATTCATAGTTAGAATATGACCACAATTCTCTAACCACATTTCTCATTTCGACAAGCCTAACATTCTGTTAGACAACATGCCCGTGCTCAAGAACACTTTATTTGTTGAGGGTGAATGAAAAGGGGATCTACTATCACCCCGATTATGTCTATTCATGTTGACTATACCTGGATTTGTTTATTTCCTTAGATTTCGATATGATACCCGAGGGATTAGTATGTCCCCTTGAACGATAATAAACTTGTCCTACTCCTCTTCCATTCGTATCGTATCTCTCTTTTATGTGTCTTTCTATTTATAGAAATATCTTTATTAGTTACGAAAATATCATTCATCTACCCATATTCACCTTCCTGAAAAATACTCAAACAATTTTTTTATAATTATTTACTTGCCTATAATAATTCTCTTCTACAATCATATAACTCTCGTACTATATCTCACATATTTTCTAAAAAAATTATCCGCTAACTAGTGGTCTAACCGGTTCGATTTGGTCCGATTTAGTATATTTTTTGGGACCGAACCAATTTTTCGGTTTGAGAATTCTATAAATCAAAACCGGACCGGTTACACCAGTTTGGTTTCAATTCGATTTGATCCGGTTTCAGTTTTTGAGCTTTTGGACGACATTTCGGACAATTTCAATAAGTAATTGAGCAACTAAGATATGGTCATGCAATTCCACATAGCAACTACGCATATACTCATGCAATTTCAATAAGCAACATATGAGATATGGTCTATACAAACACAATTAAAAAAACCTGGTAGTCTGGTAGATTGTTGGTCTAACATATGAGATATGAGTTCTTCTTGCTGGTAGATTGTTAGTCTAACCAAGTAACTATTTCAATTGGATTTTTTCAGAAAATCCATTTCTAAAACCAAAAGTAAAACATAATATATATATATATATATATATAATTATATATATATTAATACCTCAATCGGTCTGGTCCGGTCCGGTCTGGATTTTCAGCCCCTTAAATCGTAAACCAAAATGAAAATCTAGTTTTTCAAAATTTTAAAATCGAAATCGGACCGGACCGATTTTTGAGCTCTTTAAACTACCGGTTCAGTCCGATTTTCCTGTCCGGTTCGATCCGGTTCTCCGATTTTGAATTTTACCCCATCACTAACAAACGAGCGTCAGGATAGTTCATAGTTTTTCTTTCAAAGGGAGATCAAAAAATGTGGAAACAAATCATATGGTAGAGATTAAAGATGCCTCTGCTCATGGATAAATGTGGCCCTTTTTTCCCAGAAAATTGTAGGGTTTTTTTGTGGGGTAGGGATTTATTTCCAGTATGTGCTCACACATGGAGGGTTTTGATCTTGAGAAAGTCTGTGTACACAGACTTGTGTACACAGATTTGGACACAGATGTGTCCAGATCTGTGTACACAATCTATGTACCTAGCATTGTTCTTTGATCTTTTTGTGATCTGACGCTATTCTCTTGGTCCTTCTGATTTTTAGAAATGTTTGGGAGTTAATTATTTTTTAAATTATGAATTTTTAAATAATAATAAGAATATATATTTGGATGATAATACAGAAAATAGAATGTGCATAAAAGTTGTGTGTAAATTTATATAAAGAATAAAAAAAATTCATCCGAAAGTAATTCTGGGATTATTCATTCTCTAGTTCATTTCTTTGATAATGTGCTTTTAAACACAAAAGATGAAAAATTGCTCAATGCAAAACAAAAAATGCCAGCTGCCAAACGCCCCTTACTTTATAAAAAGTTTCTTTTCCAAAATAGAAAAAAACCCAATTTGGACCAAAACTTTAGGATCCAGAAGTTTCCAAAATATTTTCTGAAAATGTTTTGAAAATTTGTTTGGAAAATTTTTTTCCAAACATTTTTATTTTTTTTCTAAACAACTTCATCTCTCTATAAAAGAAGAGAGAGAAAGAAAGCACCTTGAAGATGCCAAAAAAATTTAACTCTCAAGAGTTAAATATTTTTTGAAACACTTACACCAAATAACATCTCAGAGTTTTTTTTTCTAAAAATCGTTTCAGAAACACCCAACCGAACACAACCTGTTGTGTGCCGGATGAATTACCAAGAAAAAGAAAGAGAGAAAGAAAAATGAACAGAAAGAAATGAAAATAGATTGATCCAGAAGATCGATCCTAATAATTTTCGAATAATTCTTTTTCACACATATTTTGTGTTCGGTTATTATCTTTATTTTTTGCCATAAGTTTTGTATATATTTTGTTTTTATAACATGAGTGTCTTTTTGTATATATTTTGTATATATTTTGTGGCCGGGACACGAATTCTAATTAAGTCGACACCCGAGACTGTTCTAATCATATGCTATCCACGACCCCAAACGAAGAGAGGAGAAACTAGAAAGGCTAACAAGACACTAATCAAAATACAAAAAAATGAAAATAAAAATACCAGCAAACAAGTGTCACATACCACGAAAATAGTCGTATTTACAATATTCTATGAAATCATTTGTTTTTTTGTTCACCCCTATATTGAAAAACACACACACTGGCATATGTTTATAGATTGTAATAAATATCTATAAAAGGAAAGTAAATTAAGCTCACATGTCAAGTTCGTAAGGACATGGTCACAACACAAACCCAACCATCCTTTGATGTTTCTTTTTGAAATCGTCTCCTTATCTGCAGTTTCATAGAAAATTGGACCGGTTTAGTTTTGACTTTTCGAGCTCCTATTCCCGATTCGTTTCGATGATGAAACGGTTCGGTTTGTAGAATTCATGGACGAGATCATTCACATAAAACGTGATGTTGATTGAATATAATTTCAAAGTACATATATCTCGAAAAATGAGAGACTAATACCAAATCAAAATTTATTTATTTAAAATGAATACATTTCGATATTGGGACTTGCCTTAGGTAGCCTGTCTGAGTGGATCAAATCGATTCTACCTCCTCCTCCAACTTACATTGGTTTCTTGTTCTGATCTTATGGCTGTATAGTTGTTGGGTCTTAAAATTTAAGCTGTTAGATAGAGGTTTAGCTTTATGATAAGCGACCTCTCATGTGTAGCCATGATCTTCTCTACAAGTTGACTAAATACGTGTAAATATTTAATGAGTAGCTAGGCACTGAGTTTCGAATACATGATCGATTGTCTGCTCTGATATCATATTGCATTGTTAACCATCACTTTTAAGCTGTTAGAGAGAGACATAATTTTATTATTTATATTATAAAAAGGCTCTATTTGACGTTCCGGTTCTAATTTCGAGGAGAAGGAAACACATTCTTTTATGGATCTCTCTTTACGCTATATGATCTCTTACCCTAGGAGGCCTTCCTCTAGTAGTAGGTTTTTTCCGATTCATTCAAAACTTGATCGAAGAATGAGCGGGTATTGAAAAAGCAATTGTGTTGATAGCATGATTTTTGATTGACTTGATTATTTATATAGGCTCCATTTGGTCTAAGGTAATTATTGACTTTTTAGATTGTTTGAACCAAAAAAGATTAAGAAAGGATTTATGACTTGTTCAAAAGACAAAATTACCATCATAAGCCAAACAAAGGAAGCCCAAATAGAGTTAGTTTCAAGAGTACTTCCGTTATTATATCTCACAAGTCAAATGGAACTCTGCATGAAATACAGTCACCATACACCAAAAATAATTTAATCCAAACGGGTTTGAGTAGATTAAATTAAATTCTACTTGAGGCAATGTAATTCAACAATTATCAGATGCCAAATAAACCCATGTATAATCTTGACGAGTTCTACACCATAAAAATTTCTTTCATCAAAATAAATTCCAAAAATTCGAAATTAAATCTGTTAAATTTTCTCCAAACTGTAGGGGATGTGGTCCCAAACCCAATCCTGCCAAAAAAAAAAGGGGTTATATTTAGGTGGGTCCAATTGAAAAATAGAATGGACCCCACAAATTTTTTCTCCCTCCATGTGAGGGACATGATCATAAAAATTGAAAGTAATAATGTTTTTATTTATTAATTTTTTTTGAAATTTTTATAGACTGGTGTAATATAGACCATATGTAGGTCTCCCTTTCATCATGTTATTATTGGTGTATTGCCCATTATCACAAAAAAACACTCAAAGTCACGTGCCTACCCACCCACTTTTCACAGCCCTAAAGATATGTTAATTGGTAAGGCCTTAGGACTCTACAACTGTCCTTAGGGATAACATTCATGGCCAAAAAAAAAGAAAAAAACCTCTTGTCGTAGTAAATTCTATGGAAGATTTCCTAGGCTAATTGATACTATAATTTGGAAACAGCCAAACATTCCCTTATGGTGTTCTAAGTGAATGTAATGAGTTTCCTTTTTGATAATGGACTCGTAGCCTAATTATTTTGAATTCATGAATGAATTGCCTATGGTTTTTACACTAGGGTGTAATCACTACCGGCGTACCATCCGACCACCGTATCAGCTTATTCTGGATAGTTTTGGACGATATCGGTTGGTATCGTATCGGTCAATAATTTTTTTTTTTTTTTTTGAATTTCAACTAATAGTTTTTTTTGGTAATTAAATATAAGTTGAGGCTAAAATCATCGTCTTTTGTGTTTTTTGTGATTTATTTTTAAGTTGTGAGATTTATTTTATATGTCAATTGTGATTTTTTGTTAAAAAATACTATTTAAGAAATGTATATTAATTTTAGTGATATATCCGAAATGGTAAGTCGATATACACTGATACCAGTACATACCGTATCAATAACAAAATCGATACGCTAGCCGATGCGAGATTGATAACATTGAGTTGATCTGGTATTTTGGTGGGTCATGATTGGGCCAAGCTCAATGAAACAAAAAATTTAAAATTTAAAATAATTGAAAAAGTTAGGCCATGAATGGGTCAAATCCAAAGTAAAGACTATAAGTTACCATCTAGTAATAAATTATATTTAGTAAGAAATTGATAGGTCAATCGAAAATATACAAAAATTAACAAATTCAAAAATTTAAAAATGAAAAAAATACAAGGCTCATTCTAGTGTCGGTCCGGACTGGTTTTTAAGACCATAAAATGGAAACATAATTGATCGTTAGAAAAATCGAACCAAACCAAACCGATTCGAACTAGTTAAAAAATCACACTAAATCGTCAATTCAGTGCGATTTTACAATTTTCACTTACACCCCTACATAAGAGTGTTTGTCTCAAGGATAGGATTAGGTTTTTGTTCGGTTAATAGTTTTGACCGGCTTATTGGGCATGTTTAATTGTCGAATTGTTTTTTAAATAATTAAAAATAAAGATTAATATGCGAATTATATAAAAATATTGGATTATAGGTACCTAATGATATGTTAGTGGAAGGGTTAGGACTCTAACCTGTCCTTAGGGAAACATTCGTGGCAAAAAAAAAAGAAGAGAAGACATCTTGTTGTAGTAAATTTTATGGTAGATTTCATAGGCCAATTGATACTATAATTCAGAAAGAGCCAAACATGCCCTTAGTGGGTTCTTCAAGTAATTGTGATGTGCTTCCTTTTTGACAGTGGCCTCTTAGGCTAATCATTTTGAATTGATGAATGAATTGCATGCGTTTTTTACACTGTATGAGTAATAGTGTAATCGGTCCGATTTCATTTGATTTGCTGGAAAACTCAAAACAAATTGAAGTTTTGGATTTAAAAACGTAAAAATCGAAAACCGAACTAAACTATTTTGGTTCGTTTTTGGTTCGGTTTGTTGGGAAAATTTGGACCGAATCAAGATTTTTTACTTATACATGTAGAAATCGAAAACCAAACCAAACTAATTCAGTCTGATTTATTCGGTTTTGGTCTGATTTTATTATATTTATTATTGATTTGGTGGGCCACGATTGTGCTGAGCTTAATGTAACAAAAAAAATAAAATTTTTCATTCACAAATAAGAAGTTGGGACGTAAAAAATATGAGTTATCACCTCGTATGGAATTGATCTTCAATCATTCAAAAATAGCAAAAATGAACAAGTTCACAAGTCCCGGAATGAAAAAAAATATAAGGCTCATTCTAGTCTCGGTCCGGTTCAGTCCAAACTGGACTGGTTTTCAAGACTGTAAAATCGTAAACTTGACCAAACCGAGCTAATTGGAAAATGAGACGAAACCATCGATTCGGTTTGATTTAATTTTTCAATTTTCGCTTACATTCTTATGCAGGTATATTTGTCAAGATAGGATTAGATTTTTTGTGTGGGTAATTGTTTTGTTTGGCTTATTGGGCATGTTTAATCATCAAATTATTATTTAAAATAATTTAAAAAAGAAGATTAATATGCAAGTTATACGAAATAAGAAACATGGGATTAGATGTACCGTATCTAATTTCAGTGTGATAAAAAACAAAGAATTATTTTTAATCATTGGATATGAGAGAAATAATTTTAAAAGGAATCTCTTACAATAACGTTGTTTTGACGCATAACACACCATGTTGTGCACAATAGGATTCTCGATTCCCGTTGGGTCTTATCTTGAACTCTACTTTGCTCATATGATTGTTTGGTTTTGTACATTCAATGTGGAAGATTCTTGAAACTAATTTACTCATTATATCTATTTCATACGATTTCGTCTTATTTATCGAATAGACATCTAATTTTGTTTGATCGATGTCACTAAATCCTTAACTTTGTTGACTGAATTGATATATTACTTTTTAATAGTGAGCTATATTTGGCTTAAAATGAACGAATCGAGTCATCGAAATGAAATAAAGTAGGACCTCAAGATTGAGCTGTCTTGAATAGTACATCACGCATATCGAGATGCATGTGACATCACAATCGCGACATCAAACATGCTTATTGGGTCTTATCTTGTGGTCAACTTTAGTGATATATATGAATCTTTGGTTTTGTATATTCCATGTCTGGAAGATTCTTGGTAAAAAAATAGTTTAATCCCATTATCTAAGTCACAAGAATCATTCTATATTCCAAATTAAGTGGATTTATGCTCTAATTTTGTCTGATAAATATCAAAATTTCTTTTCAGACGCCCAATCTTACAACTGGCAGAAAAAGTTGGCTAGGACTGTCACATGTCATTTTTAGAATAATATACAGTACTTTCGAGCATTATTTTTATTTTTTTTGTACAAATTTAAAGACTTAACTGAAATATTGGTGCAATAAGAAAAAAAAATTACACAATTGTTTTATATTTTGATTCAGAAAATGCGGCCACTTTTTTTTAAAAAAAAGACAAAACTAATGGGACTAGGGAGTAATTAAACCAGACTCGCACTGGATTTGACCTAATTTTTTTTAAAATTATTTTTTATCCTTCATTTTTTCATGTTTATTAATTTTTAGTTAAGAATTTACAAATTATCCATTTATCTCAACGAAAACCCTTAAGTAAAAAAAAACAATGAACCAGATATTAAGAAAGTTTAAAAAAATAAAAACATATGTGTGTTTTTGTTTTTAGTGATTTTTTAAGTTTCTAGTGTTAGTTTTTAATTTTTAGGTTTCGATATTTGAGAAGAACAAATAATTCACAAAATTTGGAGAGGGAAAAAAACTAGCAAACGCAAAAAAAAGAAGAAGAAATGAATAAGAAAAAAAAATTCTAAAATTAATGTAAGCCAAATTGGGCTGAGGTTGAGACTTCGGGTATATGGCCCAATGGTATAGAGTGTGGGCCCTGAACACCAACAGCTAGGATTCATTTGGGCTCCACCCACTGCATTTCGACAAGACTGTGTTGGGCTTGAATAAAAAACACGCTGTTGGGCTTAATCGTGGGCTACGGGCCTCTTTCATGCGGGCCGTTCTCTTTGTTTTGCGGCCCATTTATTTTGCTATTTAATTTGATTTCGGCCTATAATTCTGTGGAGTGAAAAAGAAAAGAAAATTAAAAAAAAAAAATTACTTCATCATTCACTAAAATGTGGGACACTAGCTAGACTTTTTTTTTTTTTTTTTTTTTAAAATTAGGATAGAGATAAAATTTATTAATCAGACATTACAGAAGAAGATGTGTATACTCTTTTCCTTTAGAGATTTTATTAATATTAGGCTCATTCGATGGGAGACAAAAGGAACAAGTTTGCAACAAGAGAGTTGTTGAAGAAATCAACAGTCTTCTTTCAGTAAAGGCACATGCCATGGGCGAGAGGCAGAATTATTCAACTGTGGTGTTGACTTTTCGATTATCTCTTTCTATCAAGAACCCTAAAGTCATCAAGGAGGCGCGCATCCTGAGATTATTTAGTACTCATATAACATTATTGTTCATCCCTCCCACAAGAATTCTGTAAGACCTTACACAAGTAGAGATGAGACATACACACTCTTGTGCGAAGTGAACAATGCCCAGAACGTAGTAAGAAATTGAGGGGATAGAAAAAATATTCTAAGAGTTCAGTTTTGTAGTCAAGCATTCTAACTGACCTAATCTTCGCAGAAATAGACACGGAAACCCTTTGCAAATGATAGGAGAATAGAAAGCAAAGCCCTAATCTCCTAATGTCACTCATTAGTCATTAAGGAACACCGACCTCCAATTCAGCTAGTTTCGAAAGCAAGGGTAGCATCCAGTCTCCATCCAACATCACATTCTTAGATTAGCTAGTCCAGTGTGCAGTTCGAAATTTTTCAGCTACTATCAACTCTATTGGGTCATTCCACATAGAGCTTTACTACGATTTGAAATAGATTTGCCATTAGTAGATGGTGAGATTAGTCTATTAAATACTAATTGAAGTGCACGTAACCTCTTCGAGTATCTTTAATCATTAAGACGGGGGGTGATAAAATAAGAGGGCATCTCATCCACCTTTGCAACTAAAAGAAGTACGTACTGAAATGTTCTTTCCCTCTTATTAGCCCACTCGTGGCATTGAGCACATTTTGAATTCTCACTAACTAAACTGCTAATATCTAATAAAAATGCACTCCTTGACAAGTGGATGATACTTAACTTTTCAAAAAATTCAGCTCCATCGAGTATCGATAAATCCTTCACTAAAAAATCTAATTTTTGAGCATGAAAAATTAAAAATTAAAGTAAGAATTAAAAAATAAGCAAAGCACTTATGGGTCAAATATCAACATGTCCTTCACCAAATGATCAACCTGATCATCCTCAATTTGGCTTACGGGTCTATGGATCATAATTATTAGCGGTGCGATATTACATATTGCTCTTTGTCCATACATACACGTGTGCATTATATTTTCACATTCAAGGCAAATTTGTCTTTTCAGTATATTTTCTTTCCAAGTTAAAAGGAGATAAATATTTATTGCGGTCAAAAACCTATGCAAATAATTAAGTTCAAATAAACTAGACTAAATTAAATTTTACAAAATGCTTCATAATCCAATTATCCAATATTAGGTTAAGGCCAAATAAACCCTTATTTTATCAAGTGAACACATGAAGAAAAATGCGTTTATTTTTTCTTCATTTCACTTTATTAAAGTTTGTAGGAAAAAATATTGTGGAAATTCGGATTCTTGAAAATAATTCCATTCCTCGACAACTTATTACAAAACATAATTTAAATTATAGAATTAATTCAGAAATAAAAATACAATACCGAATCGAGTCTTGTATATCGTAGTTCCTTTAAAATAGATTTGTTGTCTCCCGTGACAGTTGGAGAATTGCATCGACATTTGTCTTCCGGGATAAATGATTCATTTAACTGATGAAATACCACTCGATCGATCGCATGCCAAAGTAACTATATCTGTCTCTCTCCTCACAAAGAACAAAACATGAAAATAAAAAAAAATAGTGTAAACCAAATTTCTCATGTCGTTCAGTCGTAAAAAACCAAATATATGATTTACTATTTATAAATCCTTTTAAGTTTTTGATATCGTTAAAAACATGAACATAAGGATTAGTATGAACATTAATATACATCAATGATAAGCTGTAACCGCTGAAACCTTCTAATTGTCTCGTTAAATCCTCAGGTGTTCTAATTTCATTTACAACCCTTTTAAATTTCTAATAATTTTTAATATTAATTTCCTAACAAATAAATAAAGTCCTAGAGAAAAGGGTGCATCCTTTTCCTAGGAGTGATATATGAGAGGCCTATGTACCTTAATGCTATGGAGGAACCTAGAAGTGAGAGAATTGAGGAAAAAGATACATCAAGTAGCTAGAGATGGGGGGTGGGGAGTTACTTAATTGTCGGCAAAAGGCCCTTCATTCCTTCTATGGGAAAGCACAATCCAACGCATCCTATGTTCCCCTTGTTCTATTTTTTAATACAATTTAGTTAGTCTAATAATTGATAATGGTGATCATGACACTACCTTTATGGTAGAAAGAGCTTGTTCCCCATGTATATTATATCTCCACACTCTCCTAGAAATTAGAATATCACTACTTTACATAATCACATATATAAATAAAAATATGAGTGAATTACACTTACCTCTCCTTAAGATTTTTATTCTCCAGTTATCTCATCTATTGTTAAAATTAAATAGATTTCATAGTTAAGTTATTAAAATTTCAAGTTCGAATTTTTTTGATAAAATGAACTGTAACATAATTTCAATCACGTCTGGAATAGGCTATTTTGAATTTTTGAGATTTTTTTGAACTTGAACTTCGGACAGAGTTTTTGAGATTTGTTCGAGTATCGATTTTAGAAAAATCTAAAAAAGTTTAACATATGCTATTTCGAAAGTGGTAAAAATTATGTTGTGATTTATCTTGTCAAAAAAAATCTTGAATTAGAAATTTCAATAGTTTAACTATCGACATTTGACTGCTTTTAATACTAAGGAGGTAATTGCATCATAGTTTAAAAAGTAAGAGAGATCAGAGTAATTTCAAAAATTTAGGAAGTTATTGTATTTGTTAGAAACTTAGGGGAGATTAGTGTAATTTATCCTAAAAATATCACACATTTTACATTTATATAGATATACATCTACAGTTATTTATATTTGGGTAAATTATCTGACGTACCCTAAGTTTTTGAACAACTACATTGACCTCCAATGTGGTTTAAAAAATTAATTTGATCTTCTTTGCTTTTGAAGTTATTATACAGTTACTTCTCCTACCATTTAAAATTAATTAAACACCATTAATAAAGCTATTGAGACTTCAACTTGGATATTTTTTAAAGTAAAACAAATTGCAACATAATTCATATCACATCCGAAATATCATGTGTTAATTTTTTGAGATTTTTTTGAAATCGAAACTAGAATAAATTCCAAAACTCTTTCAGAGTTTTGATTTAAGTAAAAAAATATCAGAAATTCAACATATGCAAATTTTGACGCAGTAGGAATTATGTTGCAGTTCATTTGGCCAAAAAAAAATCTTCAACTTGAAGTTTAAATAGCTTGACTAATATCGATCGTTTGATTGATTTTGGCGATAGGAAAGTTAACTGCATAATAATTTCAAAAGCAAGAGAGATTAGAGTAATTTATCAAACTATAAGGAGGTCAGTGTATTTTTCAAAAACCTCAAAGAAGATCAATATAATTTACCTTTTATATTTTTATTCGATGTGTTTCAGAATATTGTGTATATTATCTTCATCTTCTAGCACCAAAGTACTTGAATATTCGTATTTTTGCATCTAAATCTCAAGAACTAATAATCATATGAGGTTGTCTACGACGAATAAAAGACACAAAATATCTCAATCAATTCTTTAATTTACAAAAAAGACACAAAATATTTTATTTTTATCAGAGATGACACGATTTCGTAATAAAATGATATTATGGAACGAAGAAAGAGTACTATCTTTTCTCGAAATCTGATTTCAAAACACATTTATCTAAAAAATTGTCTCGATGAACAGAATCGGAATAAAAATATCTCACATCATTATGTTCTTCTTTACCCTCAATAATGTGATGCCTGACATTAAATATAGTTTTGCTGCCACTCTTTATCTTTATCAAACTTGTTTAATAATTTTTTATGGCACCCTTTATCTTTATCAAATTTGTTTAATAATTTTTTTATCTCACCCTTTATCTTTATCAAATATGTTTAATAATTTTTTAATAATTTTTATATTCGATCATATCTTCTTGGATTAAGATTCTCTAAAAAGGCAAAAACATCATGCAAACCCTAGCACCGAAAAAGTGTGGATTGTCGTCTATTGATTAGCTGAGTCATTACTAACCCCCCTAACAAAAAAATCGGATCTACCTTAATTATTCTAATGGGATTTTCTTCATATTTATTTTCCTAATAATTTTAGAATTACCTCAACTTAATGTCGATTACTACTTGGAGCTCTGAAATAATTTTTACCTTTTTATTTTTTTTTTGAAATTAAAATTTATTGCCCATTTAGATTATATTCTTTGGAAATAAGTCATATTTAAAATCTCAATGGAAGAAGATGAAATTGTCACTATAAGGATTGAATGTATTCGGATTTGAGTAATTTTGAAGGACATTTTCGTCAATACTCCTCCATCTTTAAACAGAACTCTACTTTAAATGCGGTCAAAACAAACCAAAAATAATTTAGTCCAATCAGTATTAATTAAATTAAGTTATACTTAAGGTAACATAATATAGTAATTCAATAATAACCACATGCTAAATAAACTCTTTTAAGTTATCGTTCCAACTAATTATTTTGGTGATGGGTTCCCTTATTACTTGTCTTTGACTAAATAGATCTGTCCTTCCAACCAGAGACCATTAGGTGAATGGTATGCCCTTTGAGTTTTTTTTTTTTTGGATAATCAGATGTCCAGACTTGATGGGTTTGGAAAGCCTGTGACGGTTTTGGTTGCAACTTCGCTAACTATGATGGGGTGCTATGCTAGAATTTGGAATCGCGTAAATAAACTTGAGATATCAGATGGTCTTACGAGACAACGAGAAGACCCCTTTCATTTAAGGCAGCTTTCGACGGTGTGCAACTCAAAGATATTCGTTGGTAACCTTTTTTTAAAATCGGCAAAGAAATTTTCATATATCATATGAAATCAGTACAATAAAAAGAGTAAAAAATTTTGGAAGTTCAGCAAGACGTATGAGATCTTGGCTGACTTGGAACATCAAACGAGATAAAAACTCTAGGTCTTTTTCACTTGATAGTGTCACACATGCAAATGATCAGGAAATCCAAGACCCCATCCTTATTAAGCAGGAGGTTTATAATTACTTCAAAGAAATCTACAGAGAAAATTGGGGGATCAGACCTAGGTTGGAACTCTAATTATCTCCTAGTCTTGATCAGGATGCAGTGGACTTTCTTATCCAATATTCATTCACTAAGCATGAAATTTGGAAGATGATTAGCAAGTGTGATGGGAACAAGGCCCATGGCCCAGATGATTTTAATTTATTCTTCTTCAAAAAAATGTCGGCAGATTGTAAAGGATCAGGTGTTACTATTCTTCCATGAATTCCGCTAGGGGTGTACATGGTCTGGATTGAACTTGTTTTGTAAGAATTTAGGAACCAAACTATATTAACGGTTTCAAAGAATTAAGAACCATAATCAGACCGTTACACATATGGAACCAAACCATTAAATAGGTCCGGTTTGTTTTCGGTTTCGATTCTAAACCATGTTAGCATTTAAAATTGCTGAAAAATATGAATAGAATAACACTAGTTTTTTAAAATTACGAACAAAATAAACATCTAATGAGTTTATAAAAAACACAACTATATTGAGAATGAAAGAATTTTTAGTTTTTGGGTGATTTTTTTGGAAGAGTGAAAGAGTTATAAAAGTTGTGACCCTATGCGTGTGTGTGCGCGCATGTGTACACACACATACATTCATATACATACATAAATAGATATATATATATATGTATGTATATATATATAATAAGCTTCTAACGAGGGATCCCTCATTTTGCTAAAATGAGGACCTCCCATTTCCGGATCAAATATTGATGATCGAAACGGTTCAACGTGTTTAAAACACATTTTTAAGGGTATATGCAAAAAATCGGCTCAAAAAAATACTGGAAAGGACTTGATCTAAACAGTTGTTCATAAATGCTGACAGAAACAGTTTTATAAAAAATTGCTTCAATCAAGCTCTTCCTGATAATATTTTGAGTCGATTTTTCGGGGGTATCCTTAAAAATATGTTTTAAATATATTGAACGGTTTCGATCATTAATATTTGATCCAGAAATGGGAGGTCCTCATTTTAGCAAAATGAGGGATCTCTCAATAGAAGTTCACTATATATATATATATATATATATATATATATATATATATATATATATATATTTTTTTTTCTAATAAGGGATCTCTTATTTTTCTACGGTGCGGACCTTCCATTTTCTAACCAAATTTTGATGATCCGAACCGTTCAATGTGTTTAAAACATATTTTTAAGAGTACCTACAAGAAATCGGCTCAAAATAATATCGAGAAGGGTTTGACCTAAACAGTTTTTTATAAACATTGACAGGAACAGTTTTATGAAAAATTGAATGGATCAAACCCTTCCGGATATTAGTTTGAGCCGATTTCTTGCGAGTACCCTTAAAAATATGTTTTAAACACATTGAACGGTTCAGATCATCAAAATTTGATCAAGAAATAGGAGGTCCACACCGTGGCAAAATAAGGGATCCCTTATTAGAAGCTCATTCTCTCTCTCTCTCTCTCTCTCTCTCTCTCTCTCTATATATATATATATATATATATATATATATATATATATATACACACACACACACACACATATATATATATGAGTAAATAAATATAATCAGCCCGGTCTGGTTTGGTTCGAACCGCGATTTGTAATTATGAAATCAGGGACCGAACCATAATATCTAGTTCTCATTTTTTTAGAACGATAACCAATTCACTAAACCACAGAATCAATCCAAAAAGAGCGATTCGGTTTGATCGGTCTAGTTTAGTAGTTTTTTCAATTTTTTGTACACCCCTAAATTCCACTCTAATAGGAGGGTAATAAAGGATAGATATTTATACGACCTTCAACACCTACGGTGAGACGAAAAATCTATTTTAAGGGGACTGTGATTCTAAAAGACTCGATTCAGTTTGTATCTGTTATGTATATGTTTTTTAATTATAATTTATAATTTCAGTTTTGATGTTTAATAGAAATTATTTTCTAGAACCTAAGCAGTTTTTGATACTACATGATATATGTAACAACCCATATATCTCATATTCTTATTCATTCAATGAAAGTGAAACTAACTTGAGCTGTGAATGTACTCAGTTACACCATTGAGAATCACATAAATTTCGGTGTCATGCTTTGTGATTACGTTCTTGATTGTTTTCCTCGTGCGATTTTGTGTGTTTGTGTGTGTGTGTTTGGGCTATTCCTCAACAAGACAAATTTATGCTCATCTCGATTAATCTCTAAATTTTAAAGTTAATGACCTGAAAAATCTCTATTGCATGGCCGGGGCCCAAGGGTTCTTTTACTGACATGGGAGTCGATCGAATTTACAAGTTCCGAACATAAACTCTTTAGTGTCATGTTTTTACTCGACCAACCTCTTAGAGTTAGAGTTAGATTAGTCTTCTATTTGACGGATATTGTTTTAATATCATTTATAATACACTTATATTAATAATATTTTTGTCTCAATTCTAGAATAATAAATTATCTGGAAGAGTAATTGGTAGCCCATCACACAAATACATGAAAGCTGACACACATACATCTCTTTTACTCATAAAAAAACTACGACAAAATTATTGGAGTGTCCAATAATTTCTCTATCACTCTGTATTGGAGACTGGAGTGGTTTAAACCTAACTAAACTATATTTTATCTTTATTTTAAAAAATTTGCATTTATTCGTTCTTGTGTTTAATTTTAGACTAACTGAATTATTGGTCCCAATGTTTTAGTTGGTTCTTGTGTTCAAAAAGTAAAAGATTACGCCTAAAAATTTAATAAAACTTTTTAAAAAGATAAAAATAATTTAAAAATAGACAATTTGTTTTGGATTATTTTTCTATCTGTTTTAAATTATTTTCGTCTTTGCTAATTTTTTTAAAAAATTGGTTAATATATATTTTTTAAACCACTCACCGTTCATATTTTTTTATTTTGCCAAATTCACTTGTCGAGACGAACTAATAATTTATTAAAAATTAATGCAAAATTAAAAATCTATATTTTTAATAAAGAAAAAAATATTTTTAAAATCTGAATACGTGACAACCCACACCCTAACCCTCTGGAGACACTCAGATAATCGCCATCAACTGGCACTGCCCCATGTCTCTTATCATTCGGGGGAAAAGAAAATTAAATATATATATATATATATATATATATATATATATATATATATATATATAACAGGGGAATGATGGGGATTTAATCGCGATAAATGTTGATTTGGTCTTTTTTTTTAATGACACAAATCCCGAGGTACTATTTTAGAGAAATTTTAAGAAGTGAACGTGGAATAAATATGTACGCAGATTATAAAAGTGAGAGAGTCAAATCTTTAATTTTAGGAAAACGCGTCGCTCTTATTTGCTACTAGTTTACAAGCAATTTTGCTATTAGCACAGAATGTCCCACCAATCACGTCAAGTGGGGGGGCCTCCCATTAATCCCTTGAAAATTCAACCCCCCGCACCCCCCCCCCCCCCCCTCCCCTTCTCTCTCTTTCTCTGTGGCTTCGGGGTGATTATTGAGATAACCGAATCCGATCCTCAAATAGTATATCCGAATTGAAATTGCCTCGATAACCGAATAGAGGGAGAGAGAGTGCTCTATAACTGAACCAAACGGGATTTGGGTATTTTCTGAACCGAATAGGTAATCGAATAGTTCAGTTATTAATTACCTGAATTGAACCGAACCGTAACCGAAGTTAAAAAAACTAATAAATATAAAAATATATAAAAAAATATCTTATTAAAATTTTCAAAACCACCTATTACTATTCTAAAAAAATCCCATTACAATTTGAAATAAATAGCCCAAAACACAGTTGATTATACAACATCAAGTTCGAAATTATAGTTCTAATTAGGGTTGGCTAAAGAGTTATAAAATTATATATATATATATATATATATATATATATATAATTTTGATTTGGGTTCGGGTTCGGTTCGGTTCGGATAATAGTTCGGTTATTCTTCTAACCATAACCGAACCGAACCTGAACGGCTACTTGTTCGTTCCTACCATATTCATACCCATAGGGAAAAAAAGGTTAGGGTTCAAGAAAAACTAAGCGGTTCGGTTCGGATAACCATCAGTTCGGTCCAAATTGCCATTCCTACTCTTTATCTCTTTCCATCCCTTCTTCTTCCTCGCTATCTCTCAAAAAAGACACAATTTTGTGTACTTAAAATTGTTAATTTGTCTATTAAATTATTCAAAAATAATGCATTTAACTTTGGAGAAAAAATGACCGACACTACTTATTCAAACCCTTTTCGATAGTGATTTTTGAATTTTATTTTCGAAAAAATACTAAAAATTTATCGTTTACTTAAAAGATTATTTTGAGATTAACCGTGAGCTCAGAATATTTTGATAAAGGGTTATTGAATTATAGTAAGACATTTGTTGATTTATATTTTATTATTATTGTTATTTTTTATTTATAAAACAAGTTAAAAAAACTCTTAAATTATCCAAAAATATTCAAATTCATCACATGTCCGAATGCATCCAAATTTGCAGAGAAAAATGTGACCGAAATCGCTAATTTGAACCCCTTTCTGTCGTGCTTTTCGAATTTTATTTTTAAAAAAATAATTAAAATTTACCCTTGACTTAAACAATTATTTCGGTATTAACCTTAATCATGACAAAAAAGGATTCAAATGAACGATTTCGGTCACTTTTTTCTTTGCAAAATTGGGCGCATTCGAATATGTGATGAATGTGAATAGTTTTGGATGATTTAAGAGATATTTAACTTTGTTTTATAAATAAAAAAGAAAAATAACAATAAAATATAAAGCAACAAATACCTTACCATAATTCAATAACTTTTTATTAAAATATTCTGAACTCATGGTTCATCTCGAAATAATTTTTTAAGTAAACGATAAATTTTTAGTATTTTTTCGAGAATAAAATTCAGAATTTACTAACGAAAGGAGTTCGAATAAGCGGTGTTGATCTTTTTTTTCTCAACAGTTGGGCTCATTAGGACATGTAATGAATGTGAATATTTTCAAATAATTTAAAAGAAAAATTAATAATTTTAAGTACTTGACGCAAAACTAATAAAATTAAAAAGATAAATATAAGATAAAAAAATGTTAAAAAATAATCAGTTTCCTTTCTTGAGAGAGGGGAGAAGAAGGGGTGGGGAGAGAGAGAGAGAGAGAGAGAGAGAGAGAGAGAAGATAGGGTGGGGCCGTGGGGTTGAATTTTAAAGGAATAAGGGGAGCCCCCGCCTCACGTGATCGGTGGGTGGTTGCTTGGGCAGTTCTATGCACTGTGCGTTTGAAATCATAAAACAAAATATATTTAAAAGAATACTAATTATTTTTTATGTGGGTCTATAACTTAAGTCAGTTTTAAATGGAATAAATTCCTAATAATGACCAATATTTTAGAGGTTTTCTGAGTGAGTGAGTGAGAGAGAGATGATTTTTTTTAACTTTTTAATTTTTTTTTAAATACAGGATGACACGTAGAGTCGTAGACTATATACATGTATTTAGGGTTCATTTGGATTATGATATTTATTAAATTTTTTTTCGTTCTTATGTAAAAAAATTTTACAATTTTTTATTTTTCGTCAACTTTTTGTAATTTATTGGTTCATCTCGATAAGAGTTTTCAGAAAAACTATAAATAATGGGCCAAATTTAAAAACATTCAGGAAAGATAAAAATAAATAAAACCAAATTTTTTTAAAACTTATTCATATTCTTTAGTGATATTTTTTTAACTTTTGGACATAATTTTATAATTTTTAGATTTTTTTTTATCAAGATGGACCAATAAACTACAAAATATTGAGGTCAAAATAACAAATACAAAAAAATGAAGAGACAGAAAATAAATTAGAATAAATTAGTTAGGCCAAATTGGGTCTTAATACAGACAGATATTCATTGTTTATTTTTTATTTTTATTTCTAAATCTTTGTGTATAAAGTAAAGGCTACGAAATGGGTCCTAAGTTTGTACGAATTTATATATATTTTTAATCGACGCCACAGTGCAACTTGGCAAATATATATATGGAGAATTTATTTTATGGTCCCATTTATAAGTGTTTGATAGTTTTTTTTATTTTATTTATTTTTAAATATTACTCCCTCCGTCCCATTTTGTTTGCATGTTTTCACTATTCCAGACCTCTCAAAAAATGATCTATATCTTTTAATTTATAACTTATTTTATACTCAATATGGATCTTGTTTGATAGATCTCGATTAATTCTATTAGACAATATTTTTATAATCATTTAAAATATTATTAATTACTCAATTTAGCTAATGTTTTAAAAGGCACGCTTGCCGAAATTAGGCAAACAAAATGGGACAGAGGGAGTATGTTTTAGTCTCATTTTTTAAAAACTATCCCAACTTACCATGATTTTTAAATTGAGTAATTTCAACACTGAATCTCTAAAAAAATAAGATGCACTTTGTGCATTCCATATCAATTCATCCCTCCTACTGAGATCGCAGAATAAAATTTTGGAGAAAACGGTCACTAACTTTTTGCCATTTACCTCACAAGTTTACGTTTGCCCACAATCATGAGTAGATCATGGTAAATTTGGTCTATATTTTACGATAGTAAATTTACAGATTATGATAAATTTCATAGAACTAAAACATATATGATGGTAAATTTTTATAACTCCAATTTTTTTTAATTTTTAGCGATGGTCAAATATCATGGTAAATTTCAAGCGATAGTCAAATTATTTTAAATTTACCATATTATGATAAAAAACGACGATTTGCAAATTATTGTAAATTTTCAGATTATGGTAAATTTCTGCAACTCTAATTTTTTTTATTTTTTTGCGATTGTGAAGGTTCAAAATGCAGATCATGGTAAAATTTACAGACTCAAAATGGATACTATAAAAATAAAAATGACAATAAAATATTCTTCACTCATCGTGTAATTCGAACAATCTTCGTAAAAATATTCTAATTTTGACGATGAAATCTTTCTCCTAACCCGCAACACTCGATTTTTGGTGAATAAAAACATAAAAGTGACGGGTTTATGTGATATATGATGAGTAATATAAAAACTGAATATACATATGATTTCATGCAAAAAAATTCGAAAATAGAATCAATATTCTAGTGAGTCACTAATATTCCGGTTATTTAATCTCAAGATTCTAGATAAATCTGTAGCATCAAAACTTACCATTAGCAAAATACGATTCTAGTGACTGAAGATTCCGGTCGATCTTTTCAATATTCAGTAAAAAATAATTACCATATATGATTCCATATTTGAAGTCTAATTTAGTGTTACAATTTTAAATTTATCAAATTAGAAATTATATGTTTTGGCTTATAAAAAGATAAGAGGGTAAATTAACACTCAAAAGTAATAGCAAAAATATCAAATCATAGAAAAATAAGACGAAAATATAACTTCAAAAAATGAATAGAATGAAAATTTACATTGTAAGGGTTAATAGGACACTAATTTAAATTACCTATATATACGACCGTGTATATATATACACACTTTCCCGAAATGGTGGCTTTACTTTCCCCAAATGGTGGCTTTTAGTGAGTACGAATGGATTTAAAAAATAAATTTCAGTTCAAACCAATTTCTATATTGAGTAAAATGTTCACTTCATCCTTAAACTATGTCCAAAACTTTTAAAATGTCCCCAAACTACTAATTTCATTTACTTAGTCCTTAAACTATCAATTCGAATTTTATTTAGTCCAATTACTAACATCTGTTTAAAATCCGTTAGAAGGAGGGTTTAATTACTATTTTAATCCGTTAGAAGGAGGGTTTAATTACTATTTTAATCCGTTAGAAGGGTTTAAGTGCAATTTAGTTGTTACCTAAACTAAACCCCTACCCCTATTTGCTATTCCGAAGAGGGTTTGGTGTTTTGCGTCAATTTTTTTATGGTTGTTTCTTCGTATCTAAAGAGATTTCAAAAAAGTATGAAATTATGTACCAACACTAAAAAATATTTAGAAAAGATAGAAAGTAAGCCTAAAATAATGTATATGTGACTTATTTTTCGTCTTTAGTAAATTTTTTTTAGCATTTGAACATAATTTTATACTTTTTAAATTCATTTCGTAGAGACGAACTAGTAATCAACGAAAAAAATAAAATAACAACTACAATTCTTTTTATTAAAGATAAAACACAATTAATTTCAATTAGTTAAGCTAAATAGATTTGGACTCTAAAAAACGAACTGATTTTTTGAGTTTTTACTGATTTTCTAAAATATTAGCGATTTTTTTTTTAAAATTTTTCTAGATATTACCAAACCATCTTCAGAATAGCAAATATGGGTAGGAATTTAGTTTGGGTAATAATTAAATTGCACTTAAGCCCTTTTAACGGATTAAAATAGTAATTAAACTCCCCTGCTAACGGATCTTAAACGAATGTTAGTAATTAGACTAAATAAAATTTGAATTAATAGTTTAGGAACTAAGTAAATAAAATTGATAGTTTAAGGACATTTTAAAAATTTTGGGCGTAGTTTAGGGATGAGGTAAACATTTTACTCTTTCTATATTTATGCCTTCTTGCACATTGAATTTTCTTTTCTTTTTTTTTCTTTTTTATTTAATCTTTGAATAATGAATCCCAACTTGTTGCTAAAATTGTTCTATTCTATCCACTCGTCACTGGACGACCTTAGATAATTTTTTATATTTTCTTGATTAGTTTAAGATTGTTTAAATAATATTGGACCACATTAATATTTTTTTTCTTCTTTATTCGTTTTTGCACTCAAAGCAAACATCTTTTTAAGTAGCATGATCCGGAAAAAGGGTTAAGTGAGAGACAATAATTGTGTTCAGATGATGAAGTATTCGTCACTGATAGAGCTTCACACAGGAGAATAAAAGGCAGAAAAAAAAGCTTAGAGATGATTATTATATTTGGAATTTGTTTATTTTTTTTACCTCAAATATGATATTTATAGTATTATTTTATTCCAATATGGAAAGAGATAAAATTATCTCACTCTCCAGTGATATCTTATGTAACGTCGCCCAATGCAATGTAAACTACTTACCCAATAGTTTATTGGAGTCTAACCACATAACCTAAAATACTTAAATCCAAGTTACTAGTAGTAGTATACGTAGCTTATTATATACCCAAGATCACTCATGTAGACTTTCGGTGTGGGACAAAATATTACAATCTATCCAACATTAAGACCTTGCGCCCTCGTAAGGGGTAACACTAGACTCACCACGATTTAACCCCGGGTTTGCTCCCTAGTGATCAAACAAAGTTCGACCCCACCCTCGATCGTGTACATGGGTTGTTCTGATACCATTTGTAACGCCCCATGTAAATTATTGACCCAATAACTTGTTGGAGCCTAACCAAATGGTCCAAAATGCTTAAGTCCAAGTTATTGGTAGTAGTATACATGGCTTATTATGGCCCTATTTGGGCTATGGTTATTAAGTGTTTTTTATTTATTTGTTGGGTAAACAAATAAATAGGTTTGGGCTAATTTATTTGTTGGACCAAGAAAATTCCCTCACTTTGTTATTCCGCCCGTACGGTTACCGAAAAACCGAAAATACCCTTCAAATAAGACAAGGGCCAAATAGGGTCCCAAATAAGACAAGGGGAATATGGTCATTTGTCCGTCAAAGTCAAATCAAACAACTCAATAAATAAATTAGTCCAAATGTCATCAACTGTTTTTATATTTATTCCAAACATCATAAATAAATAAATAAATCAATTAATAAAAACCGTAGGCCAAATGGGCCCTATATACTCAAGATCATCCATGTAGACTTTTCATGTGGGAAGAAATGTCACACCTTATCTTTCTTCTATATTCCCTTCAATTTACGTAAATATCATTATTGATTACGAGAATGTCATATACTTTGCTTATATCAGAAGGGACGGAGCTAAGAAATTCACTACGTGGGGGTGAATATGTATTCACTACTATTTTAATTTTTTTTTTCAAAATATTTAGTAGGAGCTAGCCTATATACTTCATAGGAAATTTTTTTCTATATAATAATAGAGGTTTTTTCTTTTCTTGCAGAGTCGACCGCCCCTACTGGCCTCTTGCTGGCTCCATCCCTGCTTATATGTACCATATTTTTCTTCCTAAAAAAATATTCAAACAAACATTTATAACTATTCACTCGTCTATAATAAATCTCATTTTCTACTATATTTTCTTCTTATTATATATATTATATGTAAATGGGGAGCCAAAACGCTACTTGAATACTGTCTTAACTATTCGAACAATATTTTGTACGTCAAAACGATTTCGTTTTATTCGTATAACACGTCCTGCTATGTGTGCACAACAGAACCCCAAGTCCATACTATATATTATTTCTAAAATTTTGATCGCGAATAAATAAGGAAAGATTGGGACTCTAGCAAGGGGATATAGTTTTAGTATTTGCCCATGTTTCCATCTTGTCAGATCCTAGCGTAGCTCTGCAGCTAGCATAAATCCAGGCACCCCCAAACTTGAAAAAAAACCCTAGAAGATCCCAACGCCCATGCTGCCTTGTCTCACCTCTCAAATAGATAGATGTAGATCACGTTTCATGTTAATCTGGTCCCATGTGGGGAAAAAATTCTTAGATATTTTGATCAGAATATTTTTGATAAATATACAATTGCAATACATATTATGTGATTTATATATTATTCTTATAACTTATGAATAGGCCATTAACCAAATTAGCTCTTTGTCCTTATCTACGGCTCTTGCCGCTGCGTGATCTCCTTCCTAGTAGGCTCATCCGAAAGCAATGAAAGTCCCAAAGTCCTAATGGGTACTCTTCACTCGTAAGGACCAACTTACTTATTTCTCGAACAAGAGTTTTAGTTGTTTTTTTAATCACGAAAATAGATGTTATGAATCGTATATATGATTATTCCCTTCCGTTTAAACTTCAATTAAAAAACTAATAATGTAAAAACATAAATAGAAATTAAGTAGATATATCGATGTTGATTATTTTGACAACTAATTAGCAATAGTAAATTAGCGTCAAATGAGCCAAACAATTTGAGTTTGCTTTACATTTATGCTATTATTAACGTACGGCCTAATATTATAGTTGTCTTTCACCGGACACTCACAATATACAACTATACATATCACACCTTCTTACTTTCGGAGTTTCAGTTGTCTATCCAAGATCTCATAATTCGATCAAGACTTTTAAATTGGCTCAGTTCATCCAATTTTGCCCTTCTTCCATCCTAGCTTTTGCATTTCTTCCTGCCCCCAGATCTCAAAGCCTGACCAAAACTGTTAAGCTAGCTCACCTCACCCGATTTTGTCCTAGATCGCAACAATCATTTAGCACCACCTCAGCAGCTCCATTATCGCCGCACTTTCATTTACTTCTTTTCCCAATCTCAAGCCAGCCATCCACCCACTGTGCAGTTTCATCATATAGTTGACAAACTCAAGTTGATCTCTAGCATACCATCTTGAGTTTGAAGATAAATGTCATTATATGCATGTCATATATTTCCTACTTTTCTACTTTCTTTAAATGTCTAAGATTTTATTCCTTATTTAACTAGATTACTTGAAGATCACTTCAATTTATGCCTGTATACTCTCTTGTATAATATGAACGACTCAATTCGATACAATATTCATTTCTCAAATATTCTAACAACCACTTGCTTTACAGTACTATATTAAAAAAAAAATCAACTTCTTTTAGAACTCAATTTTTCATCAACTCGATTGAAACTCATTTAATGAAAACACTATGAGCAAATCTACACAGATAACTCTCGTGCACATATCTAGACACAGATGTATCCGAAATTATCCGATGCACGCAGAAGCGTTCATTATTTTGTGAAGTCCATGTGCATTGATCAAATAATTTTGGAAACACGTATGTTTGAATCTATGTATAAAAATATTTGTTCACGGACTTTTTAAAATGCTATTGAGACGAAGTTTGTCCACCTCAGCAGGTTGTATACGGCTTGAACAACCTTTTAATCCATCTGATTCTCTCTTTCTAATTTCATACGTTGTCCACTCTACAATTTTTTTACTATAAATTTGCTTTCATTTCCCATTATGGTATATTATTATTAAAATTGGTAGACCTCTTCTTGGTGCTTCCATGTTCAACATCCTCTCTCTCTCTCTCTCTCTCTCTCTCTCTCTCTCTCTCTCTCTCTCTCTCTCTCTCTCTCTCTCTCTCTCTCTCTCTCTCCATTAGTAGTAACTTGAATTGCTTTAATTTTCCTATTATAGTATATTAAATTTGGTACATCTCTTGGTGCTTCCAAGTTGAACACCTTCTCTCTCTCTCTGTCTCTCTCTCTCTCTCTCTCTCCTTTAGTGATAGCTTGAATGGCTTTTCCTTTGCTTTTCTGTCTCTACTAGCTGTTTAACCCATTTCAATCTCTAGCATAAGTTGGATCTCTTTCTAGATCAGATACTAGTATTGGAAAGGCGGCCAAATGAAGATCCATTGCGACGTCTGTAACAAAGACGAAGCATCGGTGTTTTGCTCAGCAGACGAAGCTGCACTCTGCGACGCCTGCGACCACCGCGTCCACCACGCCAACAAGCTCGCCGGGAAACACCAACGCTTTTCTCTCCTCCACCCTTCCCCCAAACAATTCCCTCTCTGCGATATCTGCCAGGTACACACACATATATTATCAATTTTTAGAATAAATGTAATTAAAAAAAAGCTTGATTTGATACGAAATTACGAACCACCCTTTTATAGGAATTATGACGTCCGAAATTGACGAGTCACTCAGCTCAATATGAAAAGGATGCGTGATCGGTGATCACTGACCCGGAATTGATGCCCATTTTTTTAAAAAATTGAATGCTATAGTCCTTACTCTCTTAAAACATTTTATCAAATTATTTTAAAAAACTCCAATTTTTTTCTCCAAATTAAAAGCTTCTTTCACCAAATTTAGTTTCTTAACTTGATGGAAAAAATAGGTTTTTTCCTTAATTGGATACACTCAAAAAGAGATTTTTTAATTTATTACAAAACAAAAATTAAAAATAAAATAACACAAACTTTTGATAATTTGCCTCAATTTAATGAAGGAATTGGAGCTCATATTTTGTTCTTTTCCATCAAATTTAAATTTGATTAAAGATCTGGTGAATCATAGGTTGTGAAGCACATATAAGAAAATTAAATACGGGTATAATACGATACGGATACAGTAATATAAAAATATATAAAAATAGCATACGAATACATTGAGTATGCATCTGTAAAAAATACATATTTTTATAATTATTGGTCATAGACTAAGTATATACGAAAGGGAGTCAAAAGAAAATAGATCAAGATTAGTTGAATTGCTAATTACAAATAATAAAAGAATTAGATAGTATGCTTTTATGTCATACATTTGTTTTACACTACGTGCTAAGAAAAAAAAGGAGCAAAACACAAAATATATAATGGATAATGGGTGTACAAGCGTATTGTATACACACTAGCTAGTGTGTAGACCGAATCTGCATCAGATAGAGAAATCTCAAATCTACTTTTAAATCTGCAACGTTACGATGCTGTTTATAATCAACGATTGAATTATGAGTCCTAGCTTAGGATTTTTTTCATTACTGATGTCTACATCGTTAATCTATCAAAGCCTAATCTGTATTGGGGCATACATATATATAGATTGTATTTATACTTTTTTTTTCTTTGAAAAAGTGTATTTACGCTTTTATACCTTATATTTATTGTCTATTCTAAAAATAGAAAAGTTAATTATACTCGTCGCATCTTAAAAGTATTTATCCGTATCACTAAGGTATCCATCACATATCGGTAAGGGCGAAACCAGAAATATAATTTACCTTGAGCTAAAAATGAACCAGGCTAAAAAATACATTAGACTACAAATAATAAAGGGGCTGAAACTAATTTGATTAAAATTTTACATACAAAAAAAAATTCTTTTTGCCAACAGGGCTATAGCCCAGTGTAGTTTCTTGCTACCTCCGCCCTTGCATATCGGAAGCTTTTGAAGGTAAAATAATTTAATTTAAATATTAATAATTAATTACCGTATCTGATATGTATGAAGCATGTATCAATATCCGATATGTACCCGATATTTGTATGCGATTAATTTCAAAGTATCCATAGCATGATAGTTCATCATTAATTAGCTGTTTGATAATTTGTGTAGGAGAGGAAGGCATTCCTGTTCTGCCAACAGGACAGAGCTATCCTATGCAGAGAATGTGATGTTCCAATCCACAAAGCCAACGAGCTTACCCAAAACCACAACAGGTTTCTTCTCACCGGAGTCAAGCTCTCCGCCACCTCCTCCCTCTACTCACCACCGCCACCCTCCTCCTCCTCCTCCTCTGCTGCTTCCGTTGTTACCAAAAACGGAACCGACGGGGTTCCCAATTTCAACCCACAACAGAACTCAGTCAGTACCAAACCCATTAGTACTTCAGTTCTACCTGGGATCTGCAATGCACCAGCCGTTGAAAAGGGTGTTGTGGGTGACGAAGTTGTGTGCGGCGGAGGGAGTGGCGCCACCAGTAGCATATCGGAGTACTTGATTGAGATGCTACCTGGGTGGCAGGTTGAAGACTTTCTTGACTCCTCTCCTTCCTCCTTCGGTTTTCCTAAGGTTTGCAACCCTCCAATTCCTTCCTCTCTCCGCATTTCGATTTCCATTTCTCCGACACAGAGATTCGTACCGTACACAATAGGGTGTGTGATGCGTTAAAAGTTAAAACGATGCGTTTTAATGATCCAAAATCAGTCCGAATACTGCCCAACCGCTGGACAATTTTGAGGCGTTAAAATCGTATCGTTTTAACGTGCAACACATCATGTTGTCATTGTGCATAACAGGATCTTAAATCCCTATCTACGTACCTATGCATATAGATTTTTGATCTCACAAATTATTATTATCGCGAGTGATGTGGATTCAATCATCTACACATTTGCATGACGAATAAACAAGCTGTGATGCAAAATGAGAGTATAAGTTACATAAACTACGTATAACGTGTTATATATACAAGATATTACCATATAATCATCAAAATGACAAATTAGATATTATTTTGACGGAATTCTTGTCTTACAATAAAGATAATATGGAAATAGAACATTCTGTTAGCTTAAAGGAGAAAATAATTACTTTTTAGAAATACCCCCGCACAATTTCTTAAATTTTTTATAAACGTTATTTCAGGGGGAAACTATATGGAGACTGGGGAGAGCGACTCCCCTCAAAAATTTCAAAAATTTAGGACCCATGTATAAATTTTAAAAATTATAAAAAAGTTACATTTCGGGCCCCCCAAATTATATTTGGCCCCCTACCTTTCCCCCCCCCCCCCAAAAAAATCCCAGCCCCCAAAAGTTGAATCGTAATTCCGCCCATACATAATTCTGTTTTCAATTTTCTATAAACAAAAACTCCACCGAAACAATTTTACTGTGTTGGTTGATGATGCACAGACAGCCCATGAAATTCTGCCAATTTGGGAAGCTGATATGGAGATGAACAATCTGGGTTCATCATTTTCTTCCCCAAAAAACATGGGGATTTGGGTCCCTCAAGCCCCACAGCCTCCATATCCATATTCTCCATACCCCTTATCAAACATTGCCATAGGGAATCAAATTAGCTTCAAGGAGTCCAAGGAAGCAGCAGCAGCAGCCACCACCAACAACAAATACAGCAGAAATTCGAGGGAAGAAGGTGTTTTCACTGTCCCACAGATTAGTCCTCCTTCTAGTACTGCATCCAAGAGATCTAAAACTTTCTTGTAATGATAGAGAAAGAACAACCCCAAGGGGTTGCCCGAGTAGAAATGGGGGCGAGCCGTAAACTTGGATGTCCTAAAATCAAATCTCGTTGGCAACAAAGGGGGGTCACTGTGTCTTTGCCTAGTCGATAAGCTCAGGACTCCGAGGAATAATCGGCATTTAGATGGGGACTTTCTCAAATTTTATCCCAACTTGGTTCCAAGCTGGCCCAGATACCTCGATTATTAAAAAAAAAATAGAGAAAGAACCCAACAAGATTTTCTATTACTTTCTCCCTTTGTTTATTGTGGTTTCCATTTTTAGGTTGTTATTTTAGGGTTGATGATGTTATTGTTTTTGTCCTTTCCTGTTTTGGAAAAGTGTTCCAACTGCTGGGAGATCAGTTTTGTTGTCCATATGTTTGTCTCTCGTCTTTTTTCCATGTACTTGAAAGTTCAGAGAAAGCTGCTGGCTTTTGTTTGTAAATATATCTATCTTTTCGTTGTTCAATTTTCATGAATGGAAACCTGTAAAACTAACTGTAGGAATCGCAACGGGATAAAGCGGACGTGATTATTACTGTCATCGTCTCCAATCCCGTCCATATGTCCATAAATTATCTATCGTTTGTTAGTCTAATGGTCTGTTTGCCAACAGCTTTTGAGAATAGGAAAATCTGTACTTTTTCCTTTCCTAAGACTCCGTTTACTTGTTAATAAATTAATGCATGAAAATCATTATTGGAAATTTTTTATTTTTTCTTTATGTGTTTATTTTTTGATAAAAAAAAACTTGTGAGGAAATTAAACCATGATAGTTATTATTCATGTAAGAACGTTAAAATAAGATTCTTACAAAATCTTATGTCTTTTGCACGGCTCAAGACAATGGCACGACTCTAGGAACAACATGACTCAAAATATAACACAGCTCAAGATAATTACACGACTCAAGACTTAGTATAACTCAAGATATAGTACGACTCGATGCATAGCACGGCCCAACCGCCCAAGGTATTCCCCACATTTAGATTCCGTATCCTTTAACTTTCTCGTGATCATTACTAATTTAACATGCTCAAGCAAACATAATAGCAGCATCATGAAAGTAATATTCAAGAAATTCCGAGATCCATAACATTAATGTTTCGTGCAAAGTTCGTTAGGTGCTAAGTTTCACAAAAGTTCTATACATTCCCTTCCTAAAAGTCATCCTTCAATAATCATACGAGTCGTGGGTGTTAAAACCAATTAGATACATGTCTAAACAAAGGTCACAGTTTACCGAGTAGTGGGACCAAGTAGTAGCCAAACAATGTGGCCGAACAGTATGATCGAGCAATGTGGTCGAATGATGGACCGAGCAGTGGCCGAATGTTGTGGCTGATTGGGGGTTGAAAGATGTGATCGAAGGATGAGCTGATGGTGGCTGAGCAGTGGGCGAACGGTAAGCTGAATAGTATGGCCCAAGTAATGGCCTAAATGAGTGGTCGAATAGTGGTCCAGCAGTGGCCGAACGGTGTAGCTGATTGATAGTCGGCCAAACGGTGGGCAAATAGTGGCTGAGTACGTTATGGGCGAATAGTGTGGCCGAATAGTAGGTGAACAATGTGGTCAATTGGTGGTTGAAAGGTGTTGCCAAACGGCAGGCTAACGGTAGGCCAAATAGTATGACGATGCACGCGAAATTTATAAAGTACCCGTGAAGTCCATATATATCAAACGATTTCAGACACATCAAACAGTCGAACTTAGAATAAAACAATAATGTTCCATTTTTAATTATATGAGGATGCACTGGGGATGTGCTGTGACAGTGTGCAGATAGATGGAACATAATGAAGATAATAATGATAACGAGAACTAAACAAAGTTATCAGATGAAGAGGACATGCATATCGTTGCCAAAATGAGATATGGGCCATGTTGTTCTATCCTATTCTGAATTTCCTTAAATGGTACCCTGCTGCCGACGTATGGTTCCCCATCATTTTCAGGGACCTCATTTTCATCAACCAAAATTTTTAATGATTTTTTATTATTTTTATTATTTTGCATGTGAATTTGTTTATTTTTCTTATGGTGGGTCTGTGTGTGTGTGTGTATATATATATATATATATATTTAAATATCTTTTGTTGTGGAAATCTTTTTACATATAAGGGCGTAATATTATAAATTTTTTTAAGAGAGAACAAAAAATATTGAATATACTTTGAGGCCAATCATTCAAATAGATGGATTTGTGTCTATTACTAGTTCTTCCTCTCCAGTTAAGGCTGATCATTCAAATAGGTTGGGGTAAGCAAAATAAAACGAAATTATTTTGCAACTAAATTTGGTAATTTATTTTTTAGATGGTGGGATATATGTGTGTGTGTCTATATATATTCTTTTAATGTGTGAATCTTTTTACATATGGGAGCGTAATATTGTAAATTCGTTTAAAAGAGAACAAAAAAAATATTAAGTACGCTTGAGGAAATTTATGTTGAACAAATGACTGTGAAATAACAAGAGAAAATTGATTTTAACAATTTCCTTTTATCTTGATGCATTGTCTTTTTTATTTTTATTCATGTGAAATTTCAAGATAGAGAAGAACATGTGCGTGTGTGTAGAAATTGTTCATAATATGACAGATAGTGAATATATGGGGCTAGTTCCATGGATCAATATTTTTTAGACCAATATTAGATCAACAATTAAACTCTTTATTCCTGATTAAATTTTAATAATCCGAACCGTTCAATGTGTTTAAAACATATTTTTAAGGGTACCTGTAAGAAATCAGCTCAAAATATTACAGAAAAATGCTTGATCCAAGCAGTGGTTCAAAATACTAACAATAACTGTTTTATGAACCACTGCTTGGATCAAGTCCTTTCAGGTAATATTTTGACCTAATTTCTCGGGGTGCCCTTAAAAACATGTTTTAAACACATTGAACGATTTGGATCATTAAAATTTAATCAGGAATGAAGAGTTTAGATGTTGATCTAATATTGGTCTAAAAAAGTATTGGCCTTGATACCACTTGTTAGGATCATCAAGTTATTACCATCTCATCAAAATCCGCAGGTGTTAGTGAAAATGAAACTTTATTTCTTTATATTATGTAACGAGATCAAACACCAACGGGTCAACTGGTACTTATCTCACTTAGCCTTCGTCTCGACAGTATTGATTACAACACAAGATTATGCACACAATTATTGCTTGTACATAAATTCGAGGGGACCCTTTTGCTACTACTTGCTTTGAGTTTGCGATGACTAATTCAATTTTTGATTATTTTTCTGTATAATTATATATGTTTGGGCGATTCCACAACAACTTTCCCTCTACTTAGCTTTACCTGGATTTTTGTCTTTCACATTTACTGGGCTAACCATTCGGATCAAAAAGCCCATAAAGGTTACTTGGGTTTGGTCGATTTTATAGTTTCAACGGGACCCGGACACCATAGTCCATTGGGCTGTAGTTCAGCATTTTAAGACCATTTCTATGGCTAGCTATGGGTTGAATAAATCAAACTCACGAAAGAGGTTGAGTGATATGTAAGTGAATTATTGCTTGTTTGAGCTTTAGAGATGTGCTCTCTTTTAGGTCTTATGTTCAAAACTTTGCAAGTACCGCTATCAATTTTTTTCGAGGTCAGTCCATACAGGGCAAGCTTTGACTTTGAATGCCCCCATAGCAGACGGTGAGATTGATCTTCCAGAGATTAATCGAGGTGTACTTGAACTTGAGATATTAAAAAAAAAAAGTGAATAATTTCTTATACGAATGAGTAGAAAAGCAAAAGAACATTAATGATAATATTAACTCTGAAGTTGATTAATGATTCAAATAAGGACATTTTATAACGACTCACCCTCGCCTTGCACAATATTATTCGTTTTGACCGTTCAAACTCTTTGGACTTTTCAGCAGGTCACTCATCCATGCATTGTTGCAAGAGATTAACTGTGACGTTTCATTGATCTTTGATGTCCTCACGGCTTTAAAAAGTCTCGTACAATGTAGGTTCATGGTCTATTATATATAGTATAAACTTACATCCGCTAAGCAATATGAGACTCTTGACCATTCATCCCAATGTTTACTGAGGTTTTCTCTCCTTGACGTTCATCTCACAACTGACACCATAGCCTAATTAGGGTGTCACACATTTTGGTCTCATTTTGGACATTCGTAATTGCAGCTTATAATTATATAACAAAGTCGCATCTACATTCAATGAGAAAATGAAAAAGCAACTTGTAAATAAAAGATTTACTTTGGTTAAAGTTGTACTTTTTAAGCCCCAATATCATTGTAATGGAGGTGTGAGAATTAATCCTATTTCTTTTACTAACGAACATGAAGTCTAGATATTTTATCATTTACATAAAGTAGCACTTTTTAAGTCAAACATGAAGTCTTCCTCAAGCTATGTAGTCTCTTTGGAGTTACACAATCAAGTTTAAATGGGTGCCTAATAGTAAATTTGTTTTTGGTCCTAGCCCAAGAGAGTATAAAGTACAAGAAAAGTTTGGAAGTCCTAGCCAAAAAATTTACAACCTCAAATCAAGTCCAATAAATAAGACCAAATCCAAGAGAATGTAAAACCACAAGAAAACTTTGGAAGCCCAAGTCAAAAAAATTTAGAAGTCCAAAACATGTCCAATAAAGAAGCCCAAAATTAAAAGATATATTTTGGGAGTACTGAAAATCTAGAAGTTCATTGTACAAATATGTAGATATTCATGTGTAATCTAGAATATGCATTAAGAAGTAAGAAATATCTATGAACTAGGACTATCCATGGACTAGTATAAACTTGGGTGGGTTCTAGCCATTTTTTTTTTTTTTTTGAAAGGCGAAAATATATTAATAAAGGAAAAACGAATACAAACATGCAGTCCGAGCCAGTTGGCAAGGAACCAACTATCAAAGAGGACTACTTGTGCCTAAAACACTGAAAATACATAGCATTAACCAACACCACACGCCCAATGCTACTGTCCACCCTTCTGCTGGACGGAGCAATCTGCTCAGATGAAATGCAGAACCTAGAAGCCAGAGCCTTGCCATCCACCTATGGAATGCAGAACCCAGAAACCACAGCCTTGCCATCCACCTATCCCAACCGAGCTTGATGTAAGTAACCACTCAAGTTGTATAAAATCCCTCTGATCATGCTGCTGCTTTCCTTATGGTGATCCAACACCATCCGATCCACCTAATCTTGAATGCCTCCATCAGCTTAGGCCAAGACTGACTCCCACCATTAAAGATTTTATCATTACGCAGCTTCCATATGGACCAGATAAGAGTTGACGGAGCCGCCATCCACAGATCAGTAAGGACTTTCCCAGGGCCCATTCTAACCTTCCAACTGGACCACCATGTGAAGAGATCGAGCATGGTTTTTGGTGGAACCCAGGTAACACCCCACCAGGATATGACTTCACACCAAGCTTCCCAAACCGGCCTGCAATGTATCAGTAGATGATCTTGTGACTCCACCTCTGAATCACACAATTTGCAAATGGCTTGTGGTGGTTGGATAATTCCTCTGGTAAGAAGTAAATTCCCAGTTTTCACCCTTCCCTGCCACCCCAGCCAAGCGAAAAATTGCACCTTAGGAGGACAAAATGTCTTCCATACACACAAAGGTGGGGCACTCCTTTCCTGATCCCACTCTTTTTGAGCATACTCACATAATGCCTTAACCGAAAAATGGGATTCAGTTCCTGTATTCCACTGGAGTTGGTCCTCCCTTTCAGTTGCCCAAAGTCCTAGCCCCTCCCATGTCCTCAGTAATTGATCCAATTCCCCCTCCTCCCAAGAGAAAGGGTGCCTCCTTAGGCCCAAAGCAGCCACCACATTTGTTGCTTGGAGGATACTTGCTAGGTTAGCTTGTTTGTCCACTGCTAACTGATAAATGGATGGGAACCTCACACACCAAGGGTGCCCTTAGTGATCCCATTGGTCATTCCAGAGTTGGATTCTCTCCCCATTGCCCACTGAAAACCTAAGTTTTTGAACAAACATGTCATAGGTTTCTTGCTCCTTGTGTTGGATGCTCAAAATCCCTCTCCATGCCGGAGACCCCCTCCTGCTGGTTCGGACATAGGGGAGCCAACACTCTGTATTTATTCTGTTCACATCACAGATAACATTCCTCTATAGGCTATTTGGCTCCTTAGCAAACCGCCACCACCACTTCAATAATAAGGCAGTATTCATGAGTTTACAGTCTCTAATACCCAACCCTCCTTGGTCCTTATGACTCACAATATTCCTCCACTTTACTAAGCTTACCTTTTTGTCCCCCTGAGCTCCTCCCCAAAGGAATTTTACTTGAATCTTCTAGATTTCTTTCACCACCTTTGATGGCATTTTGAACAATGGCAGATAATAGATAGGCAGATTCATAAGTACAGCCTTGATCAATGTTACTCTGCCTCCTACTGATAGATATTTCCTCTTCCAGGTAGCTAATCTTGATCTTATTTTATCCAATACTGGCCTCCAAGTGCAGAATTTTAGGGGATTAGCTCCCAAAGGTAATCCCAGATAGTTGAAAGGCAGAGTTGTTTGTGTGCAATTAAGGATTTCAGTACATGCACCAATGAAACTCTCCTCCCTCCCCACTCCACATACTGCCGATTTCTTGTAATTGATTCTCAATCCGGAGACTATCTCAAATCCTCTAAGAATCCTTTTGATGTTCCAAAACTCCTCTATCTCCCCTTCACAGAATAACAAGGTATCATCCGCGAATTGCAGATGGGTGAGATTGCCGGTTGATGGTCCTAAACTTACTCCAGATATAAGTTGCATCTCCCTGGCTCTGGATAATAACACACTTAGCCCCTCAGCTGCAACAATGTAGAGAAAGGGGGATAGTGGATCCCCTTGCCTAACCCTCTTTCCATACGAGTATAAAGTCCCCTCTTTCTTCACTCGTCTAAAACACTTCTTGCTCTTTGTCAAAATCGAGTCTTGTAATAAAGATAAAAAAAAAAAAATACACAAAATAATATTTTATTAATTTAAATAAAAAGTTGATACAATTCTCTATTGTGTTCTTTGCAATGAAAGAATGATTTCTCTTATTCAATTTCTGAATATTGTTGCGATCCAATGGTTGTAGAAACTTGTTGTTGAATGAATCAATTGATGACTTTTTCAATGGAGAAACCGAAGAAGTTGAAGTTTTGATCGAGGACTTCAACAACCTGATCTCGAAAGAGTGGAGTTATAGATGAATTGACATTATTTGAGTACTTATTGATTCTGCACAAAAACTTGAGAAGAGAATTTGAAGAGGCTTGAAGAACGGTTGAAATTTCTTCCTCTATCAAGGAAAAGGTGTATAACCAACTTAAGGCTACCAAGGAGCCTTCTTTTGAAAAGAAAGAAGTGAAGATGTGAGGAAAAATTCTAATGTACAATATTTATACCAAAAGAATGAGGATCGTGATGGTGTCAAGACACTGCACCTTTTTGAGATCTTTCAAGTTTGTTATGCGAAATGTTATCCTCCCCAGTCCCCACCCAAAAAACCACACACCCAAATGAAATAATAGAAAAAAAAAAAGCATAACTTTGTCGTACCGAAACACTTTTAACAAACACAAATTCAACAACATTTTTGCCAAAACCAAAACCTCATGCCCCAACACACCCCTCTCCCTCCCCTTCACATTAGAGACTTTAGCGACCTAGTTTGATCGGTTTTCGCCCTCTCTTCTTCCAAACCCACTAATCTTCTCCTTATTATCACCCTCATCTTCAACATAGTGAAATTCTTCACAGTGAATTTGAGATGAGGATGAGAAGGAAGAAGGCGTGATTATTCCCTTCATAGTTACCTCCTCAACTTCATCATCAGATTTTTCTACATGCGACATCCCTCTCGTTGTTATGATCAAGCGCTTATCATTTAATCGAGATTCACAAATGTTAGTGAAAATATAACTTCATTTATTTATATCGTGTAGCGAATGTTAGTGAAAATGTAACTTCATTTATTTATATCGTGTAGCGAGTTCAAGTGTCAATGACAATGAATGAATTGAAACTTGACCCATCTGGTCTCCACCCAACAATTCCCCATCCAACACTCTACCTGCCAGCAACATGCTTATCCAGGAGAATTAAACCTTTAACTTGGCTTTGATATCACTTGTTAGGGTCAAGTTCTTACCATGTCACAGGTATTAGTGAAGGTTTAACTTTATTTCTTTATTATTACGTAGCAAAGCCAAATACCAACTAGTAGCCTTCGTCCCGACAGTATATTATACAAGTCAAGGTTATGCACACAATTATCCCTTGTACATAAATTAGAGACAACCCTTTTGCTATTTCTTTTGTTGGGTTTGTGATAAATAATTTAATTCTTAATTATTTCTTTCTACGATTGTAAATGTTTGGACGATTTCACAAGAATCACAACAAATTTCCTTCTTACTTGGCTTTATCTGGATTTTTATCTTTCACAAACACGTTTTGCACACGTCTCCCTTTCACATTTATTGGGCTAGCCATTCTGATTGAAAAGTGCATAAAGATTATTAGGGTTTGGTCTGACTACGGCTAACTTCTTCTCGGTCTCTTTTTCGAAGCGAAGGTGGGAAAATCAAGCCATTTACATCTTCAGGCTATATAACACATGTTGCAGTATCTGAAGGGTCTCTTCGCTTAGCTATGTCCTCTTTAAAGAATTCATTGGCCGACGGACAAGATGAACATAGACTGTTTAAAAAGTGCCTCAATGCGTGGCAGCCACTAGGGCCTAATTTTGCTACCGGAACTGTACCCCATAATCCATTGGGTTGAAATTGAGCATTTTTAGACCATTTCTATGACTAGATATTTTTTTTTTTTTTTTTTGTGGATAAATTTCTATGACTAGATCTGGGTTGATGAATAAATCAATTACTAAGTTAAAGTGTTAAGTGATATGTAAGTGCCGTTTCTCCTAAGCTTTCTAAAGAGTCATTTTAATCTTTTTTTCAAACTTTTTATTAAATCATCATAAAAAAATTTCATTATTTATTTGTCATCACAAGTGAAATCGAAAAAGTATAAAACTATGACCAAAAGAAAAAAAACTCATCAATTACGAAAAAACTTGAAAATGTCAATTTTTGTTTTTTTGCCCATCTTTTCTGAACTTTGGTCAATAATCTTTTTATTCTTAGATATCTCTCATTGAAACGAACGATTAATTTGAAATGAAAAACTAACAAAAAGTACATGAAATATAAAAAATATCACTTGTATTTTAAGAATAATTAATTTAAGCCAACACTCTCCGTAATTAATTTTGACTCTCACAATTTTAATAAAGATCTTTTCTGTCAATCTCCATTCAAAGCAAATTAAAACTTGTGCACAAGCAAAAGGGTTGTGATAAGAAGATTCCTTAGGATTAACGAGTGTTCCTATATATAAGAATTTGGGACAACATTTGGCACCATTCCGTTGTAGTCTAGTTGGTTAGGATACTCGGCTCTCACCCGAGAGACCCGGGTTCAAGTCCCGGCAACGGAAATGTTTTTTGGTACAGATTCTTCCTTTTTCTTTAGATTTTTGGGGTACACTTCAAGCTGTGAGGAAACCCTCAGTAATTCGTTATCGAAGACGCCTTGGGCATGGAATTTTATGGGGCTAGCCCTGATGCAGCGCTATCATTTATTTTGCTTGTTTTGGTGTCTTGTTTAAGAGCGTCGAAGAAAATCTAAATAATAACTCCCATTGCCTATATCGCAAGAAGAATAAGCCGACAACTATTTTTGAAGAAAATGAGCCATTGAGTGTTTATGATGTAACAAAAAAATGACCATCTTAAGCCCACGTTCCAAACTACCAGTCACAAACCCATCTAACTGTCATCCCTACTTAAATGCTGCATAATAAACACAAACTTTGTTGCCTTCAGGCTTCAAGCACAATTAAGTCAGAAAATCGAACCACTCACAACTCGTCTCAAATAGTACACGAGTCTTGCAGGTGGGTTCGTGCACCTCAGAAGTAGTTGCTGGATCAAGAGCGACAAAGGCAATCCCTTTCTTGCTTAGTATCTCCTCTTTGTTCTACGGATCTATGAGAGAATTAAAAATATGGAACTCTTCTGGCACAATTAATCACATATCAAACCACTCGCAACTCGTGTCAACTAGTGCACCGGTTTTGCAGGTCGGTTCATGCACTTCCCATGTAGGGTTCCTAGGTTATGGTGGAAAAAAAGGACAATTTATCGATCTAAACCAAAGAAAATTGGACAAAATCAAAAGTTTCTATAGATAGTTTCGCAGCCCATGTCTGCATGCAAGGGAGCAACAACGAAAATATGTAACCAGAAAACCTCAACCCGTGGGAAAAATAACCGATTAATTAGCTACAAAAAGGTAAATCAAACTTGAAGAAACAAAAGCTAACATTTACAGTTTCGTAGTAGTTGTCCTGAAATCAGGATTATGACTTGAGGACAGCTCCTTCTGTAATCTTCCACCCTGATTGAGTACACGAAATCTCATACCTCGTTGTGTAGGTTGTACTGTACGAGTCGTTGTGCTCCGGATGGGCCACATCAGTTAGGGATGCGGACTCTTTAAGAGTTGCTTCAACAATGGCACGCCGGCCATCCACCGATACAGTCACACTGTCAATAGTTAAGTTTTCGAGAATGTAGTCCCAAAACCAACCATGTTCAGCAATTTCTGCAGCACGGTCTCTCCAAATGTTTAGCATATTAGCATCCAAAACCTGGCATTGTAAGTTTGTCAGTTGTCGATAGCTATAATAAGATCATTGTTACTCTAGTGATGTCATGAGAAAGTCGACTAAACAGCACTCAATCCACTTTCAGCAGAAAAGATGGAATTTCAATCACAAAGATAAAGTTATCAGGTGGCTTAAAATGTCCCCCAAGTGTTAAGATTCGTATACCATAATAATCTGTTTCTTGGCGATCAAAATTTTAGAAGGGATATGATAAATATAGTAAGAAATGAGATATAACGGAAAGAAAGATTTATGATATAGGTGGGAATGGCAATGGACCGGATCGAATCGGATGTTAGGATATCCGTATCCGATATCTGAACGCTAACTGATAACCGTATTCGGTATCCAAACGCTAACCGATAACCGTATCCGGCCCAATATCCGCCTAGATTAAAATTCGGTAAATCGTAACCGTATCCAACGGATATCGGTTAATCCCCGAACCGAATGGATATCCGTAATTTTACCCGAATTCGCTCCGAATACGCCCTTCATTTTACTTTTCACCCTTCGAAAAGTGACACTACGTATTTGAAAAATCTTTTCAAATGCACTGTTAAAGTAATTTTAAAAAAAAAGAGAAAGAGAAAAAGGAATATCTACAAATTCGAAGAACGCCATTCTAATAAGTGGTAATGCATTGGCGGAAATTTCACCCTTACCCAATCCCTAATTCTTGTTCACCCCGGATTGGAGAACATTATGATACTAAGAAGAGGTAAATGTTTGAGTTCATACACGTGTTAATGTCTATTGAATACATTTCATATCCAAATCCTTGACCTAGATGTGTGCTCAAAAATATTCTTTTTGGTGAAGATTTGTGATCAACGATAAATAATGTCGTAAAAGAGGCAGACCCAATAGTTAGCCACATAGCAGACCCAATTTGAGAACCCAAGCATTACCAAAAAATTATTCCTACTAAGCATAAGTCTAGATTCACGACATCCCCAAACATATTATGTTTAAGCACATAAATAACCCATGGGAAGAGAGATTGATTTGGGTGGCGGCTCTGAGAGGAGGACTTTGGTAGAGGGAAATTGACTAACTGAGGTCTGAGAGGGAAGATTACTTTTAGGGTTTGTTTTGTTAGGTTGATAATAGATATATCACATATAATATATTAATGGCGATCTCGTAAATTAGCGCGCGCACGCGTATATATATAAAATTAATGGCAATCTTGTAAATTTAAAACGAATATTATTACGGATATAGTTTGGTTACAGATATCCATTCAGTTATTTTCGGATATTTAACCATAACGGTATCCGAACGGATATTGATTTGCCTCCTCCATAACCATATCCACAGGAAAAATCTCGATTACGTTTTGAGGAAAAAAAAACGGTTACAGTTCGGATATCCATCGGATTAGAGCAAAATGCCATCCCTAGATATAGGGGTGAATAGTTATAAATGATTTGTTTGAGTATTTCTTTTAGAAAGGAGGATATGGTAAATAGCCATAGGTGGATGGCTTTTTTGTAATTGATAATGACATTTTCCTAATTAGAAGGGAGATAAGACATGAGGGGGAGGGAGAGGGGTGGGATAATTTTACACCATCTGCGTGAAACCTGTGGACTGTTCATTAATAGTATCCCGGATAACATATTTGGGGTCCCCGGATACGGTAAATCCGGATAGCTAAATTAGGGTGATAGCAATAAACCTTTTTATGACCCCTAACAAACACGAAGGGAAGGGCTCAAAATTTCAGTGAAAGCGGTATGCGCCCATTCAGATGATTGTCAAGCTGAAGCTGATTTTTAGATGTAGGGTTGGTCTTTCGAGTAAAAAAACCCTAACCTACAACCCGTATAAGCATTTTCCTATATCCCGACATATCTTGTACCTATACAACACGCTACATACCCTAGAAAAAGTGGATTATCACTCATTTGCATGATAAATCACAATCATAGTATAGAACAACATACGCAACAAAGGCAAGTTAGTAACTTGGAACTTGGAAATGATAAGCTGAAAGATGTATAGCAATATTTTGATTTTCAACCTTCGATAACTTGTCTCAACGACATAGTTTTCTCAAAGTTTGTTTTAATTTGAATTTATATACAGCTGGCCATGTATGGGTATTTCAGAGTTCTAATAACCTGAAAGGTAAAATCATTCCAGCAAATCCATCTAGAATAGAAATTGTCTCTCCACAATAAAATTACCATCCAAATTAAGAGCAAAAATAAGGAATGTTCTCACCTCGGACAATTTTCCAAGGCAATGATCAGGTCCAAGAGCCTGGGATTTGATGTTCTGCCACTTGCGAACCAAACCTTCTGCAAACTTTGCATCCATTCTTGGAAATTTCTCTGAATTTTCAGCTACAACAGACCCTACAAGTTGTGGATTGCATCAGGTTAAAGTTATAACAAATACAATTGCCAAAGAAAGAAATGGTAAACAATATTTAGTCTAACTACTACTTGCAGGGGAGATCAATGTTCCATAACTCAGCCACATGACAAATCTAAACAGTAGAGCTGTTAGACATTGTCCATTACTTAAACCGTATCCAACGGTTGGAGATGCATCTGACCAATAATTTCTTCCGCGGAGCACTTGATAAGAGAAACTGTGAATCGCCATTTATGAAAGATTACATACAATAGCCACGCACAAAGAAAATGAACCAAAAGAATCACTTACGAGCAAAATTATGTCCAGTAAAAGAACAGGCTATGCAAACTAAGTTAATTAAGTCTAGAGCTCTTGCTATTTGTCCAATAGCTACTAGTTGAGATAAAAACAGAAGAAAGAGAGGAGTCAAAACGTCCTAAAAGATTCAAATTCACATAAAGCATGAAAAAGTAATGACATAAGAAGATATCAACATGCCATCCAGACAAAGCTGCACAGTTATTTAGATGACCCATAGAAGCTTCTGCCAATCCCAAGGATGGGAGAAACATTTATGCACTGTGTAGCGTTGCACATTTTTTGTTCCAGCATACATCACATGTACATGTGTGCAGCCTATATGGCACTCTTCACGTATTTTCTCTTGTTTATCAAATCACAAGTACTATCCAAACGAAAGGAAGGACCCAGTCACCAAAGTTGACGACCAATAAAGAATCATCACTGACAAAGTTGCTAGCAGTCAAAATTTTAGAAGGGGATATGGTAGATAGTAAGGAGAATATATAGCAGAAGAGGAGACTTATTATAGAGGGTTGAATAGTTAAAAATAGTTTGTTTTGATATTTTTTTAGGAATGAGTATATGATAGGTATGAATAGGTGTGTGACATTTTTGTAATTGATAATGACATTCTAATAATTAATAATGGCATTTATGTAAATAGGAGGAGGACATAAAAGGAGATAAGATATGGATAGGGAGAGGGGTGAGACAATTTTGTCCCCCTCCAGGAAGATTAAATAGTCCTCCAGAGAGGGGTCCAATGAAGTAAACAAATTCTGGACATGACAGCCATATCCGGAGTGATAGCAATGGACCTTTTATGACCCCCAACAAACAGGTCCTAAAGGTCAGCAAAACACCAAAGTAGCACTGGAGACTAGAAGAATTACAGAAGAAAAAGGACACAGAGGACAGACACCACAAAGAAGAACCACCATGCACAGGCATTTTCTACCAAAGAAACTATATGTTTAAAGCCCAGCTAACGGAAACCAGCATACGGTTTAGGCGTGATGATGTTGTTGCTAGAAGCATGGGAATGACAATGTGTGGTCATAGGGATTATTCTAATCCATAAAAAAACAAGTATCGTCAGGTCATACCTACTTTGATAACATCAGAAGCCATTGCTGAACTAGCTTCTTTACTCAAAATTGAAGAGCCCTTCCGAAATGGGACATACTTTAATCCAGCCAAAGTCAGGAGTCCAACTACCACACCAGCACACATAATCTTCATACTTGCATCTTTTATTCTGTCAGTGATCATTTCGTGCTCACGTACTTCATCAACATTATTTTCCTCGTGAGTATCGAGTTCGTTAGTGAAATCATCTTGATCCTGTCGAAACCCAGTCTCCTCACTTTCTAAAGCGGTAGCAGAACTGTTTCTCTCGGCATCTTCTCGACGGTTAACATTCCCCTCCCCTTTCCCAAGAGGAAACACTTTCTGCAACGCCATAATTGCACTAACCTTCACACTGTCAAGCACTGCAGAAGCTTCAGCCCCAATCTTCACTATAGCAGCTGCTGCAGCCAATGGGGACCCGCGAACTCCATCCAGACTTTCTAAATATCTCAACACTCTGGGATCATCATAATAATCTCCAAGCTTGAATGCTATATCATTAGTATCTCTAAACCTTGAAAAAACCACCTCCATCAACCATGTCTCCAACAATTTACAAAGTCCAGGAAGGAAATCGTTCTCCTTATCATCCTTCGAATGTTCCAAGACAAAGTTAACGATAGATGGATCTCTAAAAGGTGAGTTGTCATTGTCTAAGCCCAACCATGAGCGACAGTCATCTAGATCCCCAATGAGCAGCGAACAGAGACCTCTTTCCAATGCAAAGTCCATCTCACGGTTATCTTTAGCAGTATGGATATAAGTAGGATTTGTCAAAGTAGTAACTTTGGTCTGCTGAAGCTGTTGAAAGAGGTTATCAGCATCTTTAATCAGATGGGGTTTCTTACCCACAAAGGCCTGAGCAACAAGTGCAAGGGCTACACCATAAACTTCAAAACTTTCCGCTGGTATATTACCCGGTGTCGCAACAAAAAGATCAACCTTTCACCAATGGAGGAAAAAAGGGAAAACAGAACACAATCAGGTAAGAAGAGAATACAAATGAACAGAAAATCAGAAATATGAAAAAGGTGGTTTTTTTCTTTCTTTTTGGAAACAGTTGGTTTGGAAGGTAATCTGATAACTCACCTGCTCTGCTGCTGTCATACGTAAGAAGGCTTCGTTCATGAAATTTTCACGGGTAAATCCCCCTGCAATGGCAGCCGCACCCCCTCCTCCAACAGCCCAAAGAATATTGCGCACACCTTGAAGACCCTCTCTCCTTTTTGTCTGGAAATCATTACCAAGTGGTAAAGCTAGGAGCTCAAGAACACAGCGTGGGGTTATCTCTTCCAAAGTCTCATCAATCTGTGATTGTAAATCAGGCGCAAGGCTGCTGGCACCTTCCTCCTGCATCAAAGCATATTCTTACTGTCAAGATAAATTATTTGATAAGCACATATGTCCAAATTTATAGAGCAAAACAATCGAATTCCAAACTCTTCCATCTTCTTTATTCCTAAATCTAGAAGATTACAGATCACAGTTCCTGCCAAATTGCGAGGAGAAGTGACTACCACAATGAGGAATCAGGACATTACAGTGTGGCATGTACCACACTTGGTTCCAAAAAAACAGGTGATCATTGCCTACTTAAGTTATCAATAAAAGTTAAGTTAGCAGGTCAAAAATTGGAACCACTAGAAGTGCACAGTAGGTCTAGTGCACAGTAGGGAATAGAAAAATCAAACCTAAAATTTAAGATAAATAACATATGGATCGAGTTGCTATTAATTATCACATTGACAAGTATCGGCACAAATATTGCAGCAGTGGAGACAAAATCATAGATTTTTTTATAAGGTTCAAACTGATTTCAAAGCCCATCTATCACGTTCAGAGTGTTTTGAATGCCCAATAATCTATTTGAGCTCATAAGAAATAGTTATACACAAGCTATCAAACAAAAGATTCTAAAACTTACAAGGATGGTAACAAAAGTAGCCAACCTTAATAGGTTTAAGAAAAACTGCAAATATTAAGAAAATGAAATCTACCATCAATGTCCAAATAGCAAAAACGCGAGTGTATGATCTAAGACAGCAACATCCAGCTAAGCCAAAATGACTTTTCCAGTTCAACACTCAGTAGAACTCCACATCACCAGGCTTCAGATGCTGTAAACCAGTACTGGTATCACAATTTTCTCATCAAGCTGCTCTAACCAAGAAGAAATTCTGGGCAAGAACGAATTCTTTTGCCTGTAAAGGCTACTAAAGCAACAATTCACAGATCAGAGAGAGAGAGAGAGAACCTGCAACAACTTTAATGCCCTCTCGAGAACTTCACAGCCTTTGATGAAATCAGGTGGCGACATTGCCATCATATCCCTCGATATGTCCACATAAGCAAGCGCCATAGTCAGCACAACATCTTGCTTAAATGACTTAGGCAACCTCTCTCTTAACAAACTCTCTCCAATTTGAAGAACCACTTCAGTCTCTCCTGCTTCTTGTAACACACACAAAGCTCCAGGAACCTGCAACCCCATCAAATTCACTCGAAATTCAATCCATCGTGGACGTTTGAATAGACATGGAATTCAAAAGCAGGGTCGCATCATTATTATTCAACGAGAATAGCTGAAATACGGATTTAATAGTTTATTCATGGATTTCAAAATTAATTTTGAGCTTTATCCTTGTGGATTTGAGATGACTATTTGTTAAAGTGATTCAAAATCATTCATGTTAATGAATGTTAAAGATCATACTTACTCAAGGATCTCACTAAAATACATATCCCTACTTCTAATCTATTTTCCACACTAATTTCACCAAAAAACTTATGCTCTGTTTGGCATATCTAAAAAGGCCAGCTTTTTGGCTATTTCCCCCACAAAAAAAGATAATGTTGTTTGGAAGGTCTGAAGTAGAGGGTTTTTTTTTCTCCCTTTGGCTTGCTGAGAGAGACAAATAATGAATGAGGTATGATTTTTGCTAGAAGTTTTTAGGTAGAAGGGCATCAAGTGAGCTTCTTGGTGCTAAAAAGGCCAAAAGAAAACTAGCTTTCCTTAAGGGCAAACCTAGTCGGGATCCGAGTCTCGGTCGTCATTATGCCAACATGCTTGAAATAATCATTTTAATATCATATTTCAGTGATTATTTTATTCTTTCTGCCGAGAAAAAAAAGGAAGCCAAACGAGTCCTTGGAGCTAAACCTCTTATATTTTGTTAAATTGAACATTAAATCCCTTCAATTGAAATACACATCTATCCAAATGTGGCCTAATTGTATCAACCAGAGAAAAACGAAGCAGAAAGCATAAATAGCGGAAAGAAAAAAGAGAAACTACCTTGTCCCAGGGTACTTCGCTGACGATAGTATCAAATTCGTCTTCAGCAAGGCCTTGATTGTACTCTCTTTTCGACCTAGGGTTCGCCAAGGTCTCGCAAGCAGCTTGAAGAATCTCCCTTCGGCTAATCAAAACGTCTTGACTGTACCCGTACTGCGGCGGGTTCGAAACCCTAGCTTCGTATGCTCTCCTGATTCCATCCCCAAGAAAATGCATTTCCGCACCTAAAACTCGGTAGAAGTCTATCGGCATGGGCACGTGGCGCTCTGGAGGGGCGGGACGGGGAGGAGAGAGAGTGGTGGTGGTCGAAGTGGAAGAATGGGAGTGGTCGGGATGGTCAGAGTTGGGAAGGAAATGGAAGTCGGAGAGGAGACGATCGGCCCATTTGCTGGTGGCGGAGAAGTTGTTGGGAATGCTGCTGGGCCCGCCGGTGATGGCCGAGAGTTTATGGGGCTTCTTGGTGGTTGGTGGCGGTGTTAGTGGTGGTAAAAACCGAGGAGTTGTGACGCTGAAGCTCAAGTATCTCAGAGCTTCCATTGATGTTTTGCCGCTAAAACCCTCTCCTTCTCCCTCTCCGTCTCCCCCCTCCCTCCCTCTCGCTCTGTCTCTGTCGGAGTCTCTCAAATTTTACTCTCTCCGTCCCTCCGTCCCAAACTGATAGGTTCTTTTTTATTCTAATTTTTAGACAAAAATAATAATAATTATTGTAAAAAATATTTTTAAAAATATGTCCTTCATTTAATTAATGTATACAGTATAAAAATGATACGAATACTATGCAGTTACCAAATTGAAGTATGCTCCTCACTTCATTTTGATCATGACTTTCAATTTGTCTCAATTACATCCTGAACTCATAACATTTATCCAATTAAGAGTGTAACCAGTCTTATTTGAACCGGTTGGAGAAAAACTTTGATGTGTTAGGTTAAAAATTTACGAATAAAGTAAGTCTAAACAAAAAAAAAAAAAAATTTAGTGTACAAATAAGCCATGAATTAGTCGTTAAAAAAATATTAACTTATATACAAGTTTTTGCATTCTAAAAAAATCATCAAGTGAAAAATTAATCATCAATATATTTCAAGAGGTAGGTTAAAGAGCCAGCTCAGGCCGAATGGTGGAAAGATTGGATCTCCCATCCGGCCGGATACTCTACCTCTATACCGTTGATTTCTGAATAACCCGATGTATGTTCTAAGAAATGCATGCAGAACCATATGGTCCATATAGGGTAATGTAGATGGAATCAGACCGTATAAGTACATCTCACCAAATGGTTAAATTACATATAATCAGAGACTCGATATAAGAGGGAAGTAAGAAAATTATTATTTGATACTAAACATACACTTCACTTTAGGGCCTTATGTCAGAAATAGAGAGTTACTTCTAATGCCAAGAACCATGTGTCTTGTGCTGACTTGGAACGTAAGTGCATTTCTCTATATAAGATAACTAAGAAACATTTCTCAGAGTATGTCCTATCAAAACACTTTTGAGTGAGAACCTCATTTTTCAAAAACTAACTTAAACATCAAAATGCCCTATAGCTAACGACGGAAGAACGACACTAGAGCAACTACAACAAACTAGCTATTTGTACTTTTTTAGCTAAAATAGATAAGTGAAATACAAAATTCTTCCTCCAACAAACTAGCCATAGAACTCTCTATTATAATTTTGCTACAGTAGTTAGGTATATTTACCTAGCTACTATTCATGAGCAAATGAGAAAGAAAATATTATTGTAATCAAAGTGTTCAAAAAGTGGTGGTGTTTAAAAAATATGAATGTTTAAAAAAGTACATTTGGAAAAAAAGAAAAGAGAAAGAAAAATTATTTTAATTAAAGTGAAGTAAAATAGATAGGATTGTTGGAGTATTGAGAGTGACGTGGCAAGCTTAAATGAAAATTTTGCGCTATTTACAAGGTAATTTGCCTATTTGTTGTTGTTGATGCTCTAACTGGTTACTTTTCTAGCAATTCAGACTAGAAGAGTTCAATGCAAGTAATTCGAAGAAAGATGCACCGAGTTCAGGACTCCACACCTGGTGTCTATTCTAAGAAATACAGAACCACATGCTCCATAAAGGGTAATGTAAATGGAATCATATAAATACATCTCACCAAATGGTTAATTTACATGTATTACAGACGCTATACGACGGGAAATAGAAAACATTATTATTTGATACTACTAAACATACACTTCACTTTAGGGCATTAGGCAGATATCAGACCTTCAGGTAAACATTGATAATCTGCAGCTGAGGAGAGAAACCTGCGGCAAGCATATAATACAGCCGAATGGAAGCCAGTAGGGTTGTCTATGAATACAAAATGTCCAGCCTGCAATCATACAAACAAAACTTCTTCCATGAAACAGAAAAAGTAAGCATTTTCACAACTTTTTATATTCACACCTCATGTGGATCTTGCTTTCGACAGCATAGAACACCTTAGGAGAGATGTCGAAGGAGACTGGTGCTCCGTTATAAGCATGCTAATGGGGTAAATATGTTTTTCATTATGGTTTACCTTCATATTTTCCGTGGTCCATATGACGCAAGTTACAGCAGCCCTAGGGAATTTGTTTGGTGCCTCGGAGTTGTAATCTTCTTACTAATGATTGTGGGACAAGTGTTCTTCAAAATGACAGGGCACATGCCACATAGGCAGTGAATTTGGTTGGAAGTGTGAGTCGCCAAAAATTGGCGAAATGCTCTACTAAATCACTTTAGTGAGAAGACATTTTGATTGAGGAATAGAATCCAGGATAAATGCTTTTTTAAATCGTTGTGTGCTGAATATTTACTCGCGTGATCAATCAATGAACGGGAGAATTGCGTGAACAATGAGACCAGCCTAACCTAAAGTCTTTTGGGAGAGAGAGAGAGAGAGAGAGAGAGAGAGAGAGAGAGAGAGACCTGAGGGACCCTTATAATTTCACAAGGGACCTTCATCTGCTTGCGAGCTTCTTGTGCTCCTCCATACCACATCCAATCTTCGCAGCCGTATATAAACGTCGTTGGCACTTTCCATTCCGATGCACTGCATCCAAAATCAACAACAGAGTTGCATAATATTAGCCCACTCCCTACATACGTTGCAGAAGTGGGGAAAAAGATGCCTACAACAGTCTTTTAAAATGATTTTTAATGGTTGTCATGCGACTAGATATTGACAGTGAACATTATGCATTATGTATTTTTATAGATGTTCCCACTTTATTGTAGAAATTTTCATGATCAATGAAATATTGCATTTAGCTGGTCCATTTATTATGCAATTTAGACGAAAATGGAATTGTGATGTTGGCTTCGACCATTTCCAAGCACCTCATAGCATTCAAAGGGTGATTGAAGATTCGATCCTTTAATTCTGAAAGCCTCTCAAGAAACAGAAGGTCCACAAAAAGTTTCAAAAGCACCTTCAAATGTCTCCAAGTGAATGGGCAAATCCCACGTGAGTGCGAAAATCACAATAACTGGGAAGTCCCGGAACTTGAAAAGATTATATTACGATACCAAATAGGAATGAACTTAAAATTACCAAGACTCAACCAACTATCCAAGTAAAATCATCACATGAGAGCATGCACAATTGACAATATTCCAAGTGAAATGAAGCATCCCTGAAAGAAGTTATCCTTCCATCTTAGTTACTCATTGACTTACAGACATAAACCAATATTTATGGCTTTACATTACCTGAAAAAGCCATACAAAGTTGATAATGACCATAGAAAGTTGATAATGACCAGTCTTTCTTACAGGGTAGGGTCTGCATCAGGACTTCTTTAAAACTATGAGATGGGGGTACCATTACGTTCTTTACGCTACATACCTTCCTTTATAGGCTTCCAATTTCTCAGACTCGGTTTATTCTTCGTTTTTCCTACCTTTCTATCTTTTCTGATATGGTTGGTGGTATTTAGCAAGTTAGTTTCCAGGACGGAGGTAAGTATAGGAATAGCAATATTTACATTGAAAAAATACAAAAAGAGTATGGAACATACCTTTGTAAAAGAGGCACCCGTGTAAATGCTCCAAAAGCAAATATGTGTTTTAAACACAGCTCTCCACTAGCTTTCGCAGCCAGAGTATGGTATACATAATCTTCACTTGAAAGAGTAACTATTAGATAAGTGAATTTACCATGTGCCGAAGACCAAAAGATTAGCCTTTTAAAATACCTGTCAGCAATCTGGTTTCTTCTTCGGTCAAAACTTCCCCCGTTGAATATGCACCAAACCTAGAAGAAGTATACTTTTGGACCAAATCTGGACCAAACGGGCCAAAACCTCTGCGTAACAAATACCCCAACAAGCACAAGAACCAAATGAGTTGTGATTCATTGTGCTAGAGAAAATACAAAGAGCCAACTACACTAAGAGCATTCAACAAATCCAGAAAAGGTGGTGATACGGAAAGTAAATGGGGAAAAACTGAAGATCGAAGGCCAAACGCAGCGTAGAACAGGAAAAGTGAGAACCAGCAAAGATCTAAGAGGGATCAGACACATCCACAAGCAATTTATGAGGACGTGAGCTGAAAAGAATAATAGTATCTTCATTGTTTGAAAGAATAAGAAAGCAGCACCGTACCCCGTACACTCCCAGGATCCCAGCCCTATTGCATAATTGCAGAAAATAGTACCAACACATTTAGATCTTTAAGACATTATGCAAAAGTCAACCACCACAAGGGTCAACATCAGACGATAATAAAGTTAGCATATAAACCCCAAGAACACCTGCAACACCACAGGTGCAATGGTTACATGTATATGGATAAAACAAGCAAACAGATACTCTCTAGTCCTAGTTGGTACAGCTTTCACGCAACTTTTTCTATATCCTCTATCCAACATGTGCACAACTGCAAGAAAATAACACCATAAATCTGAAAACAGGTATTAGATCAGAGCATGTATGAAAGCCACACGCATTTTAACTTAAAAGTGGAGTGTGTCCATAACAAGAGTACATGATAGTTTAGAACAAACACTTTGTAGAAACTGTATTCATCACTCAGAATTTCAGAAACCATGTCAATATTGAATGAGCAACTGTCAAAATTTTGAAAGTCTCCACACTAGAAACCACAACATTGTTAAAAGAAAGGTAATGGAAAGCAGGAAAAAGGATAGAAAGAACATAAGGGCTACAAAAGAGATAAACTTAGTCACCTAATAATCTTCTGAGGAGTTAAATTGGACTCCCATAAGTGACTCAATACAGCTCCTTTCCATGTTGCTCTGAAACGAATCAGTGGCTCTGACCTAGCATCTGTCTCTGATGAAAACCCAGCACTTCCCACTAAAACCAAGTGTTTTATGTGCTCAGGATGCTAATAAAACGAGTACGACTGACATCAGTAAGGGGGTTAGGAAGATAACTGTACTTGAATTCAATCACAAGCAAGGAAAGCCATCACCTTGAGAGCATATCTAGCTGCAACATAACCTCCAAATGAATGTCCAAGTAAAATAAAGTTGCTAAGGTTTTTGGCCTTCCGCCATTCCTCGAAAGAATCAATAAACCATGCTTCCGTTTCTGCATTAGGAAACAATAACTTCTGCATGGTTGTGAGCAATATACTTATCAACATGTGCAGATAAATTTTCCAAGAGTCATCTTGATTGTATCCAAATATATACTTATCACTAGACACTGACATTTTGCAAATGTAATTATCTTCCATCTTAAAGGACAACTAACCTTCAGTGCTTTTGCACGTAAAGTCAGGTCTGCTTGATCCACCCCAGCTGCAACATTAAAAAAGAGGAGATTGCTAAGCAAACAAAGATACTGCTACCAGAAGAATATAACTCATAAGGAAGCTTCAACGACACTAGGAAACATAAAACTGGAGGAAAGAGAAAAGCCAAGCTGAAAAGGACCACAGTCATGTAAGATGAAAAGTTCACCAATTAGTAGAATAAATCTTTCAACGAAAGGAGGAACTTCAAGAGAAATTCTAAGTACTGATCAACCTTCCTGTCCTAGTTTGTACAAAAAGCAAGAAATGAATAAAGCTTGTCCTATTTCAGTCATGTATCACACCAAAATCTAGCATATGGGCTCATCTGTCTCTTCACTTGTCCCCAATTTGTTTTGAATTGAATGTCTTAATATCATATCAGAGATAGGCTTTCATAGGCTTTTGGGCGAGACTCTAGATTGACTACCACTCGTTTGTCCCATCAGTGCACTTTGTTTATGATCACTAAGTTCAGAATCTTTTGTTTACCGACCCAGGTTCTCACACGTGCTTGAAAGTGTTAAGAGCTTGTCCCTCATCTTATAATTAAAACTAGGAATGAGCTGGGCATCTCCTCCCGCTCATTGCAAGCCTCTTTGCTCATTTCAATTGGTTTTGAATAAGATACTTATACTGTTATACATAAGCAATGAACCTGAATGTGCAGTTGGTCTTGAAGATACCAAACAAACATAAGAGGAAAGATCGCACGACACTTTTATGTGTTGGTCAACAATCAACTTTGAATGTTAGCAAATTAAGAACCTTACTGGGCACAAATCTCGAAAGTGTTTAGCATTAACTTAATATCTTTGAGAATAAGAATAGTAAAATTATTTGTCTTCCCTTAAGCATTTCAATAATGAGTCGATGGTCAGCAATTTAACGAAGTAGCAAAGCAAGCAATAGATCTTGAGTTCAAGAGTTTGAACTAAGTGCCTACATGACGTGATATTTAAAATAGGCCCGCTAATAGAGATGAGTTAGCCATACACGGGGTGCGTTTACGAAATAATTACTAAAGTTACTCCTCTCTTCAATGGTTTAAGACTTTAATCATTTACACGAGTTCTTGTCAAGAGTTTAACATAATTTAGGAACAACACAACAAAAATACACCAAGACAAACAAGTAGCTCCAAAAGAAATTTTTGGTAATTCTAATATACAGGATTACATGCAAATCCGGGAAAAATAAGCTCACCCAAGCTGATCAATAGCAATGACTCTGAAATGTTGGGCAAGAGCGTCAAAATTACGGAAGAAGAAGCCTTGAGAGGCACCATATCCATGGACCATTACAAGAGTGGGAGAATCCTCCATGCTATCAAAAGTAACTGTGTTGATAAACCTTGGTTCATCGCTAGCAGAACGAAACCACCTGACTTTAGACCCTGGTGGGCCAGATCCTATGTTAACCTGTTCTTGCTGATACGGTGTCCTATTATGCACAGAAAAGCACCAATTCAGCAAGAAACGTAACAACTGAAAAATACCCAACTATTCTCAGTAGATACAAATATTAACAAAGTCAATTCATTGACACACAAGTTGCCATCAGAAGCAGGGTAAATGAGTTTTCAAATCAACCAGAAAATGCACACCAGTAGAGAAACAACCTGTTTTATTACAACAACTAGCGTATTAACAAATAAATGTCAGAAATCAGTCGCATTACAAACATTTACAACTACATTCTAACCAAAAGTCTGACACCACCATTGATAGCAGAATTGGGGAAACATTGAAGAAATCAACTTGCTCTAACCCACAATAAAACAACCACCTGGTGGTAGGTAGCTTACTCCCTGGTGACTAGAAGGGTAGAATATAAGTTTCTTGGGTGACTTTGGAGTGACTCAGCACACTAATCCTATATGCTTCTTGCCACTATGCCCTCAGTGGGGTGGTCAGCCTATGGCTCAAGCCCGTCTTAGGGAATAGGGCCCCTTTGTCGCGTCCATCTAGTGTGGCCGCACAGTCGCCTTCCTCTAACTTTCATTTTGTAGGGACCAAAAAGCAAAAACAAATATGCAATAAAACAAAAATGCAGCAGGCAGCAGCTGAAAACTACATTCCTATCTCAGATGCACGAAGCTGGAAAAACGTACATTTCAGGTGCTTATGTAAAACAAAAAACGAATAAAACAATGACCAAGGAATCAAACCCTTGAACAATAAGAAATTTGCCTATTAAGTTCGAGGTAAACAAATTAAAAGATTTGATTTCCACAGCTGCCAGAGTTCTTTAATCAAGAAATGTGACCAGACCTAGGGAAAGCCTGGTACGAGTAAGTTGAGAAGAGGAAATATCTCCAGAGATTCTTATCTCATTCCATTCCATTCCAATGGCTCGACCAGTAACCAATGGCGAAAACTACAAAATCCATGTTTTCCCGGTAGAACCCTATTTAACCCAAGTTGTTGCAGAACAGTAAAAAAGAAGCATTTTTTCACGAGTAATGCTAGGAACACATACCTTAGGGACACAACCAGACACAGATTCGGTTCGATCTGTGTCCGGTTGTGTCCCCAAGGCATGTGTTCCTAGACTTTTTGTTTTTTGGCACTGACTTCCTTTCCTTTAGCTACTCAAATGCGTCAGTTCGCTAGGTTTGAAAAGCCCAAAGAGCGCAACTAGCCACGGAGCTTAGATAGGGTTTTCCGACCTGAGATCCATGGATGACAGAGGTATCAACAACAATTAAGCCGCATGAATCACAGACGGTATCAACGACCATTAAGCCGCATGACATATGATAAATTCGCATGAATTACAATTGAACATCAATAGGGAGAGAAAGAATGTTGGGGGGGGGGTTGTGAGGAATTACTTGACTAGTGAGAGAAGACGTTTCTCGGAAGCGATGATATGGTCAGTGGAGGTAGGGATCCAGCGAAGGACGGAAGGCCACAAAAACCTCGTCGACGATTTCGTTCTCGACGCCGCTGCAGATGCTGATGTGGTTGTCCCGGCGGCGCCGGCAGATGAGCTGACTCCCTCCGCCATCCTCGGAAAAGAATTCGTCAAAACTCAGGCAAAGGTCGACGTATATATACTTTTTGGGAGTTTATGGACGTACGGATCTATCGGGTTTCGTCTGAGGTATTCGGGGAGGAAGAGCAGCTAAATTCTCTCCGGCGAAAGTGGGCGGTGGGATCTCTGGTCAATGGCGGTGGCCGTGGACATAAAAGAATAACTATTTTTCACCTCTATTTTTCTATTTGATTAGGATATTCCCACTTCTATAATTTTAAATATTTTATATTATTTTAGATTTATATATTACATATTTTTTACTAAATAATATTTTTATAATCATAAAAATTATTATAAATTACTTAATTTAAATAATCTTTTAAAAGACACGATTGTCGAAATAGAATCACAACGGAAAAAGATTATAATTTTGATCTTTTATACGTAAGTTTTTTTTTTAATTCAATGGAATGCAATAGCTCACTTTTGCATAATTATAATTGGATCTTGCTAATCACTGTAAGCAATGGATAATATTTATATAATGTCAAATAAATATAAATATTAATATATATTTTACGAATATTAATAAATTTTTTATACATTATTCATCGCTTATTGAACGGTAATTAGCATTCTTCATTATAATTTTAAAAGAAAATAAATAGTCTTAAAAAATTAAAGGAAAGTGTGAATTTTGTACCCAAAATTTGATCGAGAGTTAAAGAATAGGGCATGCTCTTAGTATAACTGATTATTTTCAATAACGGTAAAAGAAACAAATAATTAAGCTGTTTAGTTAAACACTGTAGGAATCATTTTAGTTCTGAAAATGATTAAGGCGCATAGCACACGCAATGCGTTCCCCAGAGCGGGAAGAGTAATCGAAACTGATTGATCTTGTTTAATTAATCGGAGGGAGTCTGATGGCTTTACACCAAACTTTCTAATTTAAAAAGATTGGAAACCAAAGATTTTAGAGCAAGACTACACAGATAGACTATATGCAGATATATGTCTGATGCAAGTCCCTATTATTTTGAGGAACCTCACGTATATCGAATGGTTCTGAACACATTTGCTACCGCATTTGTGCATATAATCTGTATATCTTTCACAAGATTTCATGCTAACCGAAACTAACCTTGTAATTAGTGAAAAAATGTAAACTTCGTTGCCCAACAGTATATTGTACTGACCGTAATAAAGGACATGCCATGAAGCAAAGGAGAGTCAATGTGTTGCAAGTTCTGGCCTTGCACCAGCCGTCCAATGGATCATGGACTAAACGGGTACTGTCTAAAAGGACTACGTCCACGACTCACCCCTTGGAAATCTATATTATAAGGGAGGACGGTGTGGGGCCCTCCAAACATATTTTTACAAGAACGGTCTAGATTGATTCGATTCAACGATGGAGATTAACTCAGAATTTAATTATAGTGCTAATAATGGGTGGAAGTTGAAAGGGTTTTTTTTTAAAACAAACAAAAGTGGCAAAAAGCACACACGCTAATAATTAAAATCTGAGTTAATGGACGGAAGTTGAAAGGGTTTTCTTCTAAAATAATACGCTTAGGTGGTTTTTTTTCCTTTGGTTTGTTTGGCCTTTAATTTCCCAATGACCTTTGGTTTGCTTGCAAACAGCGCACACACTAATAATTAAAATATGAGTTAATGGGGCTAATAATTAAAATCTGAGTTAATGGGTGGAAGTTGAAAGGGTTTTCCCAAACACCCCTTCCTCCTACCGTAACGTGGCATTAGATGGCAAATTCTGCGGTTGTTCTTTGACATCATCGTGTCATGTGTATGGTGGCATGCCACATGTGTATGGAGCATGGGCCAAATATTAGATGATATTGAACAGCAACATGTTGTCCACGAAGTGAGGCTAAATATGATAATATAAATATAATATCAAATAAATACGAATTAACGTATTATTCGTGTTTACAATATTACTAATAATATTAAATTCATAATTAAAGTCTGAGTTAACGGGTGAAAGTTGAAAGGGTTTTCTTCTAATAACTAATACACTTAGGTGGATTTTTTCTTTCTTCAAACACACACGGCTTGGCCTTTAATTTCCCAATGACCTTTGATTTGCTTACAAAAAGCACACACGCTAATAATTAAAATCTGAGTTAATGGGTGGAAGTTGAAAGGGTTTTCCTCTAATAAATAATACGCTTAGGTGGGTTTTTTTTTTAAACACACACACACGGCTTGGCCTTTAATTTCCTAATAACCTTTTATTTGCTTGGCCTTGATCAGACTTTTTTGGAAACACACACGGTTTGACTTTAATTTCCCAATGACCTTCAGTTTGCTTAGCCTTGATCAGACCTTTGGTTTGCTTGGCCTTTAATCTGTAGTCCACCAAGGTTTGATTTATTTGGCCCTTAATTGCCTATTAAACATTTTCCACGAAGGGTAGTCTCCTTTGCTCGATTCTTCTCCCAAGCTTTTGAATCTGTAAGAGTAGTTCATCTCTCTCTCTCCCTCTCTTTCCCCGTTTGTATTGGTTTTGTTTTTTCATGTTTTATTTTGCAGTTTCTCTCTCTCTCTCGCTTAAAAAAGTAACTCGAAATTTGAGTATTTTTTAATAGATAGGCTGCACTAAATTGTAAAATAAAAACTCGCAATATTATGCATAACATGGATTTAACTTTTTTGATTTAATTCCGTTGCGTCGTGCCGTAGGCACGGGTAATACGCTAGTCCAAGATATAGCATCCCGTAGGGCATTCAACCGAGCATCAGAAGAAAAAGCGGTAAAATGAAGAATGAGGTAGCGAGGAATATGGAGGACCAATGCCAAATACAAACTGATATTTAGGGAACAAAACATTCAAAAAAGGGAAAACATACAACATTATTTGGGACAGAAGAGACTAAGAGCTACTCTAAATTCCACCATTATAACACATACATAGCAGCAACGAATCTGCCAGAACAAGCACTGGGCACCCAAATAGAAGAATTATGGAGAACATCTCTAAATTAATTGCAAGCAGCACCCACAAAAACAATAAAAAATCACCGGTTTTAGTCTGCTCGCGACTGACCAGCTCGAGATGAGAGGATGATGCCAACAATAAGGCCGTATAGAGCAAGCGCTTCAGCAAAGATGAGAATGAGGATCATCCCAACAAAAAGTTTTGGCTGCTGCGCATTGGCTCTGCAATAGAAATTATTCATGTTAGAAAAAAGCTACCACACTCAACAAAAGGAATCAACAAAATAACCAGTATAACCACCAAACATTAAGTTTTGTTCCCGAATCAAAATTTAAGCTAATGAGTGTTAGTTTCCGCTAAACATTACACGAAATTCACAGATCAGTGACACATAATCGAAAACATCCCACTAACAAGTAAATGTTGTAATTTAGGCTGATCTGCTGAGCAATGCCAAAAACTGGCAGAATGCCCTCAAAATCAATTCACTTGAGTGAGACAAGGACAGTGGAATTTCATGTGCATGGGTGAAATCCAACCATCTACGAAGGAATGCCAAAATCGAAGGCAGCTGCTCTCTGGGTCCCTACCAACGCTGGGGTGCGAAATCATGGGGAGCGAACGGGATTAGATACCCCGGTAGTCCGCGCCATAAACAATTACATGGAATTCAAAGAACAGTGTAACAAGTGTGCAAAACCTCCTAGTCCACAAGGAATAAGCAAGTACAGCAAACATAGCATCACAAGCATGGCCATTCTGTTATGCTTGCCAATAAAACAATGATATTATAGTTTGTCGATAAAAATAAGTCACTGCCCCATATTAAATGGCAGTACACCCTATTCCTGGAAAAGGTCATGGCATACAACTCGGATGGTGAAACATGCATAAGATTGATATGTATTTGGAACTTATAACATTTTCATATATACTCCACACATAACGGCTTCCATGGTAGACCTTTTACTTCCCATCTTGAATGACTTTGCTAATGTAATATACTAGTCCCTGAACCCCCTCCACTTCTCGAGTAAGGATCGTGCCAATTTGATATGCGCGTGGTGGTAATGTGCACAATAAGCGGCTTGCTTCGCTAAGGTGGGGTCATTGTGAGTGTTGTGGTCTACATATGAACATAATGATGCTGGCAAGAAGATACTGAGACTAGGATTTCTGTTATTGTACTCAGCATTCCTATCACAGCTCTCTGATTTTGTGGTCCACAGAGCCTCTGTGACAGATTTCAAGCCACGAAATGTATTCCAGGTTCCCATAGCACGGGAAACCACAATCATATTTTTTTTTATAAAAATCTTAGCAAAAAAAAAATATTTTTTTATAAAAGAACCACATAAAAGAAGTCTTTTCAGAAATAGTTCTACAAAATAAAGTTGACATAACCGTAACAGAGTATATTTGACATCTCAAGGCTAATCACCAGATTCAGCTCAAGAAGCATTCAAGTACCACAACTAACCTTAAATCCAACAACATTAGTCTTTTTAGTGTTTTCCAACAAAAAAGAACAACAACAGGAATCCTTTTGGATATTCAAGATCAAGGAATATAATAACCGTGAACAACATATATCGTTGCCTGAAGCACTGTTCAACCAAACACGAGGATACAGAGGTAACAATGCAAGATTATCTAATTGAAATCTCAGGGCTAAACCATCAGATTCAGCTCAAGAACCACACAAGCACCATAATCCAGAAATAGCCTACGAGCCAATAATACAATTCTATATAATTTCAAGCACTTAAAATCATTACATACATATCACAATTTGCTTAACAAATCCCATGTTTTACTGCATCTTGACTACCAGCTGGACCAAGGGCCTCACAAATCGGTTAAATTGTGAGTTCTACATGTTCACGAACAATATAACCTCAAAAGCAATATTCTTTGAATTTTTCCTTATAATTCATCATCGGAATAAAACTAGACGGAACAACCACTTTATTGGGATCAGAATGCAGGACGCACCAAATTCAGATATACTACAATGATCTGAAAACAACTCGCAATGCATACCTGAACGACCAACTAATTAAGCAGAAACTTTAGATATAATCAATCAAAAAAAAATAAAAAAGTTCGATCCATCGATCCAGAGAGAGAAAGAGAGAGGGAGGGAGGAATACCTAACACCGGCATCGCCAACGATACCAATAGCCATACCAGCAGATAAGCCAGCGAGGCCGCAAGCAAGACCAGACGAAAGATGAGCATAACCGTCGAAAAGATAATAAGACTTGGCCTTAGGGTTAATCCCAGTACTGATGATCACAGCAATAATCAATCCGTATATACCCAAAACACCAGCCATAACCACCGGAACTATCGACTTCATCACCAGCTCCGGCCTCATCACCCCCATCGACGCCACTCCGACGCCACTCTTCGCCGTCCCATACGCCGCCCCCATACCTAAAACAACAAAAATCAGAAACATTGAAAATAGAATTCGAACATTGCAGATCCAATATCAGATAAGATCCGAATCAAAATGTAGGAGTTTGATTTCGTTTACAGGAGAAGACTAAGGCCGCTGCAGCGCCGAGAAAACCGAAGAACGGTGCTGTTTCATCGCCGCTGAAGGTTGAAGACATCCTCTTCTGGTTTCTAGGGTTTGAACTTGGCGAGAAATTGATCAGATCTGAGAGAATTGCCCTCCGTTTACTGTCGCTCCAAACTTTGCTTAAAGAATGAAAATCGAAGAACCAGAAAATATATCACAATCGGAATTTCTACTGAACTGCCTTCGATTTTGGGCCTGATATAAATTAACAGCCCGGCCTAAGACTAATACTTGGTTCCATGGACAGTTGGATTAGGGCCTGGAGATAAATAAACGGCCCAGGGAATTAGGACGTTAGCAGTTGGGTTCAATTTAGGAATGTAAAAATATTCTCGTAAATCGAATCGAACCGAACCAGAAAACCGAGCTGAATTGATGATTTTTCCCAGTTTCTTGACTAGTCCGGTCGAATCTGATCTGGTTTGAGATTTTTTCAAAATATTTGGTTCAATTTTAGTTTTCTGGCACTAAACAATGGGTCGAATCGGACTAGACCGAAATATAATTCTACTTAACAAAATCTTAATATTTCTATGACTTCCAGTTATTTAATGAAATAACTTCACTTATTTTTGGATGATTTTTTATTTTTCTGATTGTATACACTAGTTTAGTATTTTTTATCTTACATTGGATTTGGCCCATTGATAATCCAATTGCTTATTTGTGAATTAAAAAAAAATTATTTTTTTGTTATATTGGACTCGGCCCATACATGGGCCAACCAAACTGAAAAATAAAAAAATCGGACCAAAACCGACCAAATTGAACCAAATCAAACCGAATAAGTTTGGTTCGATTTCGTTCCAGATCTCCAAACCAAATACAAATCGGTTCGGTTTAAATTTTCCTTTTAAATCGGACCAAATCGAACTGATTACATCCCTAGTTGTATTGGCAGTTGGATCATGACACCAATTTGCCCAATTCAACTAGTTAGGACTACACTATTTTTTTTCTATTCAAAACTGTGGGTATCATTTGAAGTATAAAACCAAACTTTGAAATATAAAACATGAAGATGATGGACTTTCTGCAATAGGCTGGACCTAGAGATTATTGGATCACGGTACAAACGGGTCTGAACCGAAGGCTGCACCCATTTATGGTGAATCTGTGTGGCTCAAAGGATGACCAATGGCTCCATCCAACTAGACTGAATACTTGAACCATCGCCTCATCATGGTGGGTCAACTCAACACAGTTCGCTTCAACATTGGACCGGATTGATGGCTCTACAAGGATTGCATATTGTGCAACCAATCAGTCTTCGATCATCCTTCAGTTCCACTGATGTCATATTCAAATCGGATCTGTTTGTGCAGTGACCCAACATCTAGTAAGTTATCCCTACTACAATGTGCATACAAACACTAGTCATCGCGCGAGCTCATAATAACATTTTCTTGATCAAGCTTGCTTCATCAAAGGTGGGACATGTAGTTTATTAAATATAATGAGTATTCTTTAAAGTAAAAAACAAACATTGAAATATAAAACACGAAGATGATGGAGTGTGTAGTAGGATGTACCTAGAGATTATTGGGCCATAGTACAAATGAGTCTAAACCAAAAACTCCACCAATCATGGTGGGTCTGTTCGGCCCAGAAGATATGATCGATGGCTCCCACCCAACTAGATCAAAAGATGATCGAAGACTCGAACCATTCCCTTGACTTGGTGGGCTTGCTTGAGCCAATTCGCTTCAACATTGGGTTCAACTGAAGGCTCTACAAAAACCACAACCAGCTCGTCTTCAGTTAACTTTTAATCAAATTGATATCTAATTCAACCCGAACTCATTTGTACCGTGACCCAAGTAAATCTGGCCTACTACAATGTGCATAAAAATACTTGTCATCTTGCAAGCTTGATCATATTAGTTGGTAAAAGGAAGACTAATGATTTGGGAGTTGGATTACATTAAACACAAATCATTATAGTCCCAACTATGCCTTGCAAGACAGATAGCGATTTGAAAGGGAGCGAATTGCAAATGGATTTGTTTATTCTCACTTTTGATTCACAAACTTGATATCACTCCCATTCTCGTCATGTTTCGCAAACAAAAAATCACCTACATCCTTCATTCTTGCCCTAAACAGGATCCCCACCCCTCTCCATCCTCGATATTTTTTCAGGTCCATCACTTACTTGTGGTAGTTTTTCACCTGCTCACGCTCCTTACCAACAGTTTGGAGCTTTGTCGAAATACGTTAAATGTTGGTATAACAACCAGTTTGCTTGGTCAATTCATGCTTCGACACTCTCTCCCATCTCTTCAAGAAAAAAAAGAATGTTTTTTGATTGAACAAATATTGTAAGAACGTTTATAATTGAGACATCACGTTCTTTGTTTCTTTCATTTTAACAAGCTTAAAAAATCTTAATTTTTTGTCTTTTTTTATTTGAGTTCACAAGATGACGACCAAAGCAAGGATCAGTTCAGAGGTATGTGGCCCGCCTTGACCCCATACACAAGGACATGTACTCCTAATTGGGGGGAATTGTGACACCCAGGCAGACTGTAGTGCCAACTGTGAGACAAGGCATTTATGAGAGAGTTTCGGTGGATATTTGGATGGTTGGCCAAGAGTCTCACGTCACTTGGTCGATTTAATAATTCAGTGTCATATATAATAAGATCATGAGTCTATCTTGTATACGGTCTTTTAGAAGGTATGAGAGTGCCAAAATCTAATAGAATTTCACAATTCGACGTGTTTGTTCTATAGCAACGCAAAGATAGATGACATATCGAAAAATTCACGAGGCTTAAAAGGTCAAAGTGGACAATATTGTATAACACATGAACGGATCGCTATGTAAGAGCAAGTCTAAAAACACACCTTTTATACACATATAAGGAAACAAACTCGTCTAAAATCGTCTAACGCACGTGAGACTCTTTATGACAATTTGTGTTTCGCGACACGTGCATTGAATAATTCCAGATGAATATATTGTTGGAAAAATGTTCAAAAATATTTAAAGGTGAATAAAATTTGTCACCAAATAATGGTACAAAACCTTTGAGATTTGGGCTGGGCCCAAAATAATTTTTCCTTTATGGATTTGTTTACTTCATATTGGGCTTGGGCCTAAAGAAGAAGGGAAAGAGGTTTTATCTCAAAGGTTGTGTCGCTTCGGGTTAAGTGTCCCTCCAAAGAAACACCTCCCTTCAAAGAGACACTTCTCTCCAAAGAGTCATGTCCCTCCGAAGAGACACCGACACACCTATATAAAGGGGAGTCCTCCTCTCATTTAGACATTGAGATAGAGCATTCTAGTGCCCATATCATATCATTTGTTTTTACATTCATTTCGAGAGTTCTACACAATTTCGGTTCGCTTGTTCGGTAGATTGAAGTATAGCTTCTACCCTTCGATAATCATTGTATTCTGGAAAACATTCGTCCATGAAACCCATCAGCACCAGTGCAGGGGGTCAATTTTGCTTTAAGAACATAGTATTAAATACTAACCTTGATTGCCAAATTCCGTAACCCTGGTTCCGTAAGTTTCTGGTTTCTTGTTCTAATAGAATTCTTGTTTTGACTTCGTGTTTGGAAAATTTCTTACCGGTGTGCGGGTCTCTAACATATATATATATCCGAATCTGTGTATAAAATGTTGTGTTCTGAACTTTTTCGGGTGATGGTAATGCAAGAAATGCTTTCCCTGCAAACAAATGAATTAGGAGCAAGTGAAAATGACAGGAAATCATCCCTTCAAAGCTATACCCTTGTTTGGATAAATCTTTATAGCTTACACATAACTGATCGATGTACCCCCTCCCATCACCTTCATGTTGATTTTCCTTCCTATAATTTTCTTGACTATAATGCACCCATTCTGACCTTTCTTTCCCAAGAAAAACTAGTACACATGCAGAAAATAATTCTATACTCTTTCGTGGATGTCCCGATGCGATATACCATTATCCATTTATATAGAGTTCAAGAAAATAGGGAAGAAAAAAAAACTTGTATGAGATCTACACAATACACTGACTCGGGATCATTGAACTGAACAGATGTTTAGAACGAGCTAGGAACGTTAGCCTTGAGCTCTGCTAAATAAATTCAACCTAAGCTCAAGCTCAGCTCACCAAGGCTTGGTAACACAATGAGATTGACTATAGTAGGAAAAAGAGGTTGAAAGCTCCACTTACTAGAATGCTTTGTACTTATCGTTTTGCTAAGGTGTCAATGTGAGATACAGATCCAATTTGGATATCGATTTGGATAATGACTATAAGAAAATCAAACCGAATATGAACAGATATTTTATGGCCTTAAAAAATCTCCGTACTCCCGAAGAAAATATATATTATAATTTAAAAGAAAAATAACGGTTCAATTCAAATATATATAGGGACTGGACAGTTGGCATCCGTGGTCTCTTGTTTGGGTAAATCTTTGTTCTTAGATTACATAACTCGTTGATGTATATCCTTTCCATCACCAAAAAGTCTAAGAATACATGTGTTCGGAACCGTTAGATGTACATGGGGCCTTCAATAATTTGTGAACATCCCCATGTGCATATAACGGTTTCGGACACATCTGTATCCGAATATATTCGAATAATCTGTAGGAGTAGCATTACTCTTCCATAACCTTCTTGTTGATTTTCCCTACTCATTTTCTTGACTATAATGCACCCATTGAGTATGTCTGACTTTTCTTTCCCAAGGAAATTAATACACATGCGGAAAATTATTCGTGCATGTCCCAATGCCATATATTATTGTACATTTATATAAAGTTTAAGAAAATAATTGTACGAGATAATACCGGTCATATTGTGTACAACATTCCTATCAAAAAAATCACAGTTAATTTGGTCGGTCTAGAGTAGGGGTCAGTTAGTTTCAGTTAATCAGGATATTTTTTCTAATTTTTTGAGTTTTCTAATTTGTTATTCTAATTACCGATCGAACTTGGCAACATATAAAAATTTACTTTCCAAGATATTCATTTGGTTGTTTTTTTTTTTAAATATACAGACGGAGCTATTCGATACATGTGGAGCCGTATTTTGTGAGTCTAACGTGCATCGATCTGTTGTGTCCAGATTTGTGCACTTGAGTATGTTTTAAGTAGTAAAAGTTGGTAGTGTTTAATATATATAAAAAACTAAAAATCAGCCTTTCAATTACTTAGAATCTAAAATCTGTCAAAAAGTACCAACAATAATCCACATCAACAGTAATATTTATCTTCTCTCGTTCGTATTTTGATTCCTATTATTACAAGGGGAAAAAAAAATTCAAACTTCTATCACGTTCAAATTTTCTCTCTTAATATAATTTTTACATTTGATGTTAAAAATATAATTAAATAAAGAATATTCGTACTCCTTGCATGGTACGTACAAGTACCACCCTTGTTTGCTTGCGAGGCTGTTATGGTAATCTCTTGATACGGAGTTTAGGGACAATGTTGTTATGAGCCTACGTACGTAGTTGGACTATAGGCTCCATCTTCTCCTTTTCTTTCTCAATCTATTTATATTTGCCAATCCTCTCTGTGTGTTTATAAAGTTCACCCTCAAAAGATGAGGTCAATCCCAAGGTGTTGTCCGAATGGAGATTGGGGCGAACTGTAAATCTAGACGTCTTGAGGTCGAATCTCGGCAACTACAAACTTTGAGGCTACTGGAGGTTTATCTGGTCGTTAACTACAGGGGCCCCAAGACTAGTCGGCATTAGGTGAGGGACCCCCCAAACAATACCAGCTTGGTCCCACGCTGTCCGGATACCTCGGTTATCAAAAAAAAAAAAAAGGATGAGATCTATTTTCAAACCCTTTCTTTCGAGTATAACCATTACTAAAAAATAGTCGTTATTTTTGGACACATGCATGCGTATATCCGTCCCTCTTGTTCTGATTTTGAAAGTAACAAAAAAGAAAAATAGGACAAGGGTTCATTTTGAAATCCATCCAAATGGCGAGGCCGGTATGGTGCTAGATTCCATTCTAATACCTCACATAACTCCAAGAATAATTGATGATTGAACAAAAATATGAAGCAATATCTTAGAACCCACCAAAAGAGCATGGTATGTTAAGAAGTTTCGAACAACAACCGTTCAATCCCACAACGTCTTTACGGATTTTGAAAATAATGAATCACATAATGAAATAATTAGCAAACATTCGTGCATAATGAAAAACGGAAAGAGAAAATACAAGACACAAGATATATATACACGAAATATCTCGACGCGAGAAAAAATCACGTGGAAGCCACACCATGTCCACTATGAATCAAATCAAGAGTACAACTGTCTTCTCGCAATATTTCTGAAATTTGCATTTTCTCTCGTCTCTCCTCTATTTTCTCTAAAAACTTTATAACCTTAATTACATGCCTGCAATATAAATAGGTCAGGCCATATGGCAGAAATTACACGTCCAAGTTCAAACATATCATTTTTGAAGTAGTTCGTTGTGCTCCTAAAATATCGTTTTACCTCCCTTGTGGCTAGTCAGACGCTGTTAGTCAAGCTATTAAAACCTCAAATTCAAAATTTTTTTTTGGGCAAAACGAACTATAATATAATTTCTATCACGTCTGAAATAGCCTATGATGAATTTGTGATATTTTTCTAAAATTAAAACTCGTACAGAGCTTTTGGAATTTGTCCAAGTAATGGTTTCAAAAAAATTATAAAAATTTAACATCGACTATATCAGACTTGATATGTATTATGTTGCAGTTTATTTTGTCGAAAAACGTCTCGAACGTGAAGTTTGCATAACTTGACTAATGATGTTAACTAATGTTAACGGCAAGGGAGATAACTGTATATTAGTTCCCAAACTATAGAGGTCAGAATAATTCCTCAAACTATAGAGATGTCAGTGTTCTTTGTAGAAACCTTAGGAAAGGGCAGTGTAATTTACCCTTTTTAAAATTATAAACTATATTAAACAACTGCCAAAGGCACCAAATTTGACATGGTTTTATAATTATGTACAACTCCTCGAGGCTTTAATAGGTCTAATCCTAATGATAAAAGCCTAAAATGATATATACTTTATAGGCTTCAAAAAAACATACTAGTCCTACCTTTGGTAAAAGAAGGCTAGCTTTTATGTTATCACATTTCCAATGCTAAAAGAAGCCCAAGAAGGCAGCCATTAGGGGTAGTCTAGGTACACAGCAGGACAAGTTGGGTCTACCGGTCAACAACTCGCTCTCGATTCCTATTTCTTTTATCAAGTTAAAGGAGGAGACAGTATTTGTGTCGTATAAAAACGCGTCTTGGATCCGTGTGCATTTTGAAATGATAGCATCAAAGATGTTAACCTATTTGTCATGCGGGATATGATCATATTTATAATTACCTGTCTAAAATCTACAGTAAAAAACATCCCTCTTCTTCGAATGGAACTCGTGATCTAGTCATAAATATATGTTTGAAGGTTAGATTGTTCTGTGTCGGTCCTTCTTCCTAATTTCACCTTTTTGACATAGTTTTTGCCTCTTGAATATTGTATTCTATTAGTCAAGCTTGGAGAACATAGTACTCGAACTTACAAGAAGAAAAAGGGGATGTTTTAGTTAGCACTAATAGCAGCCTTTTGTTAGTTCAATTTTTGTGTGCTTTCCTTAAACATTTGTTTTCAAAATAAAACTTTGTCTGGAAAGAAAAGGGATTGGCCATACTACCACTTGAAAATAAATATTAATTTTCCACATTAAAAAGCGACCCAAAATTTTTAAAAAGACTATAAGCATGATATTCCACGTGAATAATTGTTTATTAAAAAATATTAAAAAAGACTATAAAGATTTTAAAAAAAGACTACCACTTGTTAAATCAACATCAGAACGATGTGATTTATGTTAAGTTCTTATCGTAGAAAAATGAAGTTATGCATTTAGCTATAGTTAGCTATCAAATTTACAGTTCATGCGTGTGTTATGCATTTTTATGCTTCAATACGTTACGTGATTTTTGTTCACTTCTTAAGAATTTTTATAGTATTTTATTCCGTATTATTCTAATCAGGTAAGAACAGGCACATAAGGTACGCACCGAAATATTACAAATTATTTCAACTAAATTACTCTAATTAAGTTACACAAATACTATTCGTTCTAAATTTCTACCCAATGACACTTGTTTTTTTATCAGTAAAAAGAAAATATTAATCTTCAAAAGGATATTACAAAGATTAAAGAGAGAACAAGTATGATAGCATTACAACATAGAGTCGTTGTTTGTTTTCTTTGCCCTCGGGTTCTTGGGGACTAGACCCTTATACTTGATGATCTTTTTAATCTTTGTAAATTCTTTTGCTGAGCAAAAAAAAAAAAAAAACCGAGAAGTTCGAATCTCGACTAGGTTAACACCTAAACATTCGACAATCATATGCTGCTTGAAATTGTTTTGTTCATTTGTAGCAGCGAGGCTGCATATATTATGTAGTTTTTAAATAATTCATAAAGAGAATAATGTAAAGGCCCAATGATTGTCATTTTGTGAGCCAGAAAATTCCATGTTTTAAAATGATTTGGTTTTTATTGGACTTGACCTAATAGATTACAGCTAGATCAGAACGTCGATTTGATGTAACATCCACATCAATTAGTTCTTAACGAAGGGGTTTCCATTTTAATATTATTGGTGTATCCAAATCAAACACCTTCTCTTCTAGAATTCTACACACAACAAACTACGAATAAGACACGAGAATATTATTGTGCACAAAAGCTATCAAGTATTTTCATCTTAAAAGCTCGATAAATCTCAACAAACAGTGCATGACAAAATCTTAATACTATGTATAATTCACCACAAGAATTTTGGTATATATTTAGTGACATATTAAATTTGTCTCAAATAGTATATTTTTCCTCTCGAATAGTATTAGTGATGAAACGGGTGACGTTAACTGTTTTCTCAAATAAAGGTCGTTACAAAAAACAACCTGGTGACAAAATTTTTATTTCTTCATCTATAAAGGAATGTTTTGTGACAGAATTTATTTTCTGACCTATATTGATTGTTCTGTGATAAAATATCTCGTCACCAATTTGACATATTTTTTGTCACCAATCATTAATTTTGTCACAAATATTGATTGAAAAATGACAAAGTAAACAATATAGGTGAGGAAAAAAATTCGTCACCTATAATTTTAAATTAAAAAATTACCTGACATAGTAAAAGTAAGAAAAATATTTATCACCTATAATTTTAATTTAAATCCAATCAGCGACAAAACATTTCGTCACCGATTTTTTTTTTTAAAGAAACCTCTTTGATGATAGAAACTTTCATCACCTATAATTTTAAATTAAAATTACCAAAAATAGTAAAGATGAGAAAAAAAAATTGTCACTAATAATTTCAAATTAAATTCAATTGGTAACGAAGCATTATATGTCACGAATGTTTTTTGGAGAAACCTCTTTGGTAATAGAAACTTTCGTTAGCCAAAATACATTTATATTTAAATAGCTTGACAAAAAAAATTCATCCAAACTCCCAAACCAATAAAAAGAAAACCAATTATACAATCCATTCATGGATTCATATCTATTTGTACCATGCATTTAGAGTTAAAAAACTAAATCAAACCATAAAAATAAAAATACTTAAATTAATTAACTCATCAATCTATCAATAATTACATTAAAAAATTATAAACACTTACACCAACCTAACTTATCTACCAACCAACATTCATACATAACAAGCTCAAGTCAGCTTCTGAAATGAAATTGAAAAATATAAAAGTAAACATCTTACAAGATACAAAAATCAGCTTCCTCCGATCTTCCGTTATAGGTACGACATTGGCATGTAAAACATGTGAGGTTCTAATTGTTGGCATCTTGCCTAGCTAACTCTTGGGGACAGACAAATTATTGCTGATAATACAACGTTACTTATCATCAAAAGCAAAAAAGATTATAAAACATGTGATCATAATATTTATTTATTTACATATTCGAGCTTATTCTACTTGAATCTAGATTTTGTTAGGAATTAATATATATATTTTTAGGTACTTTTTGTCAAAATGCTGAGGTGTGATTCAAGGTTTGGATATTCAAACAAGAAACTTGTTGGACTTGTTCAAGGTCATGGGCCATAAGTTTGAACGTTAGGGTTGTGGGGTGCAGAAAGAGATTTTTGAAATACAATATCTAATCAAGTTGTATCATTTGAAACAAGGCTCATGCTTCTTGTTTAAGGCAAAGGGTCATAGATAATTAATTTACAGAAATAAGAAGACAAAAATAGCATTAAGATAAAATAAAATGAGCATTTTTATTTTTGACATGCAAAAAATATGTGCAGATCTTGCAGATTTAGCTAAGTGATGAGTTAACTCTACGATTTTGCGGTACCTTCAGAATTCTACAGAAAAGCTCATGCGAAACATTCCGTAGCAAAATATTATATATTTGCAAAGTGAGCTTTAGTTCTCCCCACAAGCTGCATGACATCGTTCAAAAAATCAGAATACAAATAAATACGTTGTAAGCCCTAGATTCGGATTTTTGTAACTGGTATTCCTATCTCCCAAGGCAGAAAACCGAGATTTAGCGCGCTGCGATAAGAATATCTCTTCTTTAAAGAGATCCTCAAGCTGAGAAGGAAGATTAGCTTCTTTAAAGAGACTGGACAATTAATAGATATACAACTTTCATAAGCAATCCAAATTTTCTCAAATTTGAAAAGTTTTTTCTCTTGAGAAAACCTTGAGGACTAGTATAAAGGAGAATAGGAGAGTGATCAAAACCATGGACATAGAGGTTGTTTGGTGAAGTTGAAAGAGACACGTACCTTTATGTACCATGTTTTACCCCTTGGTAAATGCATGTACCATGTTTCTGTCGATTAATTACTAATCTTTTACTTTATTTGGTGATTAAAAAATTAGATATTTGGGACAAGATTGACATTGAATGATTATGAGAAAATTGTTTTTTTTAACACGTATGTCTATAGTGGAGATACTTTTTTTAACACTTTTAGTCGATTAAAATAAGTCCTAACTCGTAAAGTTTCTTTGTAGTGGGTTGAATGGATTTGGAAGAGTCGTAGTACACTTTCTTGTAGTGCGTGTGTAGTACAGACCAAACGATGTAATTTTTCCCTTGAAACTACATTGTTTCAACTTATCACGCGAATTGTTATCAAAATGCATGGAATCAAAACAATGTAGTTTCGAGAGCAAAGCGAGTAAAATTATGTCGTTTTGCCCACACACACACGCACTACAGGAAAGTACACTACAGCTTCCTCGAATTTAGGTTGAATTGTCGAGCTGGTCCATCAAGAGATGAGGGGCTAAAAGGATGAGCTAGGCCCAGGATAATTGGTTTGTGTCAGAATTTGGGTTGTTGACACAACGTACTACCGAACAAACTGAGAGACGTCCAACCAGGGATTGAAGGCTCGGTGTGTGGACCGTCGCCATGTCGAGCAACCAACTGCCACTTAGTCATGCAGCCAGAACCTTCTGGAATTGAAAGGGCACCTAAATAGGAAATCATAAGATTTTGGAAATTTTCCTGTTTAGAAAACCTTGAAGGAAATAATCAGATTTAGCAATGCACAAATTGGAAAAAGGATCTTATGATATTCACTTATTAAACTAGGCCACTTGATGGCTTCTAAAAAGGGGATCGCAAGTCAAAATTAGGTATGCTATCAATTATAAGCACAATCACGATTGTGTTTTTGTCCCATAAGTTATAACTTTCTTCCAATTGGCAACAGTCGGATGACATTAATTGGTTATTTCCTACGCAGGCTATAGGAGAAATTTGGATCTAAGAGATGAATCAATTCAGGATTGGTGGATCTTGGCAACCACACATTATTATATCAAATTGCAAAAAAATACCCTTGTTATTCACCATAATCGTAAGGATGAATAGAAAAATAAAATTTATATATTCCAAATTTATCTGTTAGAATTTGAACAGTAGAATTTATTGATTGCAAATTGAACAGATAATTTGATATGTTTTGTTATGTGTTGTTGTCGAAAATATTGTTAGAAATTGTCTCAGACGTAACAAACAAAAATGTTTGGTGATAGTCGAAAGTGATAGTGACAATAACATGATAGGAGAGAGTGTACAAGAATAGAACGAGTCGTTACTAAGGCATTCCTAACCCCAATGGAACCCAACCATTTGCGAAACAGTTGTGAGTTCATTATTGTTTTTTGTTTGTTAATGCATCTAAACAGGAACAAAAATCTCAGTTTTCTCTTGACAAAAAAGTTTTAACTTCAAAGAGAAACCCTAAAATGACTAAATATTATTCCGCAAGACCACAGCCACATGATTAAGCTCTACCAAAAAAAAAAAAAAACTAACCCAAGAGTTTGGATTGATAGTTAAGATTTCGGACTTAGAATTTGCTTCATTTTAAGATCTTAAGTTCAAAATCTCTCAGGTGTCATCACTTTTATAGGGCATGTCCATACGGCTATTGTCAACTACTAGATCCGCTAGTCTGGAATTAGCAACATGAAGTGTGAGGTGATGGCTTCTATTGAAGAAAGAATGCGTTTATATAGTTGCCATCGAAGTCACAACAAGCTATCTTCCCCCTCTACTACTTGAAGACCAAGCTGGTTTTCAACCTACACTTGTAATTTACATTACATGTAGCGATGATCCAAACTTAAATTTAAAAAAAAAAAAAACACAAAGGAAAGCTACCACTGACGTTGCCAGTGCATCCATTTTTGAGGACGGTGAATGTATCTGGCAATTGAGGATAGACGAGATGAAAGGCGTTTAGGTAAGACCCATCAAGACCAACACGCGTTGATCAGATCGAGCACATAGGTTTCGAACCCGAAGTTTTGCTTTGAGTTTAATGAAGACCCTGCTCGTACAGTGAGATTGATCTCAAAAAATATGCATAAATTAATCTAAATACTCTTGAGTTATAAAAAAAAAAAAAACTCTACCAAAAGTTGTGAACACAAATTAAAACAGAGTCAGGTGGATCCACTCTGTTTCTGATAGCAACAAAACCAATTAAACTCTTATACAAAATAGTTAAGAGACACCTCCTCCTTTTTGTTTTTGGACCAGTCGATAGGTAGGTTTAGTACATATATGGGTTTTGGAATTTGATAATAACATCTTAAACAAGATTAGCTGTAGATTAAAATATTAAAATTATTTTTAGATGGTTGAGATTGCATAATATAACTAACTGCATGTAAAGAGATTGGGTCACACTTTAGTAATTTATGAACTTCTACACGCGTAAGACAACTATGCGAAACAATGATACTAACACAAATGCGTTTTGAATCGTCTGAGACACGAGAGATGTACATGGCTTACACACATCGAATGACTCTTTGTGATCTCCTTTCAATTCATAAGATTTTTGAAACATTGAGAAGAACAATTAATAAGGTCATATTTTATTCTTTCTACAATGCCTATAGACGAAGTGCTTCGTTTTAGATTATTTATTCGCTGCAATTGCTTTGATTCAGCCCCTCGGTAAAAACCGTAGTACGCCATGAGGTATTCTTATCCAGCTCATGACTTTCTTGTACTCAGAGTGAATTATCTAAGTGTTCTCCCCTCTTGACTTTGTCTCATTGTCTATCTCGTAATCAATCATTCGATTATAGTCTGAATCCATGTGTGAATATTTGTGTTCACAGTATTTTCTTAACTACACATTTTCGAACATGAATATTTTGGATAGAACCGCATTAGAGGATCCTTGCATTACTGCCAGGGGCGGACCTAGAATTTGATATTAGGGGTGACATTACTAAGAACAAAATTATAATATTCAACATACAAAAATAAATGTGTTCCAACGGCAATCAATCCCTACTAACCAAATGTTTTGTGTGAACTCCATTCAATTAGAAACAAAATAATGCAACGAAAAATCAAAAAGAAACTCGATGTTCTTTTAAATCTTGAAAATCATCAAAAATTGATTTCTAAACTAAATTTCAAAGCAATTTCTCTTTTAATGTAGATAAGCAAAGAGTTCCAGAGAAAATCGTCTTCAATTTTGTTCCAAAGTTTAGTTTGATAATTTTCATGGCCGAAAATGAACATTCTGTTGTTACAGTATAAACATGAAGTGTAAGCACAAGGACTCGAAAAATTAAGTGGTAAGTTATTGCTCTCTTAGTTTAATAATTTTTTTTTTGGTTGAACTTGGCCACTTGGGATGGCGTTGTAGTACGACAAAATAACGTAATTTTATCCATATTTAAAGTTGTGTAGAGACTTGTGTAGACCTAATTAACCTTTAAATAATTCTGAATACCGATAAAATAATGTGGTTTTCTCTTAATGCATATAAAGAGGATTATGTAACGTCCCACTACCGGCTTGTTCATTATTGTCCAATTTGACTGCCTAAATTCTATGAACTTCCCAATAGGTCACCCATTCCTGGATTGCTACAGGACAAACGCGCATAACTGTGAAGTTTTATTTGATTTTGACACCCTCACGACTTTAAAAAATCTTACACAAGGTAGGGTCATGATTTATTATAAATAGTACTAGACTTACATTCACCAAGCGATATGAGACCCTTGACCACCGATCCACATCTACCGAAACTCTCATTTCCAGACGTTCGACCTAACAACTGGTACCACAACTTGAAGGGGACGCAACTGATTGTTTTTCCAACCAAACAAAAATCTCTCGTCTTAGACAAAAAAGTTTTAACTACAAAGAGCAACCCTAAAAGGACTAAACACTACTCCACATCCACATGATTAATTAAGCTCTACCAGAAATTAGGAACACAACATTAAAACAGAGTCAAGTGGATCCCACTCTTTTTCAGATAGCAATAAAACTAATTAATGTGTTATACAAAAGAATTATAGACATCTTTTTTTTGGACCAGTAGATAGGTAGGTTTAGTACATATATGGGTTTAGGAATTTGATAATTACAACTTAATCAAGATTAGATGTGGATTAAGACTTAACCCAATTTTTTGTTTTTGGAAAATTTCCATTTGATCAAACTGACTATCTTATTTGAAAAAGAAAGGTGCCAAATTAAATTCAAAGAGTCAATGGAATTCATTTTCACTCAACAATAAATGAACTTAAGAAAAAGAATCAGATAAGGTTGATGTTGATCGGTTTTTCTTTTCTTCGTTGATTCTTCTCTATGAAATTTGTCATGGGCGTACTAAATTACTTACGGATGTATGCATGCAGCTCGAGAACACCTTGGGGTGGATACCCATTCAAACAGGTAGGGCCGATAGTTCTTCATTTAGGCAGTAAGATTTAACAATAAAGAAATATTTTAGCCAACAAGTGTTTTTCGAACCAAGTTAAATCTCCTATCACTAGGCTCGCCTATCAACTTGGACTTTGATTTTTATTGTTCTTATTGGATATCAAAATCATAAGGATTGTTTCCAGTCATGAGCGGCCCTATGACATAAGTGCTCTTCGGTGAGCTATCATCTGTCAGGTTTTGAGTGTATCATATAAATCATATAATACTTCCACAGGACCACATCTACTCATAACCCAAATTTTTTAAAACCCACATTTTATTTATTTATTTATTTATTTTTGGTTGCTTTTCTTCCACGCAATAAAGCCAGTTGGGTAACGATTCTAAACAAGTTTAATGCTGAAGGAAATTGCTGTCCCATCTGAAGTAGCAGCCCATGAAATTTCCTTCTTGTTAAATTAACCAAGCAACCCCTACATCCCTACAAAAAACTCAAAAGTAGTCTTCCCTTGTGCATTAGACTAACCTTTTTTTTTTCTGTGAACCCAAAACCATTTAACACATTTATGTTCTTTGTTTCTTATAATTCAGACTGTCCTGATCAATTTACGCGTATTTTAATTAATTTTTAAGAGATCAATTCCACTAGTCACTAGCGGGAGGCCAACTAAAGCCATGACAAAACCGTGTATGGACTAGTACTTGAGAGATTTTGAACCTTAGATTATAGGAGGAAGCAAATCCGTAAGTCTCAGTCCTTGACCACTAAGATTATCTCGTTGTTTAGAAATATTTAAAACCTTGTTTTGTATCTTTCGAGGAGTTCAAGTGGCATATGATTGTCGTCTTCTCGGGTGCCAACATCGTAAGAATTCGAGCAATCGTAGTGAAGTCATCATGATCTTTGTAATCTCTACTTTCATAGACGAATGAATTATTTTTGCTAATAAAAAAACTAGTCTTGTGTTTACTTGTTAATACCCTTGGATTGACGTGATAATAATCAATCCGCAATTAGGCGCGTGTGAATCTTTTTTCTTCTTCTTCAGTTCGACTCTCTCACTCGCGTGTTGTCAATTCATGTGATGGGTCAATTCATATCAATTTTTTCTGATTTGAACTAAATTCCTATTAGTAAACACTGAAATTTATCTCCTAAAATTAATCACTTACAGTAGACTCGATGCCGAGTTATAAAAAAAAAATACATATACATACTTCCACAGACTTCTATCCATTTGGTTAGGAATATAAGTATTATCCAAAGAATCGCGATTTGATCAGTTTCGATTAAATCGTACATAGTTTTTCAATTTTTCTGTTCTATTTCGAGTTTTTCCTCTTGTTAAATTCACCAAGCAACCCCTAAATCCTACAAAAAGTCAAAAGTAGTTTTCCCACGTGCATTAGACTAACCTTTTTAATTTTAACCTATGAACCCAAAATCATTTAAAAAATTTCTTACTAAAAGTTATCTCCTCGTTTGAAAATAGTTAAAACCAGCAACTAGTCATTTGTTTACTTTAAACCCTCGGATTGAGAGTTATTTGGAAACTTAAACACGAAATCTATATACTCACTAGAAGAGTTTGAATTCCTTTGCTTTTTCTTTGGTCTTTGCCCTTGCCTAATTTCATCCTATTGTTTAGACAATGCTTATCCTTTTCTTAATCTATATAGGGTCTGTTCATTCTTAATGTCTCAGTTTGAATTCTTTTATGGGAGCAAGACAATAATGCAAAGAATTATATTTAAAAAACTAAATAGTTTCAAACTTTTGGTTTTCAATTACTAAATGGGGCCTCCTTGAAAAAGGTTTTAAAAGAGAATATGATGATTTTAGGAGCAAGTACAAATAAGAATAAGAATGTTGGGGAAGCAAAATCCAATGCTAGGAACAAAGAGAACCCAATATTCTACACCTGAACGTAGACAATATTCAGTCAGACATTGTTCTCTGCATGAATTTATTGACCTGTTTTGCCAACTACACGGAACAATGTTAGAGAGAGAACAAATGGGAAAACTCAAAGGGCATTAATGACCTTTCATACTAAAGAAGAATTATCCCAGCATAAAGTTCATGCTTATCTTATAACTCAAATTGTCCGGACCTATTTACGCACATTTGGACTAATAATTTTTAAAGAACTGATCATTCACTAGTTCGTAGCCCAATTAAAGTCGTGATAAAGCCTTGTATGGACTGACTAATAATTTTTAAAGAACTGATCATTCACTAGTTCGTAGCCCAATTAAAGTCGTGATAAAGCCTTCTATGGACTGACTCTATAAGAGTTATAGCACCCGAGGCTTCAAACGTGAAATCTTAGAAGAAAACAAAAATTAAAATCTTAACTCTTGACCACCAGATCAATTTCTCGGGGATAGCATAAATTCATGTTATGCACAAAACAAATAAACCATAAACACTACTACTTTGTAATTATTTTGGTCAATAATTTAGGCAAGAAATGCTAAGAAGCGACTAACAATGCAAGAGCTCTTTTCGCCTTAAAAAATCTGAAAAAATGAATGGGCGTAAGCTCGTTAGCTACCAGGATAGGGATAATAGTTCATGTAATAACCCTAAATTTTTAATTTACTTTAAAATTATTTTATCATTTAATGTTGTAATTTTAATTGTTATTGTTTAATATTTTAAAAATAAAATATTTTATTTTATTTTTACTAGCAAGTTTTAGGCCGCTCTAGCGGTCTCTTCAAATTCTGCAACTGCAGATCTGAGAGTTATGGAGATTTGATGAGGGACAATTGATTTTCTGCATGTTTCGGCCATGAATACATGATTAAGGGCTAATATTATTATATAAACCTAGGGAGATTTCTATTGTTCTTTTACATTCACGAAATTAGCAATATAGAGAGCTATTAAAAGAGGATTTCAGAGGATTTTTACTAGTTCTTGAGAGTTCGTGGATGAGGTTCTGTCCATTTTAATTCCCGACGATTCGTGGTTATTTTGTGCTTTGTTCTTCGGATCAAGGTAGGCATAGTTACCTACCAACCCTAAGGCTTAATTTGTTGTTGTTAGATTTAATTTCGGAAGCATGTTTAAAAAGAAAAAGAAGCATGAATAGGGTTCTTTATCTTGTTCTTGTAAATTTCCATCGATTCCATGTATTTTTTATAGGTTCGATCAGATTGGTTTGGGGCTACAGCATGTATTTTTTTAAAGTTTGTTTGCTTGACAAAAATGACATTGAATTGAATTGTATACGTATTTAAAAAGACTGCATATTTGTTATTTGATTAAAAATTTTACAAATCATATAAATTATGCATTAAATATAAAAATAACACAAAATTGGCTATGTAATAACTTGGGATGTATATATTATATTATTAATCCTGTCACTATTCTCATAAGATAAATATCGTAAAAAGTTATCGGTCAAATAAACGGCACTTAGAATACTTCTTAAGCCTTTTGTTTTCACAGTTAATTTTCCTTTTTGGTAGCATAAAGGGAAAAACCAGTTCATATTTTTTTTATAACTTAGAATGTCCGAACGAGCATACGCGTACCTCATATCTTGACTAATTAATTTTTAGAGAATCAATTTCACCATCCGTTAGTTGGGAACTTAATTAAAGTCAAGGAAAAATATGTATTATTTTTTTTATAACTTAGATTGTCCGAACCAGCATACGCGTATCTCATATCTTGACTAATTAATTTTTATTAGTTGGGAACTTAATTAAAGTCACGGTAAAATCATGTATGGACTGACTCTATAAAAGTTTATAGCGATGGCGAGAAGCTTACCATAGTGGCTTAACAAAGTGTGTATTGGAGCAACTTCTCCACTCGACTATTCACGTCGCGTCATACATCAAAATTTTCACACTACCCTGCTGCTAGCTTGAATGGCCGGGATTGTCAAATTAAGTCTTTTCCTAGGATCTTGTCCTTGGGATTGGACCTTAATCGAACGATTCATATTATCTACTAAATTGAGATATTATAAAAATAAATAAACTTTTATAAACACTACTACTTCGTAATCATTTGTAAATATTACAAACTCAAATATATGAATTTGATCAAAAGTCTCAAAAAATAGACTTTATATTAAAAGCAATAGTAGACTGGACCTACGGGGTGTTGGGCTACGATACATCTGGGTTTGGATTGGATTCAGTAATTACTTAATCGAAAGATGCCAAACGACTCGGTTTTTCTTCTTACCATGATTCAATGTTGTTAAACTTGACTGAATAAGTCAATTTATATTAATAGCCTTGTGATATTCTTATCTTGTTCGAATAGAAGATAGGACCAATTACCTGCAAAAGACGAGAGGGATAATGAATAACTTGGTGAATAATTACTGATAATGACTTTGAAACTCGCAACTTCTCAATTTGGTGACGATAATTCTACACAATACCAATTAGGTAAGACAGACAATCTTAGGGAAATTTGTGAGAATTTTTCAATTGTGAAAACGACTAGTGTGGCCATTTTGTTATGACGTAAGAATTTCTTTTCTATCACTTCCGTCATCTCAGAATGAAAGGGGTTAGTACCATAAGGAAAAGGTGAAATTAAAGAACTCAAGCAATTTTTTATCATCAAGCATCTCATATCCTCCTATAAAAATCAATTAATGAATCTTGAAAGAATGTGGACAATGTGTTAGTTCTACAATGATGGTTTAACTAGAACATAGTCGACTTTCACTAATAAAAGTATATTGAGGATACGATGAAAAAATTAAAGACAATTTGGTCTCATTAGATAATATATATATATATTAAATTTATTGTGTATATTGAATCGCAATAAATATATAAATATAATATTTTTATAACTATCTGTAATAGACTAGACCTTTGTGGTCTTGGATTGCGGCACTTACGAGTCTTTGGCCTAGTTCGCTCTAGAGGTGGACCGAACCAAAAGAGTAACAAAGACTCTGTTATCTTCGCTTGTCATCATGGATTCTTGGTCTAGTCGCTTCAACTATGGGCTGGACCAAAGGCTTGAAGAAAATTGTACAATGTCGTGCAACCGAGAGTGTACAGTTAGAGTGTGGGGTGGGACAAATGCATCGTGTTTGGCATGTCCACGACATAGTAACTTATTGAACTTCCTTGCAAGGATAGACGCTCAGCACAACCGTGAGGGTTGTAGCACCTGGCTTTTGCCAAGCTAATCAAGATGTCCGGTGCAGGAAATTTTCCATGAGATTGTGGGGGGAAAACGGTGATTAGATGTGGAGCATGACCACCATGATGTCCAGACGTGGTAACATAGTAGCTGTGCCAGACGAGACAATCCACATTGTGTCATTCTCTGACATCGTGGAACGGACAACTTGACAGTCCCCTACGTAAGCACTAATCATAGAGAGTTTATGAAATCACCGAAAATATGAATGTAGAGATTAATAGGAACATCAATGGATATAAATGGAGAATTTGATGTACAACATTAATGCAACTATGAATGAGTTGTAACAGTTGAAACCTTTCGATTACCTTGTGAGACTCGAGCGAAGCTTAGAGCCTTTACTTCCTATTATATATATGAGTAAAGCACATTTACTCTCAGTGTCCCAATTTCATTCATAATCTTTTCAAATTTCTAACATATAATTCGCAACTGGTGGGAGTTATTGTGAATCGGTGGCATTCGACTTACTCTTTGAACTCTATTTGAGTCAAAGTGTTAGGATAACTGAAATTTGTTAGAGGCCTGTTGAGCAGCGATGGAGCAGTCAAACAAATGCAAGAATAATATTGCTCAGAAATCTTACGATGAGAACAAGTCCTTTCTGATTTTGTCTATAAACCGATTGGAAAAATTCTTTACAAGCGTAATAAACAAAATTAATTTATCAAGTTGTTTAGTCAATAACCCTTTGTCATCCTTTAAAGAAAGAATTATAATTAAATTGCGATTTGCTCAACATCATTCTCAGAGTACCTGTCCTATCTTGTAATATTAACGATCTAGAGGCAACGATCCTATATAGTTTGACTTTAATTTAAATAATTATCTAACAAAGTTCTAGCAAATCGTTGTGTACGTGGAGCCGAGACAATTTACCCCTTGACTCCATCCTTGATTTGGTTGTATGGCTATGTTATCATCCCTCGCAAGGACCTAGTCAATGAGAAAGAGCATCTCTAATTTAACATCCTTTGAAATAGAGTTTGAAAGGATCAAAAATAAAATTTTATATTTAATAAATAAAGAGGATTTCACTATTCATGGTTGCTCTAACCCATACATCTCTATATTCTATTTTCCATCAAAATTTCAAGTATTTCTGCACTTTATTTCCAACCCTTGTGTACAATATCACTACAACAAAATGTTTAATTAACAGGCTTTGCTTATAGCATCTTTTTGGTAAATTAGGTTATGAAAAAGGAGCTAATTAACAATTTTAATTGATAGTACAATGTTATATTGAATTCTTAGTTTAATTATTTATCTCTTTTCATATTTAAAAAGTGAATTTGGGAGATAAACTATTTTCTTTTTCCCATACTCCATAATTGGGGTATTAAACTCCATCCTAAAAATAAAAAAAGAAAAGACGCGTTGGAGCTTCATTTTCTCCAATATATTAAAAAAACTAAGACAAATAAAAATAGAGATATAAAGTGTATATTAGAGATGCCCTGGTGACGCATGAGACTAAAATGCAACATATCAAAATCGTAGTTTATTGGCGCCAACCGTTTGCTATCGTAAAAGGTTATTTTTTTTAAAACTTTTAAAGAATACATTATGATAAAAGGCAACTCACAGAGAAATATGATAATGAGATTTTCACAATTATTATCTTAACTATATGTTTGTCTCTTAATTAACAAAGGATGGATGGATATGCAAAAAGTGAATTTGGAGGATAAAACATTTTCTTTTCTCATACTCGTACTTGGAGTATCAAATTCTATCCTCTCAAATAGAGAAAAAAAAAATTGAAGATGGATTGGAGCTTCATTAATTTTCTCCAAAGTAGAAAAAATTAAGATATAAAGTGTAGATTAGAGATGCCGTAATAACGCGTGAAACTAAGTTTACTACAACATTAAGAATTACTAAAGCGTAATATATCGCAATCGCAGTTTATTGGCATCAGCTGTCTGTTATCGCGATAAATTATTTTTAAAAATATTTTTGGAGATCAAGTCGTGATAAAAAACAGCTCACAAAGAAATGTGACAATGACATTTTTTTGATTAAATGATATATGTTTGTGTCTTAATTAACAAAGGATGGATGGATATGGAATTCCAAATTAAAAAACAAATAATATTAATTTTTACATATGTGATCAAAATAGGCTTCAAAAAATTCAAAGGAAAAAAACAAAGAACTTTGAATGATAGCACTTGGTTTATGAACCAAAATTATACGTAAACCTCTCTCTCTCTCTCTCTCTCTCTCTCTCTCTCTCTCTCTCTATATATATATATATATATATATATATATATATATATATATATTGTGCAGCTGTCAAATATGATTCACAACCCAACCAGGAATTCTTCTCACACGAATGCGTGTGGTAATACAACTCCTCCATAAACATATTCAAACATATATTTATTTATATATATATCTGTGTGTATATATATGTGTGTGTATCAGTGTTTATATAGCAGGAAACCTATCACCTTACAGTTATACATACACTCCCTCCAAAACCCAAAAGAAAAAAAAAATATGAACCCAAGTTTGATTCAGTTGTCCTTCATCCTCCGGCAACTACTAATATTATTTCTCGCCGCCGGACCCGGTTGTTGGATACTCACCGATGCCGCCGGCGGCCGGTGGAATTTCCTAAAATCCGACATCGGAATTTCGGGCATGCACATGCAGCTCATGATAAACGACCGGGTCGTGATCTTCGACCGAACTGATTTCGGAAAATCCAAAATACTCTTACCTGACGGAAAATGCCGGCAGGACCCGAAAGAAATCGTACTGAAAACGGACTGCACTGCCCACTCAGTCGAATACGACGTGGTTAAGAACACCATTCGTCCCCTCATGGTCCTGACCGACGTTTGGTGCTCCTCCGGGGCTCTCATGCCCGACGGCCGACTGGTTCAGACCGGCGGATATAATGACGGCGAACATGTGGTCCGGGTTTTCAAGCCTTGCTCTAATTGTGATTGGGAGGAAATCCCAGCTGCTTTGGACCAGAAACGGTGGTATGCAACCAATCATATACTGCCAGACGGTCGCCAAATTATTATTGGCGGGCGGTCAGCTTTTAATTACGAATTTTACCCAAAGAGCGGGTCGGGTAATCAAGCTTTTGACTTACCATTTCTGGTGGAGACCGATGACCGGAGCCTAGAAAACAATTTGTACCCGTTTGTGTTCCTCAATATTGATGGGAATTTATTTATTTTCGCGAATAATCGAGCGATATTGTTTGATTATTCGAAGGGTACTGTTGTAAAAACATACCCAGAAACGCCCGATGGGAACCCACGGAATTACCCGAGTACCGGATCCGCAGTTCTGCTACCACTGAAAAAATTGAACGGGGCAGTGACTGAAGCTGAGGTTTTGGTGTGTGGGGGTGCACCGAAAGGATCATACAGAAGTGCAATAAATGGCCAGTATGTCGGAGCCTTGAACACATGCTTGCGGATGAAAATAACCGACCCGTCACCCAAGTGGGTTATGGAAATCATGCCCCTAGCTCGGGTCATGGGTGACATGGTATTACTTCCAAGTGGCGATGTTTTGATCATCAACGGTGGGTCCAAGGGCACTGCTGGGTGGGAATTTGGTAGAGACCCGGTTTTAAACCCAGTTCTTTACCGAAGTAGTAAGCCAATCGGGTCTCGGTTTGAGGTGCAAAACCCAAGCAATATACCTCGTATGTACCATTCTACCGCTCTTTTATTGCGGGATGGTCGGGTTCTTGTTGCCGGTAGTAATCCTCATGCCAATTACGAATTTACGGGAGTTCTTTTCCCTACTGAACTAAGTTTGGAGGCCTTCTCACCATCTTATTTGGATCCAGGTTTTGCCGGTTTGCGTCCTAAGATTGTTTTGCCCGTTTCTCAAACTAAGATCGGGTACGGACAACTGATAACAATTCGATTTACAGTCACGGGCATATTAGTTGAAAAATCCATCAAGGTAACAATGGTTGCACCATCATTTAACACACACTCATTTTCTATGAACCAAAGATTGTTGGAGCTTGGTGGAGGTGGTGTGAAAGCCCTAGGAAAATCCACTTATGAAGTTGCGGTGGTGACACCAATCTCGGGTATTCTTGCACCATCCGGATACTATCTTCTATTCGTGGTCCACCAATATATACCCAGTGAGGGTATTTGGGTCCATATATAGTGACATTTCTCTTTTTTAAGGCAAAAATTGTAGTTTTAAGAAAATTTGTATTTTAAATTTGAATTCTTTAGGAGATTAAAAAAACATAGTGGGAAATTAAGGTTGTTTTTGCTTTGTCATAGGTATATTTTTTTGTCTTTTAAGGATTCATATTCCGATATTGTGAAAATTGTAATTGTACAAGTTTGAATACAATTGTATGGTTTTCGTATTATAATTTATCCATGAAAAATTATGCTTCAATCGCCTCACTACAAGGATAAATAAAATCTGAATTGACGACTACTCTGTCACCTGATCAAACCAAGCCTCTGTAATTTTAGAATCTCCTTTTTCGAATGGCCTGTTTTGTTCTTCCCGATCGAAATTGGCCGGTCAATCCCTTTCTTTAGAACCGACTGTAATTGGATTTTTAGTTTATCGATTTTACTTATATTATGTTTTTAGTGATGATTATAGGATTTTACTATTATTTTTACTTTAGTTTTCTGTATAAGTAGAAACCTCATGCAAAAAGAAAAAAAGCTATTGATTGAAAGATTTTTTTTTTTTTAATCAGCAAAATTTAGCACAAAAAATGACTCATATTAGGAGAACTATTTTGTTCACCCTCCCAAAAGAGAGGTGAACATTACCTCTTTTCTTATTGGTCCTTGCTAACTTATGTGATCCACTAAACTTGACCATGGTTAGCTAAATAAGGTAGCTAGGGATTCTTTTGTAAATGAACACTACTACGTACACAGATCCGGACACATCTATCCGTCGGATACATGTAGGGTCCTTAATAATTCAAGGACCCCATGTGCATCCGACGGATCCGGACACATCTGTGTCCGGATCTGTGTACAGAGACTTTCTCTTTGTAAATTAATCTGTACTGTTTCACACTCTCTCTCTCTCTCTCTCTAAGAAAATCACCTAAATCTCTACATGTCTAATCTGTTTTTTTTTTTCATTTATTATTTTTCTCTCAATTTTTTGATGATTATTAGTTCGTCTTTCTGAATTTTTTTAAAAATATATAATTATGTTCAAAAATTAAAAAAAATTCATTACAGATGACAAATAAGAAGAAATAGATCGTGTTTTTTTATTCTTTTGTATTTTTTGCATTATTTTTCAAATTTGGTTCATTATTTATAATTTTTCTAAACCTCTCGTCGAGATGAAATAATAATTCATAAAAAATTGACAAAAGATCAAAAATTATTTTTTTTTTTTTACGTAAGGACAAAAAAGAAATCTAATAAAAAATATCAGTATCATTTATTTGTCATCTGCCATAGGGTGGTTTCACCTTCCTTTTAGTAGTGCTGACTATTTTCAATATTATTGAATTGTTTTGAAAAAGAATTCAGCTCTATTTGGTTTGACTTATATAGTTAAATTATTTTTTATCTTTATTCAAATTTTATTTATTTATTATTTTTACAATCTATTGGTTCATCTCAACAAAAGTAGTCTAAAAATTATGAAATTATGTCCACGTGTTAAAAAAATTCACTAAAGACAAAAATAAACCCAAACAAACATTGTTTTGACCTTTTTTTTTTAGTTTTTCAAAATATTTTTATACTTTTTTAAAATTTCTATCGAGACGAGTCAATAACCATCAAATAATTAACGCAAAATCAAAAATTAGAAAACAAATCCTCATATGATTTAGTTTGTAAAAGAATCCTCATGGAGAGAGAGTGACAAATTAGAGAGATTTAGGTGATTTTCTTAGAGAGAGAGAAGGGGAGAGAGACAGTATGTGCTATTTTACAAAAAGAATCCTCACGTGATTTATAGTTTGTAAAGCTAATCATGGTCAAGTTTGGTGAGTCCCATATGTTAGCAAGGACCAATAAAAAAAAGAGGTAATGTCCACTTTCCTTTTGAAAGGGTGACCAAAATAATTTTTCAATATTGGATTCTCCTTTTTTCTTCCGCATAAAATAAATATACAAATAGATTAGTTCATATATTGATCGACCAGCATTAACGCAAAACCACCATACTATTAACAGAGAACGCAAACATGTTAGTTCACATGTTGATCAAGGAGTATTATCTCAACACAACATTATTATATAGCAATAAGGGATTTGGTCGCATCTATAGGGAACGCAAATATGCTAGGTCACATATCAATTAAGGAGTATTACCTTAGCACTACATGATTATATATTAATAAGGGATTCGACCGCATCTACACGGAATGCAAATATGCTAGTTCACATGTCAATCAAGGACTATTACCTCATCACTACATTATTATATATCAATAAGGGATTCGAGTACCGCATCTGTAGGGAATGCAAAAATATTAGTTCACATGTCGATCAAGGAGTATTACCTCAGCACTACATTACTATTACATCCATAAGGGATTCGATCGCATCTATAGCAAACGCAAATCTGTTAGGTCACATATCGATCAAGGAGTTACGTCAGCACTACATTACTATATATATCTGTAAGGAATTAGATTGCACTTATAAGAAACGCAAATATGTTAGTTAACATGTCGATCATAGAATATTACCTCAACACTACACACACACACACACACACACACACACACACACACATATATATAGAGTGAGCTTCTATTGAGGGATACCTCATTTTGTTAAAATGAGGACCTCCCATTTTCTGATCAAATATTGATAATCGGAACCGTTCAATGCGTGTAAAACATGCTTTTAAGGGTACCCGCAAGAAATCAGCTCAAAAAAATATCGAGAATAACTTGATCGAATTAGTTTTTCATAAAACTGTTCATGTCAGCATTTATGAACAACTGTTTAGATCAAGCCCTTCTCGATATTTTTTTTAGCTGATTTCTTACTGGTATCCCTAAAAGCATATTTTAAACACATTGAACGGTTCCGATTATCAATATTTGATCAGAAATGGGAAGTCCTCATTTTAACAAAATGAGGGATCCCTCAATAGAATGGAACTCTCTCTCTCTCTCTCTCTCTCTCTCTATATATATATATATATATATATATTAGTCTTTAGCATTTAGTGCAAAGAGAATAACAATGATCTATGAAGAAAACATTGTTTTCAGCGTTTCCAAAACCCTTTTTTTAAGGTTTCCAAACATAGTCTATCTCATCATTAGACCCAATGGATTAATTATGCTAGCGTATATATATCCTATTAGTTAGGATAATTACTCTAACTAATGTCCAAAGGAGCAATGCCAAAAGGCATTAGTCATAAGAAAAATCTATAGCCATCTATACCAAGTTGTGGTACTAGTTGTGAAGTCGGACGTACGGAATGGATTCTCGATGGAGATTTGAATAGTTGATCAGGGTTTCAGATCACTTGGTGGATAAAAAAATTCAGTGTTATGTATAATACATCATGATTCTATCTTGTATGAGGTTTTTTAAAATCTGGAGAGCGTCAAAGTCCAATAACATGCACTTCACAGCAGCCCATTCTGCAGCAATGTAGAGATAAGTGACCTACTAGCTAAGAAGAAGTACATAGGATTTGGATGGTCGAAGTGAACAATTTTATATAAGACGTGAGCAGGTCGTTGCTCTTTGCACACACACTCACTCGAGTACGAGGAGCCCACATCAACTTGCATGGGTCCCACAACTGCAGTATCAATTTCTCAACTCTACGCATTTACGTGAGTATTAATTGTGTAAATATACGTACAAAGCGTCTATTTGTATCATAATTTAACCTATGTATAGAATTTTTTTTTTTTTTTAGAAGGGCGGACCTGGCGCAGCGGTAAAGCTGCCCCATTGTGGCCTGAAGGTCGCAGGTTCGAGTCTCGGAAACAGCCTCTCTGCTTGCAGGGGTAAGGCTGCGTACATCGACCCTTCCCCAGACCCCGCATATGCGGGAGCTTCGTGCACTGGGTACGCCCTTTATGAGTAGAAGCTGGTCATAATAAATTTGAGCTTTGACAGTTTTCACTTATATTCTTTATAGTTGATAAATTTTAGTTTTATTGTTATTGAAATTTGTTGGCAGAGAATAATTTTTTTAGGCCAAACTTTAAAATATACATATTTTCCATTTTACGAATGAGAATAAATTGTTATGGATGAAAAATGGACATGCAAAAGTGCAACAAAGTTCGATTTATTGACATAGATGTGTTACCTAATATTTCATTTAATTCCCCCCTTGACTCTAAAAAAATGTTCAAGTTTGATTTACCGACATAGACGTGTTACCTAATGTTTAGTTTAATTCCATTGACTGCAAGAAAATGTTTGAGTTGACGAAATTGCGATGAATTTCCAAAAATCCTAAGTAATATATTGGCATTTTAGTTCTTGCATGCAAAAGCTGAGTTAATTTCAAACTTATTTATATCAATCTCTTGTCAGCAAAACATTCCAAAATCTATACAAATGAAGATAATAGCTAGGATTCAATGATAATTACTTTTCAGCTACACGATTGACATGCTTAGTAGAGAGGGAAAAAGGAGAGAGAAAAGGAAAATAGATAGATTCAGGCTGAGTTTGGGCTGACTTGATTATTGTTTCATATTTATGTGCAAATTTTTTGTAATTTTTTGTCTTTCGTTAATTTTTTGTGAATTGTTAATTCGTTTTGACTAGAGATTTCAAAAAAGTTATAAATAATAGACCAAATTTGAAAAAAGTTCAGAAAGGACAAAATAATCCAAAAACAGGGTCTTTTGTGCTTTTTCGTAGTCTTTAGTGACTTTTTTTTTAGTTTTTGAACATAATTTTATATCTTTTAGATTCGTCTCATTGAGATGGACTAATAATTCACAAAAAAATTGAGGTCAAAACGACAAATACAAAAAAAAAATAAAAATTAAGTAGAGATAAAACTTACTTATTTTTAAGCAACTTAGGCCAAATGAAGCCTCAATATCCTTATTTATAAGAAGAGTGACGTACAAACATAGATGTCCGGTATAATACCTCATTGTCTACCACTAGCTGAATAACTTATTGGAGCTTAACAAAATGACCCGAAATGCTTAAACTTTCGATGTAAGATGGGATGTCATAATCTCTCCATCTTTATGACATCGCGTCCTCATGAAGAGTTCAGTACTAGAATCACCAGGATGTTTCACAGGGATCTTTTTCTTGGTGAATAAAGTCACCAAGGATTGCTCTGATGCTTTAATACCATCTGTAATGCCACATGCATATCACTAGCTTAATAACTTGTTAGAGTCTAACTATATGACCTACAATGTTGTCTTCCTTGCTAGGGCATGCTAATTCATTCCATATTATATATGTATACACACAAGGGAATGGTTAGCCCCAAGGGCGATAGGACAAAATAGTGGGCAATTCTCATGAGATCTATGCCAGTCGTTGGAATCAAAAGAAGGTCGAGTTATTAGTAACATCATACGTGGATCTTTATATGTCCAAAATCACCCATATATAAACTTCAATGTGGGACGAAATGTCAAATCCAAATACACAAATAGAAACAAAGTGTTTTTTAAGAACACTTGGTTTATATTGATGTGGTTATTTTTTTTCATCTCTCAATTAAGCTTATTGCTAGGCTTTTAGATCTACCAGTTGATTGCCCGGAGAAAGGAGTGTAAATTAGAAAGGATTAACAATTGATATAGAGATTCTAAAATTTTATACTTTTTAGGCACCTCATAATATTCCACTTACAATCAGCAAGGAATTGTTAAAATCATTAAATTTTTAATTCAGTTTTCTTTCTTTAGACATCATTATTTGAATAAAATTTTGCAGTTAAAGCTCGCATGTGATCATCATAAAAGAGAGAAATTTTGATTTCTTTTGGAATGGAATCATCAATGATTTACAGCACGTAGATAAAAAGAAATTTAATTTCTTTTTCTTGTGAGATGAATAAAAAAGACTGATGTAAGGCAAGATTTAAATCATTATTTTCATTCTATTTTGATTTATCAATTCGATAAGAAATAAGGTTTTTCTTATTTATCAAAATGTGTTCAAAACTATTTGACACACGTAAGCTTTACAAAATACACATGGGACTCACATGCATTGGATGACTCCGAACCCGTTGTAGACCAATGATCAGATTACGTGCCCATAAGCTTTTTCATAACATTGCACAAATACAGATAATTAAGAGAATGCTTGGATTAGATTAATTAAATTTTAAGACAACGATTATTTTTGGCGTCTTTCATTAAGATGAATACTTAATTTTAAAAATTAACACGAATTTAACAAAATAATCATTAAAAACAATGAAAATAAGACAAAGCTCATTCTGTTCAGCGATATAAGTTGGGGATGCCTATGGGATATATTTGGTTGCTATTGGGCTCGGTAAAGTGTTGGGCCTGGAATGGGCCCCAACATAAAATGATATTGGGTCAAATACACCAAGTTTTGTGCCACGTTTGTTGGGCTTTAGCCACATATTCACACGGATCCGATTGGTTCGAATATATTTGTATTTAAATTTGTGCACACGAATTTACGTATATATACACATTGGCATGACACGATAGGTTGAGAAACAAACTAAGCACGACATAGTATGTGACCGACCAAAGAAAGCGTGTCATGGCATATGAATGTGCAAGGCAAGGCAAAGCCTCATAAATTGAGGGCATGCACAACCAATGGCGGAGGTAGCAAGAGGCTCCACCGGGCTATAGCCTAGGTGGAATTTTTTTTTTTTATACGTAAATTTTTTGTCAAATTAATTTTAGCCTTCCCTGTTATTTGTAGTCTAGTATATTTTTCAATCCGATTCATTTTTAGTCTAGAATAAATTATATTCCTAGTGCTTTCCCTATGCACAACATGGCATATCTTATGAACAATCTATGAATGTGCATGGCATGCCAAGACAGGGTGAGAGGAAAAGGCTATACACGACATGATATGTCACCGGGCAAAAGATGTGCCATGACAAACAAACATGCAAGACAAAACAAAGGCTCACACGTTGAAAGTATGCAAAACATAACATATCACCAACCAAAGGAAGCATGTTGTTTACCGACGAACGACCAACGAATTAATGTGCACGACATTGGCATGGTAAGACAAGTTGAGAGAGACAAGCTTCATCCCACATGGCATGTGACCTGTCAAAGAAAGCTTGTCATAGCATACGAACGTGCAAGGAAAGGCAAAGACGCAAACATTGAGGGCATGCACAACATGATATGTCTTATGAATAGCCTCCAAATACGCACAATTGGCATGCTAAGACATAATGAGAAGAAAAGGCTAAGCACAACACGAAGTCTCGCCGGTCAAAGAATGTGTGTCATGACATATAAACGTGAAAACTTAATATATATATATATAAAGAGAGAAAGATTTTAATAAAGGATTCCTCATTTTAACTGACCTCTTATTTTTTAATTAAATATTGATGATCTAAACCGTTAAATATATTTAAAACATATTTTTAAGACTAATCTATAGTATTTATTTTGTAATTTTTTTTCTTGCATGTCATAAATAAGATTTATATCATTTATTTTTCTTCATTTCCTCCTAATTTTTAAGGTGAATGAATGTGCTCAAAATTATTACTCGTTCTACCCCATTTTCCCTATGCGTCCTATTTTCTCCCTCCAAATTAGAGAATCACATCCATATCTTTCACTTTCTCTTCAAATACCTAAATCTAAACAACGAGTTGGTGTAATGTAACTTATGTATAGTTCTTTACAAAAAATATACACACGGGTAGATAAAAAAGAATCAAATTATTTGCGTTCGTGTTTTTTCATTAAAAGTTTATTCAAAATTAATTTATCACATATACAAGCTAACCTTGAGCATTCTTTCTAAACTTCGTTAATTTTTTTAAATGCTATTCGAACAAATTAATACTTAGCTTCTGACAACAAAACTAAGATATTTACAATTGGCTAGTTATCGAGTCGATTAAATGGTATACAGTCGACTTGCATAAAAAAAACAAAATATAAATATATTACTACAACTATTATACCTAGACTAAACTTATTCGATATTAACGTTATATTTTGTCATTTTTTTCTGAACATTTATTAAGTTTTGGGTTAATTTTTTTTAAATTAGTTATTTATCTTGACAAAATAAATTTAAAAAGTAAAATGTTATGAAAAAAATTTTAAAAAAATTATTGAAGAACAAAAGTTAAAAAAAAATTATTGTTACTATTTTTAATTGGTGTATCTAGTATCGTCCTATATTTTTTATTTCGATTTATATTTTTATACTGATTCATTCATGCATTGACATGAATAAGAAAATAAAAAAATCAACAAAAATTATGTAAACTTTTATAAACTGCGTGATTAAATAATTTTTTCTGAACTTTACCTACTCTCACCGTCACGAGAAAATTAAAAAATTACAAAAAAATTATTAAATATTAAATAATATTGACTGTGTAATTAAATAATTTTGTCTAAATTTAGCCCCTTTTTGTAAGAAAAGAAAACACGGCGACTGGTAATGGTAAACCCATTTGCTGTCCTTTGACCCTTCACCTATTCCTCTTGAAGATCTTCCCATCTTCAAGTTAGGGTTTTGACTCTCTCTCCTCGCCAAGGAAATTGTCTCTGTCCGGCACTTCACTCGTAAGTTCTCATCTCTGCTACTCTTTAATGGCGGTAACTCGTGATCGCTGCCTGCTTATGCGTACCTTATACTTTACATGTAATTCTCCGGGTGAGCCGAGTTATTATACATCTTATAGCGTCCATGAGCTATTTGTGCTGTTGCTGGTCTTTAAATTTGGTATCTTTGTTATTTCTCGCTTGCGTACGAAGCTTGATTCAGCTGGTTTGGGGCTCTTGGGTTTTATATTTCTGTCTTGTTGAGTTTCTTTTGTGCTGATATTTTGTGATTTTTAGGGTTGAATTCAGCTCAATATCTTGAGTTTTTGGATAAATTGTATAACTTGATTATTTAAATTAGTCAAAGACTAAAGACTAGAGTATCAAATTATGTTAACAATGGTTTTTGAATTTTACTTGGAAATGGTTGTTGAGTAATCTCCCACTTCCCGTTGTGATTTTGGTTTCACCTCTCTACCAATTCCTAAATGCTTTGGCCCAGTAAGCGTTATGTGTTGGCCCAGCAGCAGCAGGCGGGTTGCTTCCTTTATCGTCCCTGGGAGCTCTTGGCGAGGAGATCTTAGGATAAGTTGCCAAAACAAACAGGAGGGGAAGATTGATCCATTCTGTATAATTCTGAAGAAAGATGTTGGCAGCAGGTGGAGACATGGCCCCTTCCAAAAGGAAATGCAGGAGGGTAGAGCCGGCAGAGGGTTTCGAGAATAGAATAGGGTGGAGTCCTGTCCTTAGATTATCGATTTTGAAAAAGTTGCTCCGCTGTCTTTCTAATTGGTCCTCGCATTGTTGCCAAGACTTCTTGGGATGTGCGCCGTTACTACAGATATGGTTTCTCGAACACCTTGAGGAGTTTTGCTCCATCCGAATAATTCAGCTCAATATCTTGAGTTTTTGGATATATAACTTGATTATTTAAATTAGTCAAATTAGAGTATCAATTTACGTTGAGAATGGTTTTTCAATTTTACTTGGAAATGGTTGTTGAATAGTGGATAACGTATTTATTGATAAAGATATGGTCTTCAGTACAATTGTAGTTTCTTCAACAAGTAGGAGCTACTTCAATCTCACTGATGAGGAGGCTTTTGGTTGTGGAAATTAGAAATCTTTCTCAGTGTTCCTGAAAAATTATATGCTGATTTATTTGTAATTTTTTGGAACACTAGAGAATCAATTTATGTTGATGATGGTTTTTGAATTTTACTTGGAAATGGTTGTTGAATAGTTGATAACTTATTTATGGATAAAGATGCGGTCTTAAGTACAATTTTAGTTTCTTCAACAAATAGGAGCTACTTCAATCTCACTGACACCTGTGGCAATCTGAAAATCCTTGCTCGGTGTTCCAGAAAAATTATATACTGATTTATTTCTTAGTTACTCATTTTCCCAGTTGATGTTTACTGTTTCGTCATGGATATTAGCAAGAAAACACAAATAGGTTCACAATACAAACTGGACTGAAAATCAAGTTACAGCCCCATCAACAGGGAAAAACTTTTGGACATAGACTTACTAGGCAACTAATTTCCTAGGTATGCTAGTTGTTTGATTGCGAAAAGAATTTGCGAGTAATTCATCTCTTTCTGCATATTTTTTGATAATTGCCTAAAGATTCAGCACTTCCTCTAGGATCAATACGAGGAATACATATCAAATCGGATTTCCACAACTATATGTACTGCAAATGGCTAGGATATGTAACATATAGCTCTTTTTGCTGTTTCCTTTCTACCTTTGTTACAGTAAATGATGTTTCCAAATAAGATTCTACTTAAGACAAACTGTTTTAGAATTGGCACAGACGGTTGGAGAAGGAATCGCCATTCTCGATTGAGAATGGAAGTTAATGTGACTAGGTTTTGTTGAGAATGAGAAATATGACAAGATTTCTGATACGTAAATTGAGTGAAGAATTTTGATGGAAGAATTCTAGAAAAATGAAAGACTAATAGCTACTAGCAGCTTAGCATGGGAAGGTTCCATGCTTGGTAGTTACCTTAACTTTTCGAAACTCTTCTCCAGCACTACATTACTTGGTGATGGACCGGTCTCGTGGATTTATGAAATCCTGACTAGGAAAATCTGTTAAATGCGTAGGGACTATTAAAACCATTGGGACTCTTTTTAATGGGTGAACCGACAAAAGTTTTGGAAAATGCTGCAATTTCGACTGAGCCAAATAAAAACTGTGTGATGGTATATGGTGCATTTGGCAGTCTACCTGCTATTCCCATATGGACTGTTGATTTCAAATCTTTAAAACTGTATAGCACCAGGGGCATCCTTAAGTGGGGATTTTCGGGTTTAGAATGTGTGAAATGAAATAGTGAACGTCACAGATGAGCGACGGTGTAGCATATATTACTGATTTTGTGCTTGGTCCCGACATGACAAAATGCTTTTTCACGTAGCCAACGTAAATGCATGGTGCCGGTGCACACTGTTAAGGAAGGTCTTTGAGATGTTCCATCTCTTTTCAGAATTTGCTTTCATATACAACATGCAGTTGTGTTTAAGGCATACTGAAGTTGGGGATCTGTGAGAGCCACTTCTCTTTGCCGGTCTTACCCATGTAGACTCCACATGCATTTATAGTTTTATCCATGAGCAGTGTTGTTTTTATATAGCTCTTGGTGGTTGGATGTTGTTGGATGTTTCTTATGGCTGCTTTTGGTTTATCGGGATTGTTAGTTTCTTTTCTAGGCTGGTGGATGTTTCTGATGAGAGTTCTATTTTGTTTTCAGGTAAATCCATTGCTGCTTTTTTGTTATCTTGCACGATCATGTAGCTTCTTATAATTTGGCTTAGTAATTTCTTATTTGATGTTTTCTTTTCACCTGATAATGTGCTCTAGTTTTTTATGCAGACAATTCTGCAAGCAATGGGTTTCTACTTTCGATGTCTACCGTTCTAGTGGTAATATAATCCCGCTTCAACCACATTATTCTGATATTTTAGTAGTAAATTTTATGCTCCCTTTTTATTTTCTATAGCATTCTTCAGAACAATTTTCTTGTAAATTACTTCTACTTTGATACCACCTTTGTCCTGTATTTTTGGTCCATTCTTCTATTTGAGGATGTCACAAATTTTCAGTTCCTTCTGATTTCAAAGTAAAACTTCTTTTGTTTTCCAAAACTACCCTTACGAATAACAAAAAGAATGCCTTCGTAAGTGATAAAATGGGCATAATGAAAAATGCCTTTAAATTTGAATTTTATCGTAGTTATTATACATCTCTTGAAAAAGTTAAGAGAGTTCCCAAAGGGACCAACAATGTGGGATGAAGAGAGTAGCCGGATGTTGAATTTCATGGGTTCCTGGTCTGGGTAACTGTTTGATCATATTTGACTCTTGTATAGTGGATGTTCACAAGTAGAAGCTAGTATCGACAACTCTCGACCTCGGAGCTCAGATGGATGATGGCGGACATCCTGAGAATGGGAGACACAAACCACCTCAGGGTCAGGTATCTGCAGCTAGTACTGTCTTGTGTTTTTATATGCCGTTGTACTGATTTTTCCTTCCAAATTCCCACTTACTGATCAATAGTTTCCAATTTTGTTCATTTCAGTGGTTTATGCAGCATCAGCCATCAATGAGACAAATAATGGGTGTTATGGCCGAACGGGACGCTGCTCTCCAAGAAAGAAACCTAGCATTTTCCGAGAAAAAGGCAGCATTAGCACAGAGAGATCTGGCCATCCTGCAGCGGGATTCGGCGATTTCGGAACGAAACAGTGCCATTGTGGCACGAGACAACGCCATCGCAACTCTTCAATATCGCAAAAGTGCCATGACTCTTGGGGTGAAGCGTGAACACCACCCACACCACCACCAGCCCCTCGTGGGCGAAATCTTGTACAATTCAAGGGATATGCAAATAAGTGGTGATTTAAAAATGCCCCCGGTTCCCTTGGAGACCAAACAAACAAAGGAGGCCAAGGCCGTGACACCTGCCAACAAGCCTAACAAAAAGCCTTCCAAAATTTCTAAAAGGGTTAAGAGGGAAGAAGGGGAGAATATGGGATTGAGCCAGGCAGCGTTTGATGAGACTACAACGCCAGTGCCAGTTTGCTCGTGCACTGGAACTGTACGGCCATGCTACAGATGGGGAAACGGGGGTTGGCAGTCATCCTGCTGCACAACAGCCATGTCTATGTATCCGTTGCCAGCAGTGCCTAACAAGCGGCATGCAAGGGTTGGTGGGCGGAAGATGAGTGGAAGTGCTTTCAATAAGCTGATTAGCCGGCTCATGGCTGAAGGCCATGATCTGTCGAGCCCAGTTGATCTTAAAAACAACTGGGCAAAGCACGGGACAAATCGCTACATCACCATCAAGTAGTATATGAAGATATCATAAAATTTGGATAGCAGCTTCCAAAGTGCAGGTATGGGGAAGTAAATAGTTTCTTTGGTTATGGGAAGGAATGGGTGGAATAAGAGTAAGCCAGCCAAGTTCTAATCTCTCTCTCTAATGATGAGCTCTGCCTTTTCATCTTATCACAATCAACTTTTCCCTTCTAATTTGGGTTCTTGGTTCTTTTGCTAGTCTGTATGGGCTATTCTATCCATTAGCTGAAGATACTTCGTCGTAAGAATTTGGTCTTCTTAATGTTAAAATCTTGATTCAGTTTCTAACTTTTCGATTAGAGAGAGAGTGGTGAAAATTCATGAAAGGTCAAAAGTGGTGAAGTAACCTTGTGTTGATTGTCGCCTAAATAGAAGTTTTCTTCTTCTGGATGTAAAAAGTTGTCTTGCATTTTGTTATACTCCGCTTCAGTTTGTGTTTTTCAGATAGTCAGATCCGATATTGATTTTTGAGTTTGTGTTTTTCAGATAGTCGGATCCGATATTGATTCTTGATTTCACTGTCGGCTTCAAGTTTTGGGCGGCTCGTATAGTTAGTTTTAGTTCATCTATCATTGCCAAAAGCCCTTGCCATTGTTCGATTGATAACCCGGTTCGTTTACCGGTTGTCAATTGTAAAGGATTGTTGTTTTGGCGCAAGGGATTTGTTAATTTCTATTTTTGGATACAACAAATGACCCTATTAGCTCTAGAATACTTATCTTTTTACTGCCAAGGTTGTAGACTAGTGTGATAAATGACTTAATGTTTTGGGTGGTCAAGAGGTTTGAGATTCGAGCAATCGATTCAAAAATAGGATATGGGGTTATTTGTTGTACTGTGCATAACAAGACGTGTTGTGTGACAAAACGTCGTCGTTTTGACGTAAAAAATACTAATTGAGCAATTTTTGAGTAGTGTTTTGCATGTCAAAATGGTATTTTGGCGCAAAATGTCAGGTTGTACGCAATAAACAACATGCTCCCCATTCTACCAAATCCAACAGTGATCTAAAAAAACTTATCGGTGATTGGTTCCTTACGAAACTCGTCATGAGTATGGTGTTCTTATAGTCACACCTAAAAGAGGAAACCCTAAGGGGTGGTTGTCCGAGTAAAGATCGGAGCGATCTGTAAATTCGGACGTCTTGAAGTCGATTCTCGTTAGCAACAAAGATGGGTTACTATTTTTTTGCCCGGTCAATAAGTTCAGAGCACTGAGGATTAGTTGGCATTTAAGTGAAATTTTTTTTAAATTTTATCCTAACTTGATCACAAAGCCAACCTAGGTACATCAGTTATGAAAAAAAAAAAAAAAAAGACCTAAAAGAGGAAATTGATAGTTCCCTCCATCTTTTGGCTAAGCAAAAACATAGTCTTTTTTTGTCAAATTTATTGGTATTAATTTTATCATTTTACTGTCATTTTTTAATTTTTGTCAAATTTACGTAAATTTTTTTAGATTAATTATTTATTTTAGAAAAAATAATCTAAAAAGTCAAAAAAAAGAAACAAAATTTAAAAAAATTAGTGTAGACGGTTTTTTTCCCCTGTTTTTTACTTTTTTTTTTATCTTGCAGAAATAATCTAAAAAGGAACAAAAATATGTGCAAAAGTTTTTAAAAAAAAACTAGTAAAGACGATTATTTTCTTTTATTTATTACCTTTTTTATTTTATTTTTGGTGTCGTCCAATATAAATGTTTTTTAATTTCATTCATATTTTCATATTTTTTTCGTTTCTATTGTCGAGATAAATAAAAAAATTAATAAAAAATTATGGAAAATATTTATTTAATATCGATTGTCTTTAAAAAATAATTTAAATAAAGAAGTATCATTATTTAATATCAATTGTCTTTAAATTAACTTAGTATCATTATTATTATTTTTTAATTAACTTCATTTAAGCAAACATTGCAACAACATAGCCCAAGTATAATCAGAGCTAGCCAAGAACAAGCTGGACTACATCAAGAAGCAAAAACGAAGCAAAACTACCAAAGTAGAAGTGAGCAAGAGGCAAAGGGGAGTCTGCTGTACAAAACATTGTCTAAACAGTACTTTATGCGTTAAAACAATATCATTTTAGTGTATAGCAGAGCCTCTAAATCCGAGCAAGAGACAGCCATCTCAGAGATCAAAGACCCTGAAAGCTATCATCCAATTACAACTAGTTTTCTAAACATTTCTCCAAGAGCTAGCCAGCTATAACGTAATAAACACTTTCAAGTCGAGTATAGATAAGGTATTGGTCTTTGGCTATTGAAGACCGTAGGTATCTTGTTCCCGCTACAAGACGACTTTGAAGGCTCCCAAGAGCTCGTCCTCTCGTCTTTTTCAAAGTTGAGTTGCGTAATCAGTACAGTTGTTTAAATAACTAATCGTCCTGACCAGTTTTGATCCCAAAACCTACTTCCTGTACGTTCCTCTCAATCTAGCAGTGAACTTTTTGCAGTAAGATATGTTACTTACCGATCATTTGGCAAAGCAAACACAATCAAATGGGGAGAGGCTCTTCTAAGATAGTAGCATAGTAAAATAACTGAAAAAAAGATGATCGTACAATAGCTTGTATCCATTCCAACCTTTCCATCAACACCCACGATTGAGAGATCCAGACTCTGATTCGAAGTTTAGTTCATTTCCGCTCCTTATCAACCGAGCTTACCTTATTATTAGAAAAAGGAGAAGGGTGGGATAATCCATAAGATCCGGTTCACTAAGCTCGATTGCCCCTCTTTCAATTCGTGGTGGACCTTCAATAAGATTCTCGCAATGAATTGTTTCAGCGAACGGGTAATCAATTCCACATTGTTCTCTTTTTCCAGCTAGACAACATTGAAGCGGTCAAGGGGGGAGGCCTATTCCTCCATAACATCTTCGGAACTCCTGTTAATCATCAACTCCCTCAATTTCTCGTGTATATCAGATTGAAATTCTACTATACGTTCACTGCAGTTTCGGATCTATACTAACAAGATAAGAACGTCAATCTGCTTTTTTATCATGAGCTTCTCAATTCCCGGAGCTTAAAATTCTTGTAGCGTCTAGATCATTGTTGTCAGAGCTTCCTTCAGTGCCTGCTAGGGAAAAAAATAGGACGGCGACATCTGGTTTGACAAAAACCTCAAATACATCATTGTGTTCACTGGAATCAAGTTTGTAATCTGACAGACCTTTCCCAAGGGGGCTCAAACAATTTCTTGGAATCAAATCTTCATCGGCATTTGGGGCAAGGTTCCGATAGCAAAGTAGGCTGTAACTGACAGACGGTAACAAGGTTTGTTCATAGGCAAAGTCTATGAAAAATGTACCTTAGCCTTGGCAAGTTCTTCTGGATTAACATCAGGTTCCTCCTTGGCCCATTCTGCAGCCTGGTGTAATAGCAGCAAGAATTAAATACGATTTCGACCCTAAACGATATGCTCGGTCAAGGAAGAATTCCCCTCTACTATCATCCCTTCCTACTTCCAGCTGAATGAGGGTCATTCCTTAATGCACCTTCCTGGCGTGCTGGTGGTCCCGCATAATTCAGTATCCCAGATTCCCAATCCCCTTTTTTTTACTCCCTTTCACAAACCTCAACATCTTTCCCTGGATCATAGGAAACTGGACCATGATCATAAGGATCTAAACATTATTTAACCATATCACAGAGCTCATAAACCAAGACATCAAATTCAGCTGTTCTTGATATGTGTGTGGTTTTCAAGGCACTTTGAATTGTTTCAATCTCAGTCATAAGTGCAGATAACTATGTCGATAAAGTCAACTTCTTCGTGAGGAAAGTCTCCACGAGTAATCACACTGAGGAGCCTGTAGTATTGGAAAGGGCAGCTCGAACTTCTGCAAATCATCAACATCATATGCAAGTGAGCCCATTTCCTCGACAGCTTCCTTTGAAGCAAGCAAATACAAAATGCCATATATATCCTCGCATTCCGGGTGTAATCGATCACCAGCAACAAATGCAGAAACCTGGTCTTTGATCTTAATCCAAGACCAACCAGGCTCCTTTGTGACACCTTTTGATCTCATCAGCATTCTTACATCTGCGGCTTCCTGCCACCTCCCTTTTGCAGAATAGAGATTGGCAATTGTAATATGGGTCCCAGCACAATTTGGATCCAATAACAAAATCTGCTCAGCAGCGCGTCTTCCACGATCAACATCACCATGTAATCTACATGCTCTTAGCAGAGTTGACCACACAACATCATCCTGGGTGTACGGCATACTTCTTATCATGCGCTCAGCATCACTTAGTTGTCCAGCTCGACAAAGTAGATCAATAACGCAACCATAATGTTCTTTAGAAGGATTAATCGCGTACTGCTCACTCATTGAATTGAAATAGGAAAAACCAAGGTCAACAAGCCCAGCATGACTACAAGCAGTAAGAACACCAATGAAGGTCACGGAGTCTGGTCTAAGACCCACTCTACGAATCTTCTCAAACAAATCAATAGCTTCTTTGCTGTGACCATGTTCAGCATATCCATTTACCATAGCTGTCCAGGACACTATGTCATCATTTTCTGCCCAATTAAATACCCTTGAAGCTTCTTCTATACTCCCACATTTGGAATACACGTTAATCAAAGAACTCCGTATCATAGCTCTGTGCTCTAATCCAACAGTCAACACATGGGCATGCAGTTGCTTCCCTTGCTCGAGAATGGCCATATTTCCACAAACACTCAACGCACTGGCAAGAGCAAACTCGGTGGGCTTTGGGCCGTCCCTTCTCATCCAAGATAGATACTGGAAAGCTTCCTCACCATAACCTGCCTGAGAATACCCCGCAATTATAGTGCTCCAGGAAACAATGTCTCTTCTGCTCATTCCATGAAAAATCATTGAAGCTGAATTTAACTGCCCGCACCTTGAATACAAGGTCATGATGGAATTTGCCACCGACAAAGCATCCACAACACCTACGGTTAAAACATGGGCATGCAGTTGTTCACCCCATTCGATCCTTGTATTGTTAGCACAAGCAGAGATGATTGCTGCAAAGGTGTATTCATTAGGACACACTTCTGATTCTCGCATTTGTAGGAATGCTTGAACAGCATGATTTTCTTGACCCATCTGAACATAAGATGTTATTACTGTGGTCCATGAGACCACATCTCTAGTCCTCATCCTTTCGAACAAACACAAGCCTTGAAGCAATTTCCCACACTTGTTGTACATAGTAGCAAGAGTATTAGCGACAAACGAGGATGCATCCAAGTCTCTTTTAGTTGCCTGGGCATGGATTTCCCTCCCATAATTCAATGCACCCATATCAGCACACGCCTTGAGTGCAATAGCAAGTGTATGCGAGTCATAATCCTCGCCTGCTCGCACCATTTCTGAAAAGTATCTCAAAGCCTCATTATTACAACCTGCGCGTACAAGCCCAGTTATGATTGCAGTCCACGAAACTACGTTTCTAAGAGGCATTTCATCAAATAGTCTGCAACCCTCCCAAAGCCTACCCGTTTTCATATACATGTCAACAAGTGCACTACCCACGAAAACAGAGTTCACAAAACCAGTTTTAACTGAATACCCGTGTAATATTTCTCCGTGTTTCTCATTCGTGTTAAGTCCACAAGCCTTGACAGCAATACTAAGCGCAAAGGGGTCCATTGCAATATTAGGCTCTGCCCACATATTAGAAAACAAGGACAATGCTTGGGAGGAATCATAGGCATTGACATAGCCAGAAATCATTGTGGTCCATGTGACTACATCTCTACGGGACAATGCATCAAACATTTGGCGAGCATCTTTCAAATGACCTGTTTTAACCAGTTCCTTCAAATTATAGTTAACTTCAAGCATGTTAACAGGATGGACATAACTAGTCGTTTGAATTAAGTGATTCTTGTTTTGCTCTAAGGCCAGAAGGACTGTGGGCTCATCAAAAGCAATGCTTGAAGCAGTATATAACCGCCTCATATGAGGCCTAATAGAAAAAACCATGTCCCTGTTACTCTAGCAGCCTTGAAATCAAAACCCACTAAAAAAAAAGCCTTAACTGTAAGGAATTCTTGAATGGGTCGTAGTATTGATTGAGGAATTTGGAGATTCAATCCATGATAGCTTCAGATGAAAGTGGGTAGACTGCAATCGGAAAAGTGAGTTTTAGAGAGACACCATAGCAATTCCCACCAACCCAAGCCGCCACCTCCGAAACTACACTCTCAAATCTACCACATTCTCATCGTCGGCTTTGGTATCCGTCCATGGCGGGAGTAAAAACACGTTCTTGGGAACAAAATCCACGCGTTTTTTCACTTGGAAATCAAGAGAACGTCGTTTTAAGAAAATCACAAAGCGGGTTTTCAAGCACAAGTAATAGCATACGCATTTAATTAGAATAAATTTTTTTAACAACTCTCTGATGGCTCCTTTTTTTTTTCTCTCTATTTTTCAAAATAAATAATGAGTTCCTAATTTTAGGATATCACTATTTACTACTATTATTTTATTTATTTATTTATTTTTTCTTCCCTATAATATTTGAATTAAATATAAAAGGAAAAAAATATTTTAATAGTATAGGAATAGAATAGAGACTCTGATGCAGGAGACATTACAAAATATAACTCTCTAAAATAAAAAAGTAAAATTTTCTCTCTAATTTGAAGAAAAAAATGAAGAGACTGATACGTATGCTCTAAGACGTTGTTTAAAGTCGTGTTTGAGGCTTTGAGCACCCGCTTTGTCCCAAACCACGTCGTTTTGCTTACCAAGTGCAAAACAAAGTTCCGTGTTAATTGTTATTTAAAAAACGCGTTGGCAATTAAAATGCGCCTTTTCCGTAAGAACGTATTATCAAGAAGAACGTTCTTCGTTATTTTCTTCGTTTGAATATTCCATCCGTTTCTTCGTCGGAGTGTACCGGAGATGTCAGAACCGGAGCCGGAGGTTGAGCAGGAAAAGGAACCGGTGAAGGGCAGAGAGCTATTGTTCTGCGGCGGTACGCGTTGGAATGCCTACAATATAAGCCGCAAGACCTCCACTGCCGGAAACTTGGTCTCTCCTGTTAGGAATCGATCAGACCAACAACACACCCACACGCACAAATAAACCGAAACAAAGAACACAAGCAATTTTACGTGGTTCCCCAAAATCGGGTACGTCCACGGGAGAGAACACTTTCACTATATTGGATGAGTTACAATGAGATAAAATACCCAACCCAAGCCCACGCTCTCATGTATTTTTATCTCTCACACACTCACCAATTTGCTCACACAATATCTCCCAACACACTACAATTTTCTCTCTCACTTTTTTCTCTTTTTTATTCACACTCTGCACACATGTACGCCACCTATAAATACAAAACATGGCTGAACAATAGAGAGCACAAAGGTCTTCTAGAATTCTCGAGATTCCTCTAGAGGCAGCAACAAATGAGACCTTGGAACTTCACAAACATTAGCTGGCACTAACCAAACTCATTAATTGAACCACCGAACCATTCTAATTTCCCATGCAAAACTAATTTTATTTTCTTTACTTTTTCAAGAGCATTAACAACATGTGCAAAAACCTAACAATCACCCCTTTTGCACATGTGAATTTGCACCCCCTCGCCCGAGCGCCTAACCGAAAATATCGGAGATTAAATTTGGTGCGAAGGTGACCCTTTTTCTTGAACCCAATTTCTCTTCATCAACCTTTCCAAAACCCATCACTTGAGCTACTTCTTTTTCCATCTTGCTCTCCACACATAGAGATTCATTTTCATCAGCCTTTGCACGCCACACCTGTGCAACCCGACGCCCATAATTTTTACTTGCTCGGTGCCCATAATTTTTATGCCTCACGTCAACACGACCTTGGAGTTTATACAAATTTCCCACTAACTTTCCTTGCAGCACCATTTTCTCATTCTTGAACACCTCAAGAACTCCATCACTCGATGTAAAACTACAACCATTGGAATGTAACATTCCCAACGAAATCAAATTTTTCCTCAATCCCGGAACATGTCGGACTCCGGTCAATCTCACAAATCTTCCATCGGCCATTCGGAACCGCACCGTACCCATGCCAATAACCTTGTTCACCGTGTTGTTCGCCATCCTCACATTACTTTTATCACAAGCCTCATACGAATAAAAATATTTTCTATTTGAACACATATGGAAAGAACAACCGGAATCCATAACCCAATCAAAATTATCCATACCTTCGCAAGTCACCGAAAGCAAATCACCGTCATCTTTGACAAAACTTTCAACCAACGCAGCTTCGGAATTTTCTTTCCCTTTCTCCTTCTCAATCTTTGCTTTGAGTTTTGGGCAAAACTTCATTATGTGACCCTCTTCTTCACAAAAATAACATTTCCTATTATCAACCCATCGCGACTCACCACCTCGGAACTCACCACCTCGTGAGTGTGAACGCCCCCTTGACTGTGAACGAGCCCTCCAATTAGATCCACCTTGCCTCTCGATTTTTCTACCCCGGTCTTGACTACCATTGGATGCAACCGCAACACGCTCCTCCGAAAAGCTTACACTCTCCTTCCTCCGCATTGACTCATGGGATAGGAGAGTAGCAATAACCTCATCTAGCTTGAGCGTATCCTTCCCGTACATCAAGGTAGTTCGAAGATGCTCATACGACGACGGCAACGAAACCAACAAGAGTATCGCTTGATCTTCCTCTTCGATCTTTGCACCAATGGCATCCAACTCCGTTAGTAGCCGATTGAACTCATCCAAATGCTCATTAAAGTTTCCTCCTTCGGACATGTTTAACCCATATAGTTGTTTCTTTAACGATAACCGATTTGTCAAAGACTTCGACTTGTACCGACTCTCCAACTTTGCCCAAAGTTCGCCGGATCCGTTTCATTGATGACTTCCCGAAGCGTGCTATTCCCAAGATACAATTGGATCGTACTATTTGCAAGTTCTCTCATCTCCTCCCATTTACCATCCGTCACGTCTTCCGGCTTCTCCGATTTTTTCTTGAGAGTCTTCGCCAAACCTTCTCTCGTCAACATGTTCTTCACCCTTTGTTGCCAAAGAGTGAAATCATTGTGGCCATTGAAAAGCTCAATAGCAAACCCGGTGCTTTGTTTCGGTAAATTTCCCGCCATACTGTAGCTCTGATACCACTGTTAGGAATCGATCAAACCAACAACACACCCACACGCACAAATAAACCGAAACAAAGAACACAAGCAATTTTACGTGGTTCCCCAAAATCGGGTACGTCCACGGGAGAGAACACTTTCACTATATTGGATGAGTTACAATGAGATAAAATACCCAACCCAAGCCCACGCTCTCATGTATTTTTATCTCTCACACACTCACCAATTTGCTCACACAATATCTCCCAACACACTACAATTTTCTCTCTCACTTTTTTCTCTTTTTTATTCACACACTCTGCACACATGTACGCCAACTATAAATACAAAACATGGCTGAACAATAGAGAGCACAAAGGTCTTCTAGAATTCCCGAGATTCCTCTAGAGGCAGCAACAAATGAGACCTTGGAACTTCACAAACATTAGCTGGCACTAACCAAACTCATTAATTGAACCACCGAACCATTCTAATTTCCCATGCAAAACTAATTTTATTTTCTTTACTTTTTCAAGAGCATTAACAACATGTGCAAAAACCCAACATCTCCAACACGACTCCGTCCCATCGTCGGCGTCGACATTCGTTTCGTCGTCTCCGGTTGTGGTTTATCTTTCTACTTCCTATTTGAATCTCTAGCATTGTTTTCTGGGAGAGGATCTTCGCCGGTTTAAAGTTTGTAGAAATAACTGGACTTTGGCTACTAAATTATTCTTTGTTTTTACCGTTTTTGTAACAGGATCTTCGCCTATTTGAATCGCTAGCATTATTTGATACTTCCTAATTTTTTTTTACAGTTTCTGTCAATTTTTTTTACGTTTTTTCCATTTGTCTTGAAGAGAAGAATTACAAAAGTATAAAAATACGGCTGAAATTGAAAAAAGATAAGATATTATGATGACAAAGATAAAAAAAATAGAGAATTTTTTTTGAACTTTTTTTTTTTTTGGGGACTTTTTCTCATATTTGTTTTTACTCTTTAAAGTTATTTCGTCAATACAAATAATTAATAAAATATTTAACGCAAACTTGATGAAAATTGAGGGGAAAAAAATATTAACAAAGGGAGTGAAATTGAGGAGGCTTTTATCTTTTTCTTTCTTCCACGCATGACTGGAACTGTGCATTTTGTAAAGCTAGTAAAGAATCTCAAACATTCCAAAAATCAACTGAATCGAATCTTGCTAGGATGATTGATAACCTCGATGAGCTCTATAAAATAAATATGTTTTTTCAAGATAAAGCTAGTAAAGAATCTTAAACTAAATGGGTTCAATCAGGTATAAAGAGTATATTTTTTTCAAGATAAATGTGTTTCATATGGATACATAGCTATCAAAGTAAATGTTAGGATGATTGATAATCTTGATGAGCTCTATAAAATAAAAATTCGGATCACCGAATTAGACCTGATAGTTGGGTAGTTGGTTTGTTAGAATGTGTAAAAGTTTAAAGGTCAAGCATTGTTAGTTTAGAGGTGAGCAACTAAACTGCTTGTTGAAGTTGTTAAAAGAATATTAAATTAGCAAACATACAAGGTAATTGTTTTTTACATTCCCTCTTTTACTATCTGCATATGTTTTTCTTCTCTTTATTCATGTAAACTTATTACAATGGTCGGTTTGTATCTTCAAAGTCATGTTTTTGTATCTGATACCTTCGAACTTCTAAGATAAGTGTGAGATAATTGTTCTGGTTGTATGTTCTGTGTAGTGTCTTGTCACTGCGTGGCATTGGATGTTGAAGGACGTTGCTATACTTGGGGACGCAACGATGTATGATATATTTATTATGGAGCTAATACTTATGCTTGCTTTCTTCTTATTGTTTTCAACTCATGAGACATTGGTGAAATACAGAAAGGGCAACTAGGCCATGGAGACATAACTCTGCGTGATGGACCAACTCTTGTTTCAGGACTATTGGAGTAATTTCTCTCGTTACTGGAAGTGGATCTTATTTAGTATGCTCATATTTTCATTGCATTTCTTACTTTTGCTTAGAAAATGATGAGTACTTATCGTAATTTCGAGATTCTTTGGGTTAGAGTAGAGTTTGATGTGATAATCCTTCAATGGCATGGACGAAGTAAAGTTTTATACATAGGGACATTGTGTAATAGAATTTTAGTGGCAACTGATAGCATTTGTAGCTCTCTTCAATTAATTTTGTTTGGGAAAGGTTCTTTTGTCTTGCAAAAGTCTTCCTGTTGTTCTTGGTCACAATCTTTCAGTCCAGGGTTTCCTTGGGAAATTTATCAATCTTCTACTTCTACTTCTATAGCTAGAGTTTTGTAGTCTAAAATGGAAAATGTAGATTCATATGATTTCATTAGAATGAAAGTTTCAAGAAAGAAAAGGGCATGGAGAATGGGTGTTTTCTGTCAAACAACCTAGCTAAAATCAGCAAATGTGGAGTTCGAATAGGGACAAGGCGTAACAGGTTACATGAGTGAGTGGTGATGAAGAGCTTCCACGGAGGAGGAATCTGGAAAACTAAGAATGGGTGGGAGGAGTTTGCAAACACAACGAGTCTAGCAATGGGAAAAGATCGCAGTGTTCTTGCATGATATTTGGCAAGGAAAATGTTTAGTCAATTGTTGTTCCATTATGGCCCTATGAGGAATTTATGGCAGCTACTATCCTTGGTGTTTATTGATATCAGGATCTAATTTAGAACTTTTGGAAATCTTGCTGGTGGAGAAAGCTTGTGTACATGCATTTGTTTATGCTGTTTTGGGTTGGTGCTTAGGAGACGAAACAAGTTTGCTGGCGGTTAATAGAGTTGGAGAGGAGGGAAGTAGGAACTGAGTAGCATGTAGTTTTTATTGAAGATCCTTCCCATGTGTGAATGGGAAGATTGTGGGAGTAGATTTTCCAACCTTCTACTCCAATGGCCTACAAGGCTATTGGCAGTTTTGCAATTACTTGTGTACATAAAATTTCATCGGATTCATTTGTTATTCACATGAACTATGTTTTTTCCTTCCTTTTATTTCCTTTCCTTGTTTTTGGGTCTTCCAGGCATAATATCATTGGAGCAGGGGCTGGAAGGAGCCACACTGTGGTATTAACTAAAGATGGCCTTTCCTTATCTTTTGGCTGGAATAAACATGGGCAGTTGGGTTCAGGCTCATTAAGGAATGGTAGGTTTTTTTTTTTTACCCTTTCAGGTTAAGTGTAGTGGAATCTTAAAATGTAGTTGCTAACATCTGACAAATGAATATGTCAGTCTATAGGGAGTGGTTGCTCCTTGGAGTAGAGCAGTGTGGAGCCTTGAACCCGGAAAATCTGTCTCTGGGTTACCCGAGTTGAATTTCTCTTTGCCTAAGTTGCAAAAGGAGCAACAAATTAGTGCCGACCGGCCGAAGTTAGTTGGAGAGCACTTTGATGCTTAAGTTAGTATCAGAGAAATAGTAGTTTAACTTAGCATGTGGAGTGAGAGTTGCGCGCACCTAGTTGAGAATGCCCTTTCGGCTTTCACATTATATAGGGGACTGGCAAGCTGCACGTACCACTAAGCCTTGAGAATGCCGTGCCATGGGCCGCCTCACCTGGTCCAACTGCAACATGCACCACGTCTGGCCCTCATAGTGGTCCTGCACCATGTCTGGCAATTGCCTGTCCCCACGATGTCATGGATAACTGCCTGTGCTGGTCATCATGCTCCACTTGGTGAATGACGGGAGCTCCGACCCACACGGATGTGTCGAGCATCATCCCTTCAAGGAAGTTCAATAAGCTGCTACACTGTGGACGTGCTGACCGCAATCGGCCCAGCCACACACCGGTTGTGCGCCCGAAGATGGGCTGGTTGCACACCGTGTGGAATTTTTTGTCAAGCCTTTGATCCGGCCCATATTTGGGGCGACTGGCCCAAGGATCCATGATTGCGCGTGGGGAAGACCGAGTATTTGGTACTCCTTCGGTCGGCCCACCATTGGAGCGACCTGGGCCGAGAACCCGTAAGTGTCATGGCCCAAGACCACGGAGGTCCGGCCTACTACAACTAGTTTGACTTTGTTAGAACTTGGAAGTTGTTTGTTTCAGGTGTTTTTCCTTGTACATAAACATGTCCTTTAATCTTGAAACTAGTAGAAGATGGTTTTACACGTTGGCTTTTTATGCACTGAACTGCATCATACAGTGAATGACATTCTAGCTTATTTATTGGCAGAAATTGAGTCATCTCCTATACGTTCTCTTGTTTCTGATGCCAAAAGTGCTGCTTGTGGGGCTGATTTTTCGGTGTGGTTAACTTCTCTCGGAGGAGCTTCTATACAGTATGGTTATGCATTTGTCTTGGTGTTTTGTTGTTCTTTACTTTTGTTGTTCCTGTGTTTGTGGGTTAGTCTGATTACTACTGACTTCTAGGACCGCTGGTCTTCCACAATATGGTCAGTTAGGGCATGGAACAGATAATGAGGTACATTGAAGATAAATGATGCTTTCATATTTTTCTTTTTTATTGGTCTTATCTATAAACCTATTCATTGTTTTTCTTGTGTGTGTACTTCCCTCTTTTATCCAGAAAGACTACAGAAGTAGAATAAAATCCACTTTGGTTTTGGTCAAATAAATCAACCGATAAAGAACTATCCAAAAGAAATCTTATATTTGAGATACCTCAATTGGTCAAAATTCAAAACATTTTTCATCCTTAATCTGCAAGTAATCTATGAGGGAATGATGCACACATTGTTATTTGAACATATTAACCTAGTTGGTGTGTGTGACACATCGTCTAGGTTGTGGTACTAGCCGTGAAGTTGGGCGTCTGAGAGTTAGTCGTTTGGATGGATGGTCAAGGGTCCCACATCGTTTGATGGATGCAAAAGTCTAGTGATATATATAATATATCATGACGTACAAGGCATTTTAAAGCCGAGAGGGTGTCAAAGCCCAATGGAATTTCATAGTTAAGTCATCCTGCAACAATGCAAAGATGGGTTACCGACTGAAAAGTCCATGGAGTTTGGGCGTCCAAAGCGGAAATATTGTATAAGGCAGGAGTGTGTCGGTATGGTGTGTTTTGTTGAAAGTTGAACATACTTTAGCTTTCAAACTGTCCCGGGCAGCAATCATATTGCATAGTATTTCGAAAACCTAGAATTATGTGCCATATCGAATGAACTGCGCGCATGCTTATTTGCTTAATTTGGTTTTGGTTTCACTATTCGTAACAAGTTTCATTCGCTGCAGTACAATACTAGAAATAGCTCAGTAAGGCTTGCTTATGAACCCCAACCTTGCCCTAAAGCAGTAGCTTCCCTTGCCGGAGAAACTATAGTGAAGGTTGCTTGTGGAACAAATCATACAGGTTTTGAATGAGGCATTTTTATCATTTCTCTCGCTAAACCCATTCTCACTTTCTTTTCAAGTGTTATTCACTTCACCTTTTGTGTTTTTGGCATCCAGTTGCTGTGGATTCAAATGGCTTTGTTTTCACGTAAGCTTTTCTTGCATTTCTTTCTATTCTTTTTTCCCTTCTTTTGATTCGTCAGTTTACAATACCTACACTGAGTCATACTTTATCCGGGTTTCTTTCACTTTCGAGTGTCTATTCCTGGGTGAGATTGACCTCCCTGCTGCAACAAATCCAACAAATCCAAGTGTAGTACTTGGTGGATTGATCTTTTTTGGAAAGGGAGTGTATGCGGATTGTTTATTTCAAGAATAGACTGGATCCAACCAGCTGTACTTTTTCGCAAACTTCTGATCTCACTTATTTGAATTTCCTAGGTGGGGAAGTGGTGATTATGGAAGGTTTGTAGCCGTTTCTTTAGATTTCGAGTTGCCACTTTTTAGCCATGCTTCTGAGGAACACTTCAGAGGAATGCCAAACTTCAGTTGTTTCATAGTGTCTATACTTTGTACTACCTGAGTTTTTGGTTTAGGCTCGGACATAAGAAGCAGAAGGATGAATGGGTTCCTCATCGTGTTGAAATTTTCACAAAGCACAATGTTCTACCTCCTGATGCTTTGATTTCAGCAGGTTCCGTTAGTTCTGCATGTACTGCTGGTAGGGTTTGTTCATCTTTACTAGTTTTGCGGATCTTCTCTTGGTAAGCCAAAAGGGTAAGCAGATCTTATTGACTTTCAGATGAAAAACAGTGGTCGATTTGTCCTGCATTCATTCAACTGCTATCTTTGTGGCTGTTATGCCCAAAAACTGAAACTTGAAATTGTTGGCTTTCCTGAAAGGTATCTATCTATCTGTCATACTAGCCAATCGTCTTCCATTGTTCCAGTAGTATTCTTAAATAGCAGGCAGCAAGGCTAGCTGTCTCAATGCATTTTGACTCATCTAAAGTAAAATGTTATACCGGTAAAAAAGCAATTCTGCTCCTAATAAGTCGGAAAGAGAAAAAGATAATCATTACTCTTCAGAGGGCTAGCAAGTTCCGATCAAACAATGTCCTTTTATAGACGGCCTATAGTCTAGAAGAACACCCTTTGGAGTCTCTAACCTAACCTTGCACCGACATTGTCCTTGAAAGAGGACAAGTCCACTTTTCCTACGTTTGATGGTTAGAGGTAGGATGAACCTTTGCACCTCACCCCCTAGCATAGGAGAACTTTCGGATGAAAAACAGTGGTCAATTTGTCTTGCGTCCATTTAACTGCTATCTTCGTTGCTGTTATGTTCAAATACTGCATTTGAAAATGTTGACTTTCGCTGAAAGATTTCTATCTGTCGTCTAGCCAACCATTTTTTCGTTGTTCCAGTATTATTCTTAAATAGCAGGCAGAAAGGCTACCATTAGGCAGCTTGTGTAACTTAATAAAAGATTATGAAGATTGTAGCCTGGCCTCTTCAAATATTTGTTTTCTCATTTATTGCCTCTAAGACCCATATAAGCCCCTTAATTTTGACTTTCTTATGTCGTCCAATGTGCAATAGCATTTCGGTGTTGACGGTCGAATTTTCTCTATTTCCAGGTGGAGGACAGATGTATATGTGGGGCAAAGTAAAAAACAAAGGCAACGAATGGATGTAGCCTAAACCTCTTTTCGATTTAAGGTTATGAATTGCCCTGGTTTTGTCCTGTCTTTATTGTTTGTTCTACCAGCTAGAAGAGACTTTAATAGTAACTATTATCTAGTGTGTATTTAGGAGGATCGTGCTCTTGCTGATTGTGACACACTATCGAAAGATAGCATCGAATTGCCTCTAGAATGCTTGGGATTGCCTAGGGATTTCTTCACGTTGACACTGATATCACTTTGCAAGAAGATTGTATAGTAGCATGTATGATGTTGCGTGCGATAGTTATGGCTTGTGATGTCAAAAGCGTGTGTGGAGCAAATGCAAGCAACCACAGAGCACATCCAGCACAAGCCTTTAGCATCACACCATCATCACAATAGCACCCCGCACCATGAGCGCTACCACACAATACTTGCCTTGTTATGTTTTTGTTGATGGCTATAGATAAAATTTAAAATATTGATTGCCTATTGGCTAAATAAGTATAGACGATATATTTCATCCTATTTCCATCACTGTGCACAAGTAAGGTACTCACCGGCATTGCCTCCTTAGGTCCAGTAAGTTTGTTTTCTTTGAGTATGACGACAAGTCGATTGAAAGAGCCCTTTTTTTAATCTGAGAGACAATTATGATGGGCAAAATAACATATTTTGAATTTCATTTTTATATGGGTTCCCCCAACGAAATGCTAAAAGAAGAATGTTAGCAACCCGACGCACCATGAAGAGCATGTCTCAAAGGGAAGGTCCACTACTCTTCATCACTTCTACAGATAGGCATAGCCTTTCAATTATACTATCTAACAGACTCTGCCAAGTAAAGTCATAAAATTGATTTTCTCTTCACATTTTTGATGGACATCATAGCAAAAACATAGTATATAAATCTGGATTTGGTTACTCTTTCATAGTGGCTGGAATATCCGTTGCATGGATTCAGGCAATATGCGCCATTTCGTTGGTGCTGAAAGTTCATGCATAAGTTGGGGCAATGCTCTATCTGGTGAGCTGGGATATGGACCTGATGAACAGAAGTAGGTTCATATTCACCATTGTTAAATACTTAACTCTCTTTCTTTTCAAGCTTCAAATACTATCATCATATTTTTGTCACTTTTGTGTTTTGCTCTGTAGGACGTCATCACTTCCCAAAAAGTAGACATTCTTGAGGGGATGCATGTTATCAGGTTGGTATCTGACATATGCACCAGCGTATGTCAGGCTTAAAATGTTCTCCATACGGGGGGTGGAGCCATGTCGTTACAAGTGGGATCAATTGAACTACTAAACTGTTAAGGATCCGTTTGGTAACATTTCCATTTTTAAGCATGACATGCGTGCACGTGTAGTTTTTGGGTAATATAATTCTTAAGTTGTAGCTAGGATTTTGGTTTTTGAGCAATAAACTTTTCACCAAGGTGGAATAGCTAAAACTTCAGTATGGTTTTAGGTAAAATTTTCCCCCACTACACAAAAACTATAGCTCTGTCGCTCCTCACTACGGGCTATTTCTGTTGGTCAAATTGGTAGTAAAAACACAGTTTTAGATGAACGGAAAAATCTTCTTTTTATAAAAGCTGTTCATTTTTTTCAACATTTTCTTCCCGTAGTGTTGCAAGCGGATTTTTCCATTCTATGGTGGTTGGGGATAGACAAAATGTTGGTGACCGGCTTGATCAGGTAACTCTTCCTACTATGTGAAGTGTCTGGATTGTATGTGTCAAAATGTGTTCTTGTTTTCACGACGGGTTTGGGGATATTGTAGTGCAGCAAAACGACGTAGTTTTGCCTATATTTAAAGATATTTAGAGCTTATTTAAGTTTATATTAGTTTAACTGTGTACTTATTCTTTAGAGAGGAAGATATAATGAATAAAATAAAACTATTATTTTGTACTATAATGATATCCTTATTATGTTATACGTGTTTTCTTTACAAATTTAGATTTCAACAATCAAAGTAACCAAGTAAACTAAAAAACATATAAAAAATGCCATAGTTTACCACTATTCTTGTAAAATTATGTCATAGTCTAATGTAGCCATACCCACATTCCATTTTTCTTTTGTGTATCACAGTATCCGTACCGCATCGTCTATGTAGCTCTTATTGGTATAAAGTTTTTCTAACATATCGTTTCCTTTCATATCTAATCCATTTGTCATTCCTAAATTTATTGTCTTTATCCGCACCGCATCGTATCTGTATCCTTTATCGATATCCATGCTTCATATATTGCTGCTGCTTTTGGTAGTTTCTGTCAGTGATGCATGTACAAGATTAGCTAATCCTCCTACATGTCTTTTACCAGCTTGATGTCTATGATGCCAAAGCTTTGAGCACAGGTATGGTGATGTACAAACTCACAATATTCGCATGTTGATTGCGAGACTACATTACTGGATTACATCCATACGTTTAGACTACAATTAAATGATGCATGAAAGCGTCTAAAATAAAGAACAATCACAAGATTTCGTAGAGAAACGCACCCTTTGTTTAGGATTTATGTCTAGCCTTGTTTGTGGATTAGCATCTCCAGGTTCTTTAATGGCTAGAGGGCTCACCGTCTAGACTGCATTTCAGGAGTTTGAAGATCATCCAATTTCAACTAAAAAGACAACACTGTCAAGATATCCCATTTCAGCGGGCAATTTACAATGTTGCGTAGGTAGACTGATTATTGTAGGTGGGGAAAAAAGATTGGCAGGAAGAGCATTTTGAACATACATGCAATTCACTCACTTTGAGAAGAGCAGACGTTTTCTATATTTACAACTCAACTGAATTGTTCTAAGGCATTAAAGTGCTTATTTACATGCTACTAGGTGCCTAATTCAACTAGGAAACAAAACCTGCAACACAATCAACCGTAGCCTAAATAAAGAAATAAGAAAAATTACAAAAAGTGGAAATTAAGCATACTAGTAAAAAGCTAGACCATTTTCTAAACTGGAAAAATTAAGGATGCCGAGGCCCGGACGATGTCTAAAGCCCGAAAAAGGCCACGGTCATGGTAGAGTGATGGGTCTTGCTAGTTCGGCCATTTCAAATCAACCGTAGACTTCTTGGACTAATCCGCCAACATAGTATCCTGACTTTTCTAGTGCTTTCTTAGACGAAATGAATTTTGTTCACCCTAAGGACTTACATGATTTCAACCAATGAGAGTGAAGATAATGTTTACCCTCTTTAAAATAGGGGTGAACAAAGTTGCACTCCTTAGACTGTCAAGCTCAAACTAGCTCATCTAATCAAGCGCAATCACCTTTGCATCACTAAAACTTTATGTGCACAGAACTAGGGGTGAAACAAAAAACAGATGAACCAAAAAAATCGAAAAAAATCAACCGGAATTTTCGGTCATCGGTCAGTTTCAGTTCTACTCGTAAAAAATATTCAATTTTTGGTTTGGGGTCGGTTAGCCGAACCGAACCGAAACCAAGTAGAAGACCGAACCTAACCGAATGGACCGGTGTTGACCGAACCGAAAGCTAGTACTGTTGTGGACCGAACCGTTCCAACCCTAAAAGTCTAAGGGGTTACACTGCATTTTTATGGCCAAAATTTTGTTTTACTTGTTTTTGTATGGCCCAAAATTATTACAGGCCCAAATTCAAGCCCAACCCGAAAAAACCGAAAAACCCGACCGGACCGAATAGAGCCCTGAACCGACTTCGGTTTATCATTTTTTTCAGTCGGGGTCGGTTCCACTGGTATCCTCTCCGAACCAATCAGTTCGGTCCATTGTGGCTGGAAAAACAGACCGGACCGAACCGATTTCACCCCTACACAGAACTGCTGGAAATTGTATTGGGCAATTGATCCAAATTTGAATTATACCTTGCTGCAGGGACTGAAGAACCAGAGAGTAGAAGTCCAGTTGCTAAAAGAACTACCGAAAAGCATGCTGCTAAAACTTCAGAAATCTCTAAGAGGAAGAAGAAGAAGAAGTTATGAGCTACAATTTTACATGTTCGGATCCTGTTGGGATGAATTTTGAAACATACAGACTCGGCATTTGTTTTATCAACTACTCTTATTTCTTTCAAAACGATATCGTTTTGACTCTATGCATTTTGGTAACAGCTCATAGTCATAACGATATTATTTTTTTTGCTCTACAATATTGTATTGTAGCCCGCACTATAGACTCTTGGATTCCTCTTCTTGCGTTCTTCTTCGCTATAATCCGTGTCTAAATTTGAGAACTTAGGCAGAAGTATACAAACGAAAGGCTTGGCTCCCTTGTGTCTTGAATTTAAATTTCTTTCTTGACTAAGACAGTTGACTCAATGATTATGTTGCGTCACTTTGTCGTGTGAAGTTCGGGGTTCAATATGATGGAGTATCAACATTATTGTAAGGGCTTATTTGTTATGAGTCATAGAAAGTTCGAGTTTTTTTATTTTTTTGCACCCTGAACATGATATTCGAAGGACTATCTTATCGTTTTATAGGGCGAAATTTTTTTTTTACTGCTTCTTCATCTTATTTTCTTCTCTCTCTCTTATTTATAAAATATCATTAAAATTGTCATTCATCTATCATATAAATCATATCTTTCTTTCTAAAAAATATTCAAACAATTTCTTTCTAACTTTTCAGTTTTCTATAATACATCTCTCATATTATAATTTTTACTTACTATTTTTTCTAAAATTTTGATTGCCAATAAACAGCCGTTGGTAGTCTATTTTGTTTATGGGATTGAATACATACTCTCTTCAATTTTTATGTAGAAGTTTTGGTAATATTTTTTATAATAACTCAAATTTGTTTGGACCAGCTTACGTGCACTCTAACTAATCTCTTGGGATTAATCTCACTTTTCACTAGCGGGATCCCAATTAAAATTGGGATAAAGTTTTCTATGAACTGGCTATATAAGAGTTGATAATAACTGAGAGATTTTGAATCTAAAACTTTAAAGATGAAAAAAACTCTAAGTCCTCTTGACAATCAGACGAATTTCGGTAACGCTAGTTAAAGAACAGCCAATTTTTTGAACCCTAGCCCTGGCCCAACCAATAGGGGTGGGCCTATAGCCAAGCCGGTTAGGTTGGGCTTGTCATGCCAGTTTGTGCATAATTGGGCCGGCCCTCAAGTCGTTGCATTTTCTTCCAGCCACAAATGTAAAGCTGAAAATGCAATCATTCAAAACTGAGTAACAAACTATTTCGTGTCCTTAGGGCGTAGGTGCTCGGGTTACGCGTATCGTTAGAGAACTAATTTTATCGTTCATTAGTAGGGTCAAACAAAAGCCGAAATAAATACTTGGATGTATTGGTCATACACGAGCCCATATTTCGTGGGAGATTTCGCATCTGAATCATAAAATAAAGCAAAGTTTTAAATCTAAGATCTTAACTACCATGTCAAACCCTCGAATTATTTCCTCATACTTTTTTGTCATCGCGGATGTCTGAGTTCTTCGTGTTCCATGCATTTTGCGATAGACCCAATTAATTGCTACTCAATTTTGAGTGTAAAATTAATGTTATTTAATGCATGACGATATGAAGTAGTCTTTTTACTTTTTGATGTTATACTTTTAAAAATTTAGAAATAATATTCTTAACCCTTTAATTTACTACAAAAATATAGTAACATTCTTAAAGAATTTCTACGAAAATATAAATTGAGCTAGGATAATGTTGGTAATATCATTGCAATAAATTAAAGCGTTAAAAATATTAATTTATATTGTTATTTCTTAACTACTTATAAGAATACCAGCTATCTTTAATTAAAAAATAATTTAATCCTAAGTCAACCTAATGATCTAACTCATGCTCTAATCCTATGGAAAACAAACATAGAGAAAAAATTCATTTCCACATTCATAATCACATCTTACTTTCAATCTCAATATCATCTCATTATTAATGAGTTCGCACATGTTCGAACACAAATATGACTGGACCGTTCGATGCATGTAAATTCTTTCATTATTTTAGAGACTATGTACATCGAAAAATTCAGACACATCTATATTTAAATCTGTACATGAAAGTCTGTGTTCACGGCCTTTTATCATTATCAATTCTTCAAAATTCTATGCTGTATCAAGCATGCATGCTCCACGGAGCACTGAATAATTTTCCATGCAATCAGGGAACAAATCTGATCAAACAGTTGGTGATGAAACCCTGCCACATGGAAAATGGTCTGTATATATATGTATATATATACAAGACAAAAATGCACGGTCCTGATTTCTCTGATCACAATCATGGGTATAGGGAAATTTTTGGATGGTACGAATAATTCATTTGTGATCTAAGTTGGAGCATCAAAATAAAGGAAGTTGAGGCACAGGTGATGGGGGCCCCAACCCCAATCATGTTTGCTTCCAAAGTCAAGAAAATGGAAAGCTGTATGCCATTGCCATGCAGGCATCTGTTGCTCTCAAACTAAAAAAAGTACCCAACATGCCCACTCACCCTCCTCTCTCTCTCTCTCTCTCTCTCAACAATCTTAGTTGTACAGAAAACTGTAAGAAAAATAGTGCTGGAAACTTGACAAAATATTGAAGAAGAAGATATTATAAAATATATAAGAAATACTATACAGTGGATCGAATCGAGGTCTGTGTAAAAATACAGTATTTTTAAGACGAATTCGTCCCCTTATCGAGGTTTACGAAATTGTTATTGACGTTTGAATTATATGCAGTGCAAGCCTGGCCTAATTTTGGCCGAGCTTGGATACGCAAGGTAGTATGCACACTGAGGTAGGTTTGCCTTCTGATCATCTCAAACATGGCCGGGCTTGTTTTTTTTTTTTTTTTTCATGCTTATTTCAAAAGAGTACTTTTTTTGGACGTACTGTGCCCATGGCGTCTTCCGTTTGACGTGTTTTGACATGACTTGTCTTGTACTTAGTCTTACCTTGCATGAATGGCATGTCACGTATGGCGTGACGTGCTTTTCTTTTGACATGTCATGTCGCGTTTTGCCCTCTATATAGGAAACTATATATGTCGTTTTATACATTTACAACAATACCAAATTAAGGACCCTTATAAGGTCACAAAGCCTAGAATTCATTGAAGTGATTTTGATAATTATAATGTTCAAATTAATCAGTTTACGCGCATCTCAATTAATTTCTGTGACGATATTAATTTTACCGTTCACTAATGTAGAGTGATTTTGCTCTATACACACTAATCTCTCTCTCTCTCTCTCTCTCTCTCCTCTTGTAAGGTGTTGTATATTCGTCCAACATATGCAGCTAATTAATCACCAAACTCAAGTGCCCTAGGACCTAGAAGTCAATGGATTGGTTGCTTATACCCTTAAGTCTTTTTCACCTTCAAAATGAATCATATCTCTTTCTTCTTCTTTTTTTTGATAGGGTGTTGTATGGTTGTCCTAGACGTGGAAGTAATCACCAAACATAAAATGTTACTCTTCTAAAATTTGGTATTTTCCGAGTAGATGTCTTTACAATGTATCCTAGTTTTTAATGTGAATATCAACACGTGTAGTGAGCTGAGTCGATATTGGCTTCGGGCTGTTAAATTGGCCAAAATCCAGTAACCAAGTGGGCTCAATAGATTGGACCGAGATCCGACGACGTGGTCCCATGGTCTTGTGCAACCAATCTGCTTGGCACCGAGTTGGTACCTGACTCGGATCACCCAGTTGACGTGGCCTTGTCTATTTTCACATGTCTTCCAAGTAGCTCGGAATGGACATGTGACGCTTTGGGGCGTCATGCATGATGTCAAAGGTAGCGACAGTTATTTCTGGCACATGAGGAGCGTGCTCCGCACATGCTAACTTAAAGCTCAAGTTAAGTCTAACTATATAGAGTAACTAAAAGCGAAAAATGCGATACATCATCTTTCTCTCTCAAATAGTACTTTCAAATTATTCTTTCTAGTTTACAAACTGACTTAAGTATCACAGTACTTTCTGACTAACATCAGCCAAACGACACTAACTAATTTATATTTTTGCAGTTCTAGGGAGATTTAGAAAAGCTTTCAAATCAAGTATAAGTTACAGGATCATCCGGTTAAAAGACTACACAACACGAATACCTAAAAAGATCGAACAACTAAGGACAAAAAGGTAAATAGATCAGAGAGAGTGGAGATTAATGGAATAAATATTTTCTCTTCCTATTCTGAGAATTGAAGGTATGAAAAATAAGAAAGTTATAACATGCGGATCTACCATACTGTCAGTATCTTTTTAAATCATTGAGGGCCTTAGCCATGTGAGAACAGGCTCCACCACACTACCCCTTTAATGAGGAAGAAGAAGAAGAAATGGCCTTAAGACCAATTATCCCCATCATACCCTTCTCAATTCTGATTGTGACACTGCAGTACAAATACTTGGGATTTAAGGGTATAACGTTGTGTTTTTTTTGCTCAAAAGATGGGGTCATTGAAGAGTTAGGTGCAACTGTTTCTTCCCTAGTAGAGGAGAAGGAAGAGGAGGGGGGGTGTGTGTCTGTGTCTGTGAGAGAGAGTGAGAGAGAGAGAGAGAGAGAGAGAGAAAGAGACTAGACAACTACATTGAACTTGATTAGGGCAATAAAATAATATTAAGTTGCAGATACTTTGGTAACATTAGAAGAAAGTGGGCTATAGTTGGTCATTAGTCACAAGGTTTTACCTTTTGACTGTGTGAGATTTTTTACAGCTAGTGTTTTGAACTAAAATAAATTAGTTGCAGGTGGCCAACGTAGTCTTTAAATTATAATTTTATCGAAATAAAATAATTTTTCAGATATCATATTCAGAGTCAGATAAAATGTAAAAAAATTCCAAATATAACAAATTCGGATATATAATTGGATTCGGGTGATAGCATTAATTAATGACTTTCTATATGTATAACTCCCAACAAACATGTCATAAAGATTAAAACATGGGGATTATTATAATTCAATGGGAAAACTGTCAGTGAAAAATTGTCTGAATCTAGTTGAGATGAAGATGATATAGAAATAGTAAAATATTAATGAGTCCCACGTGAGAAACCGGTGGCTCCCCAACTTGCGGTAGCTTAACATGGCAACTGTGTGACAAATGAAAGCATCCAAGGCACAGCGTGGAATGGTCATGTGCTCAAACTTATGGGCCATATACATATATATATATATATATATATATTCAATTCTAAAATAATTTGGACACAGATGTTTGGATATAGATTTGAATAAAAATATGTTCATAATTGTTCGAAATTTGTAGATCTTGTACGTATAGTGTGTTTTACGTGTATTAGACAGTTTTAAATGTATCTGTGTTTGAATTTGTATCATGATATTTTAGGGGTTTTTTCTTCTTATTCTGATTCAGGGTATGTGGGCATATCCTGCAGGCTTTGGATACAGATCCCGAAAAAAATGTGTCTAAAGCTGTTAAATGTGTGTAGATCTCATACTTATAATGTAGAGTTCAAGTGTATCGGATGATTTCAGACATATTTGTGTCTGGATTTGTGTATGTATTATTACTTTAATACATTTCTATAATTGAGGACACTAGAATAGCTGCCAATACTAAGGGAGTGTGTGGGAGCTGTGATTTTGCATTTAGTTTATTTTATTTTATTTTAGGTGTTTGGTTACAAATTATAAAATGCATTCTGAAAAATAAATGAAAGGACACATAATTCAAAAATTACATCCGAATGAACTTTTTTAATTATCGATAAACAAGAGGCAAGAGGCGAGACTTGTGATTCGGGTATGTTAACAAATTAGGGTTTTAAAAACTTAATTATAGTTTTAATTACTAATAATATGTTTTTTCCCTAAAAATTAAAAGATACACATATATATGTATATCACTATATATACCGTGTATGTAAACATACATTAAATATAAAAAAAGTTTGACGTGTTTCCGTTGTATTCGTGTCCGTATTTTTTCAGAAATTTCGTGTCTCGTGCCTATGTCCATATCCATATTTGTATCCGTGCTACATAGATCATCACTTTTTTTTTTGGTAGATAAGGATTCTTGCCAGGGGTAAAACGATAATTTTAGGTTAACGGGACCAATAATAACAAAAATTATTATAATTGTTTGGGTATGCTATTAAATAGAAATAAAAGTACGAAAAATCTAAATTTTCATTTTCCAAAAGGCAATGAACGGATGCTGAAGAACGACAAGACAACATGCTTTCTGTTTCCAAAAGACAACATGGTTTCCATTTTCATGTTGGCATTAAATATATAATAAATTTAAGAACATAAATTATTTATTTATATTTGGACACAAATTTGTTTAGAATTATCGGATGCACGTGAAATTTTTCATAATCATGTGAGTTTCATGTATATCTGACGGTTTTGAATATATCTGTGTCTAGATGTACACGAATAATTTGCGTTCCTAAACTTTTTCTTAAACATTTGATTATATACACCGGAGGTTATGGTTCGATTGCCTTAACGATAGGAGCAAATTAAAGCACACTTTGCAGGAAAAAAGTCTCGTTGCGAAACCGAACTAATTTTGTCTAGTTTGGTTCAATAGACTAAATTTTGGTTTGATTTTTGATTTATCAATTTGGTTGGACCACAAATAGAGCAAGTCCAATATAACCAAAAAAAAAAATTTAAGTTTTTTGATACACAAATAAGCTCATGAACCATGCCAAATCAATTGTGAAAAAAAAAATTAACTTTGAATACAAGTGTTTAGAATCTAAAAAATATTCATCATATAACAAATTAATCATCAATGCATTTAAAAAATTACAACAAATACATAGTACTGCAAGTGTTTTAGTCCGGTGTACTCAAGATCGTAAAACCGAAACCAAACTGAACGTTTTAAAATAAATCAAATTAAAAATTGGACCAAACTTGTTAAAAAATCGAACCAACCTGTCAATTCAATTCAATTTTCTGATTTTATATTATATACGAGTTTCTTAGTCATTCTTTAAAAATAAAAATACACGCATCTCAAGAACAAGGTTACCACAACATACCTTTTTTAAGATATCCAAATATAGATATATTTAAAATCGTTCGTTGCACATAAGTCTCATATAATACACACATCGAACAATTCTGAGCACATTTGTATTTTGTGGAGTTCTGAACCCGGTGCATCTCTCTCTAGATTACTTGTAATAAACTCTTCTCATCTAAACTGTAAGAAAAACAATTATCTGGTGTTATTTGGCCGAAAGTAGTTGGAGGGCACTTCAATACTTGAGTTAGCTCCTAGAAAATGAATGTTCTATCTAAAAAGCAAGCGTACTTTGTGCAGATTGTTTTAGTTACTTTATGTACAAAATTGTACTTGTATCCCAAGTTAGCATGTCTAGCCGCATGCACCATGATGCCCAAAGTAATCGTCTCGTGCACCATGACATTCGAAATAACCGCCTCGTGCACCACAACATCTGGAATAACCGTCTCTTGCACTATGATGACATAAATAACCCACCTCTACATTTGACATCATGTATGGCACATTGAGTGTCAAGTCGTACTTCACGAGATCGTGCCAGATCACCTGAAGCCCACGTGGAGCTATGAAAGCTAAGTTGTATTGTGGTCATGCCAACCACTCTCCATTCGTGCAGACCCACACGCGGATCGTGCTCCCAAAACAAGCTTGTTGCACGACATGTGAACTCAATGAACCTTCGGTCTAACACAATACTACTAAAGCGAATTGGGCGAGAAGATCCACTATCATGATATGGAGATGATTCGAGTATTCGGTTACCCTTTGGTCTAGCTGATACTAAATCTAATCTAGACCCTTTTGTATCGTGACACAATGTCCTTCAAATCCGACCTATTACAATATTCAAAATATTTTCCTTTCAATGATAATGAATTAAAATGACAGCACTTGACCCCTAATATCTCTGTTCTTGTTTCTTGCTAATTAAGTAGCCCCCTTTTTGTGTCCAGACTCCAGACACAATAAACACACTTGATGTTATGTACTACCTAAAATGTGTTGCCCGCTTACCTTTAGGATTCTTATAATTGGAGGATTTGATATATATCTCAATTTAAAGAAGTTTGGATAAGAGAAGGCCCCTGCACCTTTTTTCCCCCCTTTCTTTTTTATGGCAAGGGTTTTCACTCATGGTTTTATATATATGTATATATACATACATACATTATATATGGAGTGAGAGAGAGAGATTCTAATAATAGATCTCTTATTTTGTTACAGTGCAGACCTCTTATTTTTTTTATCAAAATTTGATGATCCGAATAGTTCAATATGTTTAAAACATATTTTTAAGGGTTAATGCGAGAAATCAACTCAAGATATTATCCGAAAAAACTTAATTCATTCAATTTTTCATAAAACTATTCATGTTTTATCAAATACTGTTTAGATCAAATTTTTCTCGATATTGTTTTGAGCCAATTTCTTGCAAGTACCCTTAAAAACATGTTTAAACACATTGAATGGTTCGGATCATCAAAATTTAATCAGAAAATGAGATCGCACCGTAACAAAAATAGAGAATCCCTCGTTAGAAGGAAACTGTATGTATGTGTGTGTGTATATATTAAAGAATTCTTTCACTTATGATGGATATGGATTGATAGAGATAAATGATCTCCTACTTAGAAAACCAATTTTTCTAAATTTTCCACCACATATCCAAAAAATGGATCATCTACTATCACCCAAAGTGTACCCATTCTCTTGTTCTCTAATACAAAGCATCCATGCACTCCTGATTCATTTGATCATGAGAAAGTCTGTGTACACAGATCCGGACACGGATGTTTGAATTCATCAGATGTACGTAAAATCCTTGATAATTTAAAGACCCTACGTGTATCCGACGGACACAGACACATCTGTGTTCATAACGTCTGTGTCCGTAGCATTGTTGTTTGATTATTGGATAGTACATGGCTGCAGGAAACACCTCTTGTCCTGAAGCTTATTTTGCATGAATTCTTTTAGAGTTTTCAAATCAATCATCCAGATTTTGCTCGATAAGACTTTTCAATTACATTTTAATGCACTTTTCACATGCTTCATATCTTTCATTTTTTTAAAAGATAATGCCATTTTTTAGATAAAAAACAAAATACTAATTCTAAAAATTAATTAAAATATTTGAATTAGTGCAACAAAAATCTATAAAAATATGTACCAAAATATTTTTTATTTTAAAAAATATATAATTCTAGTGTAACAAAGAAAAAAAAAAGGGCCAAAAAGAGTATTTATCCATATTTTTACATATCTAGATATGCTTTTTTTCTTTAGTCTTTTTTGCTCAATAGGCTGTTTTTTTTTAAAGAAAATTTTCCTTAATCTACCTATCAATATATTTATATTTATTATTTATACTATATACTAAGCACGTGTATGATGCGCAACATGCTTTTTTTTTAAACTAATAAAAAATTATTAAAAAATTCACATCAACACTAATGTTTATTTTCCATGAGCTTTATTATTTTTCACTTACAAGAAAATAATCTTCAAACTTAATTTCCCTCATGTTCAAACTTTTTCTTAATATAAATGTTAAATCATAGTTCATTAAGAAGTTTTCGTGCTTCCATACATAGTACAAACAATGCGCTTGTTATATACTAAAAGTGGTCGGGCCAACTTATGCGTACCAGATAAATTTCACCATCCACTTGCAGAGATTTCAATTAAAGTCAAAAACAAAGCTTTGCATGGACTAGCCCTGGCCATAAGAGTTGATAGTACCTAGCTAGGAGGTTTTGAACTTAATACCTTAGAAGGGTACAAACTCCTGAGTTCAAAGTCTTGACTACCAGGCTAATCCTTTGGGATCCCATCTTGTCCCTTTAACTTGTTGGACCAATTAGCTAGGCAGCTAAGAAATTAGAGTTTGGGTGAATGTGAAGGCCCGAGCGGTGATGAGGAATGAATAAATGATCGTTCAGTTTCGACTTGATTATATGAATCGTTAAGTTTCGACTTATCTTATAATAATATGCTACATAGTCATGATATACAATAATCAGGGGCGGAACCAGGATTATGACATTGGGGGGGCCGAAATTTTTTTTTTTTGAAAATGAAGGGTTAAATATAATTTTGGGGGGGCCGAAATGTAATTTTTTATATAATTTTTAATTTTTAATTTTTTTTATACCTAGGTTTTAAAATTTTTTGAAATTTTTGGGGGGGCCCGGGCCCTCCCCGGCCCCCACCTGGTTCCGCCCCTAATATACATTTTAATGTGTAACTCGATATATTAGTAAACTTATTCATTCTTATATAGTTGTTCTGTCCCATGAACTTCCCATGTTAATTTCTTATCCCTTCACATGTGAGGTACATCAATGGATCCCACCACCACCACCTTTTAACAAGGAAGAAAAATCCAAAAACTCTCGTTGGTGATAAATCTGATCATTTGGTGGCTTAGGGCATGTTTGGGGACCCCTTTTTCATTTTGGATTATTTCAGATATAATTTTACAAAAAAATTATTATCGTAATAAAAATGGATAAAGAAGAATTCAAAGATACATTTGGTAGCTTTCTGTAATTTTTTTATATTTTTAAACATTATTTTTTTATTAAAATTTATAGTGCACGTGTTATGTAAATAATTTTATAACTCCTCATTATAGTTTAATAATGTATGGCTGATAATTTAAAATTATGATTAAAATAAGTGATGTGCCACTTACATTTGGATACTATTTGAGAGGTGAGTTAAACCATCTCTATTGATGTCTTTCATATGCATAACATCAACATAGAGACGCGACGCTCGATACTAATACTCTGACATGCAAATTTAAAAAATTGAAGGACGCAACACGTTGCAAATCACTTAGGTAAATGTTCGTAATTTATTTAATTTAAATACAACACGACAGCCTCTCATTACAATCAAAACACCATATATACTGAATTGACCAAATTTAAAAAAAAAAAAAAGAATTTGTAGAATAACCCGTCTTTTAGATTATATAGAAAGGTAGTTGAAGGAAAAAAGTCCGAATTGATACAATGAGGGGTTTTTTTCAGAGAAAGTAGGCGAGAAGTCAATTTAATTAGATACATAATGTTATTGTGCACTAGCATGTAGCCAAACAGAATCTTATATCAGCCAACCTGAGAATAACGGTTAAAAAGTTATGTTTGACACTAAAAGATAATATCTGATTTCGGATTAGAGACCTAATCGGATAAGGATGAAAATCGTACTCAAATTCAACTAGGAAATGACTCTAATATCGGGGGTAAAATCTAATCCTTAGAAGTTTAGAATTGAAATAAGGATGTGGTTTTATCATAGAAAAATATGTAATTCGAGAAAGATATAACTACTAATGTTTAAGACAGTAAGGAAGAACCTCTGTATAAAAAAATACACCCTGATAATAGCGTTAGACTGCAAGAATTTTTGATTAAGTATGGACTTAACTATCGGAGTCTCTTCTCGTTGATTAAAGGTGGAAGGTCCTCTGACGAAGTCCTTATGATCTTCTCTCGGAAGAAAAATTATCAAAATAAAACAGAATTAAGAATACATTTATTAACATAGGCTTCTTTGTTCTATCTCTAGATTTACTACATTCCGGTCGGTTGTTTTGGTCTCCGAGAAGGATTCCTACACAAATCCTAAACAAAAACACATGGTACAGTTTTTGAAATAGTACAAGGATTCAATAAAAAAATTCCAAACGTTTCAACTTGAAAATATGATAATATGAGAGGGGTATCTTTTAATTATCTATATTTTTTCATTCTTTTCTTTATATATATGTAGTGAGTTGAGTCGGTATTGGATTGAACTGTTAACTGGTGTAGGTCCAGTGAACAGACAAGTCCAATAGATCGGACCAAAGCCTGACATAGTCTGCACAGTCTTGCGCAACCGGCCCATTTGGTTAGCACAGGCCTCGTGGTCCGGGCTGAAGCGTCACCCAATCCAAATAACCTGACCAATGTGGCTACACTAGTCTTTCACATGTTCTCTAGGTGGCATGATCTTGACACATGGGGCCCCGCTTGGCATCCAATGTGTCATGCATGTTGGCAGTAGTAGCGACGGTTATTTTTACGTCATGGGCGACAGGCAGGGACAGAGCTAGGATTTTGTAAAGGGGGTAGCACTACTAACAACAAAATTTAATATTCAATATAAAAAAAAGAGGAAAGTGGTCAAGTTCGTGACACCCGACGATGATCGGAGTATCGTACGAATTTCAAACTCCTTCCTGATGAGCGGCGAAGCGGGCTGCAAGCGAAAGAGAGGAGATCGGAGAGTGACCGAGTTTGGACGAGACAGCCGGACAAGAGAGAGGAGAGTGACGACTGACGGCAATGACGATGTCGGAGGAGGGGGGTGGCAACCGATGGATAGCGAGCGTGAGAGAAGAGAGAGATAAAGATGTTATATTTGTGTGGGGGTGAGAGGGCCGATCTGACCGAAACTGCTATGCACGTGCCACCTTGCCCCCCCTAGCTAGCTCTGTCCCTAGCGATGGGTGTTTTTGACATCATGGTTTTCTGATGTTATGAGAAACGTGCTCCCGCATATGTTAGTTTAGAGCCCAAGCTAAGTTTGGTTATATAAGGTAACTATAGGTGAAAAGTACAGTACATACATGTTATCTTTGTAAAAGTGATTTTGATTAAATCATTGATCTCCTTCACAGACTAACTTAAGCATCAAAGTATTTTTCGGCTAACACCGGCCGAACAATACTAACTGGTTCTTACTTTTGCAATTTAAGAAAGATTTCAAAGAGGCTTTCGAATCGAGTTTGGGTCAAATGAACAGCCGGTAAACTCTTGACTGGTCTCAAATTTCCTACCTATATTTTTGGTATTTATAACAAAGATTATAGTTTTGGTCCCTTCAAATTTTAGTAATCTTACATTAGCTCTTCAAATAGTATTATTTATCATCATATCATAATATCTCGAAACTCAAAAGAATTTTCATACTTGGCTCCTTCTCTATCAAATTATTGTGTCTGCCATATATGAGACAGTGAGAGGGGAATGATCCCTATTTTAAATATGTGACATATATAGAAATCAGGTTATAGAATCAAACAAATGCGTACCAATTAGATAAAAAAGATTTGACAAAATTAATGAGGAAAGCCTAATAAATAAGCATTTTTACTTGGTTAAGATTATAATACATCGCAAACTTCTAGATTAATATACATGTAACGATTCATTCTCGCCTTATATTTTGTATCCGTATATTTTTTTATTTTTAATTTCTTCGTTGAACTCTTAGTTTTTAAAAATATTTGGTTAGATTAAATTTACTCTCTATTTCAAAGTACAAGATAAGATCTAAATTGTGATCCCAACGTATACAATTTAAAAAAAAAAAATAAAAAGTGTGTAGTGCTAACAAAAGAGTATTTTAATATATAAAATAATAATCTACCTACATACGTTTAAAGGGAAGATTGATATTTTCATGGGTAAACTACACTGATCACCCTTAAGTTTTCTTATAAATATATTGACCTCTCTTTAATTTGAGAATATTTTTTTACCTCTCTTGCTTTTAAAAATATTATGCGGTTACATTCTATACCACTTAAATATTAGTCAAACTATTAAAGCATCAAGTTCGAGATTTTTTTCAACAAAATAAATTCTAACATAATTTCTATTGCGTCCAAAATAGTATATGTTATCTTTTTTAAAAAAATTTAAAATCGAAACTCGAAAAAATTTCAAAGAAATTTTAGAGTTTTGATTTTAGAAAAGTCTTAAAAATTTTACATAAGTAAAAATAGACGTAATAAGAATTATGTTGCAGTTTATTTTGTCAAAAAAATTACACTTAAAATTTTCGTAAGTTGACTAACAATGTTTGACTAATTTTTACAATTGAGAATGTAACTTCATAGTAGTTTTTGAAGAGACTATAAATGGGCTCAAGACCGACCAAGATCAGCCAGTCGAGGCCAATCAGGAGATTCACTGTTTGCTCGGTTATCGAAACTGTTTGACCTAGACGAAACGATAACCCGGAGATTACTCCTCTAAGAAAATCACTTGATCCCTCTAAAGGCACCCCAAATCCACTAATATCTCCCGAATGACATAAGAAGAATTAACCCAGATCGTGCAATTGCTATAATCACGGTCCAAAGATCACTCCCAACCTCCCACACTCAGGTATTTACAATCCGGAGAAAGAAGGAAAGAGATACGCATTCGTAATTTCCTAAATTCACGAAAAGCTTTCGCCTTGAATACTGTACTAACTTGATCGTTGATGAGTCCACGATCGACCAACCACTTCGGTCATTGGATTTATATGCAAGAGCAGCTCGATGGATCAGGTAAGGGGTCATTACCATTTTTCGGCATCATCAATTGTAATAGAAATAAAAGTTAGAGTAATTTCTCAAACTATAGCGAGGTAAGTGTGGGTAAATCCAAACATCTTGCTTTTGAAACTCGACAACTTAATATTTAGGGCCACTAGGAGTTATACCCGTTCGTTATCTCTAAGGCTCCGAGAACTAGTCGGCGTTTTAGATAGGAACTCTTTCAAATTTTATCACTGTTTGGTGCCAAGCGGTCATGATACCTCGATTATTAAAAAAATGTATGTTTTAGAAACATCAGGAGGTCAATGTAATTTACCCTATTTTAATTTATAAAATTGTCAGCACTCTACCCGTTTCAACGGATACTCTCGTAGAAGGAAACGGACTAGATAAATGCGCGGATTAGGCGGAACTCAAACCCCAATACTTAGCTATATTTCAGGAGCCTGTTGACGTCCGTTCTCTCTCTTTTTGGGGATAAAAAAGGAATAAAAAAAAAAGTAAGTAAAAACACACTCTTTATCTCTCTGGTTCAAGTTCCAAAACAGGGGGTAGTAACAACTCCATCACTCATTTGTCTCAGTTAGAGAGAGAGAGAGAGAGAGAGCGAGAGGAGAGAGAGTGAGGTCATTCGAGTCCGAGAATGGGAAGATCCACTGCGTCTTGCTTCAGGATCATTACCTGCGGTAAAGATTCCGTCGATACCAGAGACGATGTCGAAGTTCCTGAGGTAATCTACAAATCTAACGGTTTTTACTGCTACTTTTCTGTCTTTTTTTGAACTTGCTGTTTGGTTTCTAAGAAAATGTTGGTAGAAGAATGGGATCAATATCTCGAATTTCTTAGATTTTGTTCTCTTTTGTTACTGTACATTTCAGATTAGAGAAAAGCTAGATTTTCATGGCCTTCGTTTGTCATGTTAATTCGATAGCCTTCTTTCGTTTCAACTATGGAAAAAGATGCGTTAATAGACGATCAAACTCTCTGTTTGGTTGCCGAGAAAATGTTGGTAGAAGAAAGGGATTAAAATCTCGAATTTCTTAGATTTTGTTCTATTTTATGAGTCTAGATTTCAGATTAGAAAAATGCTATGTTTTTCACCAGATTTTCATGGAATTTGTTTGTCAGCCGTTAATTGGATAGCCGTCTTTGTTTTCGACTATGAAAATATACGTGAGTAGAGGATCAAACGTGAATAGAGAATGAAGATGCTATCTTGGTAACAGTGAAATAAAATAATGATAGCTATCGAGGATATACGGCAGTCTTCTTAGTATTGTTGTTATAATTTATGGAGGATTTCTGTTACAAAATTGAATGTGATCTTCTGGCATTTCAAGGGAAGAAATTTTGATGGTTTCAGATTTGTTCGGAGTGAGATCATTGTTGTCTTTGGTTGCATGGTTGTATTGTCTCTGTATGTATCCCCTTATGGTAGACTTTTACAGTTGTATAGTATCTTCAATTCTTGATCCACATTGGAGTTGGCTCAAGTAATGTGATCCTCTGATCAAGCAAAAGCTTGTGCCTCTTTTTGGAATATTTATTCTTCTGGCTTGATTCTTTTATCGCAACTAAGAAATAAATAAATCATGACTTTGTTGGTCTAACTAGGAAAAAAGGAGTTACTTTTTTTAATGATATGTTAATTGAATGTGATCCTAATAAATATGAATTGATGTAGAGACAATAATTGGACCAATCTCCTTCTTTACCCAATAGAGTAGACTTTGGGATTGTTCTACTTCTATTCATAAATTTTGTAATGACATAATTGGTGTTAGGGTAGATTTTTGCTTATAAAATTGGAATTCCTTGGGTACATAGAGAGAGATCATTTTCATAACTGAAGAATATCAAATAAACTTTTTATTTGTAATGTTCTTGGGTACGTTGCTTATGCCTTACATTCCATGCAACATAATTTGGTTCTTTAGGGTCTTTTACATCCACACACTGCATGTTGTTATGTTCTCAATGGTGACATTTGCCGTGGATTTATTAAAAGCATTTGTGTGAGTACTTGTGTAGCCACCCAAAACCCCCCTTTTGGTTGCAATGGAGGCTCTATTGCTAATTCCTAGATCTCCACACCAATAGAGGAAAGAATACTTTGCTGCACAACTTCGCCAAGTGATTTCTCATTTAAGAAATGACTTATGAATTAGATTGTTTTGTTCTTGACCATGCGGTTCTACTTGCTTGTTTTAATGACTTCCATTATGGATTATTAGACTTCAGTTTATGTTGCACTACTTGTGTTTATGAGAAGATCTAGACGTATCTTCTTGCTTATGTAGAACAAAAAGCTTACCATACATACAGTTCTCTCTCTCTAAATGGTGTCATTTCAAATTTTGGCTCTAGAGCAAGGGTTCAAGTGACACACGTGGGTGGAGTTTCGGAAAAAGATCTGCCAGGCATCGAGTGCTAAGCAACACTGTAATTACAGAAACATCATCTTCTTCGAATAAGGAGAGCCCACAAACTGTTACTACCAACTTTCAAACTCAACCAAAAACAAATTTCCAGGAGAAAACCTCCGCGATTCCACGGACAGATGAGACACCTCAATTACCAACTTCAGTGAATTCAAGAGTACGTGATACCGGAGTTGCTACTGAGGATGATAAAAATTATGATGTCAAACCCGATGAATTTGTTATAGTCGTCATCCAGGCTTCTATCAGGGGATTTTTGGTATACACTTTTGTCACATTGTATTGTGTTCGTATTTCTTTCCAGTATCAATTATAAATTATCTGATTGTATGTCTTTGCCAGGCTAAAAAAGAAATGCTTAAGCTGAAGAATGTAGTTAAGTTGCAAGCTGCCGTTCGTGGCCATTTGGTTCGGAGGCATGCTGTGGGAACTCTACGTTGTATTCAAGCCTTCATTAAAATGCAAGCTCTTGTTCGTGCACGTCGTGCTCGCCTTCTTTCTGAAGTGCCATGTACTGAAGGGACACTAGTTCGGAGTCATGTGAAGGAGAATGGCAGTTCAAAGGTCTTGGTAATGCTTTATTAGGGTGTCATATTCAAATGTTTGACTTGTGGTTACTTTGTTATTTGCCAAATTTGCATTATGTGGAATTGACTCATGCTTAATTGATATTTTTCTGTTCATCACAAAAGGGGGAAGAAATATCTGTCATGCATCGTTCATCATCTCTTGCTTTTTTGACGAACTGTAATATAACTTGAAAATGGAATTAAGGTATAATCGCACTCCATTTTTAGTCAAGTGAATGCTTTGGAAGTGCTTGAGATAGTCCTGAAATGAGGGTTTGGGAAATGCCTTTGGACATTGATATCAAAGAGCCTGAATAAAGCAAGTTTGGCCTCTCTCCTTTTCCACTTTCGTGTTCGTTGTATCATTTGATCTGGGTTGTGCGTGTCACTTCCATTTCGCGAAATTTGATGTCAATATCTCATGCTTTGACATTCCATCTTTCCATCAATGTGTTGGTACAAATAGCTTTTTATTCCGCCATCGTTATTAGGTCCACTTGTCCCCTTGTTTCAGGGAAAAGGAAACTCTGTGACCAAACCAGTTGTAACATACATTTCCATTGAGAAGCTGCTTAGCAACAAGTTTGCTCTTCAGGTAATCTTTTGGTATCTATCTTTCCCTTAGCCTGCAACTAAATTGCAGGTTATTGATCTCCCACTGCCATCATTGGACTGAAACTATTCCTGTTATTCTGTATAAGCTGCTGGAGTCAACACCAAGGACCAAACGAATCCACATAAAGTGTGATCCTTCTAGATCTGATTCAGCTTGGAAATGGTTGGAGAGGTGGATGTCTGTTTCATCACCGGAAGTTGAGCAACCACAGAAAGTGGAGTCAGCAATGGAGCAACAGGAGCAGGAAAAAGAAACTGGATTTGCACCTGAAGATTGTGAGTCAACAGATATGAAGGCCAATATCATGGAAACAATAGTCCTTTCCAAAAGTGAAGGAACTTTGATAACTCCTGATTCAAACAACTCTGACTTTCAAGAATGCCAAACAAGCTCATCTTCCAAGAGTGAGAATCTGGAGCCAACTCAGCCTGAGAACTCAAGTGGGCCAAGTATAAAAGAGGTCCCATTGGAGTTGCTTCCCGGTCAAACTAAGCAATCAGAATTAATTTCTGAGATGGATCTTGAGCCAAATTCTAGTAAGTCTGAAAGAGTGAATGAACAGTCTCAGATGGAACTCAAGCCAAATTCTAGTAAGCCTGAAACAGAGAATGTACAGTCAATACTATCTGGTAAAAGCTTTGCTCCTGAACAAGTAGAGACTGAGGGAAAGAAGCTTGCGTTTGGAACAAGAAAGGCAAGTAATCCTGCATTTATTGCAGTTCAGTCAAAATTTGAAGAGCTAAGTTCAACTGCAAATTCAGTCAGATCAACCAGTTCTTACAACAGAGATTTTGGAGCTGAATCAAACTCAGACTCAATTTCTTCTACCATGGAAAATGCAACCGGGACAAGAGAGAACTTAAATTTGCATAACTCAGAGGTGAAAGTTGGCCGATCTGAGTCTGGGACTGAACTTTCTATTTCTTCCACTCTTGATTCCCCAGATGGGTCCGAGGATGGAGAAATAGATGTTGACCATGAAGCCGAGGTTTCAGAGGTAGGGCTTAGCAATCCTAATAGCTCGAAAAACCTGGATACTGAAGCCAATGGTGAGACTTCCATCCCAGAATCTGATTTACCCTATTTTACATCGGTTAAGCCAGAGAAACTTGACGATGGTGCAAATGGCAAATCCGTCATTTCTGTTACACCCATAGATTCCTTACAGGGAAACCAGAAGTCGGAGACAATTCCGTACGAGGGTTCTAATGGTGAACCCGTGAGTTCTGTTGTGGCTCCAGATTCCATACTTGAAGAGCAGAAGTCAGAGAGAAATCAATCTAACTTGCAGATTGAGATGGAGTTGGCACCTGGTCATGATATGGACAGGTCATCGCCTGAGGTATCTCCAAGAAGCCACGTGACAGGCCCCGAATTCCAAACAACACCTTCTAGTCAGCTATCAGTGAAAGGTGATAAAACTAGAAGTGGTAAACGAGGATATAACCGAAAACGAAGGTCTCTTTCAGCTGGTAAGCAATCCCCTTCTAATCCTAACCATGATTCGGGTGCAAGGGGTAGTGTAGAAAAATTGGATACAGATCATAAAACTGGGAAGCGACGGAATTCTTTTGGTTCAGGGAGACATGAGGATGTTGATCAGGAACCAAGAGATAGTAATAGTAGTAATTCTATCCCAAGTTACATGCAAGCTACAGAATCTGCTAGAGCCAAAGCTCTAGCAAATAGCTCCCCCAAATCAAGCCCAGATGTGAATGACAAGGACATTTATGTGAAGAAGCGACACTCACTTCCTGGTGCAAATGGAAGGCAGGGATCTCCTCGCGTCCAGCGGTCTTCTCGCTCACAGCAGGGTGCAAAGGGAAACAGTAATCCTCATGGTATTTTCTGAACCGGATAATGTTCTTTTTAGTAAGTTTTGCTTACATATTCACTGACCTGACCAGATTTGATGACATTCTGCCTTCCAGCAGTATGAAGCTGTCTAGAATCCCGTACCATTTCAACTAGAGTGGTGACAGTTTTTTCTGTCTTGGTGTTAGTTTCCGTAGCTATTTTTTGTAGGGAAAAATTATTCAGACAATACTTGGATTCTAGTATGCATCCATTGATCATTAAAACATTAATTACAGAACATAATCGAAATGATCTGTACAACCATGAATTGTAAAAACAGAATGTAAACCATATGATACTGAACCGTGTTTTTTGGATTCATCTCCTTGAAAACATATTTGCTGCCTCACCATGAGTGGTGGAGGATCGCAACTGGCGTTTGTCTTTCAGGGTAAAACTGCTCAATCGAAAGGAGAAACACCAAACTTTGTCCGCCTGTTGAACTTACTGCAGTTGCCTCTCTCACACCAAAAACACGAAAATGAAAAGTTGTAGACGGAATTTCTAGTGATCTAGTTGTCCCAAAAATGTGGAATGATCTTGACATTCATAGGAACGGTGGGACCTTTGACATGTTGAACCGTCGTGACCTTTGGGTGGTGGATATCAGTGGTGTGCATTAATGAGGAACCGTCTGGTTGCCTCGAGAGACCCTCGGGTTATCCCAAATTCATTCACCAAAGAAACACAACCTTCAAATCCTTTGGAATTTCCAACATTTTTTTCAGAAGGTATTAATCCAATTTAGCAATGTGTATGTTTACTAATCGGAGTGGATTAGCAGATTTTTTTGGGTAGTTACAGTAGTGGAACTGAACTGTGAGAGCAAGAAAAACCAAACAATTTTAAGCCTTGTGACCCATTCAAGGGTTGGCTCTATGAATCCTTTTCCTCCATATTTGGGTTCATGTTCTTAACTTACGCGATTTTTTAGTTGCTTGCTGTCATGCTACTTAACATACAACTCTCCTCCTTCTCCAAGTTTGAGACAAGTTGTGTGGAAGAAAAGACTGTAACCTGGAACTAAATTTTCTTTACCTTCTGACTTTCACCTTCCGGTTACCCTTAATTGGATACCCTTATTATCTTCTTACAGTGATAATGAACTCGTGAAAGTTTTGGTTTCCCTGGAGACTGTTTGTGGGGTTGTATGGTACAAGAGATTTTTGTTCTTACTGAAAGGTCTTACACCGTTACCCAATTTGTTAAACTTAAGGATTTTGTGCTACTGTTACCTGGCATGAGAGAAATTCACAATGTTGTTTTCGTTGTGCATTGGCTTGTCGAGAGTATCAGTCTAGAATTGTTATCTCACCTGCGCTTGCAATTTTCTTTTAGTTGTTTGTTTCGAAACAATATGTCATCGTTGTCACCATTTCCAGGTACTTTTGAAATTTCCTCGCCTTTAGTGATCAAGTTTTACGAGTCCTAAGCCCATTCCGTGTCTACTTCATGGAACTTTGTATTCTATTCTACTCCTTTCTATACTATATAAGTAGGAAGGATTTTGGAAGGGCTGGTAACCCCCATCGTGCGGTCTCGGTTCCTCGTCCTGTGCCTAGTGAAACTCTTATCAACTGCTTATGCAATTGATGCTACTTGAAAGATTATTTGTAAAATGGCTCTTTTGGTTTATGTTTGGTCGCTTATTGTCTGAATGCTGCTTGTTTCAGAGAGAAAGTGGCAAAGGTGAAGATATACAAAAAAGGAGAAGAAGCACAGACAGAAATTAATCAGTCCTAAAAGCTTGAGTTGATCAACACCAATCTTTTTACGACAAGCTATCGAATTCCGGCTATCGACATGAGAGCATGCAACAGACGAGGGTTTGCTGGTGGAGAATGTAGAGAGAATGAAATTATGTAAATTTTACTATCATAATCCTATCATTTTATGATTGCCACTTCTCCTACTTTATTATGAAGATTTCTGGTTCAGAGGTTTGCTTTTTATGGTTGTTGGAGAGTCTGGGTGTGATATTGTTTTTTGGTTTTGTTGTGTGATAATGGATTGATGGGTTTTGGTCTCTATTGTTCAAGGTTTGAAAGAAGAGTTTTCTATTGCAGATGGCATAGTTTTGTTACTACCCATTTATTTCTTCTTGGCTTTTGGTGAATTCAAACTTTCTCTCTCCTTTTCCCTGGAAATCTCTCTCTCTCTGTGGGAACATACAGTTGCAACAGGTGGATAGGATCATAGTTATTTGCTTCCTACCGTACTGTCCAGTATTGGGAGATATGTACTGTACTGAATTTATAGCGGTACCGGTCTATTCTTGTATCGTTCCGATAACTGTTTCAGCATGTTTGGGCTTGTAACTTCTCAGGTTGTGTAATTTTTTTTTAATTTTTAATTGATGATTTTTTGAGTAATTGCACATAAATTGAGACTAAAATTATTCTATTTTATATTATGTGATTTGTGTTTAAGTTGTGAGGTTTTAATTATATGTCTAATATGATTATTTTGTTAAATAATATTATTTAACAAAATTTATATTAATTTTTACCAATAAATTTGAAATGGTGCGCCAATAGACACTAGTACTAGTACGTGTTGAACCAGAAACCAATAACAAAAATAGTTCAATTATGGGTACGGGATTGATAACTTTGGGTATGACATGTTTGATTGTTTGATTTTTTAACTACTATGTTGCCTCTTTAATAAATTTTCGACTGCTTTGTGTTGCTATTGGTGCGAGTGGTAAGAAGTCTTGGTCTCGAATCGAGTTGATCTGTCATTTCATTCTTGTAACAAGAATGAGTGAACCGCAAGACCAGACAAGTTCGCAACGGCTACATTTGTGTGTGTAGTTATTTCTCTTTTACCAATAAAATCTCTCTTAGGTGGAATAAAAAAATCTAGGTTGTGTTGTAAAAAGTTAAAATTAAAAGACTCTGTTTCAAATGATTGTTGGTATTTATAACAAGTTGAAGATAATTTTACATGGACATTAAAAAAAAGAAAAAAACGTCCATACATAATTCTAGAAAGAAATTATGAAAAACATAATTATCAAATATATCGAATTTCTTAAACTAAAAAAAATGCCATGAACATAATTTTCTGAGAACCGATTCTTCAAATAAGATCTCAACATAAATTAGAAGAAAAAAAAGGATAGAGAGAACATAGATGATTTGTGTTTTATTTGGAAGATTTTTTTGTATTTGATTTGTGCCGAGAAGAAACGTGTATAAATTAAAGATTCTATCTATCACTTATGACTTTATAAGTCTCGCGTGTTTGAAATAACTTTAAGCAATTTAAGAGTTTTAAAGTGAAGTAAAAATAACAAATTTTAGGTACAAAAATATCGATTGTGCTCTTTAGAAATAAAAACAAATGAGATTAGTTGATCCCACTTGTATCTTATTGCCTCCGCCCATATCTCTCTCTACGTGTATATGCGAAAGGGGAAGTGAAGTCAAAATAACAAATGTTATTTATACCATACCATATCGATCCGTACTGGTATGTTTCGTACCGATCTTGTAATGATACCGGACCACGGCATATGGTTCCAACCATTATAGCGGCCTGTTTCAGCCAATATGGTTCCAACCATTGTAGATGGATTTAATCTGGAACCTCATCAGAACTCATGGGTTCACCATTAGAACCTTAAGGATTTAATGGCGAAATTGGGCATATCAGATTGTGGGATGGAAGTCTCAGCATTGGCTTCAATATCCAGGGATTTTTTTTTGTGAGCTATTAGGAGTGATAGTTAAGCCCTACCTCTGAAACCTCGGCTTCATGATGTTCAACGTCTATTTCACCATCCTCCTCAGATCCATCTGGGGGATCAAGAATGGAAGACATAGAAAGTTCAGTCACGGACTCAGAGCGGCCAACATCTCTCGTGTCCCCATTGAATTTTTCATGGCAGAAGAAATTGAGTCTGAGTTTGATTCATCAGCTCCAACATCTAAGAACTGGTTGATGTGAGCTGAATCGGCAGTTGAACTAATTAGCTCTTCAAATTTTGGCTGAACTGCGATAACATAAATGCAGGATTAGCGCCGTGACAAGTGATATCAAAGCTAAGGGTTAGGCCAAGCCATGGCTGACTTGGCTAATGGGAAGAACCCGTAGGCTAGTGCATTCAGAGAGGCTTGACGAGAACTGTAGTGTCCCGTCACAACATCGAAAGTCTAAATAGGTGATTCTAGGTATATAAGGAACTATGTAAAATTACTACTAACAACTTGGGTTTAAGCATTTTGGGCCACGTTGTTGGGTTTCAACAAATTATTGGGTCAGTGGTCTACATGGGGCGTTACAAGAACGGACTCGTTATCGTGTGAATCACCTTGTTACAGAGCTGAAGGGACAGATTTGGGGCGAGCTGTTGCTTCTCTTGAGGAAAGATGGGCTGGTTAGGCAAACCATGATGAAAGTGTTGGGGATCAAAGAATCACACACGTACACTTGTAAAGGTAAGCATGGTTGGGTTGGGTTCTCCGGAAGCGAGGGTTGCTATTGCTGCCTGAATCCATAAGCATGGGTCACGAGGGCAGTCAAGGCATGGATCACTTGGGCAGACTCTAACAGGAAGGCCAAGGGCAAGGGATCGTGGAAACGTCTCGAGCTTTACTAATAGATAGAGACGACACGAGCAGCTCGCTTGCTAAATTGAAAGTACTTAACCAAATACTCTTTGCCATTCGTGTTGTTCTGAACGCGAACTTCTTTCCCTCAGTCTCTACTTGTTAAGGAGCAAAGCTTTTCCCAAATCGTATTGCTTGTACATTCTCTGCTTCAGGCTTACTAGAATATGGCTTGAGCTCCATCTGAGATTGTTCATTCTCTGTTTCAAACATACTAAAATTTGACTTGAGCTCAATCTGAGAAATCAAACCAACACTCATGGAGTGCTTCTTGTTCTTCAGGTTTCTATGTAGCAAACATGTTTTGTATTTCATTAGGGTTTTGACATAAACTTCTATGTTCTCAAAATGATCAAACAATATTGTTAAAGTTCTTGATCTTGTTTAACACACAATCACAGTGTAACCTACTTGTTTAGAGTGTAGCGACATGTCATAAAATTGGAGCTCTATGGGGAGAAGTTCTATCCATTGATGAAGAGACTCTCAACTCCTTGAATTTCACAGCAGGGAGGGTCCAAATCAATACTACTTGCATGGAGGCTATTAACCAATCAATCTCAATCGACTGCAATGGGTTAGCATATAAAATTAGAGTGTTAGAAGAATAGATTGTGATCCAAAGCAGTTTAAAAAATGAATGCAACTGCAGGTAAGGGTGTAACTGGTCTGGTTTGGCTAAAAAATTTGGACCAAATTGGAGTTCCGGTTTGGACAAATAACAAATCAAAATCAGAACGAAGTCTATCGGTTTGGTCTGGTTTGGCTTGGCCAATTTAGTTCCGATTTGGCTTGGCCAGTTTAGGTCCGATTTGGTCCAATTTTTAGTTTGATTGAGCAAAGAATCATATTTCCAAAAATATGTTTCTTCCTTTGTTTCTTTTCTCTTACGGGCAACATCAACAGTCAATGTGGGACTACTCTCTTTTCTTCAGTGTCTTTTCCACCACACACTTCTAGTACTCCTTGGAGACAAAAGAACTTTTTACTTTTATTCCCAAAAACTGATGAGAAACTCCACAAATATTTAAGAGCGATTACTATCCGAATTTATTTTTTATGTTAACTTATTCTGAACCAGTCCGGTCTGGTTTGGTCTGATGTCTATGAATTAAAAGCCGAAAATCGAACTGAAAATTAAAAAAAAAAAAAACTCAAACCGGACTGGACTGGACCGGACCGATTTGAGCCGACCGGTAAACAAAACCATACCGGCAGTTCGGTCCAATTTGGAAGAGAAAATTGCCAGTGATGACGAAAATGACTGTGGCATCAAATGCTGACGAGGCAAAGACTTATGGGAGCAAAAGGTCACAGGTGTCGATCATTAACATGGTAATTGTGGGCGAAAAAGCAGAAGATCTGAGTAGTCAATACTCAGAATCCCCTTCAATGGTGGTGGGAGAAGCAAGGGATGATTTGCTGGAGGAAGGTGCAGAAGGTGGCAACAAAGACATGAAAAATACACAACCCATTAATAACACGGAGGCCCTTGTGGCTGTAGCACTACTTTCCAATACAAACCAATTACAGTTGAATGAATGCAGGGGATCAAATGGTGGGCTTGTACCAGGCCCACTCGAATTGGGTTTGGCATCTCTCAATGATCCAAATCCTACCAATGGGCTTCAAGTTTTGGGTGATCTAAAGAAGAAATTGGCTATTTTGGACATTGGGTTGGAGATGCATTCCAAGGAGGCTAATAGGCCAATGTCAAATTCAAAGCAAAACAGAACCGACGAGGACATGCATTGCAAAAACAACTAAAAAAAAAGGAAGAAGATTCAAAGGAAAGCTAGAACAATGGAGAAGGTCATGGGGGTCTTCAATAATATCAAGAGGAAGGAGAATAATGCAAAGGTTAGAAAGCAGTTTGTAGAGGAACTGCAGATGCCTTATGTCTTTCAGTATCATCTGAAGGCATTATTAACAAAAATAGAATCCTAATGCAAGAAGGCCAGCAAACATGGGATCTTTGCAAGAAGTTGGGAATTTTGTCTCAAAGGCAAGATTGCAAGGCTGAAAGAAACTGATGATGATAAATTCAGACAAGCAAAGGCCAACGAGATGGAGGTTCATTTCCGATTTTTGGACTCATTTTATTAGGTTGTAGTTTTGAGAGTTCGCGGAGACAATGCGGGGGATTTGGGAGATGGAGGAGACAGCGTGGTGATTTTTGGTGGTTTAGGTGGTGTGGTTATGTTGGGGTGCAGACAATAGAAATTAAGGAAGATTCTCGTGGAAAGTTAGGAAGGTCGAAGGAGCTAGTAGTGGGTTTGATGGTAGATGTGTTTTGACAGGGTATGAAAACTCATATTATGACAGTTACTTTTATTTATATTTTTAGGCATCTTGTTACGCTATTCTACAATTGATAGCTCTTTTATGTCTGAGGTGTTATTTATTTTAAAAAAAAAAAAATGGAGCTTAAGGCTAGGTGGTGTTTTTACAAGTAGTAGCATTAGAAGTGTATGTTCACTCTTCAAAACTTTCTCTATACGATGCGAAGCGAGATCTATTATAATATTTCATCTTTTATCTTTATAATAATGAAATTTCTTTGCCCTTCAAAAAAGAAAGAGTGTAACCTACTTCAATTGATGCCTTTTTCTTGTTTTCTTTCCACTTCTGAGTGACCATCCATAGTATAGATAATGAACTTCTTGCACATGCCAAGCATTCACACGCACAAGATTGAGGTGAACATTTCGGGATAAGTCCCGCAAGCCCGCAGGCTCGGGCATCTTCCGGTATAGGGTAACAATCTTTTTTTTGTAAATATAAAAAAATAAAAATTCATTGGAAAAAAATTATTATTAATACTAAAATGGGCAACTAAACTGAGGTCAGATTTGAACAATTCAAATGTCAGGGTCTACACTGCATTTTGTACCCTAAGATTGTCAAACGGAATAAGTCGGGTTATTCTGTTTACAGAATTATCAAAGTTTCTAGGTATAATTTTACTTCAATTTACAACAATGATGTATCAGTTTTACTTATGTGTTTTTTCACGAATTTACCTTTTCGTTTATGTGATTATGAATCTTTAATAACAAACAAAGTTGGTTTAAGTGGGTTTGTGATTTTACCCTTTTGTTTGGAAGATCTAGGGTGTTCCAATTGTTGTTCTAAGAGCATGTCTAATTCCCTTTCCGAATCATCCCTGTTAGCTTAAATACCGAGCAATTCTTGTATTTTAGGTCTCCAACCGGAAAATGATACAACTTTCCCTTTTTTGAACTTTTTCTTTTGAAAAAAGATTACTTTCATATCATGTGTGATTGGAATATGGGAATGAAAAGATGAAAAAGCAAAATAAAAATAGTATTTTTTTTGGTACTTTTAATTAAGCAAAGTAGAGAGGAGGGTTGGAGATGCTCTAACTTCTAAGGATGTGGGCATAAAGGAGATTGGAAGAATCAACAGTTTTAGGCCATGATATTCTTCATCTTAAATGAACTGATAATGACCACAAATGTACAATATGGTGGAAAGTGAAGCAGTCAGGATTAATGATGTAAGGTAAATGAGTTTTGATTATATTATTTTTGCTTATTAAGTCATATGTTTGTTACCAGCCATCGCGTCTTGGCGGTGGTGCTAGCGACGATGGTGATAATGGAGAGGTGGTGTGATTATGGCAGGAGGCGGTTGAGAAGTGGTGTGATTGTAAACTGGAGGCGGTGGAGAGATGGCGATGGTTGTAGCGATGATGGTGGTGGAGGGGTGTTAGTGGAGGCAGAGCCCGTCCTGGATATTTTGTAGCCCTAGGTGAGAGTGCAATATCGGGCCTCTCCATTTTTTTATAAACAAATATTATAAATTAAATTATTTTTCTCAAAAAAATGTTGAGGAAAGTTGAGTTTGATATATTTTAATTTATTTTGTCATTTAATTTGTTTATTTGTCATTGTTATTTCTTTTAATTTTCAATCAAAAAATTCGACTTTTCCAATTAATTTGCTCAATAAATTTAATCAAATAGTTAATAATAACTTGAAAATTAAATATAAAAAACTACTACCAGAACTTTTTTTAGATTATTTTTTGTCTCTAATCAATTTTTTAGAATTTATTAGTTTTGTGACCTCACGAGAATATCAGGTCATGATGTTCCGTCTCGCATCGAAAGTCTATATAGGTAATCATGGGCATATAGAGTAAACTATTAATATTAACTTGAGACTAAATATTTTGGACCATATAATTAAATTCTAACAAGTTATCAGACCAATAATCTACTTGGGAGCGTTACAAAATTTCAAAATTACATGTTAAAAAATTTCGAATCCAAACGTGAACCCGAACCCGAACCGATTTAACTATGTCATACACATCACTTTTACACATCATTTTTACACATCACTTAAAATTACGTCGTTTTATGTTGAGAAAGATCCAAATATATTTTGAGCGATGGGTCAAATACAAATACGATTATTTCTCAATATAAAACGACGTAATTTTAAGTGATGTGTAAAAATAATGTGTAAAAGTGATGTGTATGTATCATTTTTGCTATTATAAATAGAGCCACCCGTGATGATTCCACTTAACACTACTTTCATTAACATATGAATCACCTTAAAACGCTATCGAAATCCCCATGCAATGATTTTTCGCCTTCGATAATGCGGGTCCCCCGCGTGTCAACTCTCAACAGTCAACCCTAAATTAAACAACCAGCAACACGGAAAATAATGTGGTGTTTCCGCTCCACAACAAATCAAATGATCGCAGCCGTTTATTCATAACATGGAGTTTTGATTTGATAAACAAAGACTCCAAAGTTTTGTGGGTCCATTGAATTAAAGAACGTATTGGGTACACGTGTACGGTTGAATCACAGATCGCTTGTACCTCCAGCTTACCGACAAATTTTTAGCTCACAACCTCACTGTCTTGACCTCTGGATAATTTGATTAATTTCACACCTGAACTTCATTAGCAACCAATTTATAGATCTCACAACTCTTACTCTCACTCCACTCTCACTCTCTCACACTTGCAGATCAAAGATGGGTTCGGTATCGCTAAAAATCGGGGAAGGAACAGCCAGATTCAAGAGAGCCACTCTCTGTTCTTCCGCCGTGAACCTTATTATGCTTTTCTCTGTCCTCACTACCAATCTCTTTGCTCTCTACGCTTTCACGTCATCCCCTAAATCCCACCCATTTCATCATACTCACAAAAACATCTCCCTGATATCCGAGCAAGTCTCCCTAATCCTAAGAGAAATCGATTCTTCTCAAAAGAGACTAGCCCAGATGGAAAAACAGATTCTGGGTTACGAAAGCATCGATCTTTCTCGACCCAATATAGCAAATGAGCTAAAGATCTTCCTCCAACACCACCAGCTTCCTCTAGGGAAAGATTCGAGATCTGGGATCACTGAATTGGTGGCTTCCGTGGGGCATTCTTGTGAGAAATCAGTGGATTTGTTGTCTGAGTATATGAACTATAAAGTTAATGGCCTTTGCCCTGATGATTGGAGCCTTGGCCAAAAGCTGATTTTGAAAGGGTGTGAGCCTTTGCCACGAAGGAGGTGCTTTGCAAAGGTAATTCCCAAAGTTGGTTTGTTATCTTTTCCAATTTCTCTTTGGAATAATGTTAGTGATAAGGCTTTAAGTTGGAGTGGGATTGGGTGTAAAAATTTAGCCTGTGTTAATGGTAAGAAGTTGAGTAAAGATTGTGTTGGTTGCTTTGATTTGGTTAATGAAAATCAAAAGTATGTTAAGGCTAGAGGGAAGAATGACTTCCTTATTAATGATGTGTTGAACTTCGGAAATGGTGGAATTAGAATAGGGTTTGATCTTGGTGGTGGGTCTGGCACATTTGCTGCTAGAATGGCCGAGAGGAATGTTACTATAGTCACTGCCACATTGAATGTTGATGCCCCGTTTAGCGAATTTATTGCTGCAAGAGGGCTTTTCCCACTCTACTTGAGTTTGGATCACAGGTTTCCATTTCATGATAACGTGTTCGATTTGGTTCATGGTGGGAGTGGATTGGATGTTGGGGGTCAACCAGAGAAGTTGGAGTTCTTAATGTTTGATATTGATCGGATTTTGAGAGCCGGTGGGCTGTTTTGGTTGGATAATTTTTATTGTGCTAGTGATGAAAAGAAAAATGCTTTGACGCGGTTAATCGAACGATTTGGGTATAAGAAGCTGAAATGGGTTGCAGGGGAGAAGATCAATGGGGGAGGGAAATCTGAGGTTTATTTGTCTGCTGTTCTACAAAAACCAGTAAGGATATGATGATTATGAACTTGTATTGGCACCTTCAGAGGTAAGAGTACTGCTTCTATATGTAGTTTTTGTCACACAGAATTTGTGTGAAGGTCATTACCTAATTTCTTTGCAATACCTAATAAGTGAAGTTCATTGGTTTGTTTCTGTCCTGCGAATTTGTTGAATTATAATATCTTCTGTTCTGTAGTGGTATATCTCACTTGTTCGGACAAATGAGCCGTTACAGAATGTAAAAATCTGATATTCGTTTCGCACTCTCAAACATATGAGCGTATAAGTCTTTGTTTAGCCATTTTCCAATACCCTTTTGTTGCTACATCAGTTTACGATTAGCATCATCAGTTATATCTGACTTGTTCGAACAATGAGCCGTTAAGCAATGTAAAAATCTGATATACATTTTGCACTCTAACATATGTGCCGTTTAACTCTTTTTTTTTTGGTCATTTCCAATATCCTTCTGTTGCTACATCAGTTTACGATTAGTACCATCATTCATCGGTTATATATCACTTGTTCAGAAATGAGCCGTTAAGACTGTAAAAATCTGAAATTTATTTTGCACTCTCTAACACTGAGATGTTACAATAGTTTTCGATTAGTATCATCAGTTATATCTCACTTGTTCAGACAATGAGCCGTAAAGGAATTTAAAAGTCTGATATACATTTCGCAGTCTCTAGCATATTCGCCCTTTAAGTCTTTGTTTGGTCAGTTTCCAATACCCTTTTGTTGCTGCGTCAGCTTACGATTAGTATCATTGGTTATATCTTACTCGTTCGCTGCATCAGTTTACGATTAGTATCATTGGTTATATCTCACTCGTTCAGACAATGAGCTGTTAAGGAATGTAAAAATTTGATATACACTATGCAGTCTCTAACATATGCGCCGTTTAAGTCTTTTTTTGGTCATTTCCAATACCCTTTTGTTGCTACAGCAGTTCACGATTAGTACCATCAGTAATGTATCACTTGTTCAGACTGTTAGAGATGCCCCGTTTAAGTCTTTGTTTGGTCATTTTCCACTACCTTTTTGTTGCTACATCAGTTTTCGATTACTATAATCAGTTATATCTTACTTGTTTGGACAACGAGCCGTTAAGGAATGTAAAAATCTGATATTCATTTTGCACTCTGTTAACATATGAGCCGTTTTAGGTCTTTCTTTGGTCATTTTCCATACCCTTTTGTTGCTCACCAGTTTACGATTAGTATCATTAGTTGTATCCCACGTATTCAGTGCTGGACCTGCAGCAGGGGAATAAGCGAATTCCCACCTGTGGTTGGGGTTATCCGATGCTGCAATTTAAGTTATTTCAGGTGCATTATGTATATGATACTTTCTTGGAATCCCCATACTGCTATTTATTAATGCGACACTAACATAATTCTACTCCCAGCTGAAATGATTACTGTTTTATTCGCGTGGTCCACCTGCAAACTCGTTCTGATCTTGGACGCAGTACATTGGAATCCTGAAGCAACACCAGCAAGTCCGCCCCCTTTTGTGCCGGCAGCCCACTTCTTTCTTCCCATTCTCTTCCTTTCCCTTCTCTTTTCTCCTTGACTACCGGTGCTCTGCACTAGCCTCAATTCTCGTGAACAATACCACGATGGAATTGCGCCCGGATTTGGGATGGGGGGTGGCCTTAAATTAGTAGGGCAATAGAATAGCAATTAGTGACGTGAACCCTCTCACTTACATGCAGGGCTGGACTGTTTTCCTCCTCGTAACCACTCTTCGTCAAGTCTAAATCCCCTTCCTTCTCCTTCCTGGCCATAATAGAGTCGTCTTTCCTTAGCTTTGGAGCCGTAAGAGATGAGAGTGCAAAGCGAACACAGCACAACGCTTTGAGAGACCATAAACAATATTTTCGAAGAGAAAATCTGATACTGCCAGTGTGATGCGTCCAACCTTTGTTTGAACATGACTAGTATGGATTAAGATTCAGTGTTTCCTGGAATGCCTGCTGGACCAACTGAAATTCCGCAAATAATCTAACCAAAGGTGAAAATTTTGACGGTATGTATACATAGATGCTGTCTTTATGTTTAACATCCCGACTTCCCTTGACAAACTAGAAGATCAATGGGAAAACTCAAGGTTGAGCCGAGAGAAGATCTTTCGCTGACAACATGGAAAGGACGAAATTGACCTCGATAACTCTGGTCTGTTATTGCATTACAAACTTTTATCCTTTTTTTGACAAGTCACATTGGCAGTACATCTATGTAGTTACAATATACTTTTTTTTTTCATCTTCTTAATCACATCGGAACAATTTTTGCTTGTGGTTGGAGCTTTCCGGCCTCGACCAATTTTCAGTCCTCTAATCTATGACCACCTTGATCTAGGTTTTTTCAGTTTGTAGTTTCTGGGATTGTTTCAACTTATTTCTAATCTTCCTTCTCCGCTCTGCTATCTTGACGTAATCCTGGGGGGTGGGTCTACTAGAAAAGGGGAAACCCTAATCGTCGTAATCGTCAGTAGTGGCACCACCGGGCACCGGCTGCCCATTGGCGGGGACACTGTCGGAGTTTCAGCTGTCTGAACTAAAGCCAGTTTTGCTTGCTGCATATATATTGGAATCATTTAAACAATGGCAAATCCTGTCTGAATGCCTGTTTACTAAGATCATCATATATTATTAATGCGTGCATTCCATTATCGCGGACTTGAACCTTGTTCCTACATGACCCGATCAATTCGAAAGCGACTTGACAAAGATCATTCATTCCCTTACCTGGAAGCGGCTAGGCTAAGAAGAGGAAGCAAAGGCCGGATATTCGTTCCAAAAAAGTTTTCTTTTTGAAAATCCACGAATTTCCACTAGTTGCCCCTCTTCTCAAAGCCCTTTGAGAAGAAGATGAATGTCTTATCCTGTATCATGTGCCCTGGGCAGCACGTGTGCTACAATGGCCGGGACAAAGGTTCGTGATCTCGAGAGGGTGAGTTAACTTCAAAAATCCATCTTGCTTGACAGGCAATTCCAACCTATCCCACATTGAAAGCATAAGAGAAGATTCATCAGTATATAAATGGAATGGCTGAAAAATATGCTACAACTCGACCACGAGACGGCGTGAGTGGGTCATGTTCCTAACTTAGGTTAGGATTCGGGCCCAGGAAAGTCCCCGGGCCGTTATCCCGCAGAGATGCGGGCTCGAAAACGAGTAAGCTTCGAGCGTGGGAGTCCAATTCACACGTGTGAATGGGCTGAGACGTGTGTGGAGCCTTATGGATCCTCCGCCGAAGTGGATTCGGCCGACTTTACAGTTATTCACGTGGCCTATTGGGCTAACTGAACGGGGCTTATGATCTTGTGGTCACTTCTTTTTTTTCTTGGTTGAGTTTGAACTAAATTCTCTCTTATTAAGATACAGAGTATTCTTTCATAGTTTTTGTTAATTTTTTTATTCATCTAGATGAGGAAAATAAAAATAAAAACCATAAAACACATAAAATAATATTAAAAAATTTCCAAATATGACGACGCTAAACACTAAAAATAGTGAAAATTTTGTACAATTATTTTTTAATTTGAGTTCTTTTTTACTTCTAATTTCTCATTAGAAGCATATTACACTTTTTGACAATTGGTTCCTAATTGATACTTTTATCTGAATTCTATGGAGTTTGATTTTATTTACATTATTAGAGTTTAATTACCCTAAACTTTTCTCATAGTCGAATTAATTTAAGATTTTTCATCCTTGTTTGTCTAGATTTGATCTCGAATTATTCGGGTTTGGAATTAGAATGTCATCACAATTCTCTAACTGCTTTTTTTAGGTCGGCAAATAGAATATTTTTTGGTTCGACAACATTTCAATAAACAAGATTATTGTGTTGCCGAGTTGACTTCTCACTTGTTTGTTTCGAAAAACCCTAATTAAGTTGATTAGGTTTTACCACGTACAAAATCCATGTTTGTTTCTGTTGGGGTATTATATGATTTCAGGGGTAGGAAAAATTTCTGCAATAATTTACTTGTCCAAGTTACTTGGTAAATTAACTAGGAATGGATCCTGTATCGAAATTTATATGTATACTTTTTGCAATGCTTTTATGGCGAGGGAGATGTTTATACTCAGGTCAGTACTCAGTTACTTAAATATTGAGTCATTCAATACTCATTCGCTCATCATTTCATTCATTCGGCACATAATCGTTCAGCTCCCGAACGCTCTGCAATACATTATTATCTACCACTCAGTCTTTCGAGTGTTGGACTGCTATGTAAAAAAGAACCAATCACGGGATTTGTTCGATAAGATTCTACAAATGAAGCGTTAAAGCGTTTAGAATCTCGAAAACAAAGCTCCCAATAAATGACATGCTCCTCCAAACAAGGAAAGGAGAGCATGACCGATAGCTGTAAGTGCGTCAAGAATCCTTCCGTCTTCCACCCAATAAAAGGAATATTACTAGGCTAAGGACAAGGTATGCTTTTATACACTCCATACTAACACACTTGCGTACACCCTCTCTCAAACCGATTTCTAACTTGATCGTCGAAGGTTCTTTGGTTAGAAACCATTCCGGTCTCAAAACTTGTGTGCAGGAACCACTGTAAAAATACGAAGGCCATTCGACATCATCACAACTCATTCAAAATTAGTTCTTCGAGTAAAATGGCGTAAACCTGATGAAAATGCGAAAAAATAGTGGCTTCCAAGAGAGTTTTTAAATTTTGTAATAACTCATAATTTACAACTTTTATCTTGTTGAATGCTACTATGCTAGTAATATTGCTTTTTGAGGCGATTTATTATTAGCAAGAATACATAAAAGACTTCATCTTTTAGGTTGGCATAGGCGCTCAAAAAAGTCAGGGCTGACATCATAAATGTTGGGAAATCGACCGAGAATGAGCTAAATTTATGGTGCCGAGACTGATGCTCGTTACAGAGCTTGGAGACTAAGCATCGTGTGCGTACAGTTTGTACATTGCTAGAGAACGAAGCTTGTGTTCCTCCTAGCACAGGGTGTTGAGGTGTCTGCTCGTAACAGACATGAAGACTAACCATCGTTTGCCGACAACCTTTACTTCATGACAGAAAGAATGTTGTGTTCTTGAACACATGGTACAAGAAGAAAAATTCTTAAAAAAATTGTGAACACTTGGCGATAATGAAAAATAATACAGAGGACTTCTATTTAAACATAAATACATAGTAATAGATTACAAGAAATCTGTGGGCAACATTCTCCAAATATGCTCTGAATCTTGACTGATTTCAAGCACCACCAAAGGTGATTTGATTTGATTTGATTTGAATCCGAGACATGCTCATTTTCCATTGTTGTTGGAGTTTCCTTATCTTGTTAAGCTACCGTCTTGGGTTGGATCTGTTGCCATTGAAACTCCATCATCCTCCAACGTCTCTCCACTAATATAGGCATGATTTGTGGTATCAACTTATCACTCCACTAATTCCCACAAATCATGCTTCGAGCTGTTGGGTTGTGCTAATACTCCCCCTCAAACTGTGTTGGGGTTGGATGCAGAGTTTGGTCCGAAAGTAACTGAGAGCAGCCTTGGACATTGGTTTAATGAAGAGGTCAGCTACTTGATTATTAGTGGAGATGTGTTGAGTGATGAGAAGTCCAAGTGCAACTCATTCGCGCACAAAATGATAATCCAACTCAATATGCTTACTACGAGCAGGAAACACCAGATTAACTTTCATATCAAGAGCACTAAGGTTGTTGCAGTAGAGACTTGGAGCAGAGGCAAGTGGAATGTGAAGATCTTTGAGAATAAATGCCATCCACGTGAGTTCGGCTGCAGTGTTGGCCATGGTGCGATACTCTGCTTCTTTGCTGGATCGAGAGATGGTATGTTGTTTCTTCACACACCAGGAGATGAGATTGCCTCCTAGAAACGTGCAATATCCAGTGGTGGAGCACCTTGTGGTGGGACAGCCCGCCCAATCTACATCTGAGAAAGCACATACATCAAGTGTAGTATTGGAAGTAAAGTGTAAGCCGATGTCAATAGTGCCTTCAACGTATCTTAAGATACAGTGAACCATTTTTAAATGCATGACAGTAGGAGCATGCATGAATTGAGATACATAGTTAACTGAAAGATCTGGACGTGTGAGTGTTAGATGCTGTAAAGCACCAACAAGTCCTCGAAAGTAACTTGGATCTTCCAATAAGATGTCATTGGAGGAGATCTTGGTCTTGGCTTCAAGTGGCGCGCTCATGGGCTTACAGTCAACCATGCTGGCTCGTTCAAGGATGGTAAGGGCATAGTGTTACTAGGACAGGTGGAGGCCATCAGGTGTGGGAGAGATCTCAATCCCAAGAAAGTGATGAACTGGCCAGTGATGAACTAGTCCCAAGTCCTTCATCGCAAATTCTGAACTCAGAAGCTGAATGAAGGTTGTAACTAGAGCAGTCGAGGATCCTGTGAGTAGTATATCATCTACATAAAGAAGAAGAATTAATGTACCAAAATCAGAATGGAAAATAAATAAGGATAGGTCTACTAGGCTGCAAAAAAAATCATATTTAAGAAGAAAAGCACTAAATCGATCAAACCAAGCATGAGGTGCTTGTTTGAGACCATAGAGAGCCTTTTGAAGCTTGCACACACGTGTTGGATATTGAGGGTCAGCCATTCCGGGAGGTTGTTCCATGTATATATATCTTCCGAAAGTAAACCATGCAGGAAAGTATTTTTTACGTCAAGTTGACGTGGCGGCCATTTTTGAACAAGTGCTATAGTGATGACCATGCAGATAGTTCCAGGTTTGATGACTAGGGAAAAGGTCTCGGTGTAGTCCAACCCATCAGCTTGATTATACCCCTTTGGTGCAACTCGAGCTTTGAGACGATCTAGTGAGCTGTCGGGTTTGAGTTTTGGCTTGAGCACCCATTTAGAGCCAATAACATGCATGTCAGAAGTGCGAGGAACAAGTTGCCAAGTCTGATTTTTATGAGGAGCCTCAAGTTCCTCATCCATTGCAGCCTTCCAGCCAGGGTGAGCTAAGGTAGATTGGATATTATGAGGTTCACGAGGGATATTGATGGAGTGATGTGGATGAAATCAAGGCATATTTTGGATTGGGTTTAACCACTCTGCTTTGTGAGCACCATGGAATGTGAGAGGGGTGCTTATGGAGGTTGAATTTGTTGAAGTGGAGACTATGAGACTGTTTGAGAGGGCTCACACTCACGCTGAAGAATTTGTAGCTTGCTCGTGTACCTCTGACTCGAGATGAGATAATGCGTGTTTAAGTTGTGGCAGCTGCATCTCATACTCGAGCTGGAGTACCTCGTGCTCAATTGGTGCTAGCTGCATCTCGGACTCAGGTTCAGACCTTAGCTGCTGGGCTCCATGTCGACTGGGATCTGCAGTTGGGGAGAGAGAACGGGCAGAAGTTTGTGAATATTGGCACTACCGGTAAAGGACTTAAACATGGTGGTGTAAGTGTTGGCAATTAATGAGTCTCTGTGACAGGAAATTAAGAGCAGACAAAGGCAACCGATTAATAACGTAGACAGTGGTAGTGAAACCTTCTACCCATAAAAATAGACGGCACCACTGTGAAATAACATAGTCATACCTAGCTCCCGTATTACCCTATGTCGCCTTTCAACCATACCTGTTTGCTCTGGAGTATATGGGCACGATACCTGATGAATGGTACCATTGGAAAGAAAATGGGATGATACTGATAGCTTGGAGTTTATGAATACTCCTCTTCCATCAGAGTGAAAAATCTTGATTTGTTTGTTGAATTGTCTGGTAACGTACTATTTAAAGGCTAAATAAGTGTTTTGCAAAATCAGATTTGTGGTGTAAGGGAATGATCCAAGTATACTTAGGGAAGTCATCTACCAAATATGCATAATATCTGAATTTTTCAATTGATAAAATAGGAGCAGGGCCCCAGAAGTCACAATGAAATTTTTAAAAAATACCAGAACCCGAATGTTCAGAACTGAAAAACGGTAATCTACTAAGCTTTCCGAATTGACAACTATCACAGATGTGATCAGGTTTCACAGAAACTATAACATCAATCAAGCCTTTATTTTTGAATAACTGTAAAGCAGAAAACTGAGAATGTCCTAAGCGTTGATGCTAAGCGTCTGTTGAGCCGGATTTAAATCGATGAGAAAAATAGAGTTTCGACGAAGGGGGAGGAACATAAAGGTCCCCCTTGTGCCTCCCTTTGGTGATCACTGTTGTCCTGTTTAACGTACTACTTAAAGGTCACCATTGTGCCTCTCTGTGATCACCCTGTCCTGTTTTACTTGGCATAATCTATTTTTAGTCAACATATATATGTCAAGTACTTTGGCATACCTTTCCTTATATATATATAAAAAAAAATGGTAGTTTGGCATAACTTCCGAAAACTCGAAAAAATTGAAGAAAAGAGAAGCACTGCATTTATGGGCAACAAACATGGCCTTGTGTACAGCCCATAAAGCTATACGAAAGGCTAAAGCCCTGAAACATCTTTTTCTAAGAAAACTAAAATGGGCCAGCCCAATTATCAGCCTAAGAACACAAAAACCCAAATGGCCAGAATCATGTTTCAAAGCAGGACCCCAGACGTCCCCAACTCGGAAGTAAATTTGTCACTCTAAGACCAACAATAAAATAATAATATCCAAGCTGCACAATAGAAATCGAGATACCCTCGTAAGCGTGATTCAACAAGAGTGCTACATACACATCATTTTAATACATCACTTTTACACATCACTTAAAACTACGTCGTTTTATGTTAAGGAAGATCCAAATATGTTTTTAGCGATATGGGTCAAAAAAAATATGGTTTTTTTTCAACACAAAACTACATAGTTTTAAGTGATGTGTGAAAGCGGTGTGCAAAAGTGGTGTGTCTTTAGCATTTTTAGTGATTCAAAGTCTCGTGGTTAAGATCCGTGAACGAAACTCGAGTAAGAGAAGGAAAGTGAAAGTACCATCTTTCTTATCCTTTTAGGTCAAAACCTCTCTCTTCCGTTTTTCTTAGTTCTTTATCATAAATTTTTCTCGCGTGATTGTAGACCAGCCTCGTAGGGCAACCGAGAAGCTTTCTGTTGTGATGTCCAGTGCCCACCCAAATATCGACTCTACTCACTCATCCACTATTGAATGGGATTTTAGTATTGGAATTAATTTAGCAACTAAAAAATCAAAAAAGGTAGTTCACTGTTATTGTGACGTTGAAATTCAGAGACGCACAAGGGTTAGTCCAGCTCCTCAGCTTGCTAATCACCTGGCACACTGTCCGAACAATATATTTCTCGACCCAGATGGATTAGTTCTCCTTTCTTTCCTTAAGAAATTGACCGAATTGCATATTTCATCTGGACATTGCGCTTGCCTTCAGATTGTGATCTATTATGATTGTCAGCGGATTGCTACATATAAAGAAGAATATGTACACATAGGTGCTTGTGAATAATGACACCATTGTGATTGCACTTACAACTTTGGCAATTATGGATGATGGGTTTAACCTATGGTTGAATTCACACCCTTTGAATTCATAACAATTAAATAAATAACATACCAAAGCTTTGAAATATTATTTTCGAGCCACTGAAATCAATATCTTTAATTGGATCGTTACCATGTGGTCGAACATTGCTCAAGTAAAAATTTGGCCACATGAAGGAGGTGCCGATATAAAAAAAAAAGTACATGAAGGACGTAAAATTTAATTAATCAAATTAGGATTTTCCTAAATAAATTGGCAAGTTGCTATTTTGGCAGTACGATGTTTTTACACGTGAGCATGTAATCAAGAGGGTTCATAATTGGCCAACCTGAGAAAGGCAGTTAGTGAGATTTGAACTCTAGTAATTAAAGGATAACGATCCAACATTGAATACTTCGAGAGAAGACTTAAATGGACACGAAATGAGAAGTCTCAAGCCAATCGACTATAACAAGAAGTTGGTAATTGAATTAAACTCTAACAGTATAGATAATATCTGATTTTGGAGCCTTCGAATAAGGCCTTATCTAGTTAGGAGCCAATGCTTAAGAAGTATAGTATGTAAAGAAAATTATAAGCGACAAATTCAAACATAACATAGAAATTCTAGAAAATATATATATATCTATTTCATTAACCATTGAAATCGAAAGTACGTAGCATAAACTTAATAAACAAGAATTGAAAAGTTAATAAGGAAATAAACCGAACTGAGTCTTATGTTTACACAATTCCTTTAAGACAAAATCGCCGCCTCACTTTGGGTGTTGAAGATTTGATTCGGCGTCTATCTATCAGGGTAAAACAACTCTCATGAACGAATTAGTAACATCTAACTAAGTACTCATGTCGAACCTTCTTGTGTCTGTCTCTCTCTTACTTGAAGAAACAGAACATGGGAGTCCTTTTGTAGACAAAATTTTGTGTATCTAAAACTAAGAATAAGATTGGTAGCCGCTAAAAAACAATAGAAAAAGATTGGTATAAATAGAACCATGTGGAACCTTTGAAATGCATAATCACCGAGACCTTTGAGTTTTCAACCATGAATGGCATGAATGAGGATAATGGAGACTCTTGGGTTGCGTAACGGACTAGACCCTTCGATTTTCGAGAGACCCTCCAGTGTCCAAACCATTCACACCATATTTATTTCCAACATAGTCTATCGCAAACGAGGAGTTAGAGGTCAGAAAGGATTCAAATTCAGTGAGGGAGGACTTACATATAAAGAAGTACACCCATAAGGTACACCTATGTAGTACGTAAGCTGTAAATTTGTTATAAGACGCACTGATATTTGAGAGTTTGCAAAGCTAAGTATTGATCACTTAATAAATAGACGCCTTTTCGTTGACCAAAGAACAGGAGTTCTTTGCCAATTTCTTGTCTTGTAGATTAGGTTTTTGGTTAACCTTGATGAGCGAAGTCTTCAAGTAACCAGAAATTTACCCATGTACAGTGCCCAAGGAATTGCATCGTACTGGCATGAACACATGTGTTGAGTTCGTATTTTGTAATGACTGTTTGCATCCTTCTAGAGTCTCAGGTTTGAAACATTTCAGGTATTATTAACTCTTATAGGGTCAATCCATACAAAATTTTTGCACAGACTTTAATTCCCTCCTCCCCTTGCTAAACAGTAGAATTAGCTAATCCTTTAAAAATTAATCGAGATACATATCAACTGACCTGACACTCTACTTTAAAAAAAAAAAAGAATGCCTCACCTATGCCAGCTTGTTCATCAACATTGTTGGTACTTCTTAGGCAAAGTTGTGTTGGGTACTGGGGGAGTGGTTCCCCAATGGTTAAGCTGGTGTATTAATTGACATTTATACAGCTAGATTAGGACAGGTGTTGAAAATATATGCAGATAAAACCCCTCTAATCAACCTAATTAGTTCAAGATTTTTATTCTTTGTTTCCTTAATTATTCATTTTTATGAGGGTTGCAAGTACATTTGATTGTTGCCATGTACTGTAGGGGTAGGTACATACATACATACATACATATATATATATATATATATATATATATATCACACACATATGTGTGTGTGAGAGAGAGAGAGAGGGGTAATTGTACAAGAATGGTAAGGACAGATACATACAAGTACTGGTGATGATACCATGATCATGATCATCTAGGTATGGGGTTTCTTTCAAAACCAACCAACAAATGGAACCTATCATTGGAAAATGGAATATGGTGGGGTGATATGATTCCTCATGCAATATTTTATGTTACTCAAATTGAATCTATCATTAAGATTCTCTCTAAATTATTTGAATTATTAATTTGCAGGATTGATGTTGCGAAGTTCCTTAGATTACCTAATTCGTACTTGATTGAATTAAAAGTTTTTTTAAATCTCTCTAAACAAAAGTAAGAACTAATTAGTGTATCAATTGAAAAGTACCTCGATATTTATATTAATCTACGAGGAGAGAAGAGATAATCTGAAAGTACTGTTCGAGAGAGAAAGAGCACGTCTCGTACTTTTTAGCTCCAGTTAACCTGTAGAGTCAAATCTAACTTGGATTCCAAGCTAACATGTGTAGAGCACGCTCTCTATGATGTCAGAAATAACCGTCGTTATCCTTAATGTCATGCATGACGTATTGGATGCCAAGTTATTAGATGCCATGTATTATTGCCAAGCCACTTGAAAGACATGTGGAAATAGGCGTAGCCATGTCCCCCAGTTCATCTGAGTCTAGTGCTGTTTCGGCCCGGTTCACATTGAACCTTGCCCAATCTGTGTTTCCGATCCAGTACCGACTTGGCACACTACATATGGGTAGGGCTGCAAACGAACCGAGCTGTTCGCGAGCTCGGCTCGGCTCGGCTCGATAAGGGCTCGGTTCGGCTCGACTCGTTCAGTTAACAAGCCGAGCTCGAGCTCGAATTTTAGGCTCGTTTCGTAAACGAGCCGAGCTTGAGTCTCGAAAGCTCGGCTCGGCTCGTAAAAACTCGGCTCGTTTTAGAGGTTCGGCTCGTTTAAAGAGGCTCGTTTAAGTAAATGAGCTTAGTTCAACTCGACTCGGCTCGGCTCGTTTTACAAACGAGCCGAGCTCGAGCTCGAATTTTTGGCTCGTTTAGTTAACGAGCCGAGCTCGAGCACTCCAAAGCTCGGCTCGGCTCGGCTCGTTTGCAGCCCTACATATTGGTAAGTTATTTAAAAAATGAGATAATATATTCTGGGATGTAAGAGAGATTAGTAGTAATGGGAGAAGATGGGAAGGGTTTGAGGTTGTTGAATAGTTCTTCAGTTATGTATCCACCTCCCATGTGCTGGTTTGGATTGTTTATTCCTTGTAGTCAGAAGAATACAGTGCATGGTGGTTGTGACAAAAGCTTTCCTTGTAATCCGGCCATGTAACATGCTCTCATTCTCTCTCTTTCTCTCTCTCTCTATCAAATAAAACTGTCAAGCCCATATCTCCTCTTGATAGGGACTCGATATCACTACTTTTTTGAGTAATGGAGTTTGAAAGGACATTATAATTTAGCCTCGAATCTTTGTTTGGTTTACCTTTCTTAAGCTGACCCACCTCTCTCTCTCTCTCTCTCTCTCTCTGTGTGTACATATATATATATACATATAAATATATGAATGTTAGATATCTTTATTGATGTGACGAGTTTTTAAAACCATAATTGTAGATGTATAAGAAAATGCCAAAGGAGTTTGGTAATCGCAGAAAAATTTTAACGACCGTCCGTCCTAAAGTCAGTAAAAAGTACATTAATATATATATATATGTGTGTGTGTGTGTAATCCTTTAAATATTTAAATAAGTCTGTTAAAAAATACATTAACATATGCTAAAAGTGTTTTAAAATTTGTAAAGGCCAGGCAAATTCGTCATTAAAAAGTCTTCTGGCTATAACCACAACTTAAGCTTGCACGAGATTTAACAAACGAAGTTACTGGTGGACATAGCGGCGTCATTGTCTTGCACTATTTTCAAACATAGCAACAAACAGGCAAACCGTACCTAGACTCACATGCATTTGTATATCTAAAACGTATATGTATTGCTGAGGTTTCTAATATTATACAAGTATTATCCACTGCCATTAACTGGTGGTTAGTAAAATTAGTTCTTAAAGACTCTTTGTAAGATTTCTATGATGAAAAGTAATTACTCCTGGTTGGCTACTATTTTTGTTATGATGTTCTTAGGAATGACAATTTCTCCCGATTCAATCACCTCCGCCCCGTTCTCTGCCCGAGCGGATTGGAATTCTGGTAAAATTCGGAGATTAGTTTTAAAAAAATTCGGAGAACGGATAGGATTCAGGTATAAGTATCCCCGCCACACCCCGTACTTTCTTAGCCTATTACCCATTTACCTTTTACTCTTGTTTTTTAATATTTGAGTTATAAAAAAATAAAAAATTTAGTTGTTAGAAAAATATATGGTTTTGATTACTTATTATTGGCGTTGAACCTTAAGTATGCATGATTTTATTTATTCCGTTTTGTTTTCTTCTTGATGGAAATGAGAACCATTAAAAATTTTATAAGGTAATTCATTATGTAATTTTTATAAAAAAAATTAGTTTTTTAAAAAAATTTCGGATATCCATTCTCACTTTGGAGATCTCCATTTTTCATTCGGAGCAGACGAAGGGTTAAAAAACCCTGACTTGGGTATCGGGGTGGGGATGGAGATCGTATATAGGTTCAGGAATCAAGAATGGAGACAGTGATATCCACCCCCGATTAGTCCCGTGTCATCCCTCACATTCCCTTAACCGGCACGGTATTCATCTATGTACAAAAGTAAAAAAATAATTTATCTAATTATAATTAAATTTAAATGAAAAATTATATTAATAATAAAAGTTTGAATGCAAGATGAAGCTTGAAGATTTTTTCCATGGAAGTGGAAATCAAAGATAGAAAGAATAAAAATATTAGTGTTAAAATGCAACAAAAGAACATAAAGGAAGAGAAAAAGTATGTCAACACTGATTAATTGTATGTACAGATTCAGACACAGATGTATTTTGAATTATCCGATGCACGCAAAATACCTAAGTAATTTAATGAATCGAATGATTCCAAACACATATCTGAAGATTTAGTATATCTTGTAGATAAGTTTAACAATAGTATCACTATGCCAGAAATCATTGGTTGGACAAATAATGTAAGAATTAACGGCTACATATTTAAATGGTTGGAACATTAATATCAGCCACGTCTAATGATTGAGTTATGCATATCACACATGATCTGTTATCTAAATTTTGCACATCAGATAGCCAACGCTGTCACATAAAGCCTATCTCTACTACATATATCTATATCTTACCTAAAATTCTTGAGGTGAGGGGGTGATCGAGGTTAAGACGCGTGTCGATATATACCCCAAAAGACTATTCGCTTGAAACCCCGTAAAAGATTTGGCATCAATCGGTAAAAAAAACTTCATTCTTAGCATTTCATAAAGAAAGTTTTAAAACGCTTCCAATAAATAGGAAATAGGGTAAATAGCAAATATAAAACGTAAACTAAACTCTCCGTAATATAATCAAGCAATATTATCAGAGGCTAGACCATACTGTTGGGTCATTTTAGGTCATTTTAATTAATGATAGGAATTAATCATTTTTAGATTCGTCGAGACCATCAATCTTGCTATCGTTCATGTTGATCAGATATGATTAATTATGAATCTATTACTTTACTTGTTTCTCAAGCCGTGAAAATATCATGATAGCACTATCCAGTCCCTGTTTTTTTATTGACAAAAAGAATAGATACATTAAACTTTGAAAATGCTTACAAAAACTACAAATAAAACATGTCATTGTTAATTTCAAATGGTTTAATAGCAAGTTCCGGAGGAATTAGAGTTTAAATCGAGTTGTAATATTTTAGATCTTTGTTTTTATTATGATTGATTGAGTTTAGATTTATTTTGAAAGTTAAATTCAGATTTGATTATGCTTTAGGCATTTGTAGTGGACCAATTTTGAAAGGTTCTTGTTTGGCCTTGAAGCAATAATTCGCGTGCTGAAAATTTCTCAAGTCCGCTCGAGTGAGATTCTCAATTTCAGAAAATAGTAGTCTTACTTTTGCCGCTCGAGCGAGCTATCGAAATTTAGAAATTTTCTATTAGTTAAAACTATGCGTGTAGAGTTACATCAACTCCCCCGGAGCCAGATATTTATAGAGAGAAAAATAAAAAGGACATCAATATATTCAGTGAGGTAATTTTTTTAGGGTTCTTATGATCCAATGAATCAATCTCTTGATCATTAAGCATCCCTCAAAATTAAAAATATCTTTCAACAAATGTTAGAGTTCGAGGAGTCAAACTTTGAAGAGGTGTTTGTCAGCGCAGTTCACGAGGAGTCCGCCAAGAGGTGTGGGTTTGATTGAAGAAACTCTATTATTCTGTATTTGAGGTATATTGCTTTTTTCGCTCCCGTGAATTTTTTCTCGCCTTGGAGTTTTTCACATATATCTGTGTGTTATGCTTTCTTAATTAATCTCATTCTTATTTATTTATCGCATATAATCGTATAAATTAAATAACAATTTAATTCATTCATTGATGAGGATAAAATTGAATAGCGATAAGTCAATCAATGTTTTATCGCACTCAGTGTTTTCAATGATGATCAAACATTATGGATTCAAGCTTGAAATCCAAAACCATCAATGCCGAGCAATAGGAAATCACCCACCACCCATAAATCCAGTCGGATTTGGGAGCTATATATATTCTTATGGTGCACGTGTAGTATCGATAAAACAACGAAGTTTTGCTCGCTTTGTATTTGAAATTATATCGTTTTAATTTATTATGTAAATTGTTATAAAAATACATAAAATCAAAACGATGTTATTTAATTTGTTCGCACAACACGCGAAACGTTATTTTTTTCGCACTACACGCGAACTAAAAAGAACTACATTACATCCTCCCTGAACCCAAATCCAACATCATTAGGCCTAAAGAAATTATTCATTTTAGAAATTGTCTGGACTAAAAAAGTTCTACTGATCATTTGAGATAAAATTATTCAATATTAAAGAAGAGTTTCTGACTTGTTCAAAAAATAAAATTACCCTCCTAAGTCAAATAAACGGGGTTCGAACGGAGTTAGTTTCAAGGACATTTTCTTCGTTATACCCTTCGAGTCAAACAAAACCTGCGTGCAGTAAACACATACTAAAAATAATTTAGTCCAAAACAAATTTGACAAGATTATGTTGTAAGTATATATGTCTATGTATGTATATATAGGCTGGCAAATGGTTTTGCCTTGGCTTGATACAAAAAGATACAAACCGTACATGTGCATATCACAAAAGATTATGAGGTCAGGGCTTACATCTTTTTATCCCTTCGTGCGTTTGTCTATTACATAACACATGCATGCACACACATATATAATGATTGTACAGCTGGTACAATTACCCTTTCGGCTAAAGCGTGCCAGGAGCAAATAATTCATATTTATCCTTTTTCCTAAACTTTTTAGTATTAAATTATTTTTTTTGTCAATTTTTCTTGATTGTTCTTGTATTCGCATAAATTTTTTAAATTAATTATTCGTCTTGGCGACATGATTATAAAAAGGAAAAAAACTATAATTAAAAGTCTCAAAAGATTCACTAAAGACGTTTTTTTTTATAAAAATAACAAATTTTGCTGTATTTTTTTTTTTTTTGTCGTTAGCGCTGTCTTATATAGACTCTGTTTAATTTTTGTCCATATTTTTATAATTATCTGATTTCTCTCATTGAGACGAATGAGAGAATGCAAAAAAAAACAATGATGCAAAACTACACAAAAATCATAAAAAATATCAAATAATACTGATAGTCTTTAATAAAAAATAATTTAGTCATAAATTAATTAAAAAAATGGATTAGGAACTATAGGTTTCCTCCTTTGTATTTGCAAAGCATGGTGGTAGTGACTTCGATCGATTTGTGATATGGAGGAGGGTGGAGATTATAGCTTCGGACACTCTATTTGTCTAAAAATAGTTATCGCAATTGTCGATTTGTCATATGAAGGAGAGTGGAACAATTATTTATCGCAATCGATTTGTAATAACAATTATTTTGTTTGTTAAATACTTCGATATTTGTATCGCTTAAAAAAATATTTAAATAGTTTGATTTATAATATTTTTCATAATTATGAATCTTGTTCGATAGAGTAACTTATGTTGTTTGACATCATATTAATTGCATATAATTATAAATTAAAAATTAATTTTTTTGGAGATGTTTGAAATAGCGAAAGTGGACAAATTAAGTCGGGACAAAAGACTTTATGACAAATATGCGAAGTAACCTATCTATTTTTCAAAACACAATAACAATAACTATAACAATAATAATAAAATGTACCACTGGCAATAATTAGTCAATCAGAACATTAATTTTTTTTTTTTGACAGATTAGAGTGTTCTGACCAAGTTATGCCATCTCGACTAATTTCTAGAGAAACATTCGCACTGCCTATTTGTGGCGATCCCAATTAAAATCAGTCTGAACATTAATGCCAGCAAGGTCAGGTTTTTATATTTTTAAAGTCTTTTTTTTATAATGAAGGTATCCTGATGGCTTGAGACCAAATTAGGATAAAGTATAGGAGAGTTGCCACCTAATGCCGACTAGTCCTTGGGACTATGAAGGTAAGGACCAGGCAAATCTCCAATGGTTCGAAGTATTAGGTTGTCGAGTTTCAATCATAGGACGTCCAGGTTTACGACTTGTCTGCTCTACCACTCGGACAATCCCTTAGGGTTAAGTCTTGTTTGTTTAAAAAAGAATAATTTTAGCTTTAAGAGTGCTTATAGCTAGCATAGGACACACGTCTGATTAGCACCACGCTCCTTTTTCTTTTTGCCTAATTAATTAATTAATTAATCAAAACAAACAAAGCAACTAATTGTCTCTTTCAGTGCTTCCAAATTAATTAATTAAAATTAAAATTTTCTTTTGATTTGGGTGAGCAAGATGTACGGAGAGAATGCCTCCATAATTTCAGTCGTCCACTCTCTTTTTTAACTGGCCAGCTGGAGGAAGCATTTCCTAATTTGTTAAAAAAATTTGTCGTCCACTATCGTATAATTTTTTTTAATAGTTCGTAAAGTAAATACCATTTATAATATTATTTTAATAAATGGTAATATAATTACTTAGAGAAAACCAAGAAACTAAATTTAATTGAATAACCTTTTAATTATGTCTGGACACTTTGAGTTATCATAACAAATTTAGACCTGATATCTCACGAGGAAGAAGATTTCTAAATCTCATACCTACTTAATAAATTAGCGTTTATGTCCCGAGAAGATCAACCACTTCATAAAATTCGAACTTGTTACGGTTTACCTTTTTACAAATTCAAGGATGCTTAGTGCAATAAGATTGTAATGCTCCAAAAAATATAATTTTTTTTGCATATATTTAAAGTTATTTTTAGCGTTCAATTATATAAATTTATATTAATTTCAAAAGTCACTAAAATAATTTTCTTGTATAATTACCACTTAACTTTTTGTAAGACCCCTGTCATAACTCTATTTTTCTTTTGTCCTTTTGGGGACATCCAATAAAATTGGGACGATACATGGAATAACTCTATTTAGTAAAAACAAAATAGGGAATTAGCCAAGGAATTTAGGGAGTTCACTTTTTTAAGTTTTTAAGTTTGAAATCTCTTGGTTCTATTAATTCTTATATGGGCGGCGGTTCATATAGAGTTCATATAGGGGCAGTTCTAATTTTAATTGGGCTCCCGTTAATAAATGGTGTAATTTGTTCATAAAAATTAATCGAGGTGCGTATAATCTGACCGAAAACTTTGAATGATTAAAAAATAATTAAATAGTAAGTATATATATAGTGAGAAACATTAGGGATTCATAGTCCATGCAAAGGTGGCAAGCCTCTCACCTCTGCTTTGCATATGCCAACCTTGAATGCAATATTAAATTAAACGGCTATCAAAAATATTAATTTAATCACTTAGAAAAAGACAAAAAAAAAAAGGAGCTAACTTTATCTAAACAAATTCTGTGTACTTAGTCCGTCTTAAGGCTAGCAAAGCTAGTGCCAGCTATCTCTCTCTCTTTTTTAAATGGAATATTTTCAGTAATAAATAAAAATAAATAATTCATAAATGAATATAAACATGAGCTAAAAGAACCAGCAGTCACCGTATAAATAATATAGTACTTAATTGATGGTGTCAAAAACTGAATTGCATGCGTCTTCCAAGCTAATCGCGAGGTTCCTACACATAAGTCTAAAAATCGGGAAGTATATTTTGAATTTGGTCAAGAAATTTTTCGACTATCAAGCTAGATCACGAGTATATAAGAGTATGTATGTATGAGTACGTCTTAGCTAATACTTTGCCCCTTTTATATAGTGAATGGTGGAGGATATTATGAGCCTAATGACCGCCTATCCCATACCTCAATTCGTTTGGAGAGGAACGAGTTATTTACTGAGAGCTCCGTCTTTTGAATTTGGAATGCCCTCAGGCTTCATTTTTCGGATCTTGGTAAGTGGATCCCGCAAATAATTCTTTTTTGCCGAGCAATATGTGACCTGCATGAGTGAATCTCAGCTGTTAATTATTTGGATATATATATTGCGAAGTGCCCGAATTCGACTGACCGTGTATTTTGAGCGGCCAAGTGCTGAGCTAATCGGAGCTCGATCACCATTGATAACTTTGTTACAAGGGATATTTCTGATCTTAATCTAACTTAATTAGCATAAAGAATAGGGGTTAATCAAAAAGGCTGAGAGAGATTCCAAAGTACGTACGTAAATGATATATGGACTAGACTGAATAATACACGAGTCATCTTAGCACCCCTAAACCTAAAGTATTGTCACTTTGTGTGTGTGGATCAGTGGATGTGAAGATGTGCAAGTATTTGTACACTTTGATCGATAATATTTTTATTGATGGGATTGATTTTTCAGAGATTAGTCGAAATACACGTAAACTAATTCAAATATTATGAGTTATCAAAAACCATTCTCATTCAGTTAGTGAGAAATGAAAAGAAAGTACAAGAATATCTAACTTTCTGGCTGTTTTTGTGTTCAGTTAGAAGAAAACTTATGAGGGTCAAGTCTCTAACACATTCACTAAGATTTTCTTTTTTTAGAACTTGTCTCACGTAAAACACGAAAATCTATAGTAATCTTAATATTTCGCTAATTTTTTACAATATTAAATTACTGTTTTTTAACTTTTGATAATTTTTTTATCACGAGAATACACGGCCAAAAACATAATGTTTCTCCTTTGTTATTATTTAAAAATACAAAAATAATTTTTACGTATTAATTTCTTAATAAATTAATAAAGCCTACAAGAGATAGAGAAGAAGAAGAAGAATACGCCATACCGTTTGCGAGTTTAACATTGTAATCTTGTCTCTCTGTCATTTTCTCTAAGTTCTTTGTTGTTTTATATTGTGCAGTTTAATAATGCGGACACTTTGCTATCTTTCTTTATAAGCGAATATCCGTACTATAGATGGGAGCATGAAAATTCGTTATCAATTAAGTTACGACATAACATTAAATATAAAAATTATGAAGAAAGAAAATTTAATATGAGAATAAATTTCAATATTTTTTTGAACAAGAGAAAACGAACAGAGGAGATATTTTAGTATTTTGATGAGAATTCTTTTATTTTTAATTGTGATATTATGTATTCAAAATGATTTTAGAACTTAATTACCATGTATATATTATGAGAAATTCTTGAAACACAACTTCACGTGCATAGAACGATTTCAAATACACGAGTTCCAAATTTGTATATGACCAAGGGCGGAGGGTTTAGGGGACCCCCTTTCACCGGCCCCTACCTATCTACCTTCCCAGACCCATTTTGGGATGAGAGATTTCTGTCATCTTTCTTTTCCCTTGTGTTTTCTTTTTACTTCACTCTTTCTACTTCTCCTTCTTTCTTGTACTGACCAGAGTTTATTGTTCTTAATCTCTCCAGTATATTTTTTCAAATATTTTCTCCGCAGAATCCATCTCCTACACTATTTATTTTAATTACAGGAAAACATGGTTTTACTATACTAATTGTGAAAAAAAACAATTCTCGATGATTTTAGTTAAGTTTGACCCCACTAACCAAAATTTCAAACTCCGCCCCTACATGAGAGGTATGTATATAAATTTAATATGAATCGAACAATTCTACACACATTTGTTTTGAATCTGGATACGACAAGTGTGTATGTAAACTTCTTGCTCATATATATATATATATATATATATATATATATATATATATATATTTTTTTTTTTTTTTTTTTTTTTAAACTTGGAACCATTGAAGTGGTCATTGTTTTTTGCGTTATGGGTGATTTTCCCTAATAAAAAATTGCGCCGTACAAGAAGGAGACGACGGGCCTGGCCGTGGGGCCCGTATTGTACAACTAAGCGGATTCCGAATCTGGACGGTCTTTCGAAAAAGTACGCACCAAATCTCTCCAACTGTTTCTCTGTTGGCATTAGAATATTGTTAAAAATATTTTAAAAAGTTTTCTTATAGTCAATCAAAAAATAAAAAATGTTTTTTCGAGTAGTCACAATTTGGGAGGTCTGTTAATGTCCCCACTGCCAGCAGTCACCAGAGCAAGTTCAATCTAGGGGTGAAAATAAGTTTAAAAAAATCTAATCGATCGAAAAAATTGAGGTTTGATCAATTCAACGTAATGTTTGATCAGTTTTTATATGACATTGTTAATTTTTTTTTAATTTTTCGGTTCAATTTTGTATTTCCAATTTTTTGTCAACCAACCGAGCTGAACTGGGCGTATTATAAATACGTGTAAGAAATTAATTTTATCATTATATATATATATAGGACTGTTTTGACTTTTTTATTTATGTATGCAATCTTTTTTTTTTTTGTAATGCTTTAATTATTGTGAGTATTCTTAATCAGTCATCTAGTTCTTTAATATCTATTGGTCTGAAATTATATTTTAGGTTTTTACTTTATATGCGGTTCAATTAGGCATATTTTTTGTCAACCTGAATCGAAATTGACCACTCACGAACTGTTATTCGTTCTTTAATAACTTCAGTCGGGATCGATTTGTAAAATATTCACTCCGAACAGACTGGTTTTGGGGTTACATGCCTCAAAATTGACCAAAGGCGAACCAATTTTATCCCTAGTTCAATCCCTCTTTTTCGAGAGAATATTTTGTGAAAAACTAAACCATGCCAGCATCTTATGTGATGTTATCATTTCATAATACATATTTTTCTCTTTTAGGTTAATTTTACCCTTAGATTAATTTGGGAGGTCTGTTAAGGAATGGGGGGCCTGTAGTGAGCCCCTCACTACATACGTGTAGTGAGCCGATCCGGCCGTTCATTTTGACAACGGACGGTTTAGATTCAAATTAATATTTATTTATAAAAATAATTAATAAATACTGATTTGAATCTGAACCGTCTGTTGTCGAAATGGACGGCCGGATCTGCTCACTACACGTATGTAGTGAGGGGCTCACTACAGGCCCCCATGTCCGGTCTTGTTAATATCCTCACTGCAAGTAGTCTTTCTATATTTCGCAATTTGTATAGGTTTTCCTCAACAAAAAAAAAATGCATTTTTTCCATTTTTCTTGGCAAGGAAAATATCAAGAAAGTACAAAAATATGAATCGAACAAAAAAAATATTCAAATAGAATGAATCTGAAAATACCAAAATAATAACAAAATAATCTTTTTCAAATTCTTTTCATCTTTAATAAACTTTTAGGACTTTTTGATCATATTTTTTTTTATTTTTTAGCTTTCTTTCGTCAAGATAAATAATTAATCAAATAATTAACCTAAACCTGACAAAATCAAGAACAAATTAATGACCAAAAATACTAACATTAATACTGAATAATTTTACACAAATGCATCAAAATCTTTCAATACACGTGAATCCCATATAATACACGTAGAGCCAATACACATCGAACGATATCTGTATCTAGATCTAGGACCGAAAATCCTAAATAATGGTTTTAGGGTTTTATATTGAATTTATAGATCGTGTGTCGTTTTAGTTTTCTTGTGAAATCTTGTAATGGGGCCTATATTGTTTATTCATGTATGTGGTTGTTGGTTTTTTTTTGTATTTTTGTATTTTTGGTTTGGTGGTTGGTTACTTAACTATTTTCAAAGTTTAGAAAATAATTCATAAATTCTATTGATTTTTTAGGGTCTGATTGGATGGCATTTTAGTTTTGGGTATATATTAAATAGTCGAGTGTGTGTGGGGTTAGGTGTGGAACCAGCCTCATCCACAACTATGCCCACCCACCTCGCTTAAAGATGGAGATGAGTCGATGTTGGTCGATGGTGTGAAAACACTTCTTGATGCCGAATTCCAAAAATCACCGAAAGATTTTCTACTCTTCTATGATTTGTCTTAGTGCTGAGTGGCAGCCTCAACCTGAGCGGAAGTAATCAAGTTAATAAATATTTTTAAATCCAAATATTTTACAATACCCTAGTCATATAATTCCACTATATTCTTTAGTATTGCAAAGACCAAAAAAAAAAAGTGAAAAGAAAAACGAAATAAAAAATGCAATGGCCCTTTTATTTATATCTGTTTGGACATCAAATGTTGGCAAAAAAATCCATTTATTGTTGGTTTGTGTTTGGGGGTATATTTACTAAACATTGAACATTGGAATTAAATGATTGTGATCCTTTAGTCCTACCAAGTGGGGTACTTTAATGTTGTATACCCTATATAGTGAGGTCTAGGGGATGCACCCTCTTTCTCTCTCTCTCCCATGCACATGGGTTCTTGCTTACCATTGGCCTGTCTTGTTTTATGTTTTTTTTTTCTTTTCCTAATCAAATTGGCCTGTGGGCACCATTCAATGTGGTGGGTTTGATTGCAAACTTTATACCATTAAGAGAAAATCTATTATAAAAATAAGGATGGGATCGACCCCACTAACATATTATCAGGATTATTTTAATTTAATAACTAAAAAAATAATAAAAATAATTATACAATAATTTTAATTAGTATTTATTAGTCTCGCGACTTTTAATTAGAAAGTAATTAAAAAATATACATTAATGTTTACCACTTCTCTTTCTTCATCGAGTTGAATTTTTTATTTACGATGGCTAGGCACGAGTAATAGCTTAATTAGAATCTTAACATGACTTTAATGTTGTGGTATGCCATAAGCACGGGTAATTTATTAGTGTCTCTAAATTTGAGCAACTGTATACACACACAGGAGTGCACCACTGAGTTGGAAAATACGTTTAGGATAAATATATATTTTTTTGCGTATTTTCATAAATTTGCATCACAAAATATTAGGTCTTGCATGTCCCGTAGATGATATGTCTTGTCTCATAGATGATATACATTGCCCCACAAAATTATACATGTTATAAATATTTGACTCTAATACTTACACATCCTAGATTCGTCTCACACACATGCACAGACACACACAAACACATATATATCTTCTATTATATAAAGAGAGTCAAATTTGGTGTCTCCGTATTTTTAAAGTTTTGTCATGATTTTTAATGTGTAAAAATTAGCTACCATAAAAACTATTTTTACACACTATAAAAAGGATAAAAAACTTCCCTATACCCTCAACCCCACTTCCACTTTCAACTCTCTCTGTCTCTCATTTTCATGCCAGTGACATTTCTATGCTTTCAATTCAATTGGGTTGTTCGCTTCAATGCATTGAAGAGAAGATTTTCGAAACTACAGTTTTTTGTTTCGAAACAGGACCACAAATACAAAGCATCTTTCATCTCCATCTATAACTTCGTATGTATATAGCTTTAATTTATTTGATTGATCAATTTGTACCGGTCACAAGTGAATTGATTTGTGAACGTTCAGAGCAAATCGTTCACCTGTGACGCACAATTTTTGGTGATACGACATTACTTTTTTCATGTATTTGGTGGTGCTCAACTTGCAAACATATTATGTGTATCTCTGCCACTAATATATATAAAAGCCAAAAAAAAAAATGTATACAAATATTCAATTAAGTAATAAATCGATAATTTTATAGATATGAAATTAGAAAAGATGACTCGTTAACATTGTCTAAGAAATTTGTGGCTGGTCACGGATTTCCATATGGGGCTACATGTCTATCGCGACATCAAAATTATAAAATTTTCTTTCGAAAGCGAGATTAGCCCCGACTTTAATTAAGTAGGAAAGTCCCTCCTATTAATCTAATCCTTTCAATATTAATAGAAATGTAGATGTCTCATAATTTTATTGATGTTTTCTTAATAAAAATTATGTAAAGAAAATAATTACAATACCAATCATGGGTTTATTAAAATTTGATTGGGTAGAAGATCAATGAGGGTTGCTAATCTCTACTATATTATATACTAAAATTTAAAAGAAATGGTCTGCATGTTATTCTTTCTCTTTTTTTATTGCCTTTTAAAATCATGAGAATATCAAAGTCCAATAGAATTTCACTGTTAAACGTGCTCGTCTGGTAACAATACAGGGATAATTGACCTAATCAAAAGTTCAAGAGATTTGAACAGTCAAAAACAAATCATATTGTACAAGATAAGAGCAAATTGTCTCGTGGGAGAGGGTCACCTGTCTAGAGAATAGGGGAGAGAGATTTCGGCTGCTTGTTTTGAGACTGTACATATAAATAGATAGATAGAGAGGAACATGTTGAGTACTTGCACATGGGTTATGGTTGATCAGATATAGAGAATATAAAATAGGTTTGATTAAAAAATAAATTAATCATGAATAGTACTTATGATTGGAGAGCTAAGGCATCTTTCTATAGGCCCCCAACTACCTCTCTTTTAAAGTGGGAGAGACTCATAATCACCTCTCCCCCTCTCTCTCTCTCTCTCTCTCTCTCTCTCTCTCTCTCTCTTCCAACTCTACATGTGGTTGGTTTTGGATTTTGTGCTTAAGCTTGGGAAAACCTAGCAAATTCCCTGCACCTAAAAGTACTAGTTCATCTACCTTAGAAAATTGTTTTTATAAATCAGAGTACCTTAAACGTACGTTCCACTCGATTAATCTATATAAAATTAATTTTACCATCCACTAATTGGAGGTTTAATAAAGTCGACAAAGTCATGTGTCCTGTATGTACTGACACTGTGAAATTCAATATCACCCGATACGTTAATTTAGAATCTAAAACTTTAATAAAACTGCATAACATCTAAATCTCAAATCTTAATTATTAGGCCGGAAAATTCCTAACTAATACAAATTAAAATTGAATCACATACCACAAATTGTAAAAGAGTACAAATCAGTCTTATGTCAATAGCTTAGACTACGGTTGTATGATACCATTCTTAAGGGAAATTAATGAACAAATATCTTGTTACGAAGGGTGGTATTCATAAATTTAATATTTGCTCTATTCCAATTTATTTTTCAGATTTCAACTTATTAAAAGAATATAATGATTCCTCTTGATGAGTTTTAACCTTTCAAAAATACCCTTTTACTTTTTTACACCAAATGAATTTGCACATTTTTTTTAATGCTCTTCATTAAAAAAAAAAAATTGAGCAAACAATTTGAAAAAGAGTAGACAAACCATTAGAAAAGAATTCGGAATGTCGTAATGCAATAATATTATAGTGCAGTAAAACGATAGTTTTTTTTTCTATTTAAAGTTGTTTAGAGTTTTTTAAGTTCACATTCGTTAAAATGTCTCAATCAACTTTAAATATATACCAAATTGTGTTGTTTTTCCGCATAGTGTTTCCAAATTGGAAAGGAATGAGGGAATAAATGAGGCAATGATCTTGTCAAGAAACTTGACAACTCTCAACCCCATTCAATGGCTTTAGTTGTTTCTTATAAAATTAGATGTCCGGGCAATATTATTCGCAGATATCGACTAATCTCAAAGTTTTAAAGATAACAATCGCATAACCCAAATTTTGAAAATCCGAAATTAGTTTTCCAATTCTCCTCAAATTAGTTTTCCTTCTAAACATACCATGATAAGTACCGTTCCTTTTTAAAAGAATCAGAACATAACAGAATATACTGCGCGCCAAAATAATGTCATTAATTTTAATCAGTAAAATATTGTCGCATTAAATGGTTTTATTCGTTTCTTTTAGAATCAGATGTCCAAACAATTTTATGCGCAAATAACAACTAACCCTAATGAATTAGATTATATTCGTGTTCTTTATTTTTAAGAGAAACTCCCCACCTGAACTATTCTTAAGAGCAACAAGCCCTCTCGAATGAGTTCTACTATAAAAACTTTCAACACCTAAAATTTTACAGTTAACAGTCACAAAATCGAAATTCTAAAAAGTTTGATATTAGTTTCCTAATCCCCTCAAAATAGTTTTCTTTCCAAATATACCCCTAGCCACTCACCTTTTTAATAAAACCGAAAATTTTACTGTGAACTGCGCACAAGGACATAACCAGTAATTTAATTTATCCTAGGGTAAAAATAAATTAGACTGTAAATAGTGGAGCGAGCTAAAATTACTTGGGCTAGAATTTACATATTAAAAAAAAACACCTGGGCTATAGGCCATCACAGCCCCTCCTTGGTTCCGCCTTGACTATGCATAACAAAGTATGTTGCGCACCAAAATGGCCCATTTTGGCCATAAAAATACTATCCAAATATTGTCCTAACGCTTGAGCAGTATTTCGGTGGACAAAATAACACTGCATTTGTGCACAACAAAATTCCCGTGTCCCATATTCGCCATGAAAATGCTCTCTAAATACTGGTTCACCGTTTGAACAATACTTTTGTGACCAAAGCAATACAGAATCTGTGTTCAGCATATCATCTTGTGCAGTGTGCACAATAACATGCCATTTTAAAATAGCAATGTTGTACCCATAGTTAGTAAAAGAAACCAAGGGCACCCAATCCTTTACCACTCCTATATAAACCACCCTCCTTCCCCACTTTCCAAACTCCCCAAACAGTCTCATTCAACTCATTCCAAACAAAACCACAAACACCTTTCTCCCACTTTCCATCACTTTCCTGGAAAATTTCAAGAATGTCATCCTGCAGCAAAATCCGCCACATCGTCAGACTCCGCCAGATGCTCCGACAGTGGCGTAAGAAGGCAGCGGCAGGTGCCGGTACCCGTCGCCATGTACCCTCCGACGTACCTGCCGGGCACGTGGCGGTGTGTGTAGGCACTGGTTGTAGAAGATTCGTGGTCCGTGCGTCGTACCTGAACCTACCTGTGTTCCAGCAGCTATTGGTTCAAACAGAAGAGGAGTACGGGTTCACCAACACAGGCCCACTAACCATTCCGTGCGACGAGTCCGTCTTTGAAGAAATCCTTCGGTACTTGGCTCGGTCCGAGTCTAGTAACTCGAACCGATTTGCCACTCTCGAGGAGTTTCAGAGATACTGCCATCTCGATTTTTTGCCCGAATCTCGGCCCCTACTTAATGGGTTCGTTGATAAGTCCATCTGGTAGTCCGTCCCGTATTATTTGTCCATTTTTATAATTGTAACTTTTTATTGGATCAACATACATTTTGCTTTTTGTGAATGAATTTTTAGTTTTTTCAACCAATCGAAACAATTAAATGATATGTTTCGGTTGATTGAGAAAAACTAGAAAATTCTTCACGGAAAGTTCATAATGTTTGATACGATTAAAAACACAATTATGAGAGTGGAACGTCAAAAGAAGAAGTTGGGACGTCCGTGTTGACTCAGCCGGCTAACCGAGTTTGGAGTAGTAAGTTCACCATTATCAATTGGTTGAGGTGAGGTGGTAAGGTTTGATTATTATTCCTATGAATTTTTTGTGGAATTTTATTTGGGGGTGGTGAGGTATTCATATAAATACCAAGAGGATGTACTAATGGAGATGGCAAATGGGTGGGACGAGTTGACCGCCGAGTCGTCCCGAGTTCAAATCGGAGTGGAATAGCAACCGGAGAAGAGAGAGAGAGATGCTACTGCAATTTGCAGTTGAGGAACAAGAGAGAGAGAGTATTTTAATGGTGTATTATTTTTTTAATGTAAATTCTTTTGCTTATTGATTTGATCAATAAATATTGTAGAGAAATAACTCAACTATGATTGTCCATGTTACAATTTTTTTTTTTTATAGTGCTTATTTATTTATATAAAAGAGACATTGATAATGCACTTGATAGTGCTCCCTCGAATCTTGAACATGGAAACACATACATAGTACCGGTGTGATAGCAACCAACACTCATCTGTAATTTGTAAACAAAAAGAATAATCTGGTAAAAGAATGCACACGAGCATCATACGTTTCTTAGATGAATTTAGACGTGCTTATATATGTCTACTTCGTAGAGTCTCGTTTGGATTTCTTAATCCCAAGTAGCCTGGTTGTGGTAGAATCTTGCCATCTTTATCGGCAGAGATGAGGCCGACTCCTAACTTAATGGTCTATCTCTTGATGGCACACTTCTATCTCTCACAGATAATTCTTTGCTATTCTTTTTACGAGTCTAGGACTCCTCCAAATCAAGTAGGGCACACTCGAGGTCCCTATGGTAATTTGTAGGCTCTAGACTCCTCTTCGGGTAGGGACGAGCATCCGAAGAAGGCCGAGAAGACAACAAATAATCGAGAAAATCGCACCTTCTTTACTCAGCCGGCTATTCTATACCCATCGAGCATATAGTTAATTATTGAGATTAAAAAAATACTAGTTGCCGTTGTGTGCGTTATAATTGCACCAACCCATGTGCAAGGACCACTCGTCACTGCCTTTTCCTGTTCTGTTTCACCTGACTCTCTCTTTTTGTCTTTCTTAATCCATTATTATATATATATATAAGTTTCAGAGTTCATTAATTATTGATTTGATTTTAAATTTCTTCAGTGTCCCTTTTTTATTAGTTTTTTCGTTCTTTCGATTATCTTATTGGTAGAGTTAGATGGCCCAATGGGTGATTCAAAAACTTAGACCCAAACGTTAGTAGCTTTCTAATTGAAGTTGTACCATTTCATTAATCAGTTCACTGTACTGCCTCGACTTTAAATTTAGATATAGTCGTTTTAAAATTAATTGGTAATTAATCGGGAACTAGCCGACCTAATGAGGATTGGTTCACCTGGTTGGGGACCAATCGGCCTAGTTATTTATTTTTTATTTTTAAAAAAAACTGGGTCTAAATTTTTTTTGGATAAAATAGGATAAATTATAATTATTCTGAAATTACAGGATTTAAAGTATAATTTATGAGTCTATAATGTTTGACTATTTCAATTGTATGTAGTAATTTTCTAATCCTATTTGGTTTTAAATTTTAAATATTTGAACTTTATGTTAAACTATAAATTTTCTAATTGTATTTACTTCGTTTTAAACTAGTTATTTATTTTATAATTTTGTCTAATTTCTTACTCTTATCAGTTATTTATTTAATTACTCCGACCAATAGAAAGTTTTAAATATGGCAAGTGAAACTCATTTGGTCTAAATTATCAGATATTATCGTCACTAATTTTTTTTATGATATTTTATTAAACTCGTGTTATGTTATTTGAATTAATTATTTTTTCCGATGTAAGAAGCCCAAAAAGTAAAAAATTATGATAAAAAATTTTAAAAGTTCACTAAAAATGAAAGAATACATTTTGTTGTATTTAGTGTCTTTAGCCCATCATATTTGAAATTTTTTAATTACAGATCATATTTTATGCTTTTTCAATTTCTCAAATCGAGGTGAGTAAAGAAACGCAAAAAAAAAAAAATTTACACATAAAATTGCATAACATTGAATAATACCCGTTGTTTTTAACCCAAAAAAAAAAGTTAGTACGAACTCAGCTAGATGAAATAGAAAAGATCGGGATCGGGAAGCAAAGAAAATATCATAGTAGTAAATAGAAACATAGATGATCAGAGCAGTTTCATATGTAGTATACCTTTACGCTCGGGACTTTGCAACTATACTAAATGAGTTTGGACATGTAAAGCAGGAATTTGACGGGGGAAAGAACGAGGCCCGTAGTGATTAAACTTGTCTGTCTTTAACTGACAATAGAGAAGGGTTTGGGATTCTCGGCCCAAGTTGTTTGAACGTTATTCGGGCAAGGCCAGGTTTAATAAACTTTATGGGCCTTACATGTGGACTTACATGGGCCCAGTCCATCAGCTTTACTGCTCTTTATAAATGAAAATTGGCTGCAACAACAGGAACTGAAATTCTGAGAATCACCAAGGCCTGACTCTATTTTCTGGACTTGGATTGAGCTGGTTAGATAAGTGGGGAGAAGACTCGTAGTGCCCCTTTTCTTGATCCTGCCTTTTCTTCACTTCGATAGTGTGCATCGCCCATAAAAAAAGACAATCATTCACGGATGACAACATCCATTGTCTGACATATAAAATCTCTTTCGAACCCTCGTACTATTGCCGAGCACTTTTTCACACGTTACCTTTTTTTTTTAAATGACAGTTGGCTGAAACTTAAAATAAAGTGTGCAAACCATTTAGAAGATTGATATATTTGGTTTAAAGGCATTTCATTTTCTCTCCCATCACATTGACTTTAAACTGGATTTGACCCAACAAGAATTTAAGGAAATATTATGGGGGAACATGAAACTTTGGAAGCACAAAATCACCCCTAGGTGGGAAATAAATTTGTGAATGCATGTGATACATTTTCTAGTGGTACCACATGAGAAAAAAGACCAACCGAGTCGTATTATTCTTCAGAATGACTTGTTTATTAGCGGCCAAAGTTTCAGAAGAGGTATATTAGATATAATAATAATGGAGATATAGTAGAAAAGAAAATTTATTAGAGAGTAGTGGATAGCTACAAAGGGTATGCTTGGAGTATCGGAGAAACGAAAATATATGAGCTTTAGCTCATGTATGAATTGCGACGAAAGATTTATAAAGCCTTTTGTAAAGATCTCAATCTTCCTAGTGATATACAGGACAAATATTGTTACAAGTTGTCCAAGTTATCAATAAAGAGTTCATTTACACGAGTAACAAACCGATGCATATTCATGTGATGCCCTCGGGTATTTTTTTTTGGAAAGAATTATATGCTAGATATGGGTAGACAAAACTTTTACAATTGATAATATTATTTTCATAATTAATAACGATATTTCTATAAATAGAAGAGAGATATAGATGAAAACAAATTATAGATGTGGGAAGAGGTAGAATAATTTTATCCATCTTCCTCCAAATAGGGTACAATATATCCTAAGTATTATATCCCGAATGTAAGAAAGTAAAAAAACTTCAACAAAATGTAAGGATATTTTTGCATCAATCACGTAGTCTGTGTTTAAAGGTGTAAGCAAAAGTCGGAAAATCAAATGATTGAACCGAACTAACAGTTTAATCCGATATTTCAACTAGTCTGGTGTGGTCCGGTCTTGTTTGATTTGCTATTGAAGATCATAAAAACAGAAATAAAAAACAGAAATCATCAAAATTTTGATTTCTATTTTTATGATCGTCAATAGCAGATCAAACTAGACCGAACCAAAACTTACAAAATATATCTTGTTTTTTTTCGATAGACAAAATATATCTTGTTAATTTCTTAAATTTATTAATTATCAGTTTGCACTTGCTGAAAAAATTTTAAATTGTACACACATTTATACAAATTAATATCTTTTTTTCTTACATCGAGTCTTGGCACATTAATTCATTGCTCAACGGTTTATTTGTGTACTAAAATTTTTCCTGTTACATTGGGTTTGGCTTATTCGTGATCCAGCCTAACTGATAAACCAAAAAAACGAACCGACGCCGAACAAACCAAAATCAAACCATACTGAATTAGTTCGGTTTAATTTCAATTTCTATAAACTCTTAATCAAAGAAGATCAATTACACCCGTATTCGTATCTGTATTCGTATCCGTATTCAACATGTGATGAACAAGTAGAAAATGTGGGAGGGGCACGGAATGCCAAGAGAAAGGAACCTATTAACTAAATTAGTACTACCTATATGTATTTACAGTAAAACAAACCAACAAACAAAAAGCCCAGAAACCATTAAGAAAGGGTCCTTCTTTGGTACAGTCTGCCACAATGTTCTGAATACCGGATCGGTTTGCGTACCGGTTTTCCTACTGATACGGTACGTACCGGTACCGGTCATGTACCGGATACCGTATCGGATTTATCGCAACTATCAATATATATATAAATTATAGAGAGAAAGCCAAAAAAAATTAATTTTTTTCGCAATTTAAAAAAAAAAAAAAAACAAATCCGGTACCGGTCGGTATCCGGCCGATACGGCCGGTATCTGACCGGTCCGGCCGGTACCGGCCGGTATTGAAAACGGTACGGTACTAGAGATACTTGGTACCGTTTTTTTGCCAAAACGGTACGTGCCGGCCGGTACCGGCCGGTACGGTACGGTATTAATAACTTTGGTCTGCCATATGGGACGTTTTTGGATTCCACACTTGTGAGTGAAGAAAAGAGAAAAAGCAAATTTCTGGTGTGACCCACTGCCCTATCTTCAGTACTACTGCTGTTTTTAACTGTCCATGGCTTCACCTGCTCTCTGACTTTCCTCTGCATTCATGATTAGTCAATTGCTATAGAAAATAAAACCAAGTGGGTCTACAAGAAATGGAAAGTCGGAATTCAGAATTCAAGATGAATAGAATGGACTTATTTAAGTACGTAGACTTCTAAATGATAGGGCGGCAGTCACAAGTGAACGAAGCTGAAAGCGAATCGAGATATAAAGTCAAGATTAGTAATTGAAAACCCGTGGTTCCCGCATCGTCCGAAAGATCTATCCCCTCTCGTAAGAAGAATCCCCTCTATAGAAGGAAGCAACTTCTTTCTTTTGGTTGATTAGTCAATACATGAAATGTTCGAGTATGAGAGGTTCTGATCATCTTAAGACTTTGAAGTAGGCGTTGTGCCATTTGGGATGCACGGGTCTTCGTTCTTGCTTGATAGGGCTAAGTAGTGCATCGGTTGGGACTGTAACACTCTTCTAGAAGAAAAAGCCCATTTAAAATGTGATGATGCTGAAAACTGGACCATGACTTTCGAAGTTTCTGTTGGAGTTTTTGCACACAAGTACATAGATCGGAGGTGTTTTTTGGTAAATGATTCTCCGACGATTAAGGTATATATTGAGTGACAGAGTGTGTGTGCAGGTATGTAGAAGATAGATTGTCAATGTATCTTGATCTTGACCCGAATATGCTCTTGTATAGATTGTCAATTGTCATTTCACTTTTCATTTTTTGTTGGGAGGAGTGGGACAATTACTGTGATTTCATTTTTGGAATTCGAAGTGTTTTCAAAATTCATTTTGCGAGATCTTGCTGGCAGATTTTGTGACTTGTTCTTTTTGGCAAAGCGGCATGTAGCTCTCGGTATATTGAAGGCTAGCTTGACAATATATTACCGAGTAGGCATGTGCTAAGTGAACGAGAGCTAAACGTAGTGTTAGCAAGAAGCCAACCCTTAGTCCCAACAGAACCAAAAATAAACAACCTAAAACAATCAAAGCTAAACGTAGGAAAACACCTTGGCCTTGTCAAATGTTCGTCGGTGCATCTTACCCTTAGTCGGCTATTTGTATCTCTCACACACACACAGAAATATATATTTGTACATTTTTTATTGGGTTGGTTTTTGGGGACACCTTCAGTGGGTCTACCCTCCCTACCCCAATCCCATCGAATTGTCAATTTTTTACTTTTAAACCTACCCTAATTACTTTATAAAACCTATTCTAAACCCGTTCGATTAGGGTTTCATGGCAGGTGCCCGACGGATATGTACGGACGTACCATCGAAGGGTGGGAGGTGACTAGAGTCATCTACGAGAGGAGGTGATTTGTTCACTACAAATGTTAAGTTCTGACTTTCAAGTTCTTGGTTCACATTTTGACAAAACGAAGAGATTAGTATCACATCGGCTGATGTCCCAAATGTTCCCTTTAATAGGGTCGCTTTGACTGAAGCTCTTCATCGTAGATTTTTTAACCGAAAAACTAGACACAGTTATACTTTCATTGCTTTCACTAGAGTAAACAGAATCATATGGGCACTTTTATTTTTTCTTAGGTCGAGGGACAACCCCGTACAATTTTTTGTAGAGCAAATAATTTTTCTTAATCGGAGAGAGTATATAAAGTCTATACCCAAATATCTTTTTTGTAGAAGGAGTTATTCAAGGTTCCTGAAACACAACCACGGGTGTTTCAAGTTCTCTATTTATCACATATCTGTGTGAAACTTAAACTCACACTATATATAGATGATAGAAAAAAGGCCTCAGCAACACGTTGCGATGCTCCTGAAAGACCGAATATTATTTTTTTGCTTAGATTAGTTAACATATCAAGAATACATAATAGGGTGAGACTAAGACGAATGACAAATCATGAATGAACAGTAGAGAGTGACGACTCAATCTAATACTATTCTCAAATCTAATTTCTAGGTCCGCCAGGGATTGTTTTTGTGCTAGTGCATGTGGCACCAATTGGAAATGCTAATTAGTACTTTGAACCTAAAGGCAGAAAATAGTAAAAAACAAAATTAGGGTTATGATGAGCATGATGATGATGATCCAATGTGGGGAAGAAGTGATGATAGAAAAGGGTAAAAATGAGCTGGGAAAAGTACCGAAAGCAAATCGAATCCAAAGGAAAAAAAATTAATTCTCAAGGGACATGAAGGTGGACTATAGCTGTCTTGTGCTAGTCATGAGGGGTCCCCATAGGCATCATTTTTTGCTCCCCCCATAAATTCCTCTTATATGCTTTCTTACAAACAAAGCAATGGTTGAAAATTCCCACAATAGGAGAAGGAGATCTTGGGGGTGTTTTGGCCACACCATTTTTTATGGGTCTATTTGGATTTTAGTCGATCGAGAGTTTCAACATTTGTTAGGTGCGTAAATACTCTCAATAAAAACTCGTTCTTAATAGATTTAAATTTTTTTTGTGTTAATAAGCCAAAAGACAAGGTTACATCTGCTTTTTATGTCGACATTGTCCGTAGGATTTGGTAGTCAAAAAGACAAAATTACATCCCCACTAAGATGCGTTGATGGTTTAATTTTGGTAGATGGGGTATGATGAGTCATCAAACCCCTCTCTCGCATACATGTACATTCTATCTTTTATCAATATATTTTGTTTTGCTTTTCAAAAAAAAAAATGCGTTGATGGGTTAGGATACAAGGGTATCTATGTCTTTTTTTCCCTACAAGTGAAACCAAACTCTTCATTAAATGTGGTAAAAAAACACCTAAAATAATTTAATACAAACGGACTTGACTAGATTAAGTTTTACAATGGGTGACATAATTCAATAATTAAATAATAACGTTAAGCCTTGGATTTTGAAAAATAAACTACAGAATGCATAGTTGATATCACAAAATTACCTCTCAATAAGCTTTTGGATTTTCCATAGTAATTTACACCATTAGTCTCCATAGGCATAATTTTGGCTTCCCACATGTCCTCCATATATGCTTCCTTACAAACAAAGCAATGGTTGAAAATTCCCACCATAGGAGGGGATTAAAGGGGTGTTTGGCCACACCAATTGTGCATTTTATGTTTTGTTACTTTTCATTTTGAGGTTTTGGTCACTTGGTCATGAATATAGTAAGGAAAAATCTTAAAACACAGATGTTTCGGACACCGAATGTGTCCGAAATTATTAAATGCATGTGGGGTTCATAAATTATTGAGAGTTTCACGTGCATCTAACAATTCCGGACACATCTGTATTTCTAGTATTACTCATTATAGAATACATTTGAAAAATGAACTGCGGGATGCATAATGTTATTACAGAATTGCCTCATAATAAGCTTTTAAAATTTTCTAGAAAAATTTGCACCACTAGTCCCCATAGGCATACTTATATTATATGCTTTCTTACAAACAGAGCACATGTTGACAATTCCCACAGGAGGGAATTAAGGGTTGTTTGGCCACACCAATTTTGCATTCTACATAGTGTTTGATGATGAATGATAAAATATACTTTAAAAAATAAATTACAGAATGTATAATCTATATCACATAATTACACCTACGAACTAGTTTTTTGGATTTTCTATAGAATTTTACACTAGTTCCCATAGGCATAATTTTGGTTCCCCCATATCCTCTTACATGCTTTCTTACAAACAAAGCAATGGTGTGAACACTTTTCTACAATTCAATCACTTTTACAGATTTTTTTCCTTCTGTTTTTTTCATATTAAGAAAAAAAGAAGTGTGGGAAGATGTTGCAGATGTCCGGCATGGACACGACTTCTTCTAGGCTTAGAATACCACTGGAAGACACCCGAAACCGAGCACGTCATGAAGCAAGCACACTGGACGGGCGTACTTCAATCATATCTACGGAACATTGTTGAATGTAAATATCATGAATGCAAGGTGCAGTACATCAAGCCAAGAAATTTGGGCAACCAATCTCCTATGTGTGAATTGCTGGCGCATCCACCTTTTATTTTGCTTTTATCTATGTAAAATTTTGGAATAATTCTTTGATTTACACAAAACGACGAAAATTAATAAATGAAAATGAGAGGTTTTATGATACTTTTTTCCAATGGAAAGTGTGAAAATTAGTTAAACAAATGGTTTGGAAAATTATTTTTCCAATAATAAAAATTCTAATATATAAAGGGAGAAGACTAATTGGTGTGAATCAAGTTTTGAAGCTCCGTCAATAAAGTGATTGCCAAAATTGTCCTCATAAAATATATGATTTTACCATTATAACTCTTTTCACATGAAATAACTAACATGACAACATAGTAAAACTACCCGAATCAACCACATATACCCTCCCCCAAATCCCAAAAAGAAATTCAAAAAAATTTAGGGAAAGGACTAATTGGTGTGAATCAGATTTTGAAGTTCCGTCAAAAATTATTTTCCAATAATAACAATTCCAATATATATAGGGAGAAGACTAATTGATCATTTGAATCAAATTTTCAAGCTTCATCAATAAAGTGAGATTACCAAATTGTCCTCATAAAATATATGTTTTTACCATTATGACTTTTTTTTGCATGAAATAACTAACAGGGCTACGTAGTAAAACTACCTGAATCAATTATATTCCCTCTCCCCCAAAAACAAATTCAAAAAATTTAGGACTTAGGTATAAATTTTAAAAATTATAGAAAAAATTATATTTCGTCCCCCCAAATTCCCGAAATCAAAAAGAAAAAAAAAATCTCGACCCACCAAACATCGAATCCTGATTTCGTTCCTGGTTCCACTCATACACTCCCCTCATATTTCACCCACACCACACCTATTCAACTACACATGCACACGTGTGCTCAACCTTTAGTATAATTAAAAACAGAAACAATACAAATGTTCATTCTGATGTTGATCTAAAAGTTATATTTTATAAGAAAAATATTTAAACATTTAATGATATATAATTAAATGATGATATAGCCTCTGATCTTTTGCTATAGACAACCACAATGACAGTATGAGTTAGAGTTGCATTATTGTTGATGGGTTCTACTTAACATAAATGCACCTATGGTTAGACGACACTAGGTTTTGATTGATTGTTCTTGTTATTGTTCTTGTTCTTGTCAAATAGGCAAATCTTTGTTTTTTCTTGCCGACAATTTGGGTTATTTTGGTGCAGATTATTCTGTGCTTCTATATCACTACTTTTCAAGAATTTACTCATTGGATAAATACGGAATTGGAAATTCTATTGTGCACGAAATTAGAGACCCTGTTGTGCGTAAAAGATAGTGCTGTGTGACAAAATTACGGCATATTCTTTGGATAAAATGGAATCGGGAATCTGCTGTGCTCGGAATTCGAGACCCTACAGAATCAAGAATATGATGTTCACTGAATTAGACCATGCTCTACATAACAGAGTGTGTTGCGTGATGAAATAGTATCGTTTTGATCACCAAAATACTGTCCAAATTAATATTTGGCCTATATTTTTGTGCCCAAAATGTCATCGTTTCGTTGCACTTAGCACATCCTTTTATGCGTTGTACACAACAGAAATCGAAAAGCATTATTGTAAAACACATTATTGGGTTACGTCCATCATTATTATCTCTAAAAAATTCAACAACTCACATAACGATAATTTTTGGGAATAGGGAGACATCAACATACACATTTATTGAATTGTTGAGAATCACACAAATTCCCAAATAGTACTCCAAGGACGTTGAATAATTATTCAGACTTAAGGGACTATCTATAGTGTGTGGTGGGAGAGCCCTGAACTTCATAAGCACTCAATAATTTTTTGTTATTTCCAAAAGAAATTGGAATATCGAGCCTGGAAATATTTAACGTTAATATATTGTGGCCATTATCGTCACATATTTTCAAGTGTCGGTCCTTTAATAATTTTTATCCAGATTAGTTTGCAAAAAAATTAACTATGAACTAATTAATTTTAAAATTACATGCTCCAAAACTAATCGAACCGAATCGATTTCAATCACATAGATTATTTCACTTGTCAAATAGTTGATCCAACACAAGCCTCGTTGTTACAGCAATTCAAGCGAACAATATTACATGCATGAGTGACCCATAAAGTGTCTAATGTCCGTACCTATTACTACTATGAATTGTACTACACCTACTAATTACTAGCTCCCCAAAAAGTATAACAAAACACCATTATTTAAGCCCCCCATGGCACCACCTCTAAATTATTACCTTTTAGCATTTGAACGAGTCGTTTATTAGGGGTCAAATTTTTTTTAAAAAAAATATAATAAATATTAAAAGAATCTTACTAATTATATCAAGATAAATACGAATATTAATATATATTTTAAAAATATTAATACATATTTTGTGAATATCGGTATATTTTTTGTATATTATTCACTGCCTAGTGGGCAGTATTTAGTATTTTCATCAAAAAGATAGATGTACGTAGTGGAAGAAGATAATTATAGTAGAGGGCAAGTAGATAATATTTTGTAATTAATAATGAAATTTTCCTAATTAATAATGTTTTTAATATAAAATGAGATAAAATATGAATAAGAGAGTGGGTGAGATAATTTTATCTCATTCTAAACGAATAAAATAGTCTCTCGAGTATAATATCCGAATGCAAGAAAGTAAACAATATGTATAATGTAACTATAATCATAAATGTGTATGCTACATTTAATGAGAGTAGCGTTCAATTCCTTTTTTTATTTTATGTTTTTTTAGGTAAGGGGGTAACCTTTGGTGGGAGTTTCTTTTTTATTTGTTAGAGCATCTCCAAATATATTTTAAATCTTCAAAATCATTGTTTAAATCATTAGTCAACTCCCCTCTTTTTTCTTCTATTGATGCCTAAGCCCCATTTGGCCCTTAAATTTTTTTTTGTATCTATTAAAAAAAAAAATCAACACCACTCATTCGAACTCCTTTCGGTCGTACGAGTTGATTTACGAGATTTTATTTGAATCTAAGTTTCTGGTTAATTCTGCAATAATTTTTAGAATCAACTGTAAATTTTTGATGTTTTTATAATTTTACGAATTAACAATGAATTTTTGATATTTTTACGCAAATAAAATCTGGACAACACAATTGAAAAGGGTCGAATGACTAGTGTCGTGTTTTTTTCAATTGAAGAGGTGGTTGAGTGGGCCCCAATAATGTGCACTTTTACTCGAAAAAAAGAATCGACACCACTTATCCAAATCCCATTTCAGGCGTACTGTCAAGATTTTATTCTTGTAAAAATATAAAAAATCCACCGTTGACTCGAAAAAATATTCCAAAATTAAAAGTGCAAACTCATTATTTTCAAATAAAATCTTGTAAATCAAATGGCTTTTTATAAATTACAAAAAAATGGATTGTTAAATAAGGATTTCAAACAGTTATTCTACCAAAAAGGTTTTGATGGGGGCACAAAACGCAATGTTTTGTATCACAACTTGTGTGTTGTGCGGGAGAGGTACAACACACACCCCAAACCCTAGAACACATCATTATTTTTGACGGAGCATTCCGAAGTTAATAGGTAAATAGAGTTTTCCAACGTTTTTTTACCGTATGAAAAAGTAAGAACCTTTGAACCAATGGCTTCTAACTAGCCATGAATATGCAATTTAATTAAGAATTGAAACTTCTCCAACCATGCTTAAGAGACTCATAAACTATTAGTACTTCTAAACCTCAAAATTATGAATTGGGTTTGGAGTTATTTTCTGCCGACAGTGTGCTTTAAGCTGATTAGGAGCGTAGAAAATGAAAAAGATTCGGTGTTTCCAAAACACCGTCACATGGTATCACAATACATTCTACCACAACACACACGTATGCGTGTGTGTGGGAGAGAGAAAAACTTAATGTTAACAGAAAATCTACAAACACATTCACTCGTGTACAAATCTCAACACGAATGTGTCTAAAACCGTTCGATACACGTGAGTCCCTCTACAATAATCTGAAACTTATGTCTATGCGGGCGGCACCACATGTAGACTAAAGGAAACTCGAGAGTTCCCACAAATTTTTTAAAAAATTAGGACCTAAGTATAAATTTTAAAAATTATAAAAAAATTATTTTTGGTCCCCTCTCTTTTTGGAAAAAAAAAAATTGACCCTCTAAATGTCAAATCATGATTTTATCCCTACATATATAAAATATAATTTCGGACACATTTGTATTCGGATCTATGCCCGAATGCTACGTTGGTAGACTTGCTCTAATATTATTGTGATAAAAAATATTGATACACGTGACATATAGGGCCTACCTGTGCATTAAGGGTACCACGTGGTCCCATGTCATTGGCACGTGGCAAAGTACCTCTATGTGTGTTAAGGGTACGTGGTCCCTGCACCAAAAATGCTAAAGACACACCACTTTTGCACATTGCTTTCACACATCACTCAAAACTATGTAGTTTTGTGTTGAAAAAAAACCATATTTGTTTTCGACCCATATCGCTGAAACCATATTTGGATCTTCCTTAACATAAAACGACGTAGTTTTAAGTAATGTGTAAAAATGATGTGTTAAAATAATGTGTACGTAGCACTCTTGGTCCCTGCACACTTTGAAAGCATACAAATTCGAGAGGATACGCGAAGGGCCCTGCCACCTGTCCTTTTAATCAGATAGATGCAACTGCATGCAGAATTGACGCTGCTGCACCCTACCACTGCCACTGCTCCACCACTGTTATAGGGGGCGAGTACGTAGTGGCACTAAATTGAAAAATCTCTATAAAATAGGCATATGGGTATTTTGGTAAATTTATATCACATAAATATATTATGTCATGTATCGTAAATCATATGTTTTGTCTCATCAGATTATACATTTTATAGGTACTTGACCCTAATGCCTTAAATTTCAGATCCGCCCCATCATCGTGAAGTCGCCAACGTGTCTTAATCTCCTTCCGGAGAGAAATCTTTTGGGAAAAAGTCACTCACCTCTAATCACCTCTCTTGAGATTTGAGAATTACATTGACATTTTCTAAGGTTTTTGAAATGTCACTGTTGTCTCTCGTTTTTACTGACGATCTAAGTAGACTTCCTTTTCATACGGAGATGTTAGATTTTAGACGAAAAATGAGGACATTTATTGATGTCATGGTGATTCAACTTGTAAATGTCTTAACTACTCTCCATCTGTTGTTGTCATTGAAGTTCCTATATTGACATATTGTGTAAAATAAGAATGGTACCAAAGGTAAGTGGTCCATGCGTTCAATAAAAAATCTGGACAGTTGCATGGATGACAAAAATAGGGTGTTGTTCTCTTCTATGAAAGAGAGTTATTGGACCCAGTTCAGTTTATCGATGACCGCCGACTTCCTTCTTGATAGTCTGTCGTGGCGTGCGAAGCGTATGCGGAACGGACACGAAAAAATAAAGTGTAGAGGAGTAGCAGCTGAGCTCATTCTCAATATTTTTAATTAAAATTATATTTCGCTCATAAATATAAAATATGAATTATGTGACATAAAAAACTATAAACAACGCTGGCCAAGTCAAACCAGACACTCCCTACAACCCGAACACAAATTTGCAATCACAAGAAGTAATTGAATTTCTGAACTAAGTTATGTGTATCTTAACTAATCTCGAAATTATAAAGTTTTTTCATGAACTTCATTGAAGCATTTCCTTAAATAAAAATGTGCATGCACAAAAACTAGAAGAGAAAGAGAAAGAGAAAGGATCGATCCTTCAATCCTTGACCCAATTTCCTAAGTTTGAATAAGTAAATGTTGTGACCATTGTCGATACACGGAAGATGATTAGCATAGAAAACTTCCTGCTAATCGCGCTGAAGTTCACGAGAGAGAGAGAAATACAGATACACGTTATTCGGTCGGATCAATTTTAAGCAAAAAAAATAAAAAAATTTCCATTATTAATCTGATATGTGCAATATTTTGCTCTATTATTGGTTTGTACAATGTATAATGTTTTGGCTTTTGATGGAAAAAATCTTTTTTCTGCATTTATTTTTCCAGGATTTGAAAGTGACCACAAGCTTTTACGAAATTAAAGATCGAGATTCCTTCACCTAAATATCGCCAATCTCAATCGACGGTCTAGTTATATTTGTATCCAATAAAAAGAAAAATGCCAAACATGTCGCTTTTTGTAAGTTTGCTTGTCCGGATCAGTTTATATGCATCTCGATTAATTTTTATGAAACCAATTTCATAGTCGACTTGCGGGAATCTCAATTAAAGTCAAAGCAAAACTATGTATGAATTAACCCCGTAAAAGTTAATAGCGCCTGAAAAGTTCCGAACCTGAGACTTCAGTAAGAAATAAAACCTTAAATTCCAAGTCTCGACGACTATGCCAACCCTGTAAACAAAACGTGAACCAAATCATAAGAAAAACTAGCACTACCACGAGAAGAAGCTTGACAATGACTCGTAAAGTAAACCAATTACGCGGGGTCTCAACATAAATGTGTTCCCAAAATATATGAAACAACTGTAGAGAACAATTATTTGAACATATGTGAATAATACACGGAATTTCAAAATAAATATACTTTCATTTCTATTAATTGTAAAAATTAAAATTACATAACATGAAACAGAAAATGTAAAAATCGTAAATAAAATCAAAATATAACAAATCGAATCGAGTCATGTGAATATACAGTCCCCTTAAAATAAAACTGCAGCCTCACCGTGGGTACTGTAGAGGACCGCTTTGACATTTGTCTTCCAGGATAAAATGCTCATCAGTCGAAATAATACCGCGCATTCCGACTGTCGGTCGAACATCTTTTCTCTTGTCATTTTTTACCAATATTGTAAAAAATGACAAGAGAAATGGTTTTTTTGTCTTTAGGCAACACACCCCTCTCCCTATTTTTTTGCGAGAGGGGTGAAAAGCAGCTCTCCTCGAATATCTAGAAGAAATCATACACAGTTTCTAGTTTTCTAATCCCTAAAATAGTGGAACCAAAGGAACATAAGAGTGAAAGGACATTTGAGTTGTTGAAATTGAAAGACCTTTGGGCTGCACCCATGAATGGAGGATAATGAAATCATAATTAGAAACTCTTGGATTGCGTAATGGACGAGACTCTCCGATTACCGTGAGACATTCTGGTTTCCAATTTATTCATAAGTCTTGAATTTCCAACAACAATATCCAATCAATGATGTTTTTGACCTAATTGATAATCTCAATAAACTCTAAATATTGATGATTCAGAAAGAAAAAGAAAAGAAAAACTCACGGAAGACAGAATAGACGCATTTGATTCGTCATGTTCAATCTTTTTTTCAAAAAAAAAAATATAGTTCTCATGTGATGAACAATGCATACTGCATAGCATAACAAAATTTGATTTTTCCAGTTGATCATAGTCGGAATTGGGGACCCTGTAATGAGGGGACTCACTATATGATATAGTGAGCTTATTTAGTCGTCCATTTTGACAACGGACAATTCAGATTCAAATTAATATTTATATATAAAAATATTTAATAAATACTTATTTGAATTTAAATTATCTGTTATCAAAATAAACGACTAAATAAATTTACTACATCCATATAGTGAGTCATTCCCTACGGGGCCCATCTCCGATGATAGTCCCCAAAATGAGATATTGACAACTTAAACACATCCTTTTGAAGGGTACCCTCTGGTCCAGAAAATTGCAGCCCCATAATTATTTGGCAGCGATATGTGTCCAACAGATTGTAGACCAGAAATGACAGTTCACTGGACTTGGCAATCCCTAAATTATTTGCCTTTATAATGCCGACTTGATTGGTGAAAATCAGATGCCCCAAAATTTACGGGGTAATTTATAACAGGGGAATGTAGAAGTCTGGTGCGTGTACTGTGCGCTAAAACGGTCTCGTTTAGTGTGTAAGATACTATTCAAAATTATTCGATCAGTATTTATTTGATCATTATTTTGTGTGTAAAAATAATGTTATTTAGTGCATAACACGGTGTGCAATGCACAATAAAACCCTAAATCCGTTTATAGGGTGCTAGTTGGAATTTGAGTTGGTCGTAATGATGACATTTTGTTTATGTGCCCTTTAATCTTTGTAATGATTCATTAGTTAATAAAAATTATTATTTTTATTTAAAAAAACTTACAAATACCTCACCTTAGTTTTTTTTTTTTTTACAAATATAATGATTTTTTTGTGTTTTGAGAAATTACTCTGATTTCTTTTTTTTTACTTTTGAAATTATTATGCGAGTACCTCTCTTATCGTTTAAAATCAATATGAAAATGTTAGTCAAGTTATTGAACCTTCAAGTTTGGGATTTTTTCAACAAAATGAACTGCAACATATTTCTAATCACATTCGAAATAATCTATTTTGAATTTTTGAGATTTTTCTGAAACTGAAACTTTAAAAAAAAAATGAAAAACTCTGTTATAGTTTCGATTTCAGAAAAATCACAAAATCTTAATATTAGCAAAATCGGACGTAATAGAAATTATGTTGCAGTTAGTTCGGCCAAAAAAAATTGAACTTGAAGTTTTAATAACTTGATTAAGGACGCTTAACTAATTTCAACTAGGTAATTGTATAATAGTATCAAAAGTAAGAAAATTTAGAATAGTTTCTCAAACTATAGGGAGGTCAATTTATTTTTCAGAAAGCTCAAGGGAGGTTAATACAATTTATCCGATTTATAGGGGTGGACTATAGATTCATAGTAATATTTTAAAAGCTTCAAAAAAATTATTTTTATTCCTAGGGAACAGTGATCAACGGTCGAGATTTAAGTAGTGGGTAGCTATTGTTTGCAAGTGCACATCAATGGCTGACGTGAGTTTAAAAAAGAACACACTCTGGACCCTCGTGAAAATTAATTTGATTAAATATCGATCTTCGTATAAATAAGCATTATTTATTTCTTTGTTTATTTTGAAAATCCTAAGCACAACTAATTTTTCATTTTAATTATGCTCTGACCATGAAACCATCGAGTATCAAAGTTTGATTATTTGACTCAATGATTTTAATAAAATGAACAGTTAAATTAAATAAATTTTAGCTTTCTTCCATAAATGAATGTCCAATGGTAAAGTCGGAGAATACGATCTCGATGACGAAGATTTTGGAATACGCGGAGTTGGATTTAGGGTGTGCGTGAGGGTGACGAGGGGGAGCTATTGGTACGGAAAGAGGAGAAGGTGGAGGGAGAGAGGGAGGAGCACTGGCAGTTTGGGGGTAAGAAACGAGAAGAAGAGGGGAGGAAGAGGGGAGGAGACGCACAGGAGGTGAGGTAGGGAATAGGGGAATGGGAAGAAGAGGTTACGGTTGAAGTGTCAGAGATAAGACTATCTTAATACACCTAATATGTTATATCTATACACAAACAATATTCTAATTAGTTGTTGCACCATATCATTGCAATGACGCGATGTAATGATTGCATTGACATTTTACAAAATTAGTTTTCAATCTCGTAATATATAATTTTAAACAAAGTTCATGAAAAATTAGTTCTAATAGTTTGTAGAAACGTAAAAAAAAATTATCATTCTCAATTACGAGTGCTTATGTGCCTCTTTTTTTCAAGAACTCGGGGTGGAGCAACGCAACCAACAACTCTTTTTTTCAATGAGAACTCGACTGTTCTCCTTGAGTATTAGACCAAGACCTCGTGCCTTGTCGGGTGGGTACAATGTTTTGGTAGAAGTGTGGGGGTGTTTTTGAAGACACATTTAAACGTTTGGGGGTAAATGTGTCATTGTCCAATTTGAGATTAAAATACTGAAACTAAAATAGTAAATATTCCAACCTCTTCTTTCTAGATTATTTGTTTTTTTTGTCTTCATTGAAATTTTTAGTAATGTGTCATTGTCCAAATTGAGATTAAAATATTAAAACTAAGATAATAAATATTTCAACAACTATTCTTTTGGATTATTTTTGTTTTTAATCTTTAATGTTTTTTTATATTTTCAGTTTTGTATTAAATTTTAATTGATTACTTGGTTCGTCCAGACAAGATATTTTGAAAAAAATAAAAAACTAAAATTAAATTTGTAAAAAATTCAGACACATTTGACGTACATAGGGTTTACATTGGAGGATTATATATATATCAGACGGTTCGGGATAAGTAAGATTTACATCATGTTAGGGAATCATGTATCCGGATCTATACATCCGACAATTACGAATATATTATATTGTTATTAGTAAATTTTCTATTCAATAATATCTTCTTCGGAATATATAAACGCTGATGGTTTACTTTTGGGCACATCTTTGCCTTTCCAAGTGACACCTAAACGCCGAATATTTTACACCCCACCCACCACCACCACCACCCCCCTCCAAACTCCTCCCTCCACCACCTCCTCCTCTTCCTCTCTCTCCTTTCTCTTTATCTCTCTCTCTCTTTCTCTCTCTCCACCAAAATCCCAAGAATACTTATACACATTCTCTACTTTCCTCTATGTAGAACAGAAAAAGTTATAGTTTTATCTGGAGCTGAGTACAGCAACCTCTGCTTCTACCTCTCTCTCTCTCTCTCTCTCTCTCTCTCTCTCTTAGGAGGTAGCTGCATTGGGAGTGGTAAGTCCGATTATTTTTTTATTTGCTGTCTTCTCGGATTCTTCTCTCTCGAGTTTCCCAATTACGTCTCTGAAAACCGCCGTTTTTTATTTTTTCACTTCGCTTGTTTCCTGTTCACCAAAAAACACTCCATTTGTTTATCTCTCTCTCCCTCTTGTCGGTGTGTTTTTTGCATTCGCAATATCTTATGTTCCTTGATTAGTTTGCTTCTACCTGACTAATTTGGCCTACTAATGTCGAAATGTAAGCCGAACATTCACAATCCGTTTTGGTTATTGATAGCTCTTGTTTCGCCTTTGTGTTCATTCGTTCTGACATCATAATGCGCCTTTGATTGATTCGAATTGCATAAATCTCCCGATAGTTTAGGTCAAAAGATTGCTTTTTTTTTTTTAGTCTCTATCTCCGTAACTAGTGTGAACTTTCTTCTGGTTCAGTAATCTTCGAATTTTTTTTTTTTTTTAGAAAATCTGTAGTAAGATCAAAAGTACTAAATTTGTGCCAAATTTCGCAATGCATGTTGCGATTTTCCTTTTTTGACATATGAATCTTTGTTAGATTTTGAGAATCTCACATTTAAGGCATATTTCCTGGTTTGATTACCATGATTTTAAGTTTTCTGACGCAGAGTTCAACTCCTATGTCTATGCTGTATCTTTTGTTTCTGAATGGAAAAGCCCAACTAATTCTGTAATTTAAGTTAATTCAGTTTTCTTTTTTTATGTCGCCAATGCCCCCGTGTGGCGACGTGGGGATTCGGGGCCGTAGTGCAGCGCCCTTTCTGTGGGCAAAACAACATTGTTTTGCCCGCGAATTGTTACCAAAATGTTTCCCCTGACCCATGCTTTTTCTGGTAAGGTCATTTTGCCCGCACTATAACACACGGATCCGGTGACATGGGGGCGAAAAAAGGGTAGAGAGGTAATAAGAATAGCACCTTGACCCTACAAAGTAAGAAAACGAAAGGGAAGCAAGGCAATCCACGAAAGACGGAAGATCACATACAGGATTCGAGTCCTCAGCTATATGAAACCAGTTTAAGTACCACAAGAAAAGTCTTAGTGATGTAGTTTCTTTTTTTTTTTTTGGTTTTTCACAGAATACAAAAATTGTTTGGTTGACTATGGGTTCACCTGTTTACGAAAACGACGTCTCAGTTCTTTAAAACCAATTGTGTTGAAAACGAATAAGAAATGGAAAAAATGAGTGTTTGTATATGCAAGAGCAAAATTTTAAAGTGTTCAAATTATTGTTAATATGTATTCTGTACTCAGTTGTATATGTGCACACTCTACAGTCTGAGATGGAGAGACGGAGTTGGCCCTGGAAGAAGAAATCATCTGGTAAGGGTGGAGCTGAGAATGCAATTCCTGCCTCAGACTTTGCCGGTGCTTCTGCTGGTTCTCTGGGTGATCAGGTATCAGATAATGCTTCAATTCCTTTATTCTGCTTAGTAAAATGCTATACGCATAGGGGTCTTAGCGCTGTGTTATCTAGATGCCAATTTGGATACTCTATGATTGTTCTTGATTTGGAAGTAATCAATACGGAAATTGAGAAGGCGTAATATATTTGCACGTAACGCGGTGATTATTACCATTCATCTTCTGCTTTAAAGAGCTGATTGTGCGACTTAACCCACTCGCATTCACCAGAATTTCACTGGTGGGAAGGGATTTTTTTTTTTGTGAGTGGTGGATGGGTGTGCAATTCCCCACTTAACTAAATTCTATCTGTAGCCCTCCGAGGTTATGCAGAAATTTTCAGCTTGCGATTGATGAGTGTAGTTTTGTAGACATTTGATGGTACTTCTACAACTATTTATCAATCTGTCGGATATTCGTGTTGCATCTAGATTTGCTTATTAAATATTAAGCCTGTTACACACTGCTGCAGAGCTTTGTACATTGTTACCAACTTGGACTTTCAGATATAGGTTGGGAAAATTCATGCAACTTGGATGTTTAAAATTAGAAACGTCAAAGTCAATACCCTTTGGAATATAGTATTCATGCCGAAATGACACATCAAGAGAAAAGCCTTTTCTGAGCGAAGCCAAGACCTTTTTTTCCTGTCTGTAGTTAAACCCGAGTAATGTGTTAAGAAAAATGGATTCTTAAGTCCAAGGTTGAATAGAAGGGTATAAGGACTAATCAATGGAAGGTCTATCGCCTGCTGGTTTTTGTGATTTCTTTTCCTGAGTACATTTTCTTCAGCAAACTTGTTTCATTTTTTGCATTGCTGTACGTATTGGAATTTGAGGTTGACTGTTGGCAGTCGGCCCAACGAGATAATTGCATGCGTAGGTAGATCTCTTGCAGTTACATGCGGTTCATGCAATGATACTTCTTAGAATGCCCATTTTGTTTTACTATTCCTTCGTTAGTAGTTTCCTCCTATCTGGTAACAGGACAACTGCAAAAAACCAAAATATGTACAAATCTCGGAGGAGACATATTCACATCTAACTGGGCTGGAGTATCAAGTAAAGACATATGAGGATCAAGTCAAGACTTTAGAGGATCATGTCGAGGAATTGAATGAAAAGCTATCCGCAGCTGAAACAGAGATGACTGATAAGGAGAACATGGTGAAACAGCATGCCAAAGTTGCTGAAGAAGCTGTCTCAGGTATAATTCGATACAACCGAGATGTATAGCAGGAAAAGAAACAAGTATACTTATGCTGTTCTTTATGTCAAAACAATAAATATCTCTCTCTTTTCATATGAAATGTGGTTCAGACACTGAGAGACGAAAGCTATGCATATTTAGGTTGAACCTTGCCTAACGACCAAGTTGTTTTTTTGTTGATTTTTCATGAATGTTTAACCTATATTCGATTTATGTAGGTTGGGAAAAGGCCGAGGCTGAAGCTTTGACACTGAAAGATCATCTAGAATCCGTCACACTGCTAAAGCTTACGGCTGAAGATCGAGCTTCGCATCTAGATGGTGCTCTAAAGGAGTGCATGAAGCAGATACGGAATCTGAGAGATGAACATGAACAAAAATTGCATGACGTTGTTCTAATGAAGACTAAGCAGTGCGATAAAATAAAGCTTGAACTAGAAGCAAAAATGGGTAATTTGGACCAAGAACTCCGAAGGTCAGAAGCAGAGAATGCTGCACTTTCAAGGTCGTTGCAAGAGCGTTCTAATATGTTGATCAATATAAGCGAAGCAAAATCACAAGCGGAGGCAGAGATTGAACTACTGAAGAGCAATATAGAATCATGTGAAAGAGAACTGAATTCGTTTAAGTACGAACTCCATATAGTTACAAAGGAGCTAGAGATCCGGAATGAAGAAAAGAATATGAGTGTGAGATCTGCAGAAGTGGCCAACAAGCACCATTTGGAAGGGGTGAAGAAAATAGCCAAGTTGGAAGCAGAATGCCAAAAATTGCGTGGTCTTGTGAAAAAGAAATTGCCGGGTCCGGCTGCATTAGCCCAGATGAAGTTAGAAGTTGGGAGCTTAGGTCAGGATTATGGAGAAAGCAGAGTAAGGAGGTCTCCTGTAAAGCATCCTAGTCCACACCCGTTTCAGTTGCCTGATTTTTCGCTTGAGAGTTATCAAAAATTCCACAAAGAGAATGAGTTTCTCACGGACCGTCTTTTCACAATGGAAGAGGAAACAAAGATGTTGAAAGAAGCTTTGGCGCACCGTAATAGTGAATTGCAAGCTTCTAGTAATATTTTTGCTAAGACAGTTGGCAAGCTTCAAAGCTTAGAATTGCAACTGCAAGCAAAGAATCAACAAAGGAGCCCCTCAAAATCTAATCTTCAGATTCCCGCTGAAGGTTTCTTTAGTCAAAATGCTAGCAGTCCGCCTAGCTTCACTTCCATATCTGAAGATGGAAACGACGACGAAGGAAGTTGTGCTGGTTCTTGGGCTACTGTAGTGATCAAGAAGGAAAAGAACGTTGAGAAATCTAGTAAGTCTGAAAATGAAAATCCATTGGAGCTTATGGATGACTTTCTGGAGATGGAGAGATTGGCAAATTCATCAAATCATGAATTAAATGGAGCCATCTCTAGTCCAGATGTGTCAAATGATACGAAATCTGAAATTGCAAATCAAGATACTTCAATAGAAGTGACAACAAGCCCGCCTGTCCATTCTACTGGGGACTTGTCGGTACTGTTTACACAATCTGATGTTAGTCCACAGCCCTTGATGAAGCTCCGATCGAGAATCTCTATGCTGTTTGAGTCTATGTCTAAGGAAGCTGATGTGGAAAAGATTTTAGGCGACATCAGAAGTTTTGTGCAGGAAACACATGATAGTCTACGTCAAAACTCTATGGGTTGTGATAGACAGGCCTGTCCGGAGGGGACTGAAGTAGTAACTGTAGATAAGGAAATCTCTTTGTCCAAAGATAGTAAGTTTGGCGTAGAAACGGCGCATAGTGTTAGCCAAGAATTGGCAGTTGCCGTTTCTTTGATTCGTGACTTCGTATTGGTTTTGGGTAATGAAGCTTTGGCAGTGGAGGGTACATGTTCTAATGGGGATGGATTGAGCCAAAAAATTCACAAGTTCTCCACCATCTATGGCGATATAATTAACAGCAAAATACATTTGCTTGATTTTGTTCTTGACCTTTCACGTGTTTTGAACGAAGCTAGTGAACTTCACTTTAATGTCCTTGGTTACAAGAACAGTGAAGGGGATAACAGTAGTTCTGATTGCATAGACAAGATTGCTTTACCTGAGAATAAGGTGGTTCCAAATGGTTGTGCTCACTTTTCTGATCCCACTTCAGATCCTGACATTCCCCATGAAGGAAGTTTCATCCCAACCTTTGAATCAAATGCTGCATCGTGGAAATGCTCACTCGAAGAGTTTGAACACTTGAAACTTGAAAAAGACAACTTGGTTTTGGAACTGGGCAAATGTTCTGAAAATCTGGAAAGCACTAAGACTCAGCTACAGGAAACAGAACAGGAACTGAGAGAAGTTAAGTTGCAATTGGCATCTGCTCAAAAGTCGAATAGCTTGTCTGAGACGCAGCTGAAATGTATGGCTGAGTCGTACGAGTCTCTTGAAAGACGCACAGAGGAGTTGCAAATCGAAGTGAATCGTTTGCAAGGCAAATTGGAAAGTTTGGATAAGGAGCTTCAAGAGGAAAGGAGGAACCATCAGGACGCTTTGGCCAAATGCAAGGATATTCAAGAGCAACTACAAAGGTTAGAAAACTCGTTACATGTTCAGTTGCTGGTTCGGAATCTTTTTTTTTCCAATATGTGTCAAATACTACTATTATTTCGAGAAGGCAAACAATCACTGTTTTCATGTTGCATCCTTTTTCTTTTTAGCAAAAACGGTTTTCAAGACTTTGGGGACATCTTTTTGGGCATTTTGTTGGAAATGGTTCTTTCCCTAGACATTCATTAAGACAAGTTTTGAAATCGTCAACCAAAAGTGTTCGAAAATTATAAGGCAGGCAATGGCTGGTCATCCTCCCCAAATGGATCAAGTAGAAACATATAATGTTATTGCCTTTTTATGTTGTCATCTCTCCTTTATCAGTACTTATTCCTCCGAGAAGTTACGATTGTTTTGGGGTGATTAGACCTTTCTTGTGGTTCACTTAGTTTCTTTTTGGGCTTGTTCCTTTTGCATTTCCGTGTCCACCCGTAATACCACGTCATCATGTCAAACAAAGTGTTTGATCAAGTAATGTTGATTTTCAGCCATTCAATTTTATGGATTCAAGTGGTAAGTAAAGATTGGTAGCACTCTAGTAGCCTCTACATGTGTGTATCTATACATGTTGGTTTATATTTCCTCACGCCTCGGGGGATATTTTAGGCTATATCTGATGGCTAACTTTTTTTTGTTTTCTTTTCAAAGCAATGAGAGCTGCGCAGTGGCTGATGTCAATGGGAAGACCAACCAGGTGAGGGGCTTATATCCACCTTATTTTCCAATTCTGGAGTTGCTAATATGCTCGTATATGCCTTTACTTGTAAATTCATGTTTTTTGTGTTGCGTAAAGATGAAGTTTGAATATGGGATTTGCCACTGCAAACTTTCAGTTTATATTTTCCGGAAGTGATGATTACTCTAGAATTTCTTCCAATATGCTTCTAGGAGCTTGCGGCTTTTCCTTTTAACTTTTTATCAAAATTACAAGTTTCCCAATTCAAAGCACAAATTTGGGGTTTTTGTGCTCGATCTCGCCTCTCTTAGTTGTATCTAAGTGATTATATGAACTACTCGGTTATTGGGTTTCGGAGATAAGATAAACCTAAAACACCCAGTGGTTGGCCTAGTGTCACTTGACAACCAGAGGCCTCTAGATGTCTTTGTTCTGTAGGTTCAAGCCCCACCCGCGTGCTTTCAATTCATGTACTAGGCCATTCCATGCGGGACTTTGTCTCGATTTAAAATGAGTTTCCCACTAGTGGACAGCAGAATTGATTCCAGATTCTTTGGTCCCATTGAGCTGGATACGGAGTTGTAAAAAAGGAAAAAGACGAGAGGAATGTAACCTGGGAATTTAACAATATATCGTTCAAATTTCTTTCGTGTTAAGTCATCGCTACAAGTCCTGTGTTTTACCCACGGGTGGTTTAGCATCCACGACCTTGCTTTTCATTTGATGCCAGCCTAACCTCTAACTCGAGATAAACTGTGCATCTTCGATCAATGAATCGGAGATGAGATTGATGCGCTCGCCGCCTTCTTTGCTAACATTACTAATATGTTTTTCCTAAACGTCCTATACGTTTTGAGTGGGTTTGTTCTTCCTCGTTGGAATTGCAGGAGATGGATATAGCTGCTGCAGCAGAGAGGCTAGCAGAGTGTCAAGAAACCATATTTCTTCTCGGCAAGCAATTGAACACGATGCGTCCGCAGGCAGAACTTATGGGATCTCCACAGGATAAGAGGAGTCAAAAGGGTGATGGTTCTACTGAAGAAGAACCAAGTACCACCGGACTTGATCCGGACTCGACAAAGTCGCAGAAAATCGGTGGCGAGTCCCCAAATAAAAACAATTCTCCATTCAGTCCCTCGAACAGTGCTGAACCATTTAGTCCGCTGAGATCACCAATCAGTACAAAGACTCCAAATCATCGGCCTACCAAATCAGGATCGTATTCTTCCTCGTCTTCTCCAACTCCAGAGAAACATTCACGTGGGATTAGTCGGTTCTTTTCAACGAAATCAAGAAATGGCAATTAGGCTGCGCTTTTGAAGCCTCTTTCCCGAAGAAAAAACTGTTCTTCATTTCGTGTTTTCGGGGCCCTCAAAACAGTTATGAATTGCAGTTACATATGGCTCTCTGGTGTTCAAATTCCTAAGCTCATTTTCCTTGGTCCTTCTGGAGAAGGATGCTTTCTGAGGTAGTTTATGTGAAGTTGTTGTATATGATCTCCAGTGTTTTTTGTTCTTATGAACGTGATAGTTTTTGTGGAAACTTATGTGAAGATATGAGATGATGTTTTACTATTCGTTAATGTTTTTATAGGCAAAAAAGGAATAAAATATGGGTAAAACTAGTAATAATAAGCCCTTTAAAATCCAAATTTGACTGAACTTATGGTCGATTGGAGAATTTTTGGGCCGACCTGGATTTGAACCAGCGTAGACATATTGCCAACAAATTTACAGCCTGTCCCCATTAACCACTCGGGCATCGACCCAGGAAGAATCTAGTTTAGGCTTATTGGTAATCCATGATCAATTTCCTTTCCTAGTACCCTATGTAGTGCGTCAAAATGACATTGTTTTATCGCACAAAATGCTATTTTGGACAGATTTTGATTGGTAGGAATCTTTATTTTTATGTCAAAACGATGTTCTTTTTGTACAACATGTCTGTTGTGTAGCTGACATCCTCATTTTTACTTAATGATTTGAGAAATATTCGAGACGATTGCTCAAAAAATAAATCAAGCAGCCAATGCAAACAAAAAAACACGCCATAGATATTTACGTGGTTCTTTTAAGAAATTTTACACACATATCCGGACACAAATATGTCATGAACTATCCGATGTAAATGAAATCTTTTAAAATAATATGATTTAACGAAACACATTTATATTCAAATCAAAGCATTTCATCTTTGTATGTAGTCTTGTTTGTTTTTTAAATGTGCAATGGACAAGTTTTATCATTTATGGAACACAAAAATGAATATTAAAAAAAATTAAAAAAATACGTCGGCAATGTATAGTGCATATTAGGGGTGAAATGGTTTGAGGTCAGTCAGTTTGGTGTATTTTTTCCAGACCGATTCGATTCGGTCCATGTATTTGCAAGACCAATCCTAGCGGCTAGCCGACTTATTTTTGGTTTGGTTCGAGGCGGGATCAGGTCCGTTTGGAGATTTCAAGGATTTCAGTCCGACCCAAATGCAATCCCTTGGATATGGTTATCTGAGTTGCTTTTTAGCATTCCGAATATATTATCCTCGGGACTATTTTATCATCTCAAAAAAAATAAAATTATATCACATTTCCCTTTATCCATATTTGATTCCTTTTCATATATTCTTTCTATTTAAAAAACATCATTATCAATAAAAAATATCATTATTAATTATGAAAATATCACCCACCTATTCATATATATACCATATATTTCTTCCTAAAAAAATACTCAAACAAACATTTTATAATTACTCAGTCCCCTATAATAAATCTTTCGTTTCACTATAGTCCTGTCTAAATTTTTTTACTGTAAACGAACATAAATTATAAATTAATAATCAAATCAGTCTTCACATCTAAGCAGTTGAAGTGTCTGGTGAGTGCGGATTTTGAACTTGCTATATATTTTCCTTATTTTTATGAAAAATTTAGGGACACAAATTATTCGTGCACATTTGGACATAGTCGTATTCGGAACCGTCAGATGCACGTAAAGTTCTCCATCTGGAACCATCAAATGCGTCCAATGAGTATAAATAATTTGTGTTTCTAAACTAACTCTATTTTTATTTTTATGGAATGGCCTACAAATTGAGTGAAGATCTATGTGATTCATGGACCACCCCGCAATGAAGAGGGATAGGGAGATAGATTTGGGCAGATATTCCCCATGATTTTACAGTAGAGAAAGATAACATAGTTTCCACTGCCAAGGTCTGGAAAATCTGGACGATTAAATATGTGGGCCACTTGTTTTGTATTTCATGTAAAATTGCAGACACCCATACTGAATCTTCCTCTATGAAATATTGGACTCCAGTTTCAATCATATTTTGTATATTTTAGGGCCATTTCGGTCGGACCTAGAAATTTTGCTGTGCAAAGCGTACAACGCGGTATACCGCTCGTTAAAACAATGTCGTTTTGACCTACAAAAATTACCATAACGACTAAGCAGTATTCGGGTAATTTTTTAGATGACAAAACATCGTTTTAACGAGTAGCGTACCATATTGTACGCATTAGCGATTGGAAGTTTTCATCAAATAAAGAATATCAACAAGTTGTTAATATAAACAAGTTGTATCCCTTGCCATCCACAAAATTATATAATAAATATGTTATGAGAAAAACCTCTCATGTGCTATCAATTATTATAGGGCTAGTTTATACATGGCAAAAGTCCTGACTTTAGGTGCCTCGCATGCAAGTGGCGGTGAAATTGGTCCTCCGAGAACTAGTCGACATTAGATTGAGGGTAATTAATCCAAACTAAACCAGTTGGATACCTCGGCTGTGACATTTCGTCCTACGTCAAAAGTCTACATGGGTGATCATGAGTTATAATGAGCCATGTAAACTACTGCTATTAACTTTGGTTAAAGTATTTTTAGCCACGTGGTTAGATTTTAACAATTTTTTTGTCAGTAGTATACATAGGACGTTACAAATGGTATCAGAGTGATCCGTGTACACAATCGAGTGTGGGATTGGAACTTCATTTGGTCACTAGGGAATCGACCCGGGATTAGACCGTGGTGACTCTAGTATTCAATCTCTTGCGAGGACGCAAGGTCTTAAGGTCTTAAAGGTGGGGAGCTTGTGACATCTCGTCCCACGTCGAAGGTTTACATGGGTGATCCTAGATTATAATGAGCCATGTAAAATACTACTAGTAACTTGAACTTAAGTATTTTAGGCCACATGGTTAGACTCTAACAAATTATTTGGCTATTAGTATATATGGAGTGTTACATTGGCTATAAAAAAAATGATATGAGAAAATTTAAAAAAGACATAGGAGAAAGAAAGACTAAACATTAGAACACTCATGAGTCCTTCCCAACGTGGAAGTCTCTATTATTTATGCACATTGAACATGATGGGGTTGCGAATATTTACCTATCTGATCTAATTCATCTCTATGATTCAAATTGTTCCTATAGTCTACGCAGGGAACAACCAATTAAGGTCACCCGGGCTATCTCCAACCGGATGGCACTTGATGCTTGATTTAGAACATGTGGAACAAAAATACAATAGTGGGTGCGCTTGTAATTGATTGCGTACTTGATCTTGCTTTTCATTCCTATATTTATAAGCCATCAAGTGTCTTAGCATAGTAAGTGAATAACACGGGATAATTTTTCAATTTGTATCTGCCAAATCTGACTATTTCCTTACAGCATAAGGATTTTCTAAACTGGAACACACCCAAAACTTTGAGTTTTCCTATTCGAGTGCCCCTTCAATTCTAGAAGGTTCTAACGGCCGCTTGACCGGGAGGCAGGTAGGTCGACTCGACATGGAGGCAGTACATGCACCAAGCCCCGTTAGTTGTCTTTCGTCCTGTTCGGCAACATATTGCAGAGTGACTTTTGATGATGAGAGCTATGAAAATGTCTAGTGTCATCTCTATATTGAGTGGTTGCTTCTTTAAAAATTTTGATTTTTAAAATATTGACAAAGCTTTCTTTCCGTCATGACTACTAAAAGTTATATTTTTTAAAAACAAAAGTTTGAACGTCTTATCCCTATTATACTCTCTTTCTCTCTCTCCATGTGTGCGCGCACGCATGTACAATATTTAATGGTTTATTTAACGTTAGTGTATACTGTATAAGCTTGCAAACGTATTATGCGTCCAGTGAAAACTATTCATAGAACAATAAATATAAACCATTTACATCAATGATTTCACATTAATGATCAAAAGCATCTATTTTGTTCAGATTAATTTCTTTAATTATCACAAAAAAAGCTCAATCGAATATTGATAAGTGTTTGACCTAAAAATCTAAGTTTTAGACTTTAAAATTAAAAGTTTCAGAATAAAAAACTAGATCTTTAGGTCAAACCCTTGCTGATATTCAATTGAGCTGGATTTTTTTATAATGACTAAAAAAATTAATCAAAATAAAATAGGCGATTTTGATTATTGAAATAGAATCTCAAGATAGTCTCACACGACGGAGGATGAACAAAACTTTTGAAGGTAATTATATATTTATAACAAGCTCTCTATTTCATTTTTAGGCTATTTTTAGTTTACTATGTGTCGATTGGAGGACTCGAATTTGTGTGCTACAATCATATTTTATTCATCAAATCGAGAATTAATTGTATGCTTGATAAATGTATCCAAAAATATATATGGAAAAATTAGAATAGTGGACATAGTGGTATCTCTGAATTTTAACGAAAAATTAAATATGTTCTTAGTTACCAAGTGTTATCTAAGTACTTATCTTGTACAATTATGGTAAAAAATTATTATTAAAAATTAAAGAGAATTAATTTTTCTAGGATATAAGTCGCCAAAGGAAAACACCATTTTTACATTAAACCTATGGAAATTGCAGATCACCACTAGAAATAATGTCATTTATAGGATTAAAAAGGAAAGTCATTATTATATATGTTTGTTTTGCCTTAAAATGAAAATCCCGCATTAAAGTCACATCAATTCAATACAGAATTTTTTTTTTTTTTTTTGATAACCAAGTTATTTGATTGGCTTTGAAATTATCTCAACTTAATGCTGACATGTTTTTGGAATCTTAAAATTAATAACCGTACAAACCTCTAGTAGTCACTAGAGATTGATTATAGTGAAATTCTATCTCGTGATCTTAGGGAGCAAACCTCTTACTTACCATTTCTCCTTCGACTAAATTAATTCCAAACACCTCTTACTCACCGTTTCTCCTTCGACTAAATTAATTTCCGTACAAATAATTTGCAAGGATTTTCCCTTCGTACCTCATCATACTAGTTGGCTCAAAATGGCAAAGATGGTAAACGAAATGAGAATGTAAATAGAAAACATCTCTCGGAAAGTCTCACGATCTCTTTTTTGATAGTAAAAGTGTTTTTTTTTGCCCTTTACGTAGAAGGAAGAGAAAATCTCAAGTACTTATGGGTTTGCTCCCTTCTAAGGTATCAAGCAGTGTAGGCCCCGACATCTAGACTGTTTAAGTCTGATCTCAGTTTAGTTGTCCACTTAATATTAAAAATAATTTTTTTGGTGAATTTCTTTTTTTATATTTATAAAAAAATTGTTGCCCACTTAGTATTAATAAAAAAAAATTGGTGAATTTTTATATCTACTGCACATTAATTTGCTTGAAGTATAATAAAGTTAAAATTAATGTCAAATTTGACACCACATTATTTTAATTTTGGCACAAAAATATAGCAATGGTTATGACTTCTGCAGCCTGATGGCTCATTACCCTTGGTTGAGAGAAGAAACTGTTCATGCTCATTTCGAGTCTTATTTCGATGGTCAAAATTATTTATTTTGTCTATATTCTTATGTAATTAAGGAGCTCGTGCAAAAACTTAACTCAACCGAATATGAGCGAGTGGCTGATTTTAAAAGCATATATTGAGTCGGTAAGCAAACAAAGAGTCTTATATGATTGAATTGAATTTTCACGTGGTCTACTACCAAACAAATCTATATAAAAACGAGCGATTGCGAGCATTAAAGTAGAATTTGAAATGAACAAACTCGTCAAGGGAGTTAACGTAGCGAGAATAAATAATGGAACCAGAGAATTTGTTGTGCACAGTGTAAAATATGGCTCCCAAAATGCTGCCAGCGTCCGCGCGTGAACATTTTTTGTGCCAAAACTGTCTTGGCAAACGCAGTCAGTCTCCATGTCTGTAAAAACTGGCCCTGACAATTCGAGTTATTAAAAAACACAAAAAAAAATGTCACATCCAAAGACCCTTGTGAGGAAAATTTCCAGTTGATTTTTATATATACAAATCTAAACCCAGAAGAATTCAATCTTTGGGTTTTGAGAAGCTAGATTAACAGAAGAAGAACCCGAGAAAGAAAGAGAAAGAAAAAACTCAGAAATCTCTCCCAACTTTCTCTCTCCAAACAAAAGATCACCCTCTCTTTCTCTCTCTGTCTCTCTACCGAACCATTGATGTCAGGGACTGAAAAACTTCTTCTTCACAAGGAATGGTAAGACCCAAGTCATGATCGAATCCGAATTCTTCTTCGGCTCGTCTAAGGAGGGTCTGGAATTCTGGATGATTTAGGAGAGAGAGAGGAACAATGTGTCTGCTTCTGTTTACACCAACGTAGACAACAAAATGGCCTTTTGGAACGTCCAATGGAAGACCCTCTTCGCCTTCGTATCCCTGTTTCTTCCCCAAGCTTGAACATTTCTTTATAATTTGCTTCAGAACTGTTGTTTGTGACTTCTTATGTGCCATCTTTTCTTTCTTTGGGAAGAACAAAGGGTTTTTTTGGGAGAGAGAGGGAGAGAGAGAGAGGAGTGTGGTGAGAATGAAGTGGTGGGGAGGGGGTTCTTATAGTGGGACTTTGGGGAGGAGAGAGAGAGGGAGAGAGAGAGAGAAATTGAATTGTCATGTGGGGGTAGGGGGAGAGACCACGGGTGTCCTTTAGGGGACGTGTGGTCCGTGAGGATTCGGGTACACAGTGTGGACGAAGCTCGAATTTCAGTTTAGAGGTTTGAATTTCTTTTTGAGTAGAGGGTTAAAAATAATTTTTTTTATAATATTTATCATTTACACCAAGTTACTAAATTTTTTTGAAATTTTGGGGGGTTCAAACCCCCCGGTCTCTCTGTAGTTTCATCTCTGCCGGTACGTGTTATGTATTGTGTACGATAAAACGTGTTATGCGTTAAAAAGATGATATTTTGATCATCAAAAAAATCACCCAAATAATGTATTTGAACAGATTTTGATGATCAAAACGAAACCATTTTACTATGCAACTATATATGCACAAACGCACAACAAAATCCCATACCCTTACAGACTGAGAGCTGAAGGACATGTTGGAGCCCATATCCTATTCAGTTCATTACCAACAAATTGAGAATGTGCAAGCCTATTATACAATTACGTATAGCAGGACATGAGTTGGTGTGCAAAATACTATCTGAAAATTATTTGGTCAAGGATTTTATGCACCAAAACAATGTACATCATTTTGACGCACAATATGTCATGTTGTACACAATGCAGAACAAGACTCCAAGTCCAACAAATTGGGGTTAGGTTTCCAGTTGCCTCGAAACTTCTTTGTTTGGCAAGCCCAAGTGCTGTTATACGTTGATAATGTTGTTTGATATCAGCTTTTTGATCCTCATTTTGGGTGGTTTGACACATTTTTCCACATCTCCCTTGTTTTTTTACCTTCCATAGGAATCCCATTAGGGCCACTACTTTTGATGACTTATGCTTTTGATTTCTCATATGTTTTACACATCAAAATCAAGGGCACATCACTTCCACTTCTACTACTTTGTTTCTATGCCTTTGTATATTCAATTCATCTCCTTGTGTGTACCTTGTAACTAATAAGGAAAAAGTAGTCAAGTGTGAAGAATGGTTAAATTAATATATACTGTTTTCATCCGCAAACAAAAGAATTGTTTTTTTAGAATTTGAAACCGTCATTTATGAAATTTTCTATGTAGTCTTGGGACACCGTCAAATGATGCCACTATATCTTCTATTACAGTACATTTATATATATGGAGTTTCGATAATGAGGCACCATGTAAAACCCCTGAGACCATTGAATAAACTCATTGACAAGAGTTTTTAAAGAACACTCGTGACTTCCTTATCCCAAATGAATTTCTTATCCCAAACATTACCGTAACGTATAGAGAATGGTTGAATATATACACACAGGTTTAATCCGCGAGCCCAAAGACTGTTTCTGTAATTTGAACCTGTGTTTGGTCACATTAGAACTATCTTACCTACAGCAAAATCTTTTGAAATGGAGCGATGGAGTGATGCATCCAACCACCTGGCCAGAAGTGGAATTAAAATTCAAAGTTTGGGGAGAGAGCGAGATTTTTTTTTTTTTTTTTGAAAAATGGGGAGTTGAATGTAATTTGGGAGTGCCGAAATATAATTATTTTTCTATAATTTTTAAAATTTAAAATTTAAAATCTTTGAGGGCCCGCCCCTCCTCTTGGTATGGAGTATTGGTCCTCGGACGTCGTTTTGAAGCGTAAAAAGTTGCCCGAATACTGTCCAAATTTCAAATAATTTTTTATCATTTTGATATGCAGCACACCCTGATATGCACAGTACAAATACTTCATTCAAAGTATAGATATTATATAGTACCTAAAAGGACACTACCTACCGTTTTCCAGTATCGATGTGAAGTCTGATCATAGTACAGTACACCAATTATATCACTAAGAGAAAGTCTACTGACCCATTTTTTATGCACAAATATGTTCGAAATCGTTAAATACATGTGAAATAATCTTTCAAAATAATGTGAATCACATGTGCATCAGATGATTCTAGACCTGTGTACAAATCTGTGCATGAAAATTGTATTCTTAGACTTGCTCATACATAAACCTAGGGGCTACAAGCCTAACTATGTAGCGTTTTGATATATATGATAACTAACACTTTTTCATTACGATAAAAAAAAAAACTGCAACGATCATGAATATAGCTCGTATCATGTTTGTGTGTTTGGGCCGCACCTTGTTGCACCCTGTGCACTATAGGATGTTTTATGTTTCAAAATAATATCGTTTTGGCACTCAAAATAGATCTGGCGTTTGGACGCATGCTATAAAACAACGTTGTTTTTGACGCGTTATACACTCTGTTGCACAACAGGTTTTTGTGTCTGACTAGGCCATGGGCTTATATCTGGGTTTTGTCCTTAGCAGACGTCATCCCCATGCTCTGTGAATAAGAATGTTGAAACATGGAGGACGAAAAAACAAAGAGGAAAAAAACAAAGGCAGTGACTACCCATGAAGCTAGATGATAAAAAAAGAGGCAATTTTCCTTTTGCAAGGTAGAAGATAACTTGCTGTTAAAAACATGATACGCAGTGTTCACCTTTTCCCAACTTATATTTCCTCTTGAGACAACTTTGTAAGGGTTTGGGTCATGTGTTCATGTCAACCCACTTGGTAATTAGCTTTAGTTTAGACAAAGCCATGAAGCTAGAACTACCCATTTGGGATACCTTTTATCATCATTTCCTATGGCACCTACTTATATACATATACATATACAATTGACTTTTCAATGTGTGAAACAATTTTATGAACCGAATTAATGGTTTGGTTTGGTGATGAAGAGCTCTGTTTGGTTCGATTTGATCCTGTCTGGTTTGATTTGTTTTTAAAATGTCTAGTGCAATTAATTTCGGTTCTATGATCTTGAACACAGGATTGAACCGGACCAAAACCGAAACACTTGCAAGCTGTACCTTTTTTTCAATTCTCCAAATATACTAAGCATCAATTTGCTACGTGATGAATATTCATTAGATTTTTGACACTTGTATTCAAGTTAATATCTTTTTTTTTTTTTTTTTAAACATTGAGTTTGGCTCATTCATAGCCCAGCTACTTATTTGGGTACTTAAAAACTTGGTTTCTTTTACAACAGGAAGTGAAGTAGTATTAGGGTTTATTTTGTTATTCAGTTTTTATGTCAAGGGTAGTCTAGTCTTTTAATTTATTAAAGTTTTTTATATATACCTTTCTTTTACTTGCAATAGATAACAACATTAGATGAATATATAGCTCTTTCGTTTTGCAACCTAACATCGTATCAGAGCTTCCTCCTCTTCCCCCTCGTTGCTTGTTACAACAGATCGCATCCCTCTCTCTCTCCCTCGCTCCGTTCCACTCCACTTCGGTCGCTCCGCTCCACTCCGTTCCACTCCGCTTCGATTGCTCCGCTCCACTACGTTTGGCTTCTGGCCCGCCCATATGAGCCATAAGTTCCAACACAAATGAAGGCCATGTTCCAAACTTCCCCCTTCCCCCCCTTTATATTTCATCTTGAGACAACTTTCTAAGGGTCTGGATCATGTCAACCCTCTTGGTAATTAGCTTAGTTTATACACAAAGCCATGAAACTAGAACTACCCACTTGGGATATCTTTCGTGATAATTTCCTATCATACCCACTTATGTACATACGTAAATATGACTTTTCAATATGTGCCACAAATGTATGGACGTAATTGCACCATTGCGGTTGGAAGAAATATACGGACGTATCCACCTAACGCCGGTTCAACATGTGGTCGAACGTAATCGTGGAGAGTCCAAGTTGAAAGTTGAAGATTTTTGATAATACCATAATACATAGACTCTGGTGATCATATCACTAGTCTTTTCTTATCTTTATTACTTGAGCGAGAAACAATTCTCCACAATTTCAAAATCTCTCTGTCAAATGATGCTCTAGTTGCTCTAGAACAATTAGGAAAATAATAAACCAAAATCACTAACTCAATTAGTTACAAACATTTTTTAATTGCATCATTAATTGTAGACACTTCACTATATATATGTTTTTATTATCTCTCTCTTTCATTATCTACTATCCCTCCGCAAATCTCACCACATGTGCCACATCAGCACTTCTGTTAGCGTAAAAAGTGGGCATCCAATGATAGAGTACCAAGAATGGAAGTTGAAATAATAGGTTCGTATTTGCTATAGGAACAAACCCGTTTGTGTAGCTTCATGGATGGTGGAATACATACACATGACTTTTTAATATGTCCTTGCGGAGGTTTTTCCTGATTATATATAATCGAATCCTTACAAGTAAGTGTAGGAAAAAATAAATTCTGGAATTTATTTAATATCTGAAAAAAATAACAGTGCATAAAATTGAACAACAATAAAATTGAAATCGCAAACCGAGTTTCGTAAATTTCATGGTGTCCTTAAGGCAAATTGCGCCGCCTCACCGGAGTGCTTGAGGATATGCTCGGCGTTCGTCTCCCAGGATACAACGGTTAAATTCGGGTTCGGTAGCACCTCCAGAAGACCGGCTTTCGAACTAATTCGTCTTGTACTCTCTCTAGACTGAAGAACACGAAGAATACACTTGAATTGTAGGAGGATCTCAGATTTTTGGTGTGTCAAAACCAAAGAAGGGGTGCTCAATTTATAGGACTAAGAGGGAGCCAAAACATTAATTTCATAATAAACCAAAATTAAATTCTAAGATTTATTTTCAAAATAAATTCTGTGTTTACAAATTTAGAAATAAATTCTAGATTTAAAATCAGAATAAATTTATACAATAAATCAAAAATTGAATTTGGTTTTAAATTAGAAATTAATTTTTGCTTTCAAAATTGATCTCCCACCTTAAATACACACCTATATGGACTCAAACCCATTACGTGGCTCAAGCGAGCAAACCCAACCTCTTGGGCTTAAGAGCCCAATGACCACACTACACCAAGTCAAGCCCAAACCTAGACCTATGACCCATGGACTAAGGCAGGTAGCGGCGACGTGCGCGACTTATCACCCTCCCACATGGTGCATATTGGAGAATCAATTTCTTATTCAAACTGTAATGAATTTTAACCATTCTTTTCAAGGTTTAAACTCCTCGTATGGGAGTACACAAACTCACTAAAACTCACCTCAAGTGGTCTTAAGGGACCCCTTAATCTTTGAGACAAAGTCACCAAAATTATGAATTAAGATTCATTTTTTTCCAACAGTAAGACGGAGGAATTGACCGTTCAAAAATTAGTTAAAGTGTGCGGAAATCAGTGTAGAGATTATAAGTTATAAAAATGAATTTGATAGGTATAATGATGCTTCAGACCTGAAAAAGGTTAAGAACTGACTACATAGCCATTGTAAAAGGAAGCACACCTTGTTATATATATATATATATATATATATATATATATATATATATATATATATATATATATATATATTAAAAAGCAGCTTACCACACGAGCCTTTTATTTAAACTGCGTGATAGATATTGGGCTCCTAAATGTAGTAAGTTTTTTTTTTTTTTTTTTTAAATTCTGATTTTACCAATTCGATGAAAACTGAAAAACTAACTTCAAAACAATTGTAAAGGCTATGCACGATGAAAAATGCTCTCATTTAAGACACAATTTGCGAGAGGATGAGTCTGTTGAAATTCCAAAGGGTTTTGAATATTTTTAAGTGAATTAATTTGGGATACCGAAGGATCTTTTGAGATTATTAAAAAGTCTCATTTATGCATATTATTATATCCATCACCCAATAATCTTCAGCCTCCATTTATTAATGCAACCCAAAGGGTTAGCATCTCAAATGTCCTTATTAGCTTTATAAATATAAGTTTTGTTTTTTATTTTTAGTACGTACTGAAATTTTGGACAACATTGAAAATTTGTTTACATATTTTTCTTCATATTCCGAAGTTCTCTATGAGAGAGACAAACAGACACAGTGAAGTTAGACAGGCTGATGAAGGACTGTGTTCTTACGTTTGATTGAGTCATCTTACTCTAAGAGACAAAAGCGATTTTTCAATACCCACAGTGAGGCGGTGAATCAGTCTTAAGGAGACAGTGTGTACACACAGCTCGATTCGGTATCGTACTATTTTACATTCCATTTTACAATATTTTTTTGTGTCATTGATTAATGGACATATATTTTCTAAAATTTCTGAACATTTTTTAATTAATTTTTTCCTACAGAGTCGATGGATTCTACCATCATTATGAGGAACTGGACAACGAATACTCCTCCTCATATAAAAATGGATTTGGGGGAGATGTAGTGCACTTCGCTGTAGTGCGAGTGTAGTACGGATAAAACAACATAGTTTTTGTCCATGTTGTCCTCAAAACTACATCGTTTAATTATATCACGCGAAAATGCATGGGGATTAAAACGATATAGTTTTGAAGACAAAGTGAATAAAATTATATCGTTTTATCCGCACTACGTGCAAATTACAGTGAAGTGCACTACAGGATTCAGTCTCCCTGTAAAAATATCTACGACGGGACTCTCATGGCAAGAACTATTTCTATTGTGATATAGTGGACAGAAAAACAGGCAACATGAAGTCCAACTAAGTAAAACCAGAGGGGAAATTAATAGCCCATTCATTTACAGGTCACCCTTGGAATCCGAGGAGTCACAGACATACCTGAGCCATGGCCATGACCCCCTTCTGTACTGTGCTACGTTTGAAGAATTCAATGGGTATCGGACTATTATTTAACCAAATTGGGGAATAACCAGGGTCGGAACAAGATTTGAGGTTTGGAGGGGGCGAGATTTTTTTTTTTTTTGAGAAAACAAGGGAGCCAAATATAATTTCGAGAGTCGAAATGTAATTTTTTAAATAATTTTCAAATTTTATACTTACGTCTTAATTTTTTTTTGAAATTTTTAGGAAGAGCATGGGCCCCTATATTCTCCAATAGTTGCTCTCATGAGAATAACATTCTGCTGAGAGGGTCCTTAATTTGCCATGGAGTGTGACTGACAAGACTCTTATTCTCAAAAGTTTCGAAGGAGTAACTTGACTGGTTCACTTTTTTATAAGAGTATACGAAAGAACTACTTGTCAATAAAGTTCAATTTTTTTTACCAAAATTTACCCATACCGGTCTTCCATTATATCACGTGAGATTTACTGATAAAAAATGCACCAAAACACCACTACAAGCAAATTGCAATACAAAAGATTTGAAGGGACGTTATAGAGCAATTATGAGACGTTTTCTTTAATAACTCGGAATGTCCGGATCAATTTACGCACACCTCTACTAATTTTTAAGTATCAATCCCACATCAACTAATGAAACCTAATCAAAGCGAGGATAAAGTCTCTTCGCGTGCTCTTTAATAACTTTTATTTCCCATCCCACCATTCACAGCTCCTAATGTAGTAGCAGTCATGTTTCTGTGCCCCTACAACAAGTAGCATCTCGTTTAAGTTCTTATCCTGCTTTTCATCATACCCCCTCCATTCATGATAGTAGCTGGGTGGGCTATTGATACAATACCCACTATTGTCAATCTCTCATTTTATAGAGACATCATTATTATTTTATCCACCATTCAGAATCTCCCATTTTAAAGAGACAACATTATTACTCTTTAAAATGGGTAACATTTTAAAAGTATTCCTCAATCATTACTTTTCAATGTAGTCTTCTATGACTTGACTCGAGGGTGAACTGAGAATTCTTCCGGATTTTATTCATCCATCTTCAAGAATAGACAAGATGACCAAATAAAAAGATGGACATTTGAAAAGAGACAAAGAAAGTATTATACGCAAAAATTCATTTTGATTAATTAAGTTGTGTAAATATTGGTCAACGGCTGTGGGACAACACTGCAGAGAAAGTTAAGTTTTCGTGTGACATGCAATGTCTCGACGCTTTTACGAGGTAATGATTAGTTTCTCGCATTCTAAGCCCAATCCACGTGCGGTTAAAAAAATTAATCATAATCTGAGCAGTACCACTCACCTTACCCTGTCACCTATAGGCGGCCACCCAAAAAGAAACTGCAGTGATCTAGGATCGATAGGGATCCAGTACTTATCTGCAGCAAGTTCTAGCTACCAATTCACTTCGACCATAGATATATTGCATGATTGGTTTTTGAAAGACAAATAAGAATAAGAAGTTTCTCTTTCTAGGAAAAAAAAAAAAAAAAGGAAGTTTCTCGGTGGCACAAAATATACTGCAACATTAACCATTTCCAAAAGACTCTCTCATGTCACTTAAGCCTGTTGGAAATGGAAAAAATTATTGAGACAGATCTATAAACACATGAAAATCTAGACATTATATATTTATTTCGTTAATCATCGAACCAACAAAATTACAAAAATGAAACAACGATGCAATATAAGAATCGAAATACGAAAAATGAAAACAATGTTACCAAACCACGCGAGTCCTGTGTTTTACACAGTTCTCTTAAGACTAAATCGTTGGCTCACCTTGGGTGTTGGAGGATAGCTTCGGCGTTGTCTCCCAATGTAAAATCGCTCCACGAACTAGGTAACACCTAACCTCGTTCGCTTGTCGAACTTACTCATGTCTGACTCTCTCTCACTTGAAAAATAAACTCGGGATAGATTGAATTTCGTTGGATGTTCTGATCAATGCCAAAAATGAGATTGGTATATAAAGACCCAAAGAAATCTTTGGAATGTTAAAAATAGAATAGCCTTTGGATTGCTAACAATGAATGAGCTATAAAGGAGGATAATGGAGCGTTAAACGGTGACTCTTGGATACGAAACAGAAGAGACGTTCCAGTGTCCATTTCATTCACACTCTCGAGACCTTTCGAATTTCCAACAAAGACTTGGGTGCAAAGTAGCTGAAGTGCTAGCTAAATGTAGTGCCTTGAGCAACGATGAGTATTTTGTTTTGTGTTTGATACAGTGTGAGATTCATAATTTTAGTCTTGAAGTGCTCTAATGGGTTTTGTTGAAAGGCAAAAACTGAAACTATTAGCACCATCCAACCCACCACTTGCTAATAAAATTTAGAGAAACTTTGTCTTCTTACACATAAACACACGCAGAAATTCAGACAGAAATGTATTCGGAATCGTCCAATGTACGTGGGACCTTCAAAAATAATGTGAATTCTACGTATATTAGACGATTCCGAACACATCTTTATTTGAATCTGTACACATGTCTCTATCTGTAGACTTAATCTAAAATTTATGATGCCTATCTCAACCAAAGCAATTGGGCATGTGAAACGTCCATCTCATTTTCATTTTGATTGTCTAGATGGTACCTTAATTTCAGAGGCCCAAGTGCCCAAACCATCTACACCAAAAATAAAATAAAAATAGTTTGATCAATTCACATTAATAAGGGTCTAATATCAATTACATTTCTATGAATACTTACTTTTCAATTCTCTGAAAAAGATTGTATGGTCCGGACCAATTTATATTACAATAATACACAAGGTGTGGGATTCTGATCTGAACATATTTTCATAATAATGGCTTAGATTGTTTTAATCTAATGGCTGAGTTTTACTATAAAAAAATTACACAATATAACATGCAAATAACTTGAATAATAGATGAATTAGAGTCCTACCATCGATTTAACATTGTTGGTATTAACGTCAGCAATGTAATACACTAGCTAATGCTATACACATTAAGATATCGGGCGTCGACATCGGACAAAAGTATGTTCCACACATTCTAATTGTGTAATATAGAGAAATAAATATATTTTGGAACAAATATTCTTCAATCGTGAAACATAATTGGACCTTATGGGTTATATGGGATCCTATACACATGATAATTAAATAATAATCTAAAATAACCACAATCAACAAGATATCGATGAGCAACAATTTTTAATAATTTTTAATTTTTTAATCTTAACTTTCTCTTGTAAACCAGATTTTTTTATTTTTCTTGGATTACGCAAACTTTAATTTACTTTATGGTATTAGTAACATAATAATAACATACTTTTATGCAAATAACATGATGAAGGTGTGTATGTATTTGCTCTTATATTAATTAGCTTCTGCATATGACGAAATTTTAAAAATAAATTATTATTATTATTGCATGGCATAACAAATATAATAATAATTAAGGTAATTTGGTAATTGAATCAAGTTGCATTAAGTCTTTAAAAAAAATTCACTCCGTCGATAAAAAAAATTCATCCCACTTCATATGATGAATTTCCAAACATAAGATTCATGATATTATACTTTGAAACAAATTCAAGATAAATAATCTCAAGACAAATAGTCTGCATAATTCACTCCGTCGATACAAATGAGTTGGAAGCATAAACAAGGTGAGAGTCTATCGAACACAAAAGATTTATTGTGCATAACGCATAAAAAGAATGTGAAATGTGACTAAATAATGTCGTTTTTATGCGCGTTTATCTGCTCAAGACATCACTTTCGAACACCAACATCATTTTAGACGATAATTTTGTTTTGGGTAAAATGTAATGACCCAGGTTATTGACAAATGTAGAGACCTCCCCTGAGGTTTCAAAGAATGTCAAAACTTGGACGATTTTTAATGATGGCAGGGGTGAAATTTTAAATACTAAAAATGCTCTTTGAAATGTCTATAAAAAGTCACAAAGTTCTCTAAGTCACATAAATTATATATCTCTTATCACTCCACCTTAAGGTAGAAAATAAGATAGAAAATTATTTTACTATTTTTAATATTTATAGGATTATCTTAGTTAAATTTTTTATAACATCCGTTTGTAATTTTTATGTTTCTTAATTTTTATAATTGAGATGAGTAATTAATCTACAAAAGATTCAATAAATTTTATTAACAAAAGTCACAACAATACTGACTATATTTAAAAAAGTTAGTTTTATCTTTCGTTTGAATTAAATTATTATTTACTAAAGATATTGAGTATTATATTTTATTTCATAATTTTTTTGTAAAAAATTATATTTTTTTATTCGTCTAGACAAGAAGATTAAAAAATTATAGAAATAAAGACTAAAACTGAACAATTTAGGGGGTCAAGACTCTAGAAGATGGGGTAAATTTTAGTCAAGTTTAATCATGTCAATTTTGCCCCATGTTCAAGTTTAATCATTAGTATATGAAGGTTTCAAAAAAATAAATTGAAAGCAAACTGAAATTATCTTGATTAGAGGCTTCAAAAAATTAAAAAATGCAAACCAAATTTGAAAAAAATATAAAAATATAAAAATAATCTAAAAAAAGGGTTCGTTTTGATTTACTTTTTCTTTTTTAATATTTTTTTAACTTTTTAACTTAATTTTATACTTTTTAAATTCGTTGCGTCAAGACGAATTAATAATCCATAAAAATTGAGACAAAATTGAAAAGTGTTAACTTTTTTAAGATTATTGATTCGTCTCGAGAAATTTTATAAAAGTAAAAAAATATAAACCAAATTTGAAAAAAAATTAGAAAAAGTAAACAATAAAAAAACACAATTTATTTTGACTTATTTTTCGTCTTTAGTGAGGCAAAACTATCAAACTCAAAAAAAATTAAAAGATGGCCAAAAAAATGCAAATGAGAATGTTGGGCTGAATTGTGCATAAAGAGTTAGTTTCAATTTTTTTGGTTGTTCAAGATTTTTTTGCAATGCAATGTTTTATAAATTTGGCTAGATGTATTTTAAGAGAAAATATATCCTGATAGAAAAAATTTAAGCAAGAGACTCACTACTTTTTTTCACGATGGATTAATAATGTATGTACTTCTCGTAAATAAAATACATGTAAGGAAATAAAATTAATCAAACAGATAAATTCAAAAAAAATTTAATTTGATTCATTATTTAAAGCTTGAGTAAGAAAAAGGAATCGAAACATTAATAAAAAAGAATAAATTATATTAAAAATCATAATAATAATTTTATGAAATAGGCTAAATGTATATATGCTTTAATTATATAAAATATACATAGAAAATACAAATCTAATAGATATATTAAGTTGTAAATATAATTTAAAAAATAATTATCAAATATAAGATGTATATTTATTTGTACAAACTTAATCAAAAAATAAATAAAATTTAATATAATAAATACAGTTATATAATAATATAACATACACATATCATAGGTAAATATCATTATAGAATATTGCACACATACATAAATAGACTAAGTATATACATAAAAGAGAGATAAAAATACTAATGAGAGTATTTTGGTTTTTTATTCATCAAAACTAATGATGTTTGTAGAAAGTTAATAGTAGGGGAAAATGGTGTAATCGTTTCAAAAGCAAAGGAGGTGAGTGTATTTTTTAAAATTTCAGGGAGCATTTGTTAGAAACCTCAGGGAGGTGAACGCATTTTATCGGAAAAATATCTCCCAGCTTCCCAAGAGTGTACCCCAGTGGAACTACGGGGGTCCACCTCTGTCCCACTATATAATCAGTTTCCTTGTCCCCATCACCGAACAAATCAAAGATAAAGTTTTCCTGCCCTAATCCGCAGCCGATCTCAGCCGCTCTACCGAAGCGCAATTCCTTCTCCTCCCTCCTCCCTCCGCCCCCGGCTCCCAGCCGCACCGCTCTGTGTGTACGTGTGTGTTTTTGTTGGGGTTAGGGTTACTTCTCCTATCCTATTACGCATTCTTTGTTTCAAATCCGTGTAGTGAAGAAGGTTTTGAAGCAGCGAGAGTGATTTGCAATGGGAGTTCCCGCGTTTTACCGATGGCTGGCGGAGAAGTATCCGATGGTGGTTGTGGATGTAATCGAGGAAGAAGCTGTTGTAATCGACGGAATCAAGATTCCCGTCGACACAAGTAAACCTAACCCTAATAACCTCGAATTCGACAACCTCTACCTCGACATGAATGGGATTATTCACCCCTGTTTTCACCCCGAGGACCGGGTACTTCTTTATGTTTTCAATTCTTTATTTCCGGGAAATTTATTCCTTATCTTGTCGTGTATGGTTTGACGTTCGTTGTTATTTTCTCGTCGATTTGTGATGTGTTGATTCCAATGCAAACACGTTTGAAGGAATATGAACTAGGGAATCGAAGAAATCAAATGGTTCAGTTATAGAACCTGTATGTGGGAGAGGTTGACAAATGATGAGAGAATGAGAATAGAGAACCCCTCAAAACCCTCTTTGACCCTTACCAATTTTGGTGAGATTTTGTGAGAGGAGACCTTGAGGAGTTCAGATTTTCATGTTGCCAACTTTATGCTTCGTTTTTTTTTTGGGGGGGGTACTAGTGTCTGCAAAGGGTGTTTTGATAAAATAAGTTTTAATACTTCCCTTTCATTTCTCTTATGTATGCTATCCAAAGAAGATAAGTAAGAAATTGAGAGAAACTATTATCTCTCTCATTTTGTATTCCAAATGGGATGGTGAGACCATATTCCTTTCTTTTATTTTCTCATCATTAAGGTTACTCCTTTCTTTTCTTTTCTCATCTCGGTAGCCAAAGGGGCTGTTAATTGATTTTGCACAAATCGGTTGTGAATTGTAACTTCTGAAAGAGAGATTTTTAGCTGATTTTTGTATCCTTTTGGTTATTTAGGGCAGTTATAATGCTCTCATGGGCAGTTATCTGTTTTTTTGTTGCTTGGCAAAAAAAAGTGCTACGAGTCGTCAGTTAAGTGTTACGCTTTTTGGCTTGAAGGTTCAAAATAGGAATTTGAGCCCTAATTATACTAATGGGTTATAAAGGGTGTAGTCAATGCAGCTTGCCCTACAAATGTTTTATGTTTTGAAGCGTTTATAAAAAATTTTTTGGTAACTGAAAGGTTTGTTCTATGAGTTTCTGATTTAGATAAATGTGCTTTAGTTGGTTTGTTTATGTCACGCAGCCTTCTCCTACCACTTTTGACGAGGTGTTCCAGTGCATGTTTGATTACATAGATCGACTTTTCGTGATGGTGCGACCACGGAAGTTACTGTACATGGCTATTGGTGGGTTATAAGGATGAAATATCTTGTCACTGTAAACTAGAAGTCAATAGAATTTCATAGCCAGGGTGTAATATTGATTATCTGGAAACTCATGATAGATGGTGTTGCTCCAAGGGCAAAAATGAATCAGCAGCGGTCTAGACGGTTTAGAGCCGCCAAAGATGCAGCAGACGCAGTATGTGCCTCTTGCCTGTAAACCTCATGCTACTATCTGAAGCCAATTTGTTGTGAGTATGAATTGTGGTGTCTTTTCTTGTAGGCAGCTGAAGAAGAGCTGTTGCGCGAGGAGTTTGAGAGGGAAGGCAGAAAGCTTCCCCCAAAGCTGGAATCACAAACTTGTGATTCTAATGTTATCACACCAGGAACTCAATTTATGGCTGTTCTGTCAATAGCTTTGCAGTACTACGTCCATCTGAGACTTAACAATGATCCTGGATGGAAATCTACCAAGGTATTGTTCTCGTCAGGTTTCCATACAGTTTTCACCAATTTGGTTTCTTTTACCATGGATTTGTTGTCCTTGCCCTCCATGTTGTGTCGTGGCGAAGGACAATTGCTCTATTTTTTTCTTATCATCCTATTGTTTTGAAGGTGATACTTTCTGACGCGAATGTCCCTGGTGAAGGGGAACATAAAATTATGTCGTATATTCGTCTTCAGAGAAACCTTCCTGGTTATGATCCAAACACACGGCATTGTTTGTATGGTTTGGTACGTTTCATCACTCAGCACTACTGTTAATCCTTCAAAGGATGCTCCTTTTATCTGGATTTTAATTAAAAAAGGAAAGGATATCTTTTCTGTTCTGCTATGCTCTAACTTGCAATGTTTAATGGAATTTTAATGCGTGGAAACAACAGGATGCAGATCTAATCATGTTGGCTTTAGCCACCCACGAAATCCATTTCTCAATACTTAGGGAGGTTAGTGTTTCACTCTCCATAGAAGTTCATTTGTCTTAGTCAACCTTTTTAGATTTAAAGCGTTTTTAATTGAGTTGTGAAACAGTTTTAAGTTCCATGTTGAAGTTCTTAGGCAGGAAAATAAAAAAATGCTGCTTTTTTATATTTTTCGAGTATCTTATCTTTCTGAGACTGATTGATGCTCTTGTCTGGAATATGATACTTTTATTCTTGTCAATTTGAATGAGTGACATTTCTATATCCAAATATTTGTTATCAGGTTGTGTTCACCCCTGGGCAGCAAGGCAAATGCTTCTTATGTGGTCAAATGGGTCATTTGGCAGCTGATTGTGAAGGCAAGGCAAAGAGAAAGGCTGGGGAGTTTGATGAGAAAGGTGATGCTGATGTTGTGGCTAGAAAACCTTACCAGGTTCGTTGTGGTCTCAATTAAATGTTAGGATTTGGGAACAAACTTTTCTCTTTTCGTTGGTGTCTGTTTCTTTGTCCTTATTTCCTCAAGTTGTCTACCTTTTGCAGTTTCTCAACATTTGGACTCTTAGAGAGTATTTGGAATACGAAATGAGGATTCCTAATTTGCCTTTTGAGATGGATTTGGAGTGCATTGTTGATGACTTCATCTTCATGTGTTTTTTTGTGGGCAATGATTTTTTGCCACATATGCCCACTTTGGAGATCCGTGAGGTGGGTATATAGCGCTTTCTTCCTTTAAATTGCTTACTGTATGTGATATGTTGGATTTTGTAGTAGAATACGCCCATCAAGCCATTCACTCTATACGAGTATATGTATTATGGACAACTGCATTAACTCTTTAGATTAGTTGACTGCACTCTGCTTTGCATGATGAAGATTTTTATGGTTGACTTTGACATTTAGTGTAAATATTGCAGTAGTTGACGCGTGTATGGTTTGACAAAAAAACAAAGCAAAAAAAAAATGTAGATGAAAGGAATATAGAGAAATGAGTGTTGATGCTTTTATCCATTTGTTTCCATTGTCATAAGAGGAAATTGGATTAGTAAACATGGAGAAATGGCTGTTGTTCTAAAATTTTGTAAAATGATAAAACCGATTATTAGTAGTAGGGGGTAAGAAAAACCGGAAAACCATACCGAACCGATCTGACAGTTTGGTCCGGTTTTTCAATTATTCTGGTGCAGTCCTTTTTTTTTTTTTTTAAATGTTCAGTTCAGTTCGGTTTCTGTTTTATGGTCGTAGACACCGGACCAGACCGAAACATAAATCACTAACTAATTAACAGAACCTTGAATATCTAAGTTCGATTTTTGTTTATTAATTCAGTTCTTCACTTATATTTTTTAGATTGTCGACAGATGTATACAAGTTAATATAAATTTCTTACATTGGGCTTTGCCCATTTATGGCCCACCTGGTTATTTCTAAACCAAACCAAACCTAACTGAGCCTTATGTCCCAAATCAATTGGGGTCGGCTACATGAATCCTTTTCCTCCAAAGAGTTCTGTCAAGTGCTGCTTGCTCACTTAGCCCTAGTAGACTTAAATCCTTGCGCACTACCGCATCTAATGTCAATTTGGGTCTTCCCCACCCCGAAGCCTTGCTATGCAAAGCTATCTTATCCGCTCTCTTAACTATTGCATCCGTAGGTCTACGATAGACATGCCCAAACCACCTAAGCCTATTTTCCCTCAACTTCTCGTCTATAGGTGCTACGCCTATTTGGGTCTTCCCCACCTGGTTATTTCTGATTATAAAATTTAATTTTTTTGTTACATTTGGCCTGGCCCTACCAAACCGGTAAACCAAAAAACCGGATCGAAACAGAGGAACCCGAAACAAACCAGATTGGTTGCTAAATATCTAAACTGAACCTCCATACCTGACCTAACTGGACCGATTACACACTTAATTGTTAGTCCCACAAGCAGTAGATATGAATATGCTTGCAAGCCTATTGGCATTTACAGCAGTTGCCCGGCGATCTATTATCATACTTGTAAGTTCTAAGGTTGTGAACTATACTATTTTCTTTTACTTCTTGAGACATCATTGCTAAAATATCACTTTTGTTTTTGGTTCACCTGCGCTTTACTTTGTGGGTTGTTTTCAGGGTGCAATTAACTTGCTGATGGCTGTATATAAGAAGGAATTAAAGTCGTTGGGTGGATATTTGACTGACGGAAGCCAGGTATTCAGAGGACTATTTGTGGCAACGTTAAGTAATTCTGAATTCATACTTAGTTTTGCTTTGGATGCATTGAAGGATGGTTGTTGATCTTCTCATTGTTTCTCAGCCAAATCTTGGCAGGGTGGAGCACTTCATTCAGGCTGTGGGATCATATGAGGATCAAATCTTCCAGAAAAGGGCTCGATTGCATCAGGTCAGAGTTGTTCTTAACAATTGTGTTCCTCTAGTAGATGTTCGCTGTATTTTGTGCTGGTAGATACATCTGTAATTAGCGGAAGATTTATATTTGTGTGTGAGTGGGAGGGAGAGGATGGTCACAGGGACTCACTGAACGGATTGTTCAAAGTTATGTAGCCAACGCTGCAGTATTAACAAAGGAATACTACCCAGAACTTGTCTGACGGTTAATTGCGTGTGAGATCATTTTGATGCTGGTGTATACCAAAAGAGAAAGCAAAAAAATATGTGGACGAAAATTAGAAAGGGTAATTGTTAACATTTCGTTCCCATGCCTGGCAATATCTTACTTATTCTCTTGGACATGTCTGAGGTGATATTGCTGGTGGCATACCCTGAAACTCTTGCCAGCAGGCTCAGCACATTAGGGAAAGGGTCAAAATCTAAGCAAAGCTGGGTCCGTTCGGACTTGACTTGGGAAAGGACACCGAGAAGTTTGTGATGTCATTGATTCCTTTGGTCCTTGGCCTTAAGTGTTGCCTATAAATATTTTGAATGCAAGACAAAGGTGTGTCTTAGAACTACTACAGAAGGCCCCTTTTGGCATATGTAGCCTCTTAATTTTTGGATGTCATATGACGTATGAACCACTCTAATGGTGACTCAATGGAGGGTTGACCACTGCATATTGCCATAAAAAGCGAGGAAGTGAACTGAAATCTCAGAAACCATTTAGGAGATGGAAGATAAAAGTGCAACTTTTCGTACATGTGCTTGGTGTACAAGGTTGTGGGAAGACAAAACTTCAACGTTTCCATGCACAGTTGTTTATACAGTACAATGCAAAATTGGAAGAATTTCTTTCAAGAAAGTGATCATGGTAGCACTCTCTTTTCATGGGACAACCTAGTGCACACAAATTTGTCTTTTTACTCCTTTCTTGTTGTTTAATGCAGCCTATGTTGTTTCCCTCTTCCTGCTGCTAACCTGATCTTCATTGACTTTATTGTTCAGAGGCAAGCTGAAAGAATCAAGCGCGAAAAGGCGCAGTCAAAAAGAGGAGATGACGCAGAACCTCATGGTAAACTAGAGTCTCTTGTACCAGTTGCTCGTTTTCATGGTTCTCGCCTTGCGTCAGGTCCTTCACACTCACCATATCAGCAGAAGGGTTCTGATTCCAGGTCAGTAACTCAATGGCTGTCAGAGAGAGAATTCAACTCGATAATAGGTGTATTTCATTTTTTGTACTGATAATAGGAAGTATGGGTGATCTGAAAATAAATGAACTTATGTTAGGGTTAGAAAAGCTGCGCGCATGTCTTCTGGGGCATCTGTTGGTGCTGCTATTGTTGAAGCTGAGAATAATCTTGAGACAGAGGTATGCTTTTCTACCTTGGGAGAGGCAAATTAATGTAGCTCATGTCTCGTCAACCTTTCTGTGGCATTAATTTTCAATGTCGTGTCTCGTCAGCATTTCTGTGGCATTAATTTTCAATGTGCTAACTTTTCATTTGGTATGAGACTACCAGCTGGGAACAAAGGGTGTCTATATGTCATCTAACACTCATTAATTTGTCAGTCATCATCATGAGCATTTTTACTTGTGATGAATCACTGAAATGTATCACCTTTGTTCGCATCGCCATCATTGTCGCATGTACTGAATTTGAATATGAAATGCTGCCTAAGATCTTATGCTAACTCTTAATTGGTTATCAGATATCTGAAAACAAAGAAGAATTGAAGACAAAGCTAAAGGAGTTACTGCGTGATAAGTCTGATGCTTTCAACGCTGATAAGCCTGAGGAAGACAAGGTTTGAACATACAGATGCATGTTGACTGCCCTCTATACTTGGTTCACATGTTCTTGGTCATTATATATACCATTAGTACCGGAAATAGTGGCCAATTATGCATCTCTAAACGTACTTTATTCGAATCCAAGATCAACACTTAGAATCAATTAAAGCTGATTGAAATGGTGGGGATTTAACATATGATGCATTTTTATTTTCACTTATTTATGGATATCATACTAGGTTGGAAAGGTCCTTAGTTTGTTCAGTGCTGTGACATATATGACGAAGCTTGTTCACAGATTATAAAGACTATGTATTGTGTTGTCGTGAAACTTTTTCCTTTAGAACATATGTGATTTTGGCCATGGATAAAGCTGTAAAACTGATCAGGCAGTTGTGCTGTGTGACGTTGCCTACATTAATTGCAAGCACTGTGTTTGAAACTTTGAATCACTTTAAGTTACACATTGTAAACATAGTATGGCTTATACTGTGATTAATTCATCTAAATTTTTAATTCTCCTGTTTCGTGTTATTAGGTCAAACTGGGGGAGCCAGGTTGGAAGGAGAGATATTATGAAGAGAAGTTTTTGGCAAAAACTCCTGAGGAGCTTGACTGCATACGGAAAGATGTTGTGAGTTTTTTGAACTTAACTGCCATCTTCATTGTTTAAAGGACCTTGATACACCGGGGGTGTGTTCAATTCTTTGCTATTAATTGGTTGAGAATGTCAGTAAGCTTAACACTTTAGAACTCTGTAGGACAAATATCAGGGTACATGGTTGACTAGTTGTTCTTTGGTTAGCTGTTAGGGGTTACAGTAGCTGAAGTGGTGTTGGATGGCCCATTTAATTGTCAGTTTATAACATTCCTCTGCTTTTTGTGTCTGCCCGCGTGTATTGGTGGTGTAAGGCCACTATAATCTGCACACTTGCATATTACTGCCTTAGGTTGGCACTTAGTAGCAGGAACCCCTATTGGGGTAGCGAATCCACTTAAGAAGCCTGCTACTACACTCCATAGCCAGACTCTCCTACAAACCTTGCGGTTATCGAGAAAAGAGTCAACTCTTGACTCAGGTAGAACCTCTTAAGTAAATGAAACCCAAAAAACAGAAGGGACCAAGCAAGAGAAAATATGAAGTAATGATATATACTAGAAAAATATGAACTCACATTTGCTCAGGTACTTTATATAAATTTTTTTGTTGAGTTGACACGAATGATGATAATTTATGTCTCTATCAATTATTCTACAATGCTCCCCCGCATCCCCCCTCCCGCTCCCGCCCCATCTTCATGTAACTAAGGTTTGGTGTGAATTTGGTTTGCGAATGCTTGCATGGTCTGGAGCTCTGGCTAATAGATGGTTGGTTTAGTAATTTGGTTTGATACAATTTTTCGTTTATCTTGTATAGATGTGTTATGGTGGATAATTGATATTGGATTTTCCAAATACAGCAAGGACTAGCAGTTTGGTCCATTGTCAAGGGATAAGTTGTCTAAGGGTAGTTTGTTTTCTCTTACTTTTGGAGGTAGTATCTTCTAGGTTCAAGCGTTTGAGACATTGCACAATGATCTGAACACTTTGCAAATGCATTTTGGTCTCATTATGTCCTGGATAAATGAAATTTGAACAGCCAATAACTAGGTCAAATCTTTGGCTTTTTAGGCAGCAACCCCTTGTAGGGATAACTACCTCTTGTCAGGTTACCTGTTCGCTTCATGCCCTTTTCCACATTAACAATCCTCCTTCAATGCCAGATACTGATTTTCTTATGTATAATTACAGTTTGCTGTCTCGTTCTTATATTGAAGCCTTTCACAGTTGTCCTTTGTGTTATAGTGGGCTAATAAAAGTTCTGCTTCAATGGCTGCGTAGGTTTTGAGGTACGCAGAAGGCTTGTGTTGGGTTATGCGCTATTATTATGAAGGGGTTTGTTCGTGGCAGTGGTACTTTTTCTCCTTTACTTTGGGCAATAAAGATTTCTTAGCCTAAATGGCTCACGCATTTCCTATTTTTTTCCTTGAAGAACAATAATGAGGAACATGTGTTTTAATAATGTATTTGCTTCATGTGTTACTTTCAACTCTAGTTTCTGGTTGTACATTACACACGCCCTTCTCCTCTCTCTGTCTCTCAGGTTTTATCCCTATCATTATGCCCCATTTGCTTCTGATCTCAAGGATCTGGACCAGTTGGATATAAGCTTTGAACTAGGTTCCCCATTCAAGCCATTCAACCAATTACTGGGGGTCTTCCCGGCTGCAAGGTTCCACTGGTCACAGTCTATTCTGTTTATTCTCTCTTTTATGGGGTTCTAACTGCTTTGCTTGCAGCTCTCATGCACTTCCTGAGCAGTATAGGAGATTAATGACTGATCCAGACTCACCTCTTATTGATTTTTATCCAAGTGGTATAATTTACTCCTTGCCAGGTGTAATATGATAGTTGTTGTGACATGTCGTAAATTATCTAATGATCTTATTTTCATTATCAGATTTTGAAGTGGATATGAATGGCAAGAGGTATGCTTGGCAGGTACGTGTTGTTCTTAGCATCTTCATTGTCTCTTGGACAATGTGACTTATGAGGAATCGCTTGGAAACATGCCATATTCTGACATTTCCTTAACGATTACATTGAAGGGTATTGCCAAATTGCCTTTCATTGATGAAGACCGCCTTCTTGCAGAGGTGGCAAGAATTGAACATACTTTGACGGTATGATACAGGAAGTAACTTGATGTACGTTGCTACTTGGTTCATTTGCAAGATGGTTTTACTTATTTTTATGTTCATCTGCAGGAGGAAGAAGTGCGAAGAAATAGTACTATGTCTGACATGCTTTTTGTGGCACTTTCTCATCCCCTCTCTCCCTACATATTTTCTCTTAATGATCGTTGTAAGCAGTTGACAGACAAAGAACGAGTTGAAATCAAAGAGCAACTTGATTCAAGGGCAAGGTTCGCGATGTGTTCATTTCATTTGTAAATTACTTTAAATTAGGTTCTTCTCTTGCTTGCGTGTGCCAATTTGTGACTAAAGTTAATGAGGTTTACTTTCATTGTATGCATTCATTTTTCGATTTCATCTCTTTTCCAATTACTAATTTGTTTTGGAGCACAATAGAAAGTTCTCCAACATATCTGAATTTTTAATAAATTTCGTCAAACAAAGTTTATGTGGAATTTATTTAGTGAAATCTCTCAAGTATATTCCCAACACTGGCAATGGCCTGAACCCTTGAGTAATTGTTCTTTTGAATCTTGTAGTGTTTGTTCCTCAAAACACTTCAGGGCTAATT